>JADMNL010000026.1:396980000-398180000 GCA_016271365.2 Neoceratodus forsteri
CCAAATTTTCAACATAGGCATTTTAGAACTTCTGCTCATGAATAGTGTCACCGTCATTTCCTCAAACTGTCCCAAAAACTGATTTTGCACAGCAGATGTACAATTCTGTGCTGGACGTGTGAAAACACGTTTCAGGCAGCTGCAGTGTTTATAAGGAGGTATGGAAAAATGCCAATGATGAACAGCTGGAGTGAAAGTATTACAAATTCACTTAGTCATGAGCGTGCGTGCAAACTGTGCAACAAACGCTCATAAAATACTCATTTTGTTGACTTTCGTTCCCAAATTTTCAACATAGGCATTTTAGGGCATCTGCTAATGAACAGTGTCACTGTCATTTTCATCATGTGTCTCGAACATGGACTTTCCACAGCGATCACGCTATTCTGTGCTGGAACTAAATTTTCAGCACAGGCATTTTAGGACCTCTGCTCATGAACAGTGTCACTGTCATTTTTGTAATGTGTCCTGAACAATGATTTCGCACAGCGACCGCGCTATTCTGCGCTGGAAGTGTGAAAACACATTTTGGCAAGGAAGTGAAAAATGACAGCTATATAGTTCTCAAGAAGGTGTGGTAAAATGCCAATGTTGAGAATGTGGCATGAAAATATTGCAAATGCACTAACTTACGAGGGTGCATTGCACAGTTGCTATGCACACTCGTAAAACAGTCATTTTACGGAGTATTGTCACCAAATTTTCAACACAGGCATTTTAGGACCTCTGCTCATGAATAGTGTCACTATCATTTTTGTTATGAGTCCTGAACACTGATTTTGCATAGCAACCGTGCTATTCTGCGCCAGAAGTGCGAAAACAGATTTTGGGCAGGATGTGAAAAATGACCGCTGTACAGTTCACAAGAAGGTGTGGTAAACTGCCAATGTTGTGAATTTGGCATGAAAATAGTGTGAATGAGCTAACTACGGTGATGCATTGCACAGTTACTCATACACTTGTAAAACAGTCATTTGGATTTTCCCACAAACTTAGCAACATAGGCTTTTTAGCCCTCTCATGAACACTGGCACCTCATTTCAGTTATCATTCCAAAAGGTGATTCCGCAGTGACTGCAAAAATCACCTTTTGTGACTGAATAACGCAATGATAGTGCAAGAATTCATGAGAAGGGTTCCCAAAAACCCTATGTGTAAAATTTGAGACCAGAATTCGCAAAAATGCCCGAGATATGCATTAAACTTGAAAAAACCCTATTCATTCCATTATACAGCTTACCAGCATTTCTTCAGTTCACAGTCGTCTTTGAAGAGTGCAGACGTGTTCCTGGTCCACAGAAGATCATCGTGTCGGACTCTGCAGGTAAGTATGGGTGAGGAGAGGTAGGTGTGCAGTGGTGGGTGCGTGTGGGGAAGGGGGCATCGAGACCACGAGGGACCGCTGCGTTTACAGGTTATAGAAAAAAGAAAACATTGCAGGACAGTTTTTGTTTTGTAGGGCATTTGGCATGCTGAGGTGGGCTCCAGCATGCCACCTAACTGTTTGGGGTGTCTGTAGCTGACGGGGATTGGGCACCCTCATCAGCAAATGACACGTAGGGGTAAATGCCAAAGGGGATTGGGCACCGCGTGGCACACAAAGAAGGGTGGGGAGCGCAGAGCCGAGGGGGATTGGGCACCCATAGCATTAAACAATTTGTGGGGGTGCTTTATGCTGATGGGGAGTGGGCTCCCTCTTCGGCACATTCACAGGGGGTAGGAGCAGCTGACAGGGGGATTGGGCATCCCTGAAGTCAGCAGTTCTATGGTCAGTGCCCACCATGTACATAATGGCGGCGAGCACTGCAAGAAAAGGACTGCTACATCTGACGAGCTTTGCTTGGATTGCAGTGGACCTTTTCTTAGATGTGCTTGCCACATTATATATGCATGGTGTGGCGCTGGCATGCAGGCTGATTGGGGAATGCGGGATGCACCTACTGGTGCGTGCCCTGCATTTGCCCAACAGCGACCGCGCCTCTAAAGCTGCACTGTCCCAAGATGTTGGCCGCGCAAGCGCACCAACATAAAAATGCATAGTGTATCTGTGAAGTATGAGCTGTGAGATTGTGTGATACACAAGGAATTCAATAAAGGTAATTACTGTCCTGCAACACAGTAGTGTCCTTTTGCATTTGATAAACACTGATAAATGATGGGCCAACTTCTTGTAACTGTTAGGAGACAGAAGTGATCACTCTGACACCCACTTGTAGTGGGCAGCGTTCGGATTCCCAGCATGGGCTTGGGGATGGGTCTGGGAGCCTGCAGCTGGGGAGGGAGAAACCAGATTCCATAAATTGGCTTGGTGGGTCTTCAGGTACTAAGAGCCAAGGCTGAGTGGAATCAGTATACAGCTGCAGTTGTCGGTGGATGGGAACTATATGAGCCTGCAATGTGGCAAGTTGAGTTTTTGTTGAGTGCTTTCTGAAAGTTTAAGATCTCAGTCTGTGCTCAAATGCATCTCCAGTTAACATATTCTGAAACTGAAATCCTGAACCAGTACTCAGTTACTAATTTAAATACTCAGAAAGCATTCAACTGCACACGTTGAGCTTTTGTTGAGTGCTGGTTTAGTTTAAGCGCTCAACACCTAGCACTCAAAAAACGCTGGTGACTGCAGTTCTGTATGGGTTATTCTGTGGACTCTTTATCCTGCTTCTGAATGCTAATGACTTGTAGTTCTGAATGGGTTATTCTGAGGACTCTTTATCCTGCTTCTGATTGCTAATGACTTTGTTTTTAACCTTGTATTTATGGGCCCTACTGCCTCCTCTCTCCACTCTCTTGGACAGCTTCTCTTGCACGATCCGCCCTCATCATGGTCTGCACCTAGAGTACACGGTTCCACTAACCTAGGTGCCCGGTTAACCTCCCCCCGGGTAGGGTGAGGAGAGACCCCCCCCATTCTTACCTCTCCAGAGCCATATATACTGTGATCCTGGGCCGGTACAGTGGAGTCTGCCTTGATGAGCCAAAGATGTGCAGTGAGGTGTCATTGCCTAGGAGAGGCCAGATGGTTTTCCCCTTGTTTCATCCCCAGATGTTGGCGTGCAATGAGGGCCAATGAGCTAGAAGGCACACTGAGATGTGCCTCCTGCTCTGCCCTCTGCTGACATCTGTCCAATGCCTTACTGCTTCCTCCAACTCACGCACCTTCCACCCAAGCTCCCCAGATGGCGGTATTGTGGTGGGGTTGCAGCTGCCCCCCAGAGAAGGAGAGCAGCCGCTGGACACTCCATCCTTCTCCTCTCCGGCTGACCCCAGCGGCTCGTGCTCGTTCCTGAACACAGGTCACTGGCATGGTATGAGGTAATGCATCCAGCACCTCAGCCCTCAGCGCCACCAGGCCGTCTCACTAATGACTATAATAACAGTAAACATGGTTAGCAGTATTTAACATTAGAATAAGCTCAGAATGACTGTACTAAACTGAATGCTAAACTGATTGACTGCTAAAATACTACTAAGGAACTCTATTTTTGCAGAATAATCTGCATGCTAATATACTGTTAATATAGCAGTCGGCTTGGGTAAGGGCAGTCAGTGCTCCTGCAGTTCCTCAGGCTGGGCAGGGACAGGAAGTGATTTGTGGGAATTAGTTCACTGATGTGTTCAGTATAGACTTAGAAACATAGAATTTGAATTTGACGGCAGATAAGGACCGCTTGGCCCACCTAGTCTGCCCATTTCCCTACCTAATGGATAAGCTGCAGATCCTAGTTAACCAACAGCCTACTTCCTCCTACCCCCCACTAGAATTGCCTTATGCCTGTCCCATGCATTCTTGAATTCCCCCACTGTTTTGACTCTATGACCTCCTCAGGAAGGCTGTTCCATGCATCTACAATCCTCTCTTTGAAGAAATATATCCTCACATTACCACGTGCGCAAAAGTTCACAGCCTCTATGGATCTTGGAACAGTGAGTTTTTTTAACTTGTTTGTTCAGTGTGCCTTTCCTGGTGAAACTTTTTAGTAAATAAACAAAATGAATAAATGTATTCAGAAATAAGTACAAATGGCCATTTAGGTTAAGTAAAACCTGGAGTGTAAAGTGAATGTGTCAAGGGTGATAAAGGTGACTATAGCCAACTGACAAACAGTAGCCAAGCTAGTGTTGTAAAATAGTAGATTTACTGATTTAAAGTGCACTTGGGTATCAGTTTCAGTCAGGAGCAAGGGAAATGGAGTGGACCAGACAGTTATCCACACAAGCAGCATAGTTGCCTGGCCCTAACCTGTTAGCCACTCCAGCAACATAATTGCTACAGCCCCAACAAAGGACTAGTGACCTGAGTAACAGATCTAGAGATTCCTATAGCACTAGCTTGGCTACTGTAGGCAACTTGGCTACTGTAGTCACCTGTTTCACCCTGGGGCACTCTGACTTTATAATCTGGGACTTACTTCCCACAACTAGCTCCCTGGCATGCTTATTTCTGAATTAAAGAAACCTTTGTGACAGCTAGCAGTTATTCACTAGCCCAACTGGCTAGCTTGACTATAACTGGGGTATTACCCAAACCTTGCTCCTTAGTACCCTGTTCACTATCTAATTCAGGGCCATGCCTCTGCTCCACCTCCGATAACTAATTCATTTGAATACTGCTTCACCCTGTGCTCCATTTAGGAGCGTGAGTTAAATAAATTTAGGTAATTTTGAATAAGGCCACCATCTCACTGTATGCTCCTTCCTGGGCTGATTTTAAATACATTTGAATAGATCCACCCTTGGCAGTTCCTTGCTCCAGGGCCTTGCCCTGACCACACTAACATCCACGGCCATCCTTTATTGTGCTCATTGCATGAAAACAAACATCTTTTTTATTTCAGTATTAGTTCAGGTGGACAGTGCCTGTTTTATGACACTGTCACTGACTCACCACCCCAAACTGGGGAGAAGTTGAGACAGGAGGTGGGTAAGTGGATGCTGGATGCCCTGATGGCTGCAGGCAGGTGGGAGGTCTTCCCTTGATGGGTAGCGGGCTCCTCCTGATGCTTGTTCATCTAATGATGCTTTCCCACTCATGGTGGCCACTGCCAAGGAACTGCCATTTATTTTTTCTTTACAAAAAAAAAACACAAATGGGACTAAACAGAACCCACACTACAGCTGCCAACTGCTGATCCTGGGGACCACCACAACCACTGGACCACTGACACTGCTGGGACCACTGAGATTGACAGAGGGATGAGAGGAGGACTGCAGGTACTGCCTTTTGCTCTGAATTTACTTCCCTGTGTCCTCGCATTATTCTGCTGCACTTTCTTCATGTATTTGTTTTCTTCAGGGCACCTGAACTCCCTGGCAGTCCTCCTTCACAGTCAATTCAGACTCCCCAGTGGCCATTACTGCCCACTCTCAGTATCCTCCATGGCATCCAGGATGCTGAATCCATAACAACCAGCTGTCCAGTGCAAGCTGGACCTTAGATGTGACACTGGCTTGTGCCACCTTTACTGGGCAGGCTGCAATAAGAAGAAAAAAACCTTTTAACTGCAGACAAGCACTTTATTTTTATATGGCTCTGGCCACTATGTTCACCCCTTGCAACCTAAACTATAGGGACACCTGTGAGTCACCTTACTGGGGCTTGTTGGCATCAACAGAGCTTACTGGTGACCCAGTCTTTGGGATATTACCGCCTGCCTTTGCTGCCCAATAAAACATACTCAGAAATTAAACTACCTCTAAAACAAGAGGCTGTCAGCTCCCTCATTTGATGACTGCTCCTTCCTCATCTGTGTACAAAAGTAATGTCCTCTTCATGAGCTTCCGGCAGGAAGTCACATCCACTGATTTCCTTTCCCACTGGCCTGGTATCTGGTCTGAGCCAGGACTGTTCGCTGTTGCTAGCAAATATCGAGAACAAAATGCAATTGAAATGAATTGACCTATATACTTTCGATGGGACCAATTATTTCAATGGAATTCTTCTGGTCATTTTGTGCTGGGCTATGAAACTCCCTGTTGGGTCAGTGGATTTGTCTAATCACTTGCTCTGATGGCTAGTGGCTAGAAAAGTTGGTATCGACCCCTGTGTCAGTCTGTAAAATCTCTAGCATCACAGTGCAGGGTGGCCACACATGGGAAAGGGACTGTACCATACCTCTCAACAGTCCCTCAGTGACATGTCCCCCATTCTATCCCTCAGCATTGCTGTGCCCTCACTGTAAATGGTGTCACCAACATTGCTGCAGCAAAAAGTTAGTCTTCAGCTGTGGGGGTCCAGCTTCAAGTTGAGGGTCCAGCTACAGGGGACCAGATCCAGAGAGACTGATCCTATACCTCTTAACTGTCCCTCATTACAATATAGCATCATGGCAACAACCATCTGGACTCCCATTGTAATGGATGCAGATTCAATTATGGCTCAAACTCCCCATCCCCAATCATGTAACTAATTCATGGGTACTTTATGGTCCAGGGAGGGAACCTCTTTGGAGATGCTGATTCTGGAGAGTGGATGCGGAGTACCTGTAAAACAAAAGGTTACACAGGAGTCAAAGGGGACCCATAGTGCTTAGGGAAAAGTAGTACTGCTAGTAAATAAAACTATCCCTAATGGCTATTAATGTATTGCCACAAGATGACTGTTATTTTCATGGTAATAAAAAGCTCATTTGGACAGTTATAACGTCAATTAATGGATTAGCGCTACATACATAGATATATAGACAGTGTCGGCAGATAAGGGCCTATGGCCCACCCAGTCTGCCCATTTAAGTTTGTAAGTTCAGTTTATGATTTCCAGGAAGTCTGTTGCCCCTTACCCCTGATCTCCAGAATTCCTTTATGTCTATCCCATGCATTCTTAAATCCCGTGATTGTTTCAGCCCCACCACTTCCTCTGGCAGGGTGTTCCACTTGTCCACCACCCGTTCTGTGAAGAATTCTTCCTCCGTTTTCTCTAGATAACGTCCTCCTCCAACTTCATCCCTGCCCTCTAGTCCTGGAACATCTTTTTCGCTTAAAATAGTGCATTCCTGCACCCTGTTCCTCCCTGTAAGATACTTGTATGTCTCTATCATTATCCCTCTTCTCCCTCCTCTCCTCTCCTCCAGGAGTACATGTTCAGTGCCTTCAACCTGTCCTCATAGGAATTGTGATGCAATCCATGCACCATCTTTGTTGTCCTCCTCTGAACCTTCTCTACCCTGTCTATGTCCTTACGTAGGTAAGGTCTCAGAACTGCACAGTGTATTCCAGGTGCAGCCTCACTAGTGTCTTGTATAGTGGAGTTATGACCTCCCTTTTCCTGCTGGTGATGCCCTGCCTATGCATCCCAGCATCCTATTTCTTTACCTGCTGCTTGTCACTCTGTTTCCCTGCCTTGAGGTCATCAGAGATGATAACTCCAAGATCCCTTTCCTGCTTGGTGCATGCTATATCCTCATCCCCAACTGATATATTGTGCCAGGTTTTTGTGCCCCATATGCATTATCTTGCACTTCCTTGCATTGAATTTCAACTGCCAAACCCTGACCATTCTTCAAGTTTCTGCAGGTCCCTTCTCATTCTGTCTACACCCTTTGGTGTGTCTACTCTGTTACAGAGCTTTGTGTCATCAGCGAACAGTGAAATTCTGCCTTCTAGGTCCTGTGCAATGTCACTGATGAAGATATTGAGATAGTACCGGTCCCAGCACTGATCCTGTGGTACCCCACTGGTCCTCTTCCCTCTGTGGAGTGACAGCCATTTACCACCACCCTCTGTGTCCTGCCACCCAACCAGTTACCTACCACTGCACTACTGTCCTGCCACACCCATATTCCCCAGTTTGTGCAATAGTCTTCTATGGCACAGTGTCAAAGGCCTTGCTGAAGTCCAGATAGGCCATGTCCACTGCCCTCCCTGATCCACCTCCCTAGTCACCCAGTCAAAAATTCAATGAGGTTGGTCTGCATGACCTTCCCCTGGTGAAACCATGCTGCCTTGGTCTTGTAGTCCATTGACAACCAGATGTTCACCAATCTCTCCTTCAGTAGTGCTTCCATGATCTTCCCCACTACCGAGGTGAGGCTGACTGGTCTGTAGTTCCCTTCCTCTTTGTTCCCACTTTTGTATAAGGGGACTACATCTGCTATCCTCCAGTCTTTGGGTACCTTCCCTGTTTCTAGTGATCGGCTAAACAGGATAGCAAGAGGTTCAGCCACCACCTCTCTTAGTTCTTTAAGGACCCTGGGGTGCACCCATCTGGCCCCATTACTTTATCAACTCTTATTACTTCCAGTTCCTTCAGGACCCTTTCGTGTAAAGGGACTTGTGTCCATTTCTGCACCATTCTCACCCTTGTACTCCATTCAGACCCATTACCTCCTCTTCCTTAGTAAAGACTGAGTAGAAATACCTGTTCAATATGTCAGCTGTACTGTTGTCATCCTCCACACAGCCCCATCCTCCCCTTCAGTCTCACTATCCCTCCCTTTGCCTTTCTTTTTCCTTATGTACCTGTAAAGGTTTTGTCCGTCTACCCACTGATTTTGCAATGTGTTCTTCTGTCTGAGCTTTGTCTTCCCTTACTGACCTCCCTGCCTCCTTTGCTTCTCCTGGTACTTCTCCTATCCCTTCTGCCTGTGTCTTTTTGTATTGCCTGAATGCAATCTTTTGGCTTTCACTTTCTTTGCTACCTCTTTGGAAAACCATAATGGTCTCCTCTTCCTTTTCCTCTTGCTAACCTGCTTAATACATAATTCTGTTGCTCTTGTAATCCCCATTTTAAATACTTCCCACTGTTCCTCAACCCCTGATTCCTGCCCCATTCCCCTTAATGCCTCTTTCAAGTATCTCCCCATTTTCCCAAAGTTTGCCCCCCTAAAATTCAGGATACGTGTTTTTGTGTGGTTTGGTTCTGCTCATACCTCTCAACCTCCCCTCATAAATCAGGGACAAGGCTTAAAAAAATCAACTAAGAAAGAACAAGTCTGTAACTTTTATGCTTGATATTATTTTGTACTTATAACCCCACTGTTTAGTCACAGAAACACAATTGTAGGATGGCAGAGTAAAAATTTTTAGACAAATCAAGTCCCTGAAAATCAGGGACAGTTGAGAGGTATGGTTCTGCTCTTTCTGTGATTTCAAACCACAGTGACTGGTGGTCACTGTTCCCCAGGTGCTCCCCCACTCTTACCCCCATCACACTGTCCCTGTTTGTGAGCACAAGGTCCAGTATTGCCTTCTGCCGAGTTGGTTCCATGACCAGTTGCTTGAGCAAGGCACCCTGAAGGGAGTCCAGGATAAATCTGCTCCTGGTTGATGCTGCTGCTGGGATGCTCCAGTCCACGTCTGGAATATTGAAGTCTCCAAACAGTACTACCTCACCCTTGTCTGCCATCCTCTGGATGGCTAGCATCAACTTCCTATCTGTTTCTTCCTCCTGGAGCTGTGGTCTATAGACCACACCTGTGTGGATGGCTGGCCCCATTTTCCTTTCCAGCTTAACCCACGGCATCTCTCCCCCATTTGTTCCTCCTGGATCTCTGTGGCCCTTATGTCATTTTTCACATACAGTGCCACTCCTCCTCTCCCTGCCTGCCCTGTCTCTTCTGAATATGTTGTAGCCAGGTATGGCCAACTCCCATTCGTGGTTATCATTACACCAGGTTTCAGTGATGGCCACAATGTCCAGGTCTGACTGCACCATGACAGCCTCAGATCTTCCATCTTGTTGCTAAGGCTCCTGGCATTAGCACACATGACTTTCCATGATTTGACCTCCTAGACTGTTTCGCTGTTCTACTCCAGCCCCTTCCTTGGTTGCCCTTTATCCCTGGTTCACCTTGCTGTCTGCCTTTCTGCTGAATTTTGCCCTATTCTGCTATCCACCTCCTGGGTGCTAATCTCCATCTTTTGCATTTGGCTAACCTCACATCCTTTCCTTCCATTTCTCTGGTACCTCTATTTGGTTGTCCCTGTTTGGCAGTGTGGCATATGAGTTCTTGAGTGGAATAGGATCTGGGATGTCCTCTGCCTGACTGGTCTAACCCTCCCTAGGCCCACTGTCATCCAAGTACTCCTTGTTCTCTGCATCCTTTGAGGCAGCTGCATTGGACTGAGTGGTCTCTGGATAGGGGTGATGGTACTCCTGACCCAGTTTACTTCCGCTCTGAGTCTGGCTACCTCATCCCGCGGTCCAGAAAGATGCATGCAGATAGGAGCAGCACCTCAGTGTCAGAGATCTGCCTGAATATGGCTGCCCCACAGCGCATTGCATCACTCCCACATTATACTGCAGTTATACTGCTATTCCACTACTTGTCTGCTACTGAAGCTCTCCTAGTTCCTTTTTTATTAATTTACTGTCCTAAAATCCTGCCACTGTTCCTCTATAATATTTGAAAATACATACACTTCTATCTCACCTCTTTATCCTTATCATCAAAAGGTAACTACAATTACAATAATCTACCTTCTACTAATACAGATTATATCACAGAATCAGAGCACAATGCAAAAACTTCTGCTACTTAGCAACAACAAACAGGTGACAACAAACCAAGTTGATGTAGCTTTTTTAAAATACATGACCATCATTTTCATGCCAATGAGTAACTCATCGCTCAGTTTCAATGGTTATTAAACATGCCATTAAATAGGCCAATACAAACATTAAGGGGCATAAAACACACATTAAATACTTAACAAATACCTGCAGTGGTTAATTTATGGCATAAGTGTGTAAATTAATGGTTTACACCCATGAAACAACTATTAACTTAAATGTAATGGGAATAAAAACTGGCCATTAAAAAGTGTGATACAAAATGTAATGGTGAAAAGTAACGGGATTGCATGAAGAAAATGAAAGATTAATGAAATTTAATAGAATTGTAATGGATTTCAATGAAGCAGTGATATCCCATTCAATGTGGGAACTTAACTGAGGGCTGTTGTTGTAATTTGCATGCGCTGTGCAGCTCATAATGCATTTATCAGTGGATGTTTCATTTTGTATTTCTTTCAAACTTTGATTTTGATATGTATCATGTTGGTACCACAGTGGTATCAGATTTCTAGATGCACTGATACCACAGTGATACCAAATAAGCATGGGATTTATATGTGCACCAATCTGTTCCTCTAACGTGATACCCATGTGTTGACATTACAAAATACTGATACCATGGTGGAACCAAATAAGTCTTGGTGGTATATAGAAAACATTGTCGTACTACCATTGCATTATCATTGGGAACTTCTAGGGCAATATAGAGTCCCACATGAAAATGGACTCAAAATTATGTAATACCAGTGTGGTACCATTACCCATTTACCAGTCCGTGCAACCTGCTGAAATTGCCATAGGGATGCCACTGTGCCATGGCACTGCCACTGAGGCCAGAAACCTGACTGAGTTGACACCATTGTACTACCAGACTACCACTGGGTAGTACCATTGCACAATTTCAGACATACCCAGGTATTGCCATTGTTAGAACACTGTGTTGCCATTGCAACACATTTGGTAAGGGAGGACCCACACAATTCACTGAGGTGTCATTCCTGTTCAAACATGGAGCAGGGGGCTGATACACAGGCAGGTCTCTTGTTGATGGCTTTCTCTGTACAGTGGGGTAGTCTGGTAGGGCTCAAGCTACATTGAGATGAAGGTGGATACAGTCCAGTCGAGCTGGATACAGCTTCCAGCAAGCAGAACACAATTGACACAATGGGGAACCAAATCACGACCCACTATAAGCACACAGCACATTCACATGTAAGGGATTCTGCTATACCAGGCAAACCGCTCTCCAGTCACAATCGCAAAGTCTCTGCACACACTGGGAGTTTAGAGGTAGCTGGAAATCCTGAAAGGTTGATGCATTCAGCAAATCTTCGGTCTTCTTCAGGTTGATCCTGGTCACAACTCAGTGGCTTACTTCGTTCTCACAAACTCAGATTCAATCCAAACTGATTCTCTTCTCCCTCTCAGGGGCAGCAGGCAAGCATGCAGGCCAAAACTCAGGCCTTTCCATGGAGACTGTCTCGAGCTGTTGCTTCTTCAGCTCCCAACTTAGATCTGACTCAACTGCCAGCAAGCCTGGGACTTTCCCCAGAATCCAAAAGGTTCAGTTGGCTGATCTGTCTGTCATTCACAACAAAGGCTCCCCCTTCAGGTGCAAAAAGGTGCCAAAAGCCCAAAACTACAATTCCTACAGATTTTGACTCCAGACAGCTCCTGTAGTCCGGCTCCATTTTAGGTCCCACCAGTACTGATTAGTCCAGTTCGGCATTCCAGGACCAAGATAGTGGAAAAAAGCAAAACAGTCCTTGCTGCAAAAAAGGCAGGTTAGACAAACTACATTATCATTATCACTCTAAATGATTTTCAGCAAAAAGTTACATCTTTTCAACAGAGCTTCCTCTCGGATTGCTTATGACTGCAATCCAGGCAACTCTTAAAGAGACAGTACACAGAGGCTATACAGGCACTCACTGGCAATCACATTTAAACTGCTAAAATGCAAGACACCAGCCTGGCAGTGAGCATTTAGGCAAGCTCAAGGAAGACTTTTTGGGAACCCCCATTTGTAGGGAGGTTACACACAGAAACATGGTACACAGAGAACCATGACTGGGACATAATACCAGGGTACACAATCTACAGGAGGGACAGGGATGATAGAAGGGAGGAGAATAGCTTTCTCACGTAAGGGAAGGAAGAGATCAAAGCAATGGAACTAAAGGGTAAACAGGGAGGAGAAGAGGCACTGTGGGTCATCCTGGAGACCAGAAAAGGCACCACGATCTGCACAGGGGTTGTATACAGATCCCCATCTCAGGGGGAGGAACTGGACAAGGAAATGATGGAAGGCATCCTTAGGATGGCAGAAAAGAAAAAAATACTCACCATAGTAATCTTGTTTCTTTAAAGGGATAACTCATTATGATTACACTGATGCAGTCAGCCTCCTGAGTTGGACTACCCGGAGAGATGGAATTATATGCAAATGATGGAACTCTCATTGGCTCATGCCAGTTTCAAACTGCTGCCCTGGCAAGTGCTGCACTCTGAGTGGTTCAGATTCTTACATAGCTTAACTGGGTATAAGACCCACTAGCTAAAAATAATATTTTTTTATAAAAGAATTTTTGTCCTCTCAGGTCAAAAAACATCCCAAGAAGCAAACCTAAAAAACTCGAGACCACAAGGGAACTGACTGGTTAACAAAAATTGAGTCTCTAACCTGACCTATATGGAAAAAACACCCTGTAACAGGGATGTAGAACAACTTTTATTTTTATTTATTTTTTATTTATTGAATACAATCGGAATTACAATCCTTTGAGTCACAGACTCTTTTGCAAAGGCTCCACATGATTACAGGGGGTGGAGGGTAAACAAATACAGTCAAAGATGAACATAAACAAGCAGTATTTACAGTATCAGTACTGACAGAGCAGTCCAGGCTAGAACTTATTTAGCAGGTGAGGTAATTGGGAAGCAACTTTCATAGATTCTAGCAGGGGAGGCACCCTGCTTTAATCATAATAAGTGATCCCTTTGAAGAAACAAGATTACTATGGTGAGTATTTTTTTCTTCTAACCCCAGGAATCACTCATTTTGATTAAACTGATGCAGACTACCAAGCAGTACCTTTGGAGGTTGGGCAGAGAACCTGTTTAGGAAACAGGTTCTGTAGAACTGCTGTACCAAACTTGGCATCACTTCTGGATTGTAGATCCAGGGTGTAATGCTTTGTGAAAGCATGCACTGTTTTCCATGTAGCTTCTTATGGATTTCCAGTAGTGGAATTTCTCTTGAGGCTACCACTGAAGCAGCTGTGCTCCTGTTGGAGTGTGCCCTCAGGCCCAGGGGAGCCTGTTTACCCACTTTACCATAACAAAACTGTATACATGGCACTACCCAGCAAGCAATTGTACGTATTGTGGCAGCTCTGCCCTTACCTACCTCACCATAAGTAAGAAAGAATTGTGTTTGTCTTGGTTCTGTCAATACAGTGGCTAATTGCCCTTTTATGAACATATAAAATTTGCCAGCAGATAAAGGCCTAGAGGTCTGTCAAGTCTGCTTGAATGTACAGCTAGCACATCAAGGGTAAACCTCCTTTCTGGAGAACTGGAGTTCTCTGTAAAAAAGACAGGTAAAGTGATGGACTGATTTAAGTGAAAATTAGACACCACTTTGGCAAAGAATTTTCTATTTTTCCTGAGGACCACTTTATCCCTGTGGAATGAGATGTAGTTCACATCTGTGCACAGGAATTGTAACTCACTGATCCTTCTGGCTGAAGTAATAGCAAACAGAAACAGTTTTCCAAGTGATACACTTCAAATCTGCTGTTGCCATGAGCTTGAATGGTGCATCCATGAGCTTAGCAATGCAGATATTAAGATTCCAGGCCAGAACCGGTTCCCTCGGAGAAGATGCAGAAGGTTGAGGTCTTTGAAGTATTTCCTGAAGACTGGATGACAGGCCATGGATCTCTCTTTACCAGCTGACAGGTAAGTCGAGACTGAAGCCAAGTGGACCTTTAGGGTCGAAGGCTTCAAGCCTAGAGAATGTAAGTGTGTTAGGTAATCCAGGAGATTGGCCAAGTCAGTCCTGGATGGGTCAGTACCCGTACCTGCACACCATATGGAAAACCTCTTCCACTTAGAAGAATATGTTTTCTTAGTAGAAGGTTTCCTGGAACCGCTAAATACTGTCAGCACCTATTCTGACAGTTTGAGGTTAGCAGATTCTAAGTCCTCAAGAGCCAGGCCTTGAGCCTCAGTGATTTGAGGTTGGGGTACAGTATCCTGCACTGAGAGGAGATTAGCAGGTTGTGCATCTTGGGCAGATGAATTGGGGGAATTACTGATAAGAGTCAATAGGAGTGAATACCAGTGTTGCCTCACCCAGTCTTGTGCCACCAGTATCACTGTTGCTGGTTGGGACCTCAGTTTCAGTAGGGTCCTGAATATCATTGGCAAAGGAGGGAAGGCATACAGAAACTTCCCTGTCCAGTCCAGGGCCATCACATCCAGGGGAAGTATGCTCCTGAGAGGAGGCCTGCAACAGTACACTATTAACTGGCGATTTTCTGCAGAGGCAAAGAGATCCACCTCTAGAGTGCCCCATCTCCCGAATATTGCACTGTGTATCTGAGGATTCAGATACTACTCATGGTGGTCTGACTTATCCTGCTGAGAGAGTCTGCCAGTACATTGTCCTTCCCCGGAAGATGTATGGCTGTTAGGGTTACTTCCATGGAGTAAGTCAGGGACCATAGCCTCATCACTTCTGTGCATGGTGGGGCAGACCTGGTTCCTCCCTGTTGGTAGATGTAGTACATAGTTGTGGTGTTGTCTGTTCTGACCTGCACTGCTTTGTTTTGGAGATATGGGGCAAATGCCTGTAGGGCTAGGTACACCGCCCTGAGCTCCAGTAGATTTATATGCAACAGGAACTCTTGAAAAGACCATTTACTACTTTCTGTGTAATCCAACATGTGTGCTCCCCAACCCAAAAGGGAGGAATCTGTTGTAAGAATTAAGGAAGGCTGTTCCTTTATGAAAGACACACCTACCTGAAGGTTGTCCTCATCTAGCCACAACTGCAGTTCCTGTGGCAGGCTGTGGGTGCCTGGAAACAGTTTGGACAGTGGGTCTGTCCTCTGTGACCAGTATTGTCTCAGGCGAAACTGGATGTCTCTCATTTGAAATCTGGAACCTGGCACCACTGTGGTGGCACTGCCATGTGACCCAGATGTTTGGGTTTTCCTGGCATAAATGAGTTTGCAATCTGTAGAATGTTGTTTACCCTCTCCTGAGACAGAAAAGCTCTGCCCAGACTGGTGTATAGTTCTGCACCAGTGAACTCTGGAACCTGAACCTGTATTTGCTGAGACTTCTGCTCATTCATGAGAAAACCCAGGGACTCCAGAGTAGATTTTGTTAGTGCTAGGGCTTGCTCTGTATGCTGCAGATGGGCCCACTATTACCCAGTCGTCCAGGTGAGGAAGACTGTCACCCCCTGTTTTCTCAGAAACTTTACTACCATGGCCAGACACTTAGTAAGCCCTTGGGGCAGAAGTTAGGCCAAATGGAAGTGCTGAAAACTGATAATGGCCTGAGGTCAGCCTCAGTCTCAAGTACTTTCTATGAACTGGTCTGATGGGGACGTGAAAGTAAGCATCTCTTAAGTATAGGAAGGCTAACCAGTCTCCCTTTTGTAAAGTGGGAATGACTATTGCAAGAGTGACCATTTTGAATTTTGGCTTCAGAATGTGCCTGTTTAGAAATCATAGATCTGGCCGGGCCGTCTACGCAGCAGTTGGATTTCCACTTGTGACGCCAGCAGTCCGGGTTTGGGAATGGACCTGGGTCATCAGAAGGCCTGCTGGGGAGAAGGATTCAGTATCCTCCGGACTTCTCTCCTTCTCCGGGAGGGAGGGGGGTTGAGTGTTCAGCGTACAAGTGGCACCCAGCAGAGGCCAGGTTCGCCGCAACGCACCAACGCTGTCAAGACTTCAGGGTAGGGTGGATGCTGGCCATCATTGCATGTCCCCACACTGCCTACAGGGGAAAAATGTTGCTAGGTCATCTCCATGGCACCCTTCCCTCTGGACCCCGATTAGCCTCCGCTGACCAACTCTCCTTACCAGATACTTGTAGTGCAGAGCTGATAGTGGAACAGCTCTGCAACCCCGCCCTCTGGGGGCAAGCCATGGGTAACTATGGAGAGCTTGGTGATCACTGGAGGTGGGTGTACAGAGGGGCCATGACCAAGGGCTGAGTTATCAATGATGCCAGCAGGAAAAAGCATAATGAATGGAAAAAAAAAGAGATCTTATAATCAGGATAGGTCGCCAATCCCCATTTTTCTTTCTTGTGAGGATTTTATCTGGAGTAGAAGCCTTTGCCCCTCTGGTTTAGGGGTACTGGCTCCACTGCTTTGATTGCCAGCAGATATTTCACCTCTGCTTCCAGTAAACTTCTGTCTGTAGATGTAACTGGTACAAATGTTCTTGTTCTCAGCTTGGGGAATGATTTGAAGCTGAGTGCCAGACCCTGGCTCACTGCCTCCAGGACTCACTTGTCTATGGTGATAGTATGCCAATCCTGGAGGTAGTGAGCCAGTCTTTCACCCACTGGTGGTTCTGTGACAAGGGGTGTGACCTGTACCAGCCCATCAGGGGTTCTGTGTGGGCTGTGCCTGAGTCTGCGGGGAGGGAGAAGCTCTTCTCATGGCTTTACTGCCCCTTCCTCGAAAATAGCCTTAAGACTGCTGTTGGGGCTGAGTGGCCTAAGCCTGGAAAAATGGTCTGGGGTAGTATCCCCTACCCCTGCCTCCCCTAGTTTGGGCCCTATAAGATGTGAAAGGCCTATCCTTAGAATTACGTCTATAGGTAGCCTTGTATTCCTCTACCTTTTTCATGTAGGCCTCTGTTTTGTCACCAAAAACAAAGTGATTATCTCAAATAGAAAATCTACCATCTTGGCCCAGGTATCCAAGGTTAGGTTGGTGACCCTGAGCATTTCAAATATCCTAAGGGAGACAGCTAAAGCCATTAGTCTGGCTGCAGAATCATTAGTGTCCACAGCCATGTGGAACTGGTATTCTGTGGCAACCAGTGCAGCTCTTGCTGTATCTTGTAGATCAACTGTCACCTCACCTGGCACCTTGACAGCCAGGGCTAAAACTGTATTCCAGAGTACCTTCTGGTATTGCGCTGTATAAGCCATGTAATTGACTTGCCTGACAATCAAAGAGGCAGTCAAGTACCCTTTTTTCCCATAGCATCCATCTTTCAAGAATCTTTGTCAGGAGGATGGGTAGCCAAAGGTATCCTGGCTTTGTCGCAGACAGCAGCCTGAACCACCTCCTCAGGATTAGGGTGACTGAAAAGAAAATTGAGCTAGTGCACTAATAGACATGTCTGGTGGACAAAGGTGCATAGGAGAAAAGCAAGAAGGAGAAGCTGTACAACTTATAACTAAAATCAGTTCCCATCAGGATAATCAAAAACTAATTGTACATTATTTACAGCAGGATGAGTGATGAAGTGTAAATAAGTGCGAGACACAGGAACTCACCAGACACTGTTGAGAGTGACTACATGAAACATGTATTGAGGGAAGCTCATTGTTTGTGTTAAACAGGGAGCAGAGGGTTGCTTCCTACCCTTTGTTCCCTCTGCCTGGAAATGGGTCTTGGCTCAGTGTGCCTTTCCTGGTTACCAAATTTCAAATGAATCAATCAATCAATAACTATTGATAATAGGCCCGATTACCTGGGATGACAATGGCTGGGGATGTACTTTACGATTTCCCAAAAAGTAAACATTGGAGTGCTCAACTCCAGCACAAAATAAGATTTATTAGTAAAAGCAACTATTTCCATTGACATTTTGGTTCAAGAACAAAAACAAATGAAGACACCCGCCAAGGGAGCTGCCAGTTGCTAACATGATGCAGTCAGTGTTCTAAACTCCTGGTCGGACCCTTTCTGTGATGTCATTAGATATGTGAGGTAATAACTGCATGGCTATGGTAACAAAAAGAAGATGCTACCAAACAGAACTGGAAAGCCTCTGTTTCAAAGTAGTTTTCAGTTCACTTGTACTATTTACACTGGGAGTTTCTAGCAAATCGGTCTTAGTTCTGCTCATTTTTTATGTTGGCTTGGCAGCCATTAAGGACAAGTGCAGCTAGTAGAGGCACATCTAAGAAAAGGTCAGCTGCAATCCGAGCAAAGCTCGTCAGATACAACAGTCCTTTTCTTGCTATGCTCACCGCCATTATGTACATGACAGGACACTGGCTGTAGAACTGCCCGACTGGGGTGCCCAATCCCCTGTCGGCTGCCTCTGCCCTTGTGAATGTGCCAGCAGGGGAACCCACTCCCCGTCGGCATAAAGCACCCCACAATTGTTTAATGCTGAGGGGGTGCCCAATCCCCCTTGGCTCTGCACCCCCCCTTCTTTGTGTGCTGATGGGGGAGCCCAGACAGTTAGGTGGCACACTGGGAGCTCACCCCAGCATGCCAAATGCCCTGCAAAACAAAAACTGTTCCACAATGTTTTTTCTGTTTTTTAACCTGTAAAACGAAAACAGTCCCTTATAGTCTCCATACGCCTCCACCGCACCCCACCCTCTGTGCATCCTGCCACCCCACCCCTCCCACCCCATACTTACCTCCAGTCCGGTACAGCGATTTTCGTGGACCGAGAACATGTCTGCACTCTTCAAAGCCAACGTGAACTGAGAAATGCCAGTAAGCTATAAATGTAATAGATAGGTTTTGCAACTTTGCTGGATATCTCAGGCATTTTGTGAACTTTGGCCCCAAATTTTCAAGATGAGGTTTTTGGGACCCCTTCTCATGAGCTCTTGCACTGTCATGGCATTATTTGGTCCCAAAAGGTGATTTTGCAGTCACTGCGTGGAATCATCTTTTGGGACTGTGTATCGAAATGACAGTGCCACTGTTTATGATGGGGGCTCTCAAAAACCCCATGTTGCAAATCTGGTGGGAAAAATTCAAAACATGACTGTTTTACGAGTGTGTGTGGTAACTGCACAATGCATACTCGTAAGTTAGCGAATTCACAATATTTTCATGCCAGATTCTCAACATTGGCATTTTACCACACTTTCTTGCAAACCATACAGCTGTCATTTTTTATATCCTGGCCAAAATGTGTTTTCGCACTTCCAGCGCAGAATAGCTCAGCTGTGGTGCGAAATCAGTGTTTGGGACACATTACAAAAATGACAGTGACACTGTTCATGAGCAGAGATCCTAAACTACCTGTGTTGAAAATTTGATAACAATACCCCAAAAAGTGACTGTTTTATGAGCGGGCACAGCAACTGCGCAACGCATGCTTGTACGTTAGTGCACTCGCACTATTTTCATATCAGATTCTCAACATTGGCATTTTACCACACCTTCTTGTGAACTGTGCAGCTGTCATTTTTCACATCCTGGCCAAAATGTGTTTTCGCACTTCCGGCGCAGAATAGTGTGGCTGCTGTGTGAAATTAGTGTTCGGGACACATTGCAAAAAATGACAGTAACACTGTTCATGAGCAGAGGTCCTAAAATGCCTGTGTTTAAAATTTGTTGACGATACTCCGTAAAATGACTGTTTTACAAGGTGCATAGCAACTACACAACGCACGCTTGTAACTTAGCGCATTCCCAATATTTTCATGCAGATTCTCAAATTTGGCATTTTACTACACTTTCTTGTAAGTGTACAGCTGTCATTTCAAATCCTTGCCAAAATGTGTTTCGCACTTTCGACATAGAATAGCATAGTCGCTGTGGGAAATCAGTGTTCAGGACACATTACGAAAATGACAGGTGACACTGTTCATGAGCAGAGGTCCTAAAATGCCTGTGTTGAAAATTTGGTTACAATACTCCATAAAATGACTTTATTCACGAGCATGCATTGCGCGTTTGCATGAAACGTCACGTCGTTAGCAAACTTCTAATATTCTCACTCCAGATTTTCTACAGTGCCATTGTTCTGCCTCCTAATGAACAGTACAGCGTCATTTTTCACATCCTGACCAAAACCTGTTTTCGCAGTTCCGGCGCAGAATAGCATGCTCGCTGTGAAAAGCCCGTGTTCAAGATACATGATGAAAATGACAGTGACACTGTTCATTAGCAGATGCCCTAGAATGCCAATATTGAAAATTTGGGAACGAAAGTCAATAAAACAAGTGTTTTATGAGTGTGTGTTGCACAGTTCGCATGCACACTCATGACTTATTTATTTAAGAGTTTTACCAGGAAAGCATACTGAGCAGATTACCACTCAGTTCCCGATGCACCCTGGAGGGGGTTACAAATGATAAGGTGAACAAAAGCAACATAGATACTAATGATAAGGTGTACAAACACAAAAGCAACATAAAATAAGTGTGGTACAAGACAGTTGGTGAGAGCAGTCATACTTACAATATACAGGTAAAATTCTGCAACAATGGACAAGAAAAAATATATATATATATATATATATATATATATATATATATATATATATATATATATATATATATATATTGCCCAGTACAAAGGTATACAGGCCAAAGAATAAAAGCTGGAAGTTAGGTAGTGAGGGGAACTAGGGAGGCAGAAAGCAGGAGCAGGACGTAGCGAAGTGAGTATTCAGAAGGGTATTCCGGAGCGGGGAGCTGGTGGCATGTCTAAGGTCTGAGGTAAGAGAGTTCCATACTTTGGGCAACCTGAAGCTGAAGGCGGCTTGGCCAGACCGGGTGGATCTGTACGGGATCAGAAAGAGCCGAGAGTTGATGTTTCTGAGGGCGTAAGCAGGTGAGGGGAGGGCTGTTGGGGAGGACATCAGGTAGATGGGGAGAGACTGAGTCCAGTTCTAGCACAGTGTAGTAGACGCCGGTTAAGGGGAGAGGGGAGATCCGCGGACTGGTAGAGGACACAGTGATGAGTGTTAGGAGGCCGGTCCAAAGCGAACCTGCAGAAGGAGTTGAAGAGGGGGTCAAGCCTGGATAAGGAAGTCTGTGGGGCCGCACTGTAGACTACATCACCGTAATCCATAATTGGGAGGACCATTTTTTTGACTATTGCTAGTCATGTTGGTAGAGGGATGCAATTTTTTTTGCGGTGAAGGGCACCCAGCATGGGATGCAGTTTTTTGTGAAGAGCATCTATGTGTGCAGAAAAGTCAAGGTATTGATCTAACCAGACACCAAGATATCTGTAGGAAGTGCAAGCCATCAGTGGGGAGCCATCCAGAGTATAAACCATGGCGTGGGCAGGAAGGTGGGTTAGTTTAGCCCGAGTACCGAAGGTGGGGGAGACAGTTTTATTTGAGTTTAAAAATAACTGATTTGCATGGAACCAACGTTGGACAGAGTTGAAGTCCTTCTGCAGACCGGATGAAACCACCTCTGGGGAAGGGCCAGAGGCAAACAACACCGTGTCATCAACGTACATGTGGATGGCGGTATGTGGGCATGCATCAGGCAAGTCATTGAGAAAGATAGAGAACAGCAGAGGGCCAAGAACAGACCCTTGGGGGGCTCCACAGGTGACTGGGAGAGAAGAGGAAGTAGCCTAGCCAACCCGGACTGATTGGGTCCTACCTGCCAGGTAGGAATGGAACCAGTTAATTGCAGATGCAGACAGTCCAGCCTGAATAAATTTAGCCAGCAGCAGGGGATGTGAGACCGTGTTGAAGGCTTTGGCCAGGTCGATAAAGATAGCTGCAGTAATTTCCCCTTTGTCCATACCTGTAAGAATGGTGTTGGTGAGGCGAAGAAGCAAGGTGGTGGTGTAGTGATTTTTCCTGAACCCGGCATGGAGAGGGGTGAAGAAGGATATGGCATCAAGACAGAGGTGGAGCTGGGATAGTACAAGCGCTCTTGAATTTTGGCTAGAATAGAACTTAGTGAATTTGTAATACTTTCACTCCAGCTGTTCATCACTGGCATTTTTCCATACCTCCTTATGAACACTGCAGCTGCCTGAAATGTGTTTTTGCACGTCCGGCACAGAATTGCACGGCCGCTGTGCAAAATCAGTTTTTGGGATAGTTTGAGGAAATGACGGTGACACTATTCATGAGCAGAGCTCCTAAAATACCTATATTGAAAATTTGGTGCCAAACTCCATACAATGACTGTGTTGCAAGTGTGTATTGTGCAGTTTCCACACACCCTTGTAACTTTGTCAATCTGCAATATTTTCATGCCACATTTTCACCACTGGCATTTGTGTACATCTCCTTATCAACAGTCCAGCTGCCATTTTCACAGCCTGCCCAAAACGTGTTTCCACAGCTGTGGCGCACAATGGCGTGCTCGCTGTGCAAAATCACCTTTTGAGACACATTCCCAAAATCACAGCACTATGCGTCTCTAGCTACACCACTCCCACTGCCAATGCGAGTGCGACAACATTCAGCATTGACAAATGCTTGTTTAAACTGTTATACTTTGGTGAAGTAAAACAATAAAAACATGGGAGGCAAATATAGCTGTGTGGCACAAACAGAACCAGAAGACGGTTGCTGTGGTTGGAGCAGAAGGAAAACATTTAGAGCAAAATCAGCTCCTTCTTCAGAGCAGTCTGTGCCAAACCTGGGAGTAGTCCATAGAAAGAAATACAAGAAAAAGGTTTTCAACAGCTGTCCTCCAAACACCCCAAAACTGGTCAGGTAAGTCACAATGACACACGAGTACTCTGAAAGTAGTATAACAGTCTGCCACTGATCAAGTCCTTAGAATTAAATGTGACCAGGCACTAGTAAGATCATACTCAGGGTACTGTGAAAAATTATTGTCACAGTAGCATAATAAGCATTTATCAATGCCGAATGTTGATTGCGTTGCTCTGTTCAGCTCGCTCACTGCCCCTCTGTCACTCACTCAATCTGTTTCTCCCGGTGCTGCAGGCTGTTCTTTAGTACTGGGCTCCTGCTTGCATTGGCAGCTTTTTCTGCCCACTAAGAAATCCACTGCTGTCCCAACAGAGCTACGTTGAGGTGGCTCACTCCCCCTCTCTCACTCGCTCATTCTGTTTCTCCTGGTGCTGCAGACTGCCCTTTTGTACTGGACTCCTGCTTCTGTTGGTGGCTTTATCTGCCCACAAAGAAATCTGCAGCAGTCCTGACACAGGTCTGTTGAGCCTGCTCCTCCCTCTCTCCTCATTAATTCCTTTCTGCCGGCGCTCAGACTGGCCTTTTGTACTGGGCTTCTGTTTGTGTTGCCACCTCTTTCTGCCAACAAAGAAATCTGCAGCAGTCACAATAGAGCTCCGTTAAGCTCACTTACTCCCCGTCTCACTCACTCATTGTGTTTCTCCTGGAGCTGTAGGCTGTCCTTTTGTACTGAACTCATACTTGCATTGGTACCTTTTTCTGCCCACAAAGAAATCCGCAGCTGTCCCAATAGAGCTCTGTTGAGGTCGTTCACTTTCAGTGTCTCACTCACTCATTCTGTTTCTCCTGGTGCTGCAGGCTGCCCTTTTGTACTGGGCTTCTGCCTCTGTTGGTACCTTTTTCTGCCCACAAAGAAATCTGAAGCAGTCCTGACAAAGTTCCATTGAGCTCGCTCACTCCCATTCTCTCACTCCCTCATTCTGTTTCTGCCGGCGCTGCAGGCTGCCCTTTTCTACTGGGCTTCTTCCTGCATTGCTGCCTTCTTCTGCCCACAAAGAAATTTGCAGCAGTTACAATAGGGCTCCGTTGAGCTCACTCACTCCCCCTCTCTCACTCGCTCATTCTGGTTTTCATGCCACTGCAAGCTGCCCTTTTGTACTGGGCCCCTGCATGCATTGCTGCCCTTTTCTGACCACAAACAAATCTGCAGCAGTCCTAACAGAGCTCTGTTGAGCTCACTCACTCCCCCTCCCTCACTCACTCATTCTGTGTCTCTTGCCGTTGCAGGCTGCTCTTTTGTACTGGGCTCCTGCCTGCATTGGTGGCTTTTTCTGGCCACAAAGAAATCTGAAGCAGTCCCAACAGAGCTCTGTTGAGCTCACTCCTCCCCTCCGTCACTCACTCATTCTGTGTCTCTCGCCGTTGCAGGCTACACTTTGTATCTGGGCTCCTGGCTGCATTGGCACCTTTGTCTATCCACAAAGAAATCTTCAGCTGTCCCGACAGAGCTCCGTTGAGGTCGCTCAGTCTCCCTCTCTCACTCGCTCATTCTGTTTGTCCTGGTGCTGCAAGCTGCCCCTTTTCTACTGGGATCCTGCCTGCATTGGCTCCTTTTTCTGCCCACAAAGAAATCCCCAGCAGTCCTGATAGAGCTCTGTTGAGCTCACTCAGTCCCCAGTCTCACTCGCACGTACTGTTTCTCCCACTGCTGCAGGCTGGCCTTTTGTACTGGGCTCCTGCCTGCACTGACACCTTTTTCTGCCCACAAAGAAATCCGAAGCAGTCCTGACAGTGCTGTTGCTATTAAGCAGCTCTGTAACTTCTACACTACCACTGCCAATGCCAGCAAGCAAACATTCGGCATTGACAAATGCTTGTCTTAATCTGTCCCGAACAGTGATTTTCCATAGCAACTGCTCCATTCTGCACCGGAAGTGTGGAAACATATTTCAGCCAGGATGGGGAAAATAACAGTTGTACTGTTCATAAGTAGGTGTGGGAAAATGGCAATGTTAAAAATCTGGAATGAAAATATTACAAATGTGCGAAGTTACGAGTGTGCATGCAAACTGTTCAATGCACACTTGTAACACAGTTATTTTATGGAGTATCAGCATCAGATTTTCAGTACAGGCATTTTAGGACCTCTACTCATGAACAGTGTCACTGTCATTTTCTTAATCTGTCCTGAACACTAATTTCCCACAGCGACCGCGCTATTCTGCACTGGAAGTGCGGAAACAGATTTTGGCCAGGATGCGAACAATGACAGCTGTTCTGTTCACAAGGAGGTGTGAAAAATTGCCAGTGTTGAAAATCTGGCATGAAAATATTGCAAATTCGAGAAGTTATGAGTCTGCATAGCAATTGTGCAACACATGCTAAATGAAACAGTCATTTTGAGATCTTTCCACCAAACTTGCAACAAAAGCTTTTTGAGAACCCACCTCATGAACACTGGCACTGTGGTTTTGTTTATCAGCCCCAAAAGGTGATTCTGTGCAGTGACTGCAAAGTCACCTTTCAGGGTCGACTAACACCATGATAGTTCCAGAACTCATGAGGAGGGGTCCCAAAAAACTCAAGTTGAAAATCTGGTGCCAAAATTCCAAAAAATGACTGAGATATGCATTAAAGTTGGAAAAAACCATTATTCCATTATACAGCTTACCAGCATTTCCACAGTTCGCTGTCGGCTTTGAAGAGTGCAGATGTGGTCCTGGTCCACCGAAGATCGTTGAACGAAGCACCAGAGGTAAGTATGAGAGGTGGGGTTTGGGTAGGCAGGATCTGCAGTGGGTGGGCACAGGGTTGTGGGAGAGGGGCTGAGACCACTAGGACAGTTTCCTTTTACAGGTAAAAACATCTATGGGACCATTTTTATTTTACAGGGGCATGTGGGATGCTGGGGTGGGCTCCCAGTGTGCCACCAGAGTCTTTCTTTTGGGAAGGCAAGCTGTAGCCAACAAGGGATTGGGCACCATCTTCGGCACACAACAAAAGGTGGAGTGACATTATGCCAACAAGGATTGGGCACCCTGTCGGCAGACAGTATAAGTGGGGGGGTTACATAATGCCTACAGGGAGTGGGTCCCCCATCGGCAACATAAACATTGGGGCACTGAAGCCGATGGGTCTTGGGGCCCCTGTCAGCAAATAAACATGGTGGGGGGGTAATATTGTTTGTGAACACGGTGGCAAACCTCCACCATGCTCACAAACAATATCAGTGTGTCAAGATCCCGGCTTGCAATGACAGGTTGCTCCCTCATTGCAGTGAATGGCTTAAGCTGCAATAACGAGGCAGCCCCTGATTGCAGTGGCTAAATTTTTACAAGATGGTGGCTGGCTGAACTAGTGTCAGCAGCAGCATGCCACGACATTGTGGGATGCTAGACAAGCCTTTAAAGGCTGTGGGGGCATTGGCCACAACAGTGCCGCGCCTCAACAACCTGCTTGTGGAGAAAGCTGCCGCAATATGTTTCTTGAGCATGCGTGCAATCAACATAAAAAGAATACTATGGTAATTAGTAGCATCCATAGAAACATAGACTTTGATGGCGGATAAGGACCGCTAGGCCCATCTAGTCTGCCTATTTCCCTACCTACAGGATAGGCCGCAGATCCTAGTTAACCAACAGACTATTTCTTCCTACCCCCCCACAATAATTGCCTTTTATCTGTCTCATGCTTTCTTGAATTCTCCCACAGTTTTAGACCCCACAACCTCCTCAGAAAGGCTGTTCCATGCATCCACTACCCTCTCTGTGAAATAATACTTCCTCACATTGCCCCTGAACCGCCCTACTTCTATCTTTAAATTGTGTCCTCTTGTTCTTGCAAGTCTCTTTTCCTGAAAGATGCTACCCTCTTGGACTTTGTTGATTCCACTGAGGTATCTAAAAGTATCTATCATGTCCCCCCTCTCCCTTCTTTCCTCAAGGGTATACATATTAAGCTCCTTTAGTCTCCTCCTCACGGCTTCTCTTGCAGACCCTGCACCATTTTAGTTGCCCTCCTCTGGACTGCCTCTATCCTGTCTATGTCTTTGTGGAGATGGGGTCTCCAGAACTGGACACAGTACTCCAGATGGGGTCTCACCAACTGTCTGCACAGAGGAATAACAACTTCCTGTTTTCTGCTGATGATGCCTTTCCCTATACATCCCAGTATACCTACAGTATCAAGAAGTCCTTGAACCCTTGACAAAGGTCCTCAATCTATCACTAAGGATGTCCCAGTTCCCATTTCGCTGGAAACAGGCGACCATCACACCGGTACACAAAAGTGGAGACAAATCACTGCACTCCAACTACAGACCTATCTCCATCCTCCCTCCATTGTCTAAGGCCCTGGGCGCATCGCCTCAGACCAATTAGTCAAGTACCTGGAAAAATCGACATCCAGTGTCCTGAGCAACATGGTTTCCGAAAGGGCACAGTACCACCACTGCACTATTAGAATTCACAGGCTTCATCCATACCACACTTGATCAAAGGAAACTGTGTAGGGCGAGTATTCATCGACCTTAGAAGCCTTTGATACTGTGAACCACCCACTCCTACTCAAGCAATTATCAAACATTGGGCTCTCCAATGAAGCATTGCTCTGGTTTTCAAGCTACCTGGGAGAGGGTCCAGCGGAGGTTAGGATTGCTGGTGTTACCTCGGAAGAAAAGCCAGTCCTTTCAGGGTCCCACAGGGGTCCATCCTGGGGCCACTACTCTTCAGCCTCTTCCTCAACGACCTTCCCAGTGTCTGTCACCAGAAATTACTGCTCTACGCCGATGATGCAGTCATGTTCACCAACCACCAAAATGCAGAGCTCCTCGAGAAACAATTACAGCTTGAATTCATGCGCATCGAAGAATGGTTAAAGTCACACAAACTGGTCATGAACTACAGCAAAACAAAGGTTATGCCCTTCTACAACACCAGGAGCAAGTACAAATCCCGTGACCTCACCATCCTAAACCAAACAGGGACCTTACTTGAACACGTTCCTGATTTTAAATACCTAGGTGTCACATTGGACAGCTCACTGTCCTACCATCGCACATAGATTCTGTCACCAAAGCCACCAGCATCCGTATGAGGCCTGCTCTACAGGCACAAACACTGCATGACTCCTGACACTCTCCGGTTGGCTATCAACAGCTCTGTCACCTCCATCATCGATTCACGGGCTGTAATTTATGGCTCTGCCTCCGCCTCTGCCCTCCATGGGAATTACAGTTGCACTCAACAAAGCATGCAGGCTGCTAACTGGGGCTGATCGACTCACACACTTGTGACCTGTACTCGGGCAGGATGGCTACCTCTCATCAGCGGATACAGTATCAAACCTGCCTCTTAGCCAAAAAGTCCTCCTCGGTCATGCCCCGGGCATTGAAAAACTACTTATTGACCACCACAGCACCCGAAGAACTAGAAGTTTCCACAACAACTAACCTTCCTTGTCCCCAGATGCGGATACATGGGCCAGAGGACCTTTGCCCACAGAGCACCACAGTGGTACAATACTCTCAACAAAGAAACTCTTACTGCTGCTGCTCTTGGCGCTTTAAGAGACAACTCCGACTTCATCTAATTTCCAACTAGTCATTGTGACTGCCTCGCTAATCGGGGCCCATCGTTCCTCCCTCCACTTCAGTCTTGAAGCTGTCTCTCCCGCCTTGCCTCCATCTGCCTGCCTACCCCTGCCTCCTCTCTCTTTCCTCCCCAGGGCATTTCCTGACTTTTATCCCTCCTCTCTCTCTCTCTCTCTCTCTCTCTCTCTCTCTCTCTCTCTCTCCCTCTCCCTCCCCCATTGGAGCTCTTACCCTCACCCTCTGCCCTCCAACAATGGCCTTCCTGCCTACCATACCCCTTCCCTCTACCTGCAGTGTTTATTTCCAAGATTGCCCTTGGCTGGTTATGTCATGCTAACTAACATTTGGCACATTTTGATTACTGGAATTTCCTAAGCCTCAGTCTCATACTTCTTGTTGTTGTGTAACTATGTATTATTATGTTGACCTTTATGTATGTCTACCCCATTCCTTCGACATGGAACCTTTGTAAACGAGCAGTTCCTGCTCAAAGGTATTTGTAATCCTAGATTTCAATAAAATAAAAATAAATAAAAAATACCCCCAGCCCTACCTACTGCCTTCTCACATTGCTTGCTAACTTAAGGTCATTTGATATGATTACCCCCAGGTCCCTTTCCTTTTTGTTGTTGTTACTACCTCCCCACCCATTGTGTATTCTTCCCCTGGGTTCTTGTTTCCCAGGTGCATTATTTTGCACTTCTTTGCATTGAATCCTAGCTGCCATACTTCTGACCATTCCTCCAACCACCAAGTCCTTTTCATCCTTTCCCACTCTTGTGTATCAACCCTGTTGCAGATCTTTGTGTCATCTGCAAAAGGCATACTTTCCTTCCAGTCCCTCTGCAATGTCACTGATGAAGACATTAAAATGACTGGACCCAATACTAAACCCTGCAGTACCCCACTAGTAACCCCATTTCTTCAGAGTGGACTCCATTTACAATTACCTTCTGTGTTCTGTTGTCCAGCCAATGTTTTGCCAGGCTACCACCCTGGGTCCCACTCCCAGGCTGGTTAATTTGACTAATAATCTTTTGTGTGGGACTGTGTCAAATACCTTGCTAAAGTCTAGGCAGGCCATGTCCACAGCCCTCCTGGTCTACTACTTTGGTCACCAGTCAAAGAAATCTATTAGATTTGTCTGACATGACCTTCCCACTCTGAACCCGTGCTGCCTTGGGTCCTGTGCTCCACTGGCCTCTAGGTACTCAACTATTCTTTCCTTCAGAGTGGCTCCATCACTTTCCCTACCACAGAGGTCAGACTGACAGGTCTGTAGTTTTCTGCCTCTGTCTTGGTCCCACTTTGTGAAGAGGAATCATCCGCCTTCCTCCAGTCCTCAGGTACCACCATCCTCCATGATTTATTAAAAGAGTAGGCAGTGGTTTCATTAGTTCCTCCTTAATTCTTTTAGAATTCAGGGGTGAATTCCATCAGGACCCATTGCTTTGTCCACCTTCAGTTTTAGGAGTTCTTGCAGAACCATTTTTCTGTGAAAGGACTGGGATCGCCCCCCCATCAAAAGTGCTTCTGTTAGTTGGATTAGGCACTTCCCCTCCTCTTTCGTGAATACTGAGCAGAAATGTAATTCAGTATTCCTGCTTTTTCACTGTCCCCCTCTGCCCACCCACTGTTCATTCTATTCAGCCTCACTATCCCTCCCTTTGTCTTTTTACACTCGCTGATGTACCTATAAAGGTTTTTATCCCCCTTCTTAATTGAGTTGGCTATCTTTTCCTCAGTTTGGGCCTTTGCTATTCTGACTTCCCTCCCTGCTTCCTTCTGCCTTAACTGGTACAGCTCTCTGTCCTGCTCCTTCTGCGTTTCCTTATACTTCCGGAATGCTATCTTTTTCTTCCTGACTTTCACAGCCACCTCTTTTGAGAACCATAGTGGCTTTTTCTTTCATTTTGATTTGTTTATTCGCTACACAAAGGCTTGTTGCTTCTGTGATGGCAGTTTGATAATTCCCCATTGTTGCTCCACACCTCCTTCTAGCCTGTTTGCTGAGTGCTTTCTGGAGGCACTCTCCATCTTGCCAAAGTCAGCCCTCCTAAAGTCCAGTACCTTCACTTTTGTAGGCTTGACTCTGTAGCTGAGTTTAACGTGAACCACACTGTTTGATGGTCACTTGTCCCCAGATGGCAACCCACTTCTAGATCTGAGATCCTCTCACTGCCCTGTTTGAGAGTACAGAGGTCTACAAGATTGCTCCCTCATGAGTGTGCTCTGAAACTAGCTGTCTAATGCCTGCCACCTGTGGGGCATCAAGAATGGCCCTGCTCTTGGATGTGGCTGCAGCAAATGTGCTCCAGTTAACATCTGGCACATTCAGGTCTCCCATCAACAGTATCTCCTTTCTCTGCCATTCTAAGAATGCCTTCTATCATAACCTTGTCCATTCCTTCCCCTGACATGGGGGTCTGTACACAACCCTGTGTGGATTGTGCGCCATTTCCAGTCTCAAGGTGACCCACAGTGCCTCCTCTTCTCCTGTTTACTCTTTTGTTCAGTTGCTTTTATCCCTTCCTTTACATAGAGCTACTCCTCCCCTCTTCTCCCCTGCCTGTCTCTCCTGTAGGTTATGTACCTAGTATGTTAACATCCCAGTCATGGTTCTCTGTGTACCATGTTTCTGTGACTGCTATGATATCCAGGCATCCCTCTTCCATTAAGGCCATCCAGCTCAGGGGGCTTGTTGCCAAGACTACGGGCATTGGTATTTACCTTCCATTTCCTGATGGCCTTACTCCCTTTTGCCCCATCCTTGTACTTCTTGCCTTTGTCACTTTCTCCATTTGCCCCTGCCCTTCTCCCTATCGACACCTCCGTGTTGGTGTTTGCCGCATTTACTACAATGATTATTTTGGGGACTAGGATTTTCCTGCTCCTTTCCAGTGCCTCTCCCTTGGCTAGTTTAAAAGCTTGCCAGTGAAGCATTTAAACCTATCACCTAGGATCCTGGTTCCCCTCCCGGACAGATGCAGCCCATCATGTCAGTATAGGCTTGCATCACTCCAGGTGGACCCCCAGTCCCGAAAAAGCCAAATCCCTGAGCTCCCACAGTTTTTCAACCACTGATTGAATTCCATGGTGCGGAACACCTAGCCTCTCTATACCATAGATGGGTAGCACCTCTGAGAAGGTTACCGTGCTTGCTACTTGACTGAAGGCCCCTACCCAATTCCACAAACTCTTCCTGCACTTCTCTAATCCCTTTCTTAGCCAGGTCATTTGTCCCTAGGTGGACAATGACATCCAGCTCCCTCCTCCCTGTGCAGCTGCAACGCAATCCTGGGATTTGCTCCTGTCCCTCTAAGCCATGGTGCCAGGCAGGCCCCACCTCCATCTCCCTTCCTCCCCAGTTCTACCTTCCTAACAATGGAGTCCCCACCAGGAGTTGTTTCCTTCCCCTGCAGGGTCCCCTGCCACCCACTTGTGGGTCTCCTTTGTGGAGGTTCCCAGCATCCTCCTTGGTCTCCACTGTGGGTGCCTCCATGAGGAGACCACACTTTGCCAGAATGGCATGGGAGTGTGGAGGGTACAACTGGAGGGATGCACCTCTGTTCCACCACCCTCCCCTCCCTGGGCCACTGTGGTCCAATCACTCCTCTTTCTTGGCAACCTCTGGGGCAACGGCGGTGGCACTGGTGGTCCCTGGATGGAACAGGAGGTCCCACAAATCCTGGCCAACTCAGCCTGGAGATGAGCAACCTCCTCCCTCAGCCCAGAGAGGTGCCTGCAGATGGGACAACACCACATCCTCCAGAACATCTCCCAGAAGACTGCTGCTTCACAGCCACTGCACTGCACCACTCCAATCATGTCTTATTTCTGGCCCCTTAACTGTTTGCAATCCTTACTCTTTCCTCTGTTTTTTCTCTCTCTCTCCTTACTTTCTATCTGTGTGCCCTTTAAGCTCCTGATTGTCCTGTTCTGAGACAAGGATATCCTATATTTCCCAGTAGACCACTTACTTGCTCAGAGGCAGCTAGAGGGGGCCTGAGAGCTACTCTTGCCCTTCTAGGATGGCGGGTCCTTGGTGGTTCTGTGATCACTCACTTCCTGCCCCTAAAAAGGAAGTTCCTGTTGTCAGTCAAATCCTGTGCCTATAAAAATAGAACTAGCTTTGGGTGGAGGGGAGAGGAGGGAAGGAGGGCGATATAGTCCTAGCAGAGAAGTTCAGTCACACAGCAGTCCTTTCTCCTGGTGTCTTCTGCCAAGCTATTAGCAGAAACTTTCTAAGGCAGTCTTTAAATGTAGCTTCCTTCTAGCTAAACCACTCCCCTATTTACCAGATCTTTCTACAAGTAATTTAAACCTCACAGCAGTTAAGTCCTTTCAGTTACCTGAGATTTACACCTAGATAACTCTTCAGATACACATTCAGTTCAGTTAACCCAAACACACACTTTTTTTTGTATGTTAGTTTTTGTACCCTAAATTAAAGGTCCAAGTACAAATGTTCTTCTACTTTAGTCCCAGCAGAGAAGTTCAGTCACACAGTAGTCCTTTCTCCTGGTGTCTTCTGCCAAGCTATTAGCAGAGAGAAAACACGATCAGCAGTATTGTGCTTGAGTATCTTTTCCAGTTAATTATAAGATTACTTTATTATTTCATGGGATTAACCAAGTTCATTTTCAAGTTCTCTCTAAAGGATCAAAAAATGTCAGGTTAACAAGGTTCTTGTCCTAGAGTATTCTTGTTTTTAAAATGACATTTACAGATTATAGACAAATTATTAATTGCCATGTCTGAATGTTTTATTATCATTTTCTGTTGTAATTCATTGTGTCTTATTTAAATACAAATAAAACCATATTGATAAATAAAAAAACAAGGGACTGGGAGGTTCAGTTTTGGGGAATGGTAAGATAGGTTTGAAATGATGGTATTAGTGGAGACCTATGGATCCACTTACGCCAGTAGTGCTATTTTGGGTTAGCTAGTATGGTCATGTAGTTGTGTTTTTTAATCAATTTATTGTGTTTGGGGGTTTCAACCCACAACCCCCATGTGTAAGCAAAGAAGTTGGGGGAGAGGACCCCAACTGAAACAAATTGATATAAAAACACTATATGACAATACCAATTAACACTAAGTAGCAGAACCAGTGTAGCACACCTCTGAGATGCAATGCTACGATAGTATTACTCTGCTGAGTAGCTCAGCGCTACAGTAATCATAGAACTAATAATAGTGTTAGTAGTTCTATGATGTTACTAGCCACTACTGACATCAGTGGTCCATAGAGCTTCACTAACGCCAAAATGATTCCCTTTCAAACAAGCATTTGTCAATGCCAGGTGTTTGCATGCTGGTATTAGCATTGGAAATCCAGGAGTTAAATGCAGAGTAGGAATGGCTGTGAAGTACTGAATGTTATGCCAAGCCCACCTCCAATCTGCAGAGATGAACAGGCATTGGGGTATACATTTGGGTTGTCTCCCATAACGTTCATGCCATTTCACCTCACCCTATCCTGTGGACACCGACAAGTGTTGAGGTGTACCTTGGGGTGTTCAGCTTTATAGTCACCCCACTCAATAAGACCTACACTGCAATGGGTGCAGTATAGGAGAATGGGGTGAACTCTGGGCTGAAGAATCCAAGGCACACCTCAATGCCTGTCATTGGCTGGTGGGTGGGGGGGAAGGCATGAGCATTACAGTCGGCAATCCAAAGGCACACCCTGATGCCTGTCAGTTCTGTACAGGGGGGACATTGTGGTTAGAAACCCTAATGCTCTGGGTGTTTATTGTTATTTGCATTACACATTTTCAACATAGTCTGTCTGTGACCCCCACCTCACGAAAGCATTTGGGACCTCTTCTCATGAACAGTGGCACTGTGACTTTGTCAATGTGTCCCGAACTTGGAATTCCCACAGCGACCGTGACATTGTGTGCCATATGTACGAAAACACAGATTGGGCAGGATGTGAAAATGACAGCTGTACCATTCATGGGGGTGTGTGAAGAGATGGCAATGCTGAAAATCTGTAGTGAAATATTAAAATACTTGAACTTTGAGGTGTCGTGGAAACTGCGTAAGGCATCTGTACACAGTCATTTAGTGGAATTATTTCACCAGATTTTCAGCATAGTCATTTTGTGACCTCTGCTCATGAACATTGTCACTATGATTTTCTTAATCTGTCATGACATTAATTTCCCAACAGCTGCACTATTCTGTGCCAGATGTGTAAATGCATATTTCAGGCAGGATGTGAAAATGACAGCTGTACTGTTCATCAGGAGGTCTGAAAAAATGCCAGTGTTGAAAATCTGGAGAAAGTACTACTAATTTGAGAAGTTGCGAGGATGCGTGAAACTGCACAACGATGCTTGTAACACAGTTATTTTATGGATGTTGTTACACAAATTTTCAACATAGGCATTTTATGACCTCTGCTCATGAACAGAGTCACTGTGATTTTACATATGAACATACATATGATCTGCCAGCGAACAGACCAATCGGTCTGTCTAAGTCTGTCGAGTGTGCAGCTAGCACCCTAGATTGCAGCTGCCCCAGCCTCCTCCCCTCAGTTCCTCCCTCGCTTGTCCCAGCCCCTGCCCCTGACTCTTCCTCTTCTTTATCCCTCCTCCTTAAAGCTATTGACCACTCTACATGTTACCACCCCCTCTGGCAGTGCATTCTAACCAGACACCACCCTCTCAGTGAAGTAGTGCCTCCTTATTTTCCCTCTTGAAATGTCCCCCTTCCAACCTTAGTGCGTGCCCCCTTGTCTCTCTTCCACTCTCAGTTTAAACACCCCATGGTGCTAGGTTTATATACCCCTCAGGTATTTAAATGCTTCAGTCATATCCTCCTATGCCTCCTGTCCTCCAGGGTGTACATGTTCTGCTCCTTCAGCTTAACATATTCCTTTTCTTTCATCCTCTTTAACAGTTTTGTTGCCCTCCTTGCATCCCCTCAGTAACTTTATATCTCTCCTCAGATATGGCCTCCACTGTTGCTCACAATACTGCAAGTGCCATCTGACCAGTGATCTGTAGAGAGATAGGATCACATCCCTGTGTCTGGATGTGAATGCCCTTGTGATGCATGCCAGCATCCTGTTTGCCTTCACTGCAGCTCTGCTGCACTGGGCTGAGTTGTTCATGCTCCCAGTTACCAACACCCTAGGTCCTTCTCCTCCTCCTCCTCTATGATCCCCAACCTCACACACCCCTCCAACCAATAGTCCCTCTCCTGGTTCTTAGCCCCGAAGTGCATCACCTTACACTTCTTGCATTGAATCCTAGCTGCCACTCCATCAACCATGTCTCTAGTTTGGTTAGGTCCCTCTGCAGTTTTTCCCATCTCTCCTCTTTGTGCAGCACTGCCCCCAATGTGGTATCATCTGTGAACAGACTAGCCCTGCTCCCCACTCCATGTGCTATATCGGAGATTAAAAAGCCCAAATACCAATGGGCCCAGCACTGACCCCTGCGGCACCCTGCTTGTCACTGCTCTAGGTACCGAGAGCTCCCAACCCACGACCACCTTCTGCACCCTCCTCTGCGACCAGTTCTCTATCTATTTAGTCAGCTTTTTTCCCACCCCCACTGCCATCAGCTTCCCCCAGTCTCCCATTAGGTACTGTATCAAAGGCCTTACTGAAGTCCAAGTACAGGACATGTACCGCATGGCCAATGTCCAACTCCCTTGTCACCCAGTCATAATACTCTATTTGGTTGATTTTACAAAACCTCCTTGAGACAAACCTGTGTTGCCAGCCATCTTGGAGGCCATTACTCTCTAGGAATGCCCCCTGCCTCTGCTTCAGTATTGCCTCCATAAGCTTACCCACTATGGATGTGAGACTGACCATTCAATAATTTCCTGGCTCCTCCCTAGGCCCACTGTTGTGTATGGGCACCACATGAGCCACCCTCCAGTCCTGGGGCACACACCCAAGTTCCAAGGATGTGTTGAACAGATCTGCCAGTGGCTCAGCCAACAGCTCCACCATCTCCCTTAGCAGCCTGGGGTGAATGCCATTGGGACCTTGTGCCTTATCCACCTTTACTGCCCTCAGCCCCTCTAGCACCCTACTCCCCTTTGTCTGTCACCTTCTTCCCCACTTTCTTAACCCCCCCAAGCCCATGCTGGTAGTGGACCATCCCTCTCCTTAGTGAAAATGGAGAAGTACTCATTTAGAATTTCTGCTTGCTCCTCACCCTTTTCCACCAAATCTGCTCCCCACTTTATCCTCACAATATGTTCCTTGCACTTCCTCTTTTCCCTGACATACCTAAAAAAGTCCTTTTCCCCTACCTTTATGCCCTGTGCTAACCTTAATTCCCTGGAGGCCTTAGCTTTTTTCACCCTCCTGGCCATCTTCCTTGACTAACTCCCATAAGCCACCTTATTCTCTCCCTTCCCTGTTCCCCTGCACTACTGGTATGCAGCTCTCTATGCCCTCACATCTTGCAGCACTTCCTTGTCCAGGCAGCATGGTTTCTTGGCTCTGCTCTTCTTACTCCTGGCACTGGTGCAGGCTACTGTGGCATCTCTTGCCCAGTCTTTATGACTCCCCGCTTTTGTTCTGCATCCATCCCCAGCCTTATATCCTGGAGTTTCCCTCGCAGTATTACTCCCATCCTCCCAAAGTCCACCCTACTAAAGTCCACCACCTTAGTGCCCGTGCCTCCTGTCTCCCTGCCCAGTGCAAGAATGAGCCACACTGTTTTGTGGTCTCTACCCGCTAGCGGGTTCTCCACCATTACCTCCCTCACCAACTCCCCATTTGCCAGTACTAGGTCCAGAATGCTACCAAGCCTTGTAGGCCCACTTACCAATTACATTAGAAGGCCATCCTGGAATGCATCAAGGAGCACCTGCTCCCTGGTACTGCGAGTGGCCAGGGTGGTCCAGTCAACCCCTGCTAGGTTAAAATCCCCCACTATCACCACACTTCCCCTTCTACACACCCTCATCTGCTCTGCCAGCTCCCCTTCCAGTTCCCCGGATTGGGCTGGTGGTCTGTACACCATTCCCAGCCTCAGTGTTTTGTCAATGGAGTCCAGGAGCTGCACCCAAAGCACCTCTGTCCTCTCCTCTTCCCTAGTCTCTTATGCATTTGATCCTTTCCCTCACAGAGTACAACCACCCGGTCCCTGCTGTATATCCTGTATCCTGGGATTGCCAAGTCCCAGTCATGGTACTCTGTTGCCCAAGTCTGTGTCACTGCAGCAGTGTCCACCTTCCTCTCTGAAAGAAGTGCCTGAAACTCTGCAGTTTTGCTCCCAGGCTTCTTGCATTGAGAATGACCACCTTTCCACCCATACCCCTCCTTCTCCTCACTCTTCTCCTTGGCCTGTGTCCCTCCTCCCAGTAGTCCGCACCCTTTCTCCTCATTATTTTTACCGGGTGGTGGTGCCTTCTGTATTACGCTTGAACCACTCTGCCTGTCCCCTCCCAGGGTTAATAAACCTCTCCCTTTACCTATATCTGGGGGGGGTGAGTTCATTAGGCTCCCCTGTCTAGACCTTTCTACCAAACTCAGTCTTTTGCCCACTCCTTCCACTAATTTAAATCCACATTAGTAAGGATATACCCTCTAATCCCACCTTTAATACTCCCCATCCCTCCCTGCTCAAGGTAGCTTTCCCCTGTGTACAAGTCACTATTCCCAGACCCTACCCCAGTTAGTCATTAACACATAATTTTGGTGTGGCACCAATCCCTCAATCACTCATTGAACTCCTCGATCCTACCCTTCCTCCTAGTGTTTGCACATGGTACCGGGAGTACCTCCGAGAATGCCACCGACTCCCCCAACCCCTCACACTGCCTGCCCAACTCCTAGAACCTCACCCTCATTACTTGCACAGCCTGCCCCGCCAAGTTGTTTGTACCCATGTACAACAGTAAATGAGGTTTCTTCCTCTCCCTCGCTGCACATTTGAACAATACCTGCCCTGCCCCTCCTGCAGTCAACCCGGGGATAGCTTCAACCCAAATATGGCTGTGCCTTTCCCTCCTTCCACCCCATCTCACCCCTTTCAGTATAGAATCACCCAGGATGAGTACCCCTGTGTCCCCTACACCCTTCTCCTTCTAATTCCCCTTCCACCACTCCAGTATTTGTTCTTCCCTGCCCCTTACCCCCACCAGCTGCATCATCTGTGACTTCTGTATCTTACTACCTACTTCTGCCTCACCCCATCTCTCTTATTCCTTCCACCCCCCTTGAACCCCTTCCCAGCCTGACTACTTTACTGGGCTTCCATGTTCAACCTCCCTCCTCCCCTGCTGATTTCCAACCCTTTCCTATCCCTATTGTTGCTGATTTGAGGCCCTATTCCTTCAACCCTGATAGTAATGCCTCTCATCCCTTCCTTCCCATAACCTTCTCTCCTCCAGTAACCCCCTCCTTCCTTACTAGCCCCTTCTACCATTTCATCTTTGCTATGTCTTCCCCTACCTGTTGACTTCCCTCTCATGCCTTGCTAGTCCTCCCCTTAGTATGTCCCTGCTCCCTCTCTCCATAGCAGATGCTCAAATCTATTCCTAGTCGATACCCCCGCATCTCTTCCCTTATCAGTTCCTACTCCTACTTGTTTCCCCCTTACTCCCTAGTCTCACCCCTGGTCCCTCCTACCCCCAGCCATCTGGTCTCTCCCTGGTACTCCTCGTGGTCTCTTCCTCCCCATCAGGAGGCCCCCTTCACCTCGGGCACCCCTCCTTCTCCTGTCTTTTCTGCTAGTGCCTCTGATACTGGGGTTGGTTTCATTCCCTAGATGTTTTCCCCATCCCCCTTGCCATCCCCTATTCCCCCCAGGTTGCCTACCATACTAATTTTCCCTGCCACTTAGACTCTTCTCTAACCTCCACAGTTTCTCCCTCAAATTAGCTAGCTGTCTACAGACCATAAATCCCCCCCCCATCTTCCAAGCCCAATCCAGAATCATGGCAGACCCATACCCTGTGCAACCCATCACTCTTCCAAAGATCCCCACCTTACTGACATGTGGTACCTGCCCAATTTTGTCCCCCATCTAATGGTACAGGCTCTTACTCCCAGTTTCTGTACCCTACTACAACTGTTAGGGCCCTATTTACTCAAATTCCTGTTCTCCTCCCCACACTAGTCCCCCTACTGCTCCCTTGCCGACCGGGTTAATTCAGTCTCCAATCTCATCCATTAGAGACTGTATTACTGTAGCAATCCTAAAGCATCCTTGTCTGTTTTTCACCACTCAGTTACCATACTTTTTGTTCTCAGCCCTCATAGTTTCACTTAGCCCAGTTAGAAATCTGTATTGCACTCAAGTATTACATGCTTAGTTAAAAAAAATGAAACAAATAAATATGTTTATTACAGCAATCCTAACAGTATAGCTCAGTACTTTGTTCAGTTAGAGAAATGATCAGAATAACTGAATCTGTATTATTACAGCAATCCAAAAGTATCCAATCATTGCTTTGTCTCTACTCCAGAGACCCTGCTATGATATATCACACTCAGGGACCCTGGGCAGGTGGGTGGGCAACTCTAAAGTCCCAAAAGAGCTCCATTGAGCTTGCTCGCTCCCACTCTCTCATTCGCTCATTCTGTTTCTCCTGGTGCTGCAGGCTGCCCTTTTGTACTGGGTTCCTGCCTGTGTTGGTGCCTTTTTCTGCCCACAAAGAAAGCTGCAGCTGTCCCAACAGAGCTCCGTTGAGCTTGCTCAGCCCCCATTCCCTCTCTCATTCGCTCATTCCATTTCTCCTGGTGCAGCAGGCTGCCCTTTTGTACTGGGCTCCTGTCTGCATTGGTGCCTTGTTCTGCCCACAAAGAAATCTGCAGCAGTCCTGACAGAGCTCCGTTGAGCTCGCTCACTCCGCCTCTTTCACTTGCTCGCTCATTCTGTTTCTCCCGGCACTGCAGGCTTCCCATTTGTATTAGGCTCCTGCCTGTGTTGGTGCTTTTTCTGCACACAAAGAAATCCACAGCAGTCCCAACAGAGCTCCACTGAGCTTCCTCTCTCTGCTTCTCTCACTCACTCATTCATTCTGTTTCTCCCAGCACTACAGGCTGCCTTTTGTACTGGGCTCTGCCTGCAATGGTGCCTTTTTCTGCCCACAAAGAAATCCATAGCAGTCCTGACAGAGCTTAGTTGAGCTCACTCACTCCCCCTTGTGATACTTGACCAACTGGTTATGATTGTTGTATGATATTTGTAATATAAAAATATAGTATGTGACTGTCTCACATAAGACAGTCTGGGCTTCCATGGGTGGCCCCCCAAGTTTCAGTGAAGCTACAGGATATATTAAACTGACCAGGAGATCCCTGTAATGTAATTAGCTTCCTTGAGAAATTGCATTTTATGGCCCTTTTATGACCTGTTGCTGCTTTAAAGTTGGGAAACTAAATATACATTTTATTACCGGACAGAATGTGGCTATCTCACTCCTAGGTGATAGATTTCAGGGTTTTAAATCCTCAAAGGAACTGGCTGATCAAAGTCTCATAATTTGGGAAATTAGTTTTTGCTGATGTCACATTATTTAATATACCTCCTGCTAGGACATCATGTTTGTATTTTTATAATTCTAAAAAGAGGAGCTAGATGACTCACCAAAGGAGTGGGGAGATGGGGTTGAAATGTATCCTTGTAACTAGTGCACCAGTCATATTATTTTGGGACTCTGACAGAAACTAACTTAAGTACTAACAGAGTTAATAATACATTAGATAGAAAATATCTAACTGTATGTTGGTAGGAGTTTGTTCTGTAGTTTTTCTTGTTTTTCTTTTATGTGACTGTGATGCTTCTAAATATATTGTTCTGTGTTTACATTTTTCATATTTTATCATCTTTTAGTAAAATACCTTTTCTGTGAAAGAGTGCCTGGATGTCTGCCAGTTCTTATTGCATGTGACGTATAGATGCTTAAATCTGACAGTTGTTCAAACAGCTCGATGGTGTTACTAAACTGGGAAAAGGTAAGAATATACTTAAGGTCTCTTATAGAGTTTTAAGGTCTCATTTTGGAAGCCTGGCTTAGTGCCCCTGGTGAAAGATTGTTCTGCAATCCCCGAAGAGAGTACGCATCTGAGCATGTACATTTGGGTATGCTAGCATAAAGTTCAGAGTTTAAATCCCTCCACCCCAGAACTTGAGACTAAAGGTGATTTGGACCCAAAAGCAGACAGAAGGGTTACTCTGTCTGTTACCTGTTCACATTATTGTGCTCTGAGGTTGGCACTGTAGGAGCAGAGGGCCTGACCTGCTGAGTACGTTTGTGACAAATTTGGTTAGCAGCAGTGCGATAAAATTTGGTAACACAAGTGTTAACTATTCAGTGTGTCAGCTTAATACTGTACAGCTCACTTGCAAAATAAAGCAGTGATTTGTTTTTTTAAAAAAAGGAAACAGAACTATATCATTTTGCTTACAGGCAAGTTCCTATATGTTTTTTTTTCAAAGTGCAAATTAGAGTAGCCGTAGTTAGGGAAGAAGATGGCTTCCAATTACAATGAGCATAATACAGATAACCTAAAGCAGTTGTGCAAGAAGAGAGGAGTCATGCACAAGGGGAGAGCCACCAAACAGAACCTCATGGATGTTGTGATGTCAGCATATGCCCAGAGTATCAAGTCACAGACTGTGACTGTAAAGGACCAAAACTTGGGCATGGAGGGGCTAGCGGCCAGTGCAGTGTCCAGATTCAGTGGGGAGGACAGCAGGGCCAGTGCAAGCCAAGGGCCAGGGCAGCAGGGGAAGGTCACCAGCATTCTGGAGACAGAAGCAATCAGAGTGCAGATTGATTTACACAGAATGAAGCTGGAATTCCAGGGGGAGGCTCAGCAGGAACGGTGAGAAGTGGAGTGAGAGAAATTATCTGCAGAGGAGAAAAGGAGTGAGAACAGTGAGAAGCTGAATGTGAACAGTGAGGAGGCGGACCGTGAAGAGCATGAGCTCCAGAGGTGACATGAACTGGAGAAGTTATGACTCCAACCACCAGCACCCAAGCAGGTAAGTGTCTTGGATTTAACTGGAACTACAGGACTGGGTTACAAATTAAATTCCAAATTGATAGCTGAATTTAAACAGGGGGAGGATATGAACACCTTTTTAAATTCCTTGGAAAAAGTTTGTATTCAGGCAAAAATTCCTAGAAGGTCCTGGAGCTTCCAGCTATCCCTGTTACTTACCAGGAAGGCTTGGGATGCATTGGGTCAAATGGACAATGAGGACAGTAGTGATTACAGCAAACTTAAAGTTGCACTTTTAAAAAGTTTGATGTAACTGCAGAAGCATACAGAGCTAAATTCTGTAAGCTGAGGAGAAGCCCTGATATGAGCTACGAGGAGCTAGCCATGCAACAATGTCAGTTTTTAAAACATTCGTGGGAAGGAATTGAAGCAAACACTGTAGATAAAATTGAAAATGCTATATTGTTAAAGCACTTTTTGGGCATGCCCAGCAAAGCTAGAAACCTGGCTGGAGGACTGAGATCCCAGAACAGTGCAAGAGGCTGCGAACTCTCAGTACCACTATGCCAAGAACAGACCTGCTCTGAGAGTGAATGGGGCAGTTGTGGCAGTGCATAAAGAGAAACATGCACCTTCAGGGCAGCTAAAACCTCACTGCCTCCACCAAAACCATGCAGTTAGCCCCTGGTTTCAAAGCAAATATTTTTCTGAGAAAAGAAATGAATGTTGAGTTTGTAAAGAAACTGGGCATAATCCCAGACAGGGTCCCAAAAGGATGAACAATGCGCAACATGGGGCTAAGAAAGAAGTGGGTTATTTGTGTGTCCTCTGAAGCATGCCTGTGAACATGAGGGAACACATGCACCCAGTCATGGTGAATGGTGTACAGACACAAGGGTTAAGGACACAGGGCATCCTGACATTGGTAAAATAGAATCTGGTACAGCCTGATCAGCTTATACCCAATGAATTTTAACTGTACAAGACTTCACTGGGGAGGAAAAATATTGCCACTGCTAGTGTTCTCCTAGACTGGGGTGAAATGGGAACTGCAACAGGTGGCTATATCCAGAACTTTAGCAGCTGATGTCATCCTTGGCAACAATCTCAAACAGGGCATGGTGTGCAGCTACCTGTAGCTAAGCGGCAAGAGAATATTTTTGTCCCCTGGACCCCACAGAAGCCATTGTGGAAACTGCTGGGAGGCTGGTTCCCCAGCTTATGTCTCCTGACATGAAAACTAATGAAAAGAGGGTAGAAATTTCCTCAGTAGCAGTTAACCACACAGCTATGGAGGATTACTCCGAAGAAGGAGGGGTGACCCATTGTCAGAGGGTTAGGGATGACAGTGATCCTGAGTGCCCTGATGCTAGTGCTAGGGATCCTAGTTTAGAGACTGAAGAGGACCTGTTTCATGTCTTGGGAATGTGTAGGAAGTTTGCAGCAGCTCAGAAAAGTGACCCTAATCTAGAGAAGCTGAGAGCTTGGGTAGACTCTGATGAAGCACAGGGAGGTGATGGAAAACATAAGGTTTATTGGGAAAATGGACTGATGTATACTCAGGCTGTGAAGACAGAGGGAGGGGTGATAGGCAGGCAGCTTGTCATTCCCCAGGGGTATCATGAGAAGTTGCTCAAGATTGCACACGATATTCCCTTGTCTAGTTATCTCAGAATTGCACGTACTATGTAGCAGTTGGCCCAGAATATCTATTGGCCCAACCTCACCCAGCAGGTGAAGGAGTATTACAGGTCTTGTCACCAGTGCCAAGAAATAGGGAAGGCTGGTAAGTAAGCCCAAGCTTCCCTAATTCCATTGCCCATAGTGGAGGAGCCATTCCAGAGGGTGGGAATGGATATTGTGGGGTCTTTAAATACCCCCCAGCTCCTCTGGGAAGAGGTCTGTCCTGACTGTGGTGGATTATGCCACTCAGTATCCAGAGGCAGTCTCCCTATCCTCACTGAGGACAGACAGCGTGGCGGATACCTTACTTGGGATTTTTCTCGTGTTGGCTTTCTGCAGGAGGTTATCATTGATTGAGGGGGTTCCTTCATGTTGGACCTGATGAAATGTTTATGGGAGAAGTGTGGGGTGGTGCAGAGGTGCCTGAAACCTTATCACACACAAGCCAATGGACTTGTGGAAAGATTTAATGGTACCCTGAAGTCAATGCTCCAAGCATTTGCTGAACAGCGTGGGAGGGAACTGGGAGAAATATCTTCCCCACCTGTTGTTTTCATATAGGGAAGTGCCCCAAGAGTTGACAGAGTTTCCCCCTTCGAGCTTTTATACTGATGCTGGGTACGTGGGAACCTAGACTTGATGTGGAGGACTGGTGGCAAGCACACCACCCAGGAACTCCCATAGTGGATTCGTCCCTAGTTTTAGGAAGGCTGAAGCAGCTTCTGAGGACAGCCCAGAGCAACCTCACAACTGCCAAACAGAAACAAAAAGAGTGCTACAACCGCAGAGCCAGAGCTCACTCGTACATGGTGGGCCAGGAAGTCATGGTCTTTATTCCAGTCAGGAAAGACAAGCTGGGCTCACTGTCAAAGCTGAGAAGTGCCAGGTGACCATAGCTGAAGTTGTATACCTTAGACATGTTGTAGACAGGGGACAGCTCCGTCCTAACCAAGTAAAACTAGAGGTGATCCAGGCATGACCCAGACCAGAAACACAGAAGCAGGTCAGGAGCTTTCTACCGACAGCAGGGTACTATAGGAAAATTGTACCCAATTACAGTGCCCTGGCTGCTTCCCTATCTGACCAGGTAAAGAAAAAGATGCCTAAGAAAATTACCTGGGAACCAGCCTGTGAAAAAGCCTTTACCAGACTGAAGGAGGCACTGTACAGTGCTCCTGTATTGACAAGTTCTGACTATAGCAGACCCTTTATAGTCCAGACTGATGCCTCAGATGTGGGTATTGGGGCATTATTGAGTCAGACATCCAACCAAGGGAAAGATCACCCTGTAGTGTACCTAAGTAAAAAGTTTCTTCCCAGGGAGCAGGCTTACTCTACTCTATTGTGGAAAAAGAGTGTTTTGCCATAGTGTCGGCCCTAAAGAAGTTAGAGCCATACTTATATGGTCATCATTTTGAGGTACAAATGGACCACAACCCCCTGGTTTGGCTGACACAAATGGGGAAAAACTAATGGTAGACTATTAAGATGGAGTCTTGCCTTACAAGGGTATGACATGACGATCTTACATAGGGCTGGAGTGACCAGTCAGAACACAGATGTCCTGTTGCATCTATATGAGGAGTGAACTGACATGGAGCTCATCCCATGCAGTGGATAGAGAACCATATTCAGTCTAGGTGGGAGGATTGTGATGCTTGGCCAACTGGTTATGATTGTTGTATGATATTTGTAATATAAAAATAGTATGTGAGTGTCTCACATAAGAAAATCTAGGCTTCCATGGTGCCCCCACCCCAAGTTTCAGTGAAGCTGCATGATATATTAAATTGACCAAGAGATCTCTGTAATGTAATTAACTTCCTTGAGAAATTGCATTCTACGGCCTTTTTATGACCTGTTGCTGCTTTAAAGTTGGGAAACTAAATATACATTTTATTACAGGACAGAACATGGCTATCTTACCCCTAGGTGATGGATTGCAGGGTTGTAAATTATCAAAGGAACCGGCTGATCAAAGACTCATAATTTGGGAAATGAGTGTTTGCTGATGTCACATTATTTAATATACCTCCTGATAGGATATCATGTTTGTATTTTTTAATTCTAAAAAAGAAGTGCTAGATGACTCATCAAGGGGGTGGGGAGATGGGGTTGAAATGTATCCTTGTAACTAGGGAATCGGTCATATTATTTTGGGACTCTGAGAGAAACTAACTTAAGCACTAAAGAGGTAATAATACATTAGATAGAAAAGATCTAACTGTATGTTGGTAGGAGTTTGTACTGCAGTTTTCCTTGTTTTTCTTTTATGTGATTGTGATGCTCTCTGATATATTGTCCCGTGTTTAAATTTTTCATATTTTATTATCTTTTAGTAAAATACCTTTTCTGTGAAAGACTGCCTGGTTATCTGACAGTTCTTTTTGCATGTGACGTATAGATGGTTAAGTCTGACAATTGTTCAAACAGCTTGATGGTGTTACTAAACTGGGAAAAGGTAAGAATATCTCTAAGGTATCTTATAGAGTTTTAAGGGTTCATTTTGGAAGCCTGGCTTGGTGCCCTGGTGAAAGATTGTACTGCAATCCCAAGAGGGTATGTATCTGAGCCCTTACATTTGGTGTCGTCTAGCATAAGATTCACAGTTTGAATCCTCCCAGAATTTGAGACTAAAGGTGATTCTGACCCAAAAGCAGACAGGAGGGTTACCCTGTCTGTTACCTGTTAACAGTATTGTGCTCTGAGGTTGGCACTGTGGGAGCAGAGGGCCTGGCCTGCTGAGTGCGTTTGTAACACCCCTCTCTCTCTCTCTCACTCGCTCTTCTGTTTCTCCTGGCACTGCAGGCTGCCCTTTTGTACTGGGCTCCTGCCTGAGTTGGCACCTTTTTCTGCCAACAAAGAAATCCACAGCAGTCCTGACAGAGCTAAGTTGAGCTCACTCACTCACTCCCCCTCTCACTCGCTTGTTCTGTTTCTCCTGGTGCTGCCAGCTGACCTTTTGTACTGGGCTCCTGCCTGCGTTGGTGCCTTTTTCTGCCCACAAAGAAATCTACAGCAGTCCCGACAGAGCTCTATTGAGCTCGCTTACCTCCTCTTTCACTCGCTTGTTCTTAATCTGTCCCAAACACTGATTTCCACTGCAACCACACTAATCTGCACCAGAAGTGTGAAAATATGTTTCAGCCAGGATGTGAAAAACTACAGTTGTACTGTTCATAAGGAGGTGAAGAAATGCCAGTGTTGAAAATCTGGCATGAAAATATTGCAAATTCTGCAAAGTTACAAGGGTGTGTGGAAACTGCACAATGCACACTTGTAACACATTCATTTTATGGACTTTCATCACCAAATTTTCAACATAGGCATTTTAGGACCTCTCTTCATGAACAGTGTTACTGTCATTTTTTTAATATGTCCCCAAAACTGATTTCCTACAGCAACCGTGCTATTTTGCATTGGAAGTGTGAAAACACATTTCGGGCAAGATGTGTAAAATAACAACTATACTGTTCACAAAGAGGTGTGGAAAAATGCCAGTGTTGAAAATCTGGAGTGAAAATATTACAAATTCGAGAAGTTATGAGTGTGCGTGGAAACTGCACAATGCACGTTCGTAAAACAGTCATTTATTTTATTTTTCACAGATTTGCAACATAGGCTTTTTGAGAGCCCACCTCATGAACAGTGGCACTGTCATTTCGTTTATTGGTCCCAAAAGGTGATTCCGTGTAGTGACCGTGAAATCACCTTTCTGGACTGAATAATGCCATGACAGTGACTGAATTCATAAGGAAGGGTCCCAATAACCCCATGTTGAAAATTTGGTGCCAAAATTCCTACAGATGCCCAAGATATGCACCAAAGCTGAAAAAAACTATTTATGCCATTATACAGCTTACCTGCATTTCTTCAGTTCTGCGTCAGCTTTGAAGAGTGCAGATATGTTCCCAGTCCACTGAAGTCATCACACCGGCTCTGAAGGTAAGTATGTGGTGAGGTGGGTGGGTGGGAGAAGGTGGCGTACACAGAGGGTGGGTGCAGGTTGGTGGAGGGGCAGCAGACATGTAGAGGGACCATTTTCTAATTTTACAGGTAGAAAAAAGACAACCCAGGTCAGTTTTCTTCTTTCACTGGTGTGTTTGGTAAACTGGGGTGGGCTCCCAGTGTGCCACCTACATTTGTGGGGAGGGGGACCAAAGACGATGTGGATTGGGCCCCCAGTTGGCACAGAAATGGGGGGCATGTTCCCGAGGGGGATTGGGCACCCATCTGCACACAACAGAAATTGGAGGGTGGGGACATTATGCCGATGGGGAATGGGCTCCCGTCAACAAACTGAACTGGAAGGGGCTGAAGCTGATGGGGATTGAGCCCTTGATGGCAAAGAAAGACTGTATGGGGTTGCTGATGACGCAGAGGGAATTGGGCACCCCTTGGCACACAACAGAAATTGGGAGGTTGGGACAGTATGCTGACAGGGAGGGCTCCCTGTCAGCAGTTGAAGTGGGTCGGGGCATGCCAACAAGGGAATGGGCACCCCTGTCGACTTTCATGGGGCTCTGAGGCAGCTGCATAGAGCCAATTATACACCAAAACTCCAGCACACTTCACTGCAGTGAAAAACAAATAAGACTCAAATATAAACCACTCAACAGGCACATTGCATGTCAAGAGATACAATGCCTATCTAAAGAGAGGGCTTAGATGAGATCCACAAGTCTCTTGTCTTGATCTGAGCCCTCTCTTTAGAAGGCATTAGTCTCTGACTATTTTCAATGTATGTAAGTAATGAATCACTGAATTAAAACTAGTTTTCAACATGCAATGTGCCTGTTGAGTGGTTTATATTGTGGGTCTTATTTGTTTTTCACGTCAGTGAGTGGAGTCGGGTTCTGGTGTATAATTGGTATTTTCTCTCACTAGCACACTCAGCTGGGTGGAGCGGCTTTCTTGTTTTTGGGACACTTCAGAATCCTCCAATTTTCTGTTTTTGCAGGACACAAAAACACTGCAACAACGCCAGTTTCAACACACTCAGTTGCAGTTTTTTCTTCTTTACTATAGGTTACCATAGCAACCGAAGATCTTTGTTGGCACACCAGCACTTCCTGCTTGGCGCACTGTAAAAAGCAGCCAGATGGGCATACTGCACCAGTAATTATAAAATAAAAGATATGTAATTGTGGCGCTACGAATATTTTTTTCACACCCTCGGTCTGTGATGACTACATAATACCTCTCGAGCCTCTCGGTTTATGAGTCATCACACACCAGTGTGAAAAAATATTCCTAACTACACTTACATATCCATTATTCTCTATTTACAGGTCTCAAGAATGGGTCGATATTGGGGATCACCAGTTATTATGAGGTGTAAAAAGTGCAGTGCAAAGGGGGAGGTACAATGAAGGGCAGGGAAAGGTAATGGGGGCTGTACCATGGGATGGGGGACTATAGAGGAACAGGAGCGGCAAGGGAAAGGAAAGTTATACACAGGGCTCATAAATGGCGGCCACGTCCTGCTTTCACACCATACCTTTGCTCCCTCTGGTTGGCTGCTGTCATCCACATGGAGACCACAACATCCAGCACCCTCATCACAGCCACCAGAATCTGGCATTAGAGCCAAGCTTGAGCCCGCTCAGGCCTACAGGTAGGAGGCCATCTGACACCTATGACATGGGACAAGACAGACAATCTGAGCAATGGCCCAGGGATATATGACCACCCACAGGGTGCAATGGATAGTGGGATCATGTACCCTTGGAGGGCCCAGAATGGACCCCTGTGGGAGGAGCAACACCAGCCAACAACACAGCAGAACACGATGGTGCAGAGAGGCATATGTAGCTGTGCAGTGACCACTAGACCGCACTGTGACAGTCACATGGTACACAGAAACAACAGCGCCACAGCACAACTGGTGGCATCCATGCACATGCCCACCCCACCAACATCTGGTTAATGGTGGCCAAGGGATGGAACGCAGTGGCATGCACAACAGACCATGCAACACACAGTTCACCCACACTGCAGCCATAGTCGGTATGAAGACATCCCCGACAGCAACAGCCACAGTGCAGACTGTCAGCATTGCAGTGTCAGGGATGCTTCCATGCAACCATGAGGGGACTCTACCCCCCCCCCACACATCCCTGGTCTCTAGGATTCTAACTCTGAGTCAGAGTTGGACCGGGGGCGGGGGCAAACACCCAGCAAGGCAATCCCGGTTGCTAAACAGACCACAACAGTGACAGGTGGATTTTGACCGATTCCTGTCGCTGTGGTGGTCTTCATGATCTTGGAGTCGCTGCAGCAGTGGTATACCATGACACACACAGCTGTCATAGCACATGGTAGAGGCAGTCATAGCCATGCCCGATCCCTACCACTACCCCATTGTGAAACTGAGAAGGAATGTGACAATGCATATCTGCTCTTGCTATGCAGCTGGTGTCGCCTGCTGCCCACTGGGCTGTGTCACCCAGGCCGCCACTGCCTCCACCACCCTGGCCCATCTGCAGGCTTCCAGCCCTGTGGAGGGCATGAGGAGAGGTGGACATCAGTACACAGTCACGCATGGGGAGCTCCCTACCACCACACAGCCTGCAGTGCATTGGGTGTGTCCCCATCTGTCTGGAGGCCCAAATGCCAGCACAGCTGCCACCTGCGCAGCAGCAAAGCCCAATGCGCAGTACCCCAGGATGACAAAGTACCCCACTGTGGGCCATGCCGTGTGGAGATGCCAACACTACAGTACGTCTAACCGTAACTGCAGCTTGAACACACCTACCTGACTGTGGCATTGAACCACACAAGACATCGGCCTGCAGATGATGCAGGTGGTCTGGTGCCCTTCACTGAAGGTCTGCATAATGGTGCCTGCACTGCTGTGCTGAGCACCCAACACTAGTACTCTGTTCCAGGGCCTCTGTGAGATGGTGCCACACCTCCACCCTGGCCTGCTGATGCAGCACCTGGTCACACAGCTGCCCCTCAAAGGGCTGAACAACTGCCACCAGTTTGATTACCTCAGCCTCTGACCAGTTGACTGCCCTCCTGCTCTGTCTCTACACCAAGATCATCAGCCAAGTTCAACAGGAAAATGGTCATGTAATGGCACACGTGTCTGCCTCATGTGCAGGATGTGCGATAGTGTACACAAGGTCACACCATGCACCCATGTGGTGGCGCAGGACACTGCACAGTGCAGGCCATAGTGTAGACATGGGCATGCAGGCATGCGCGGGCCCAGTGATGTCACAGCATAACCCATGGGTCAAAGGTCAGCACTACTCACATGCAGTGCACAGGTGCATGACAGAGGCAGTGCATGCATGCACGATGGCATACCAGCCCAGCAGGTGCCATGCCATGGCATTGCATACACTGTGCATGATGTGCGACAGCAGTGTAGACATTGCTGCTCACATGCAACCTGTGGGCAAGCGCATCACCCATGCATGGGTATTACACCATGGAGATGCTGTGGTGCAACCCTATTGTACATTGCGCAAACACGTGATATTCAAAGGCCACATGCAAATCACTTCATGAGCCAATGCATGGCGCAGTGGGGTGCATTAACATATCATTACAATTGTGCAATGGTTAATTTGCATGCCTTGCACCTTAAAAGCTCAGTGGAGCAGTACAGGCCTCAGACCGGTATTGCAACCATTCAGGTACTTAACTGGCAACATGATGGGACTGAGGCTTCATGACACTGTGCAACAGGGTGTTGCAATGCAATGTGCTGTCAATGACCCTCACCACTGTTCATGTCTACAGGTGGAAGACTGTTGGAAGGTGAAGAAGTGGAGAGCCAGGGGCCTGCTCACAAGTGCAGGTCCAACTGTATAGCTGCTGAGAGCACTGCACTCTTTGAGGCCTGTATGGCTCGGGAGGGCCTACTCAGTGGTGCCATGGACATGCCACAGGAGCATGTGGCAGGCTGGGGGCAGGTGGGCCAGTACTTGAACATTTACAGGTTCCACCATCGCACTCCTCGGAAGTGCAAGAAGAAGGTTTGTACTGACAGGAGGAGTATAAAGGACAAGGTTGCGGCCATCCAGACATCCTGTTGAGTGACCGGTGGTGGGCCATTGACCATGCCACTGCTAACTGCCATGAAGGAGCTTGTGGCATCCACCATCAGCAACAAGGTGGAGGAGGGAATGCCTGGTGGTGGGTTTCAAATGGGTAGCAGACCCTTACTGCATGGTGAGTATGACCAGCTACCAGGCATGTCTGTCGTGGGTGTGACTTGCAGGTGTGCCTGAGGCCATGCCCACCGCCATGTGCATGTGTGAATATGGACACACAGTGCTGCAGATGGTGGGTGGCAACAATGGCATGGGGCAGGGATGGCTGGGGGTGGGGCTGGGTGGGGTTGGGGACAGGGTGTGGGAGATGGGGCCATGAACTGTGCTGTTCCACTGAGACACTGTTCTTGAATTGAAACACCAGCATGCCTCCATGCAGAGGAGTTGGCAGGAGACAACCAAGGACATGGATGATCAACCCTCAGCCTTGACAGGCATTCAAAGCCAGAACAGGCAGTGTCTCAGCATTGTAGGACATGTGGCCGCATTACTGACATGGAGTCAGATGAGCCCCATGCTGGCTTCCTGCGCAATGACAGCCTGCAGGAGCTCATGTGCAGAGACCCAGCTTGGGTGATGTCCAGCACTGATAATGACATACACTGTGGTACTGGAGAGCATAGGATGTGGTGCCCAAAATGCCATACCCGCTGCAGAGGCACCGGCGAGTCCAGCACTGTGCCCACGCAGCCCCACAACTGTCCCCCCATCCCCACTGGTGCAGCTGTGTGTGGCACCCCAGTCATGCCCGTGTGCATGGCGGTGGTGCTATGGGTACTGTGGAGACACGGGCACTGCCTAGCAGACAGTTGGGCAGCGGCATCAGAATGCAGTGATGGGCAGTGTGCCATAGTGCCCACTGCCTATGCACCAGGCAACACTGTACCCTCTGTTCATCCCACTGTGCAGCATCCACCTGAGCAGGAGGCTGAGCAGCAGTTTGCCATGACCCGTTCCCCCAGCCCGGTGGCCAGACCAAGAGGACTGGGAGGTCGAGAAGCTGTGGGAGCACACCAGGTTACTGAGGGCCTCTGTGGATAACCAGGCATTGCTTGCAAGTGAGGTGTGTGCACTGCAGGCAGCAGTGTGCCAGATGGTTGAGCAGAGGGACAGACGTGAAGTGAGGCTTATGGACAGGCTCACCCAGATGCAGGAGGCCACAACTGCAGCATTAGACCACAAGACTGGTGCCATTGTGGCATCAATGGACCACATGGCTGATGTCATTGCAGCTGGGTTTGCGTCAGTGGCGGACCCTCGGCTCAGCCACATGCAGATGACCCCCACAGTGCACTGTCCACCCCATGGTCCAAGCAGCTGGTGACACCAGCATGGCGGATGCCAGAATCAGATTTCAGCATCCCAGACACCCCTGGGGCAGGCCTTTTTGGCCACCATGACACCCTTGCGCGGACTTAGTTATGGTGACACTCATCGACTCCTGGGGGGTGCCTGACATGCCCCCCCACTGTGGTCAATGCACAGCAGGTATCTGCTGATTGGTAACAGTGTGGCTGTACGGTCTTGGGACTGCACAGTTGGAGTGATGTGTCCACTGCTCCAACCTGCCATCTGCTGCTGTCATCACATGCACACATGGGTGGTGGTGGTGCAGCTTGCATGTGGTGGCATGCATGTGTGTTGTGCTGCCTGCTCCATGCGTGTGTGTATGTGTGTGTGTGTGTGTGTGTGTGTGTGTGGACCATGCTGCTAGGGCATGTGGCATGGATGTGATGATGGCAGCCCAGCACCGGTATCATGCTTCTGATCCATGCCATGTCCTTCACTCTGTGTATGGGCAGCTGTGTGTGTGTGTGTGTGTGCATGCCACAGCTGCATGTGTCTGTGTGTGCGTGCCCATGTGTCAGTGGCTCTGCCTTGTCTGTTGTATGCCCCCATCCCTGCATGCATATGACTTTGCTCATCCCATTCCCTGTGGTGTGTGCTGGGCCATGTGGGCCTTGCCAATGTGTCAGTGGCCCTGCCTTGTCTGTTGTACACCCCCGTCCCGGCATGCATATTACTGTGCTCATCATGTTCCCTGGGGTGTGTGCTGGGCCATGTGGGCCTTGCCCATGAGTCAGTGGTCCTGCCTTATCTGTTGTACACCCCCGTCCCTGCATGCATATTACTTTGCTCATCCCGTCCCCTGTGGTGTGTGCTGGGCCATGTGGGCCATGTGTCAGTGGCTCTGCCCTGTCTGTTGTATGCCCCGTCCCTGCATGCATATTACTTTGCTCATCTCATTCCCTGTGGTGTGTGCTGGGCCATGTGGGCCTTGCCCATGTGTCAGTGGCCCTACCCTGTCTGTTGTACGCCCCATCCCTGCATGCATATTACTTTGCTCATCCCATCCCCTGTGGTGTGTGCTAGGCCATGTGGGCCTTGCCCATGTGTCAGTGGCTGTGCCTTGTCTGTTGTATGTCCCTGTCCCTGCATGCATATTACTGTGCTCATCCCGTCCCCTGTGGTGTGTGCTGGGCCATGTGGGCCATGCCTGTGTGTCTGCGTACTCACCTGTGTTGTCTGTAATGCTCCCTTTGATTGTGTCACGGTGCCGCCATGCCTCCTGCACCATTCTTGGATCCTTCCTGCCCAGAGGCACCTGTTCACCACCCTCCAGACCATCACCACCTTCATCTCTTCTACTGTCACCCTCATAAGCCTTGACTACTATCCCACAGTCAATGGCCATGTTGTTCAGAATGCAGTAGGCCAGGAATATGCCACAGGCTTATATTGGGCTATATTGTAAGGTACCACCTGATCTGTCTAGGCAACAGAATTGCATCTTTAGCATGCCAAAGACACTCTCGATGATAATGCATGTGCTGGTGTGTGCATCATTGAATCTTTCCTCTACGGAGGACGATGGTCACCGATAGGGAGTGAGCAGTCATGGCCTTAGTGGGTAGGTAGTGTCACCTGTGTGGGAGACAACATGATTATCCCTGCTCTGTGCTGTACTACTACATGTTCCCTCCAAGCCACCACCCACACCTTATCCACTGCCCCATCCCTCCCTCACCCACCCCAGGGGCTGTGTCTCTCAGTCACCCTGGCACACATTCTACTCATATACAAGGTGACCCATGGGGATGTCTCCCCACTCAAACTTATGGTACATGTAGAACTGTGCCCTATGAAGGCATCGTGTGCACTCCTGGGGTGTGTGACACAGGCATTGATGATGTGTCCCATGGCATCGCACATCACCTATCATTTGATGGATGGGTATTCCTTTTGGTTGATGTGTACCGCGCCCTCTCGGCTAGGTGGTGTGCAGATGCCAACATGGGTGCAGTCTATTGCCCCAATCATGCCTGGCATGCCCAGTGGAACTCCTGCATGTTTGCTGTGCACTCTGCCTGTGTGCTGGGGAACTGGATGTACTCTGCAATATGTGGCAGAAGAGCATTGAGGACCTGGGTGAGGAAGCGGTACGTGGCCAACTGGGTGATGCCTGTGGTATCACCCATTGGTCTTTGGAAAGTGTCCATGGTGCGCAAGCACATCATGGCAGTCACCTTAGTCTCCACTGTTATGGCATGACTACGTCTGATAGGTATCTGCATCTCATCACTGCACAGCTCACAGAACTGCCTCAGAACTCCCTGTTCAGGTGGGACTGGCCCACAATCTCTTTGTCACTAAAGTTCTCATATGTTGTCCTGTCACGGTACCACCTCAGTTGGACATACCGTCGCCGGGCCCTTTGTCAGCCACATCACTGTTCCTCCTGCCTCCCCACACCTGTCATTATGGTGTCCATCAAAAATGGGCCACTGTCCATTGCTCAGGCACTGGGTGTCCCCCTAGGTGCCACTTATGCTCTGTCCATCTGTATGTGGGTCTGTGTCACTCTGTCTGTCTCCCTCCCTTTCTTCTGTCTGTCTCTCTCTCTCTCTCTCTCTGTCCCCCTCTCATGCCTCTCCTCACTGTGTTCAGTGTTATGCATCTGCTGTCTGTGTGTTTGAGCCTATATATATTGTGTATATATACATATATAATGTAATTATATTTGATAGTCGCTCTTGATAGTGACGCTTCTTGGTGTATGCTCGCACGCACGTAGGCCGAGGCGTCGAACTGTCGCCCAAGGCGTATGTGATCATCAGAGCATCAAGCACACCTCAGAGTGGTATATCTATCTTATAAATGTCAAATTGTTTTGAGGGGGTAAAAGTGTAGAGTGTGCGCGCTTCTGATATAATGAATGGTCATGTGATGTGTTTTATACAATCAGAAGTCTGGATTTGGATATGGATATGGCTGCTCATTTTATAAATATATATATATATATATATATATATATATATATATATATATATACTGTATATGTGTGTGTGTGTGTGTATATATATATATATATTGGCTAATGCCTTCCTTGGCGACCTGGGGTTTGCCCCACATTCTGCACCATGCTCTGCTGTTGAATCATGCTGTGCCACGATATGGGAATGCCCCCTGTACTTGCACTGCATACATTATGGTTGTGCATTGGCACACTGGGATTTGCACTGTGCCGTGGTCCCCTTCGAATACTGCTTGGTGGCTCATCTTTGGACTTACGGTGGCACATCTCAGTTGTCCCGTGCCTAAGTGCTCTGGATATCTCAGCCCTAGTGTAAATATGACTTCTGTGTTTAAAGTTTGCAGTTTTAAAGGGATTAAATAAAGTGGCCAAATGGCAAACTGATCCTCGTAGCAAGAACCTCTGAGGTCTAAGTTTTCCAAAACTTTGAAACCCAACACACCTGCATCAGAAAAACTGAGCAAGAGTTGGTCTACTGGTATAACAATGGCACAAGAGTGGGTCTACTGGTGTAACAATGGTGTAAGAGTGGGTCTACTGGTGCAACAACGGAGCAAGAGTGGGTCTACTGGTGTAACAACGGAGCAAGAGTGGGTCTACTGGTGTAACAATGGTGCAAGAGTGTGTCTACTGGTGTAACAATGGCACAAGAGTGGATCTACTGGTGTAGCAACGGAGCAAGAGTGGGTCTACTGGTATAACCATGAACAGCATCTGCACAAATATGAGGACATGTTGCCCATGCATAGAAAAAGGCTGAATATAGTATTCTAGTCCCAGGAATCCCTGACTTAATGGTTATGTTTCTGTTTATTGCCTGATCATTTAATCAATACTGATGAGTCAAAGTTGCAAGTATGAATTTTTTTTCTGCCATTTAAGCAAGATTATTGTCTTTTTTTTTCTTTTTCACAAGGTTACATGTTTATGAGAATGTATTCCAATTTTGTATAATCAGCATCTCATCTGTAAAAATGTTATATGTGAAAATGTAAACATTTAATTGCGTTACCTTTTTACTTTAATACAATATTAACAAACAAAATGGTTACACTCAAAGCATCATCTCCTAGGAGACAGATGCCCTGGAGACAGAACTCTATTCTGAATATCATAACTAAGAATTTAGAATTAGTTGATGCAGCAGCATTAAGATTTGTAGGCAACAATGAATGACATGGGTTATGTTATACAGAGAATAATGGCTATGTGAGTGTACGTTATGTTTTTTTTTTACACACCCGAGTTGTGTGATGACTCCTGTAAACCTCGAGAGGAAGCTCAGAGGTTTACCTGGTCATCACTCTATGAGGGTCTGTAAAACAAAAAACATAACGTACACTCAGCATTGTCAGTGTTTTTTATAATTTGCTGGTTCAAGGAGTTTAAAATAAAAGTGGTTGGTTACCTGAGGTGAGAAGCTACATTTGTGTGCTCGGTAGCCACCGCCATGGTTGTAGCCGTGCTTGTCCTGCCCACGCACCGACTGCAACCCAATAAGGTAGCACACTAAGGATGAGTGACAGCAAATGCTGTAATGACCCATTCTACAAGTTATTACAGCATTTGAAACATGGCTCTCATCCGTGTGATAAAGGGGGTCACCAGTAATTATTGTCCTGTTGATCATCACCTGGGTTAGTAATGTGGCACAAGGTGAAGCTGAGTGCTATATGACCCCAGAGGGTGATTAACTGGACATTAATGATAACTCTGCAGAGTTCAATATTGCTATTCTAATAACTGGTTACCATTTTTATGTTGTGTTTCGCATGCATAAGCAACATATCGGGGTTGCTTGGAATAGCAGGTTTTGGAGGCACGGTCAAATTGTGGTCAGTGGTGCCACTGTTTTTTTGGCTGGGCTCCATGGCATGAATTAATACACTGTCTGTGACAGTAGTGCAAAGGCATGTCACCTACTTGAAATGATTTAGCCGCTGCATTGAGGGAGCGCTCCCTTCTTGCAGGGCATGCTTTGCCTGATGTAACATTTCAATAAATGATAGCGGTGGCTGTCACCATCCGCCGAACAGTCCCAATCAAGCTGATGTCGGGGATGCCCAATCCCCCTGTTGGCATACCCCCTTCCCAGTTCAGTTTGCCAATGGGGGAGCCTAATCACCGTCCGCATTATGGGCCCCTTATCATTTAATTTGTGTTCCGAGGGTGTCATATCCACCTTGGCATCATGTTCTCCAATATGTTTCTGTGCCAAAGGTGGATCCAATTTCAGCTTTAGTCCCCCAGAATACAGGGTACACTAGCAGCCCACCCTAGTGTTGCCAAAACACACCTGCAAAATAAGAAGACCAACCCACATTGTCTTTATTTTTACACCTGAAAAATTAGAAAACTGCCCCTCGATGTGTCCAGTTGCCCTCCACAACCCGCACCCACCCACTCCTGCATACCCCACCTCTGACACACACACCCTCACCCCATTCTTACCTCTGGAGCCTGTGGTACGCCAATCTTCGGTAGGCTAGGAACATGTCTGCACTCTTCAAAGCTGACTGCGAACTGAAGAAATGCCAGCAAGCTGTATAATGGCATAAATGGTTTTCTTCAACTTTGGTGCATATCTCAGCCATTTTTTTGGAATTGTAGCACCAGATTTTCAGCGTTTGGTTCTTGGGACCCCACCTCATGAATTCAGTCTCTGTCACCTTGTTATTTGGTCCTGAAAAGTGATTTTGAGGTCACTGTGCAGAATCACCTTTTGGGACCAATTAACGAAATGACAGTGTCACTGTTCATCCGATGGGCTCCCAAAAAGCCTATGTTGCAAATCTGGTTAAACAAATTCCAAAAAAATGACTGTGTTACAAGTATGTGTTGCTCAGTTTTCATGTACATGCATGACTTCTAGAATTTGTAATATTTTTACACCAGATTTTTAACATTGACAGTTTTTGGCACCTCCTTATGAACAGTCCAGCTGTTTTTCACATCTTGCCCAAAATGTGTTTTCGAACATCAGGCGCACAATGGCGCAGTCACTGTAGGAAAACAATGTTGAGGACAGAGTAAGAAACTCAGAGTAACACTGTTCATGAGCAGAGGTCCCAAAATGTCTATGTTGAAAATTTGGCAACAAAATTCCACAAAATGACTGTGTTACAAGCATGCGTTATGCAGTTTACATGCCTAGTCATAACTTCGAGAATTTTTAAAATTTTTACTCCAGATTTTCAACATTGCCATTTTTGCACACCTCCAAATGAACAGTACAGCTGTCATTTTTCACATGCTGCCTGAAATGTGGTCTCGCACATCTGGCACTCAGTGGCGCAATCCCAGTGGAAAATCAATGTCCGGGACAGGTTAAGAAAATTGTAGTGCCACTGTTCATGAACAAATATCTCAAAATGCCTATGTTAAAAATTTGATGAAAGAATTCCTTTTTTTTATTTTTTAAGATTATTTCTTTATTCAACGGCAGGGGGAAGTTGTGACTTTGGTTCCTCCCCTTACCATCCAGCCAGCTGGGCTGGCAGCCACCCCAGACCCAGACAGTGCTCCAACCTCCCTTTTGCACTTGGGAGGGAACTGAGTTATGCAGGACTGTGGCTCTGCTGGTGAGCAGCCTTCATGCCTTTGGTGTTTTTTCTCTTGTTGGTGTTGTTCCCCTGGAGGAGGTGTGCAATGACACCAAGGGATGGCGTATGCATGCTTCTGTATGTGCTTCTCCTGGTGTCAACATCCTCTTGCCCCTTGCTGCTGCAGCATCAGTGGTGGGGCCCCCAGCTGCCACCAGGGGGCAGCCACATGCTGACTACTGAAGTCCCCCCTCCCTGGGGAAGGAGAGTAGTCCTCCGGATGCTCGGTCCTTCCCCAACCCTGCCGATTCCTGGTGACCTGTGCTCATTTACGAACATGGGTCACCAACATGGCGTGAGGTGTGGTGTCCAGCGCCTCAACCCTCAGTGCCACTGGGCCACAGTTGGTGAAAGAATTTCAGAACATGACTGTGTTACAAGTGTGTGTTCCACAGTTTTCATGCATGCTTGTAACTTCAAGAATTTTTTATATTTTCACTCCAAATTATTCCAATTTTTGCCATCTCTTCATGCCTCTTTATGAATAGTGCCGCTGCCATTTTTCACATCCTGCCTGAACTGTGTTTTTACACGTGGCACAGACTGGCATGGTCACTGTGGGAAATCAACATTCTGGACATATTAACAAAATCACAGCACCACTGTTCATGAACAGAGGTCCCAAATGCTTTTGTGAAGGGGGGGTCACAAAAAGGCCATGTTGAAAATTTGGAGTGCAATACCAACAAATGCCTGGGGCATTAATGTTTCTAACTATAACATCCCACCATGTACAGACTAACAGGCATCAGGGGAGTGCCTTTGGATTGTCAGCTGTAATGCTCATGCCATTTCACTCCCACCCCCACCTTGCAGCCAGTGACAGGCATCAAGGTGTGCCTTGGACACTTCGGCCCCAAAGTTCACCCTATTCTCCAACACTGCACCCATCTCAATGTACTTTCTTATGGAATGGGGTGCGCATAAGGCCTGATGACCCCAAGGCACAATGTGACGCTTTTCAGAGTCTGCAGAACAGGGTGAGGTGAAATGGTATGAGTGTTATGGCCGACGACCCAAGGGCACACCTCAATGTCTGTCACAATCAACAGGGTAGGGTGTGGTTGACATTGGTTTCATACTTCACTGCCATTCCTATTATGTATCTCTCTAACTCCTGCACTACCAGTGCCAACACCAGCAAGAGAATATTTAGCATTGACAAATGCTTGTTTCCCATAGGGGAGCCAGGTTATAATTCTAGGGTTATAACCTGCTGGTTATAATGACATTCATATGCTGGTTTCCCTACTTCAGTGCATGTGCTTGCTGCAAATTTCCTGCTCTCTGCATTGTTTGTCCCCGCTCTTCGGCATGCTAAACTTCCCTGATAGAAGTTAGCAGCAAGTTCTTCTTTTAATTTTAACAGAATAATACTGGGCAGCAAAAAAACAATGACCTAATAAGCCCCAAGTTTGAAAAACAAAATGCTTCAGTTTATGAGCCAGACCCAGACACTATGGACTGCGTTAAAACTGCAACAGTCCGTGGTTTGACTCCATACTGAAATACAGTTATTTTCTATCATTGCTGTGGCAAAAAAATGACCCCCAGCTATTATACAAAATAAAGAATGGGTAGGTGTGTAAAACTCGGATTTTACACACACCCTCGGGTGGAATGACTTCATAAACCCCTTGAGCTTCATTCTCAGGGTTTATGTGGCATCCCACCCCTCATGGGGGTTTAAAATCCTCATTATAACTAGCTACCCATCCATTATTCTCTATATTATAATTGGGGTATGAGTTACTGTAGTTGGAATAATTGTTTTATATATTGTTTGCTTATTTTTGTGTGAAATTAACATAATGTCCTGGCCAGGGCTGCTTAAACTATACTCTTCACTTAACTCCCCCATGGTAAACTGCATAGGATATTGTTTGTTTGCTGTGATCATTGTCATTGTCTATGCATTTATTTTTTATTTTTTTAGCTCACAGATAAAATATTCCCTCCCCCTTTGTCTCTGCACAAACTTCCTTCTCCTCTCTACCCTGCCTGAGCCTCCGATTCCTGGGTTGGTTTATTTGTTCTACTTTTGCCCCCCCCATTACTGATAAGTAAGCCAGGATCAAAAATGACAAGATTTACTGATGGGATCCTGGAAATATGTTCATTTTTATTCACCCTGAAAACAGCAATTGTACCATTACTCTATTACATTTAAGAGTAAGATTTGATACTAAGTGGAGAGCGTAAGTGGGCTTGGGAGACGAAGCCCAGAAAATGGGCCAGTTCACACCTTAAATGTCAGCCTGGTCAGGGCTGCTTAAACTATATTCTTCACTTAACACCTAATCAGGGAGATGAGAATCATGTCGCAGTTCATCCCATCTTGCTCAGGTTACTCAATGGCTGAGTCCTTTCCAAAACAAAAAAATGCAGTTTAGGCAAAAAGAAGAGTAAAGGAGTGGGTGTGGCCAGCTGCCTTTTGGAATTAATGTGTGCACCTCGAGCTCCTTGCATAGGGCAAAAAACAGAAAAAATAGCAGAAAAGAAGAGAAACTTTTTGCAGCCTGACAGACTTAAAGAAAGATGGCTACTGTATAGATATGGAAAGGCTGTTTGAATTGCAATGGGAAGACCAAAAGCAGCTGGAAAAACAGAGGCAGCAGGCAGCTCCTCGTGGTCAGAGAAATCACCAACAGAGAAACCCAATGATGAGAGCGAGAATCAGCAAATTTGGATTCCCTACAATGAGCCTTAAATTTACTTACTACCACTATCCAGAAGGTCAACAAAAACTAGACGAGCAAAATGATAAAACTGTGGTAACAGAGCAAAGAATATGGAGGCAATGGCAGGTGCAGCGGCAGACCACGAGGGCATGGCTGAAAGGGCACTGGCAGCTACTTCTACAGCAATACAAAAGTAGTCCCTGATCCGCCATAGACTTGAGCAATTGGAAAACTCAGCTCCCTCAGCTAACATTCAAATTCTGGGGATACTGGAGGAGACAGAAATGAATGATCTCCTACCTTTTGGAGCGGTGGCTCCCTGAGGCACTGGGACTGGATTTGTGGTGCCAATCATCAAGGCATATAGAATCATGCTCTGCAGAGTTGCCAACAACTTGGGGGCCCTGTACTATCCTGATGACAATGACAACTTCCATCCTATGAGACCAGATACTTAAAGCTGCCAGAGAAGTATCAGCCAGTGATGTTGGAGGACAACAGGATTCTTTTCTTTGTGAATTATTTGTACGGTACCAGGATGCACCACAGAGCATTCAAAGGAGTGGCCCCAAAGCTCAAAGACACAGGTATCATGCATAGAATATCTTTCCCCGCTCACCTACAATTTGCTTACTTAGATAAAATGTACTCATCTACAGATGCAAATTCAGAGTGGGAATTTGCAACAAAACTTTCCAACAAGCCACAGGATTTATCGCAGGAAGCTGATATGGAGAGTCCAGAGGAGGCTGATTCCGACTGAACTACAGAGACTATCAATACAGTAGCAAAGTCATGGTTAATTGCGCGGCATTTGTTTTGATACAGTAAGGTCTGTGGGTTAAAATGGCTTGTGCGACCCTATGTTCCTAGCTTAAGTGTCAGATTTAGATGTGTAGCATCAGGGCAAGGTGTTCACATGTTATCCCCTATGTCAAGCAGAATTGGGTCAATATCTTTTTTCTTGTTATTTTCTTCTTTTTTCGGCAGTTCGGAATGGTTAAAGGTGTAGGCTCCAGCAGTTAAATGAGTTTACAGAATATGTACAGAGGCTTGTTGAGGTAAAATGGTGGCTGAGTGTGGGAAGGGGAACGCCTTGTGTTAAATTTAAAATGACGGGTGGACTGTCAACTGAACTGTGTAGCATGTATAGTAAGGGGTGGTCCGCACATATTATGGGGTTAATGTCTCTCTAATGCTGCCCAGACTACTCTGAAATGATAAGCTGCTAAATGAAGTTCTGATTAGGTAGGCTATTTGGGGTTGTTTTGTTGTCTGGATTTGAAAACTGCACCCAGTAGCATAAGAGTTTATGTGGAGGAGACCCTAAGCCTCTAGTATGCATAGTAATGTTGTTTGTTTAAAAGTTTAACTGTGAAGAGCAACTATTCAAATATCTCCAGGTCTGGGGTTGTGGTGAGTTTGAGGGTGCTGTGTTTTTCCCTTTTATAGATGGTAACTGGGAATCTGATTATAGTAAAGCCCCTTGGGCTGGTGTAGTCAGCTAGTGGTATATAAGAAAATCAAGGTTATTTCCCAAATTAGCTTTGGCCACAGTATGGGCACAAGGTGTAATTAATACAACCATTAATTTCAAATTTAAGCACACCTCCCCATCTTTTATTATTTTTAATTGCTGGTCAGCAATTTTCTGCCTAAGGGATTGTGCTGCTAACCGTTGCAGACACGCAGACACACACACACACCACACACAACCACACACACACATATATAGACAAACACTGCTAGTGAGAAAAGAGAGTTTCTTCTTGAGGAATCTTTTTTTTTAACAGCCGTTTCTTTTGACTTTGATTACTTTGCAGTTTCAGACTGTTGGGATGGCGCTTACCTCTGAGAAGCACTTCGGAGCTGTTTCTGGTAGGCAAAGTGCATCTGAGCTGTTTCTTGGTAGAGAAGAGCTTTGGAGCAATTTCTGATTAATTGTTCTGTGGTGTGGGTTGTGGACAGCAGGATCAACTAGATACATTGTTTTTTTAATAAAAGACAAGAAGACAACTCCCGGTGTGGTGGATCCTCGGTAAGCACGATGAGGAGCCGTCATGTTTTTCACAGTGTTTAGCCTACCCATTAAAAGTGGAGAGCCAACCAGGAATTGCTCATATCTGACTGACATGGTGCATGTTACAACAGCAAATTATAACTGGCTAAGCCTGTGTAAAAATTGCTGGGATGTTATTATTAGTAAATAAATGTTGGGGATTGTTGGAGGGCCCCCTGGCATGCTGGGACCCTAGGCCTGTGCCTATGTTGCCTGTGCTGTAATCTGGCCCTGATGAGAGAAGAAGTTAGCTGTAGGGAATCTGGATCATCTGTACCCCAGGCAGTGCTATGGAGCTGCAGTACGTGCCCACAGTTCACTTATGATAGTGCATGGGCAATGTTGGTGAAGTAACTTAGGGTCTAGCAATATGTCGCCTAGTATTAGCATGACTGACATTGTGCCACAAACAAGTCACAGCACCCAAGGACTGTCTGGTGAAAAAGTTATGTTTTTAGGGAGACTTCACCCTCTCCGGCCCCACAATTTGGAGGCTTTGCTCCCATACCCCCAAAAGTAAATATAGCATCCTCCTGGAAGGACATTCCATGAAGGGCAGCAGAATTGGGGGGGTGTCAAACATGGTTTGAGTGTAGGATGTTCTAAAGTTCAAAACACCACTGTCGCTGATGACTTTGTTGCTATGCCCACATTACAGTACTGTAATAATGACACCCTAACAATGGGCTACCCATGCTTCCAATTCCAGAGGTGCATGATACTCAGAACTCAGGTGGCTACAACGCTGGATGAAGTACACTTGCTACGAAGACAGCTGAGCTGGGTTATAGTGCCATTCTTAGAGAAGCTCAGTCGCACTTTGAAGATGTGCTTTGTCAAGCAAGGCTTTTTAGTTCTGCACTGGCATGTACACAGACTGCCTGCGCACATGGATTCGGTGTTTGTCTGTGTATATGATGGCCTGGGATCCAGAAACTCCCCCGTCTCCTAGTAGCAGTCAGTTCTAGATCCTAGTCTGCACATAGTCAACTGCTAGAGGGGTGAGGAGGGCCCTCTCCCTGGAGCCCATGCAATGGAAGAGAGAACCGTGGAGGGACATCAGGATGGAAAGTGAACCAGGGAGGACAGGGGTTTAATGGACCTAAACTGGGCTGAGCATGGACAGGGAAAAAAGTGAAATTAAAAAAATGAAAACATGTGGCTGCTTCCCTGGCCTAATGGCAGTGCAGAGCACTGACGCACAAATGGCCTGGGTTTGAGAGTGAATCTGGGCAATTGTGCTTGTGGAAAGAGTACTGTGAGTATACAGACTGGGTTTGGGGAGTAAATGCGGTGGTTGTACCAGTGGGCAGAGCACTGTGTGTATACAGCCTGAGGTTGAGAGTGAATCTGGGTGATTGCGATGGTGAGGAGAGCACTGTGTGTATACAGCCTAGGTGTGAGAGTGAATCTGGGTGATTGTGCTGGTGGGCAGAGCACTGTGGGTATACAGCCTGGATGTGAGAGTGAATCTAGGTGATTGTGCTGGTGGGCAGAGCATTGTGGGTATACAGCCTGGATGTGAGAGTGAATCTAGGTGATTGTGCTGGTGGGCAGAGCACTGTGGGTATACAGCCTGGGGTTGGGAGTAAATGTGGGTGTTGTTTCAGTGGACAGAGCACTATGTGTATACAGCCTGGGTGTGAGAGTGAATCTGGGTGATTGCGCTAGTGGGCAGAGCACTGTGGGTATAGAGCCTGGGGTAGGGAGTAAATGTGGGTGTTGTTTCAGTGGACAGAGCACTATATGTATAAACCCTAGGTGAGAAAGTGAATCTGGGTGATTGTGCTGGTGGACACAGCCCTGTGTGTATACAGCCTGGGTGTGAGAGTGAATCTGGGTGATTGTGCTGGTGGGCAGAGCAAAGTGTGTATACAACTTGGTTTCGAGAGGGAATCTGGGAGATTGTGCTGGTGGGCAGAGCACGGTGTGTTACAGCCTGGGTGTGAGAGGGAAGTTGGGCGATTGTGCTGGCGGACAGAGCACTGTGTGTATATATAGCCTGGGTGTAAGAGTAAATCTGGGTGATTGTGCTGGTGGGCAGAGCACAGTGTGTATACATCCTGGGTATGAGAGTGAATCTGGGTGTTTGTGCTGGTGGGCAAAGCACTATGTGTATACAGCCTGGCTGTGAGAATGAATCTGGGTGATTGTGCTGGTGGGCAGAGTACTGTGTGTATACAGCCTGGGTTTGGGAGTGAATCTGGGTGATTGTGCTGGTGGGCAGAACACTGTGGGTATACAGCCTTGATTTGGGAGTGAATCTGGTTGATTGTGCTGATGGGCAGAGTACTGTGTGTATACAGCCTGGGTTTGGGAGTGAATCTGGGTGATTGTGCTGTTGGGCAGAACACTGTGTGTATACAGCCTTGATTTGGGAGTGAATCTGGGTGATTGTGATGATGGGCAGAGCACTGTGGGTATGCAGCTTGGGTTTGGGAGTGCATTTGGGTGATTGTTCTGGAGGGCAGAGCACTGTGTGTATACAGCCTGGGTTTGGGAGTGAATGTTTGTGGTTGTGTCAGTGGACAGGCCAGTCTGCTTTAGCTGCTGCAGGACAGCGTGCCGCAGAGCACTACGGGTGAGTTCCAGCATCACAGTGACCCCTGCAGTGGGGAGTGGGAGTGTGATCCTGCTCAGGGGACCTGAGGCGTGCACATGAACCTGGCAGAAGGCTTTGCTCATGTATGCAGGTGGGGGGCACCAGAAAAGCAGAGAAAATGCCACTGGCATCTCTGGGCTCCCCTGTGCCTTAGTGCCTGGTGGCACTTTATCCCTCGCTCACATGGTGCACTACCTCAGGGGGGGGGCTGGGGAGCAAGAAGACACAGACCTGAACAGGGTACATCCCTGGACCAGGGTGTATCACTGATTAACTTATATGGCCAGGAAAGAAAAATCCCCATAGAAAAAACATACAAAAAATGTGCAGCCCTTATATTGCTGTTCTGCTGCCATTCTAAATCCATACATTATTTATTTACATCTTTGGTAACTGGGTAACTGCACTGATCCAGGGGATCCTTTTCAGGCACAACCAGGGGCATGGCAGGTGGCAGTACAGAAGGAGAAATGTATTATACAATGACTATGAGCTAGTGCATGAATAGACATCTCTGGTGGACAAAGTAAGGTATGTAGGAGACAAGCAAGGAGAGGCCGGCCGTACAGCTTATAACTAAAATCAGTTCCCATCAGGATAATCAAACACTAACATTATTTACAGCAGGATGAGTGATGAAGTGTAAATAAGGGAGAGACGTAGGAACTCACGAGAAACTTGAGAGTGACTACATGAAACATGTATTGAGGGAAGCTCATTGTTTGTGTTAAACAGGGAGCAGAGGGTTGCTTCCTATCCTTTGTTCCCTCTGCCTGGAAATGGATCTTGGCTCAGTGTGCCTTTCCTGGTTACCAAATTTCAAATGAATCAATCAATCAATCAATAACTAATGATAATAAGCCGAATACCTGGGGTGACAATGGCTGGGGATGTACTTTACTATTCCTCAAAAAGTAAACATTGGAGTGCTTCACTCCAGCACAAAATAAGATTCATTAGTAGAAGCAACTGTCTCCATTGCAAATGTTGGTTCCAGAACACAAACAAATGAAAACACCTGCCAAGGGAGCTGCCTGTTGCTAACATGATGCAGTCAGCATTCTAAACTCCTGGTTGGGCCCTTTCTGTGATGTCATTAGATCTGTGAGGTAATAACTGTGTGGCCATGGCAACAAAAAGAAGATGCTGCCAAACAGAACTGGAAAGCTTTGGGTTCTGAAGTATTTTTTTCAGTTCATTTGTGTTATTTACACAGTGAGTTTCTAGCCAATCAGTACTTACTTCTGCTCCTCTTTTAAACGTTATACTTTGGTGAAGTAAAACAATAAAATTCACTAAAAATACCACCAACAGCTTAATCTGGTTCAAGGTCAGTTGGCATTCATCTGTATCCCCCTCCCCTGGGTCGTGCCTGAAAATAGGCAGGATTTGTCTAGTGCACTTACCCGGTCAACAAAAGCTAAATAAATAAAAAATAAATAAAATTAAAAAATCATGCGAGGCAGATACAGCTGTAAAGCGCAAACAGAACCAAAAGAAGGTTGCTGTGGTTGGAGCAAAAGGAAAAGATTTAGAACAAAATCAGCTCCTCCTTCAGAGCAGTTTGTGCCTCAAAACCTGGGACTAGTCCAGAGAAAGAAATCCAGGGAAAAGATTTTCAACAGCTGTCTTCCAAACACCCCAAAACTGGTCAGGTAAGTCACAATGACAAAGTACTCTGAAAGTAGTATAACTGTCCGCCACTGATTTGAGTCCTCAGAATCAAAAGTTACCAGGCACCAGTAAGATCATACTTAAGGTACTGTGGGAAATTATTGTCACAGTAGAATAAATAGAATATTGTGATAATTGGTAGCATCCAGCAGAGAGAAAACATGATCAGCAGTATTGTGCTTGAGTCTCTTTTCCAGTTAATTATGATTACTTTCTTATTTCATGTGAGTAACCGAGTTTGTTTTCAGGTTCTCTTTAAAGGATCAACAAATGTCAGGTTAACAAGGTTCTTATCCTAGATTATACAACATTTATCTGGTATCAGCCAATCACAAAAGAGAACAACTGCAAGTTATTCTCTCACAAACTGCATACTATATCCCCCGAGTCGTTTAATCACTGAAACGCCGCCCACAGTCCTTTAATGAAATACTAACCCCGCCTACAGTCATTTAAACAACCTTGCCCACAGTCGGTTAATGAAAGGTATGCTAAGCCCACACTCAGGACACTGTCACGATTCACAACAAATAACTGAAGGTCTGTGGAGTACAAACCTGTATTATAAAATGTAAATATCCTCCTAAATGTATTTTAAGCTACTTTTTATTTTCAATATTAATTAGAAAAACAGTTTAAGTCTACTGTCGGAAAACCTCAGTGCACCGCATTCACCCTGGGTGTTCACACACTGCAGCGGTGCAGAGCCAAGAGAAAATTCATTTGTGAAGGAGTTACACATTTTTGGTAAAACAGAAGAAAAGCTTTGTTTTTCATACACCTGACAACACAGGATATCACAAATGTACTCGTAGCCTAAAATGAACACTGTAAACTTATGTACTTTCTGTCCAAAAACGAAAGTGGGATTCCACACATGCGCATTAACACTGCCACTAATGTGCATGCCTGGACTCCTGCTTCAATTTTTAGAAGGAAAAAACATGACTTTGCAGTGCTCGTTTCAGCCTGTGAGTAAATTTGTGCTATTCTAATGCTACCAGTTATATCAAAACAATGCTTTACTAATGTAACTCCTAGGTGGCGCTATCCCAAGGGCTACTACCCCTGCCTGCTTAACTACTAACAGGTTGAGAGGCCTAGGTCCAATAGTGGGTGCCTCCACCCACAGGTCAGGGTTTGCAGTAGTTAAAGTAACTTGGTCACAGCCCTCTGGGATACTGTAACCCCCTTTTCTTGCCACTTGTGGCCCACACAATGCATTGGGAATATCTTCACAATGTACACTTACCCCCAGGACTGGCTCCGTTGACTGGACCCCGGGAACCCCCTGCAAAACAAGATGATACAGAGCAAAAACCACAGTACTATACTTTAACATAAGCAAAATACCTCAGCCAGTGTAACTTTGCTAGAAACCAACAGATCTGATTTATTTAAAGAGCTGTAACAAGGAAGGGGGGAATCAGGTTAATTAGGTTAAACACATTAATAATCACAGGACTGTGTGCATAGTCAGAGTCCCAAATTGTCACTTTCACTGGGTACCCAGGATGGGGGGGGGGGCTAGCCAGGATCGGTTGTAGCTGGTTGTAGCCCTGTGATGGAAAAACACTGGCACAATACCCAATTGTAATCCGGAGCCGGAGGGCTCAGTTCGTGAAGAAATGAAGAGAAGAACAATTCGATGACAGACCTGCAATTCGATAAACAGAGGGCAGAGAGCTACCCTGCTTGTACTCACAAACTCAATGCTGGGAACTGGATGGAAGGTAGATTGTCCTGGATTGCCATGAGGAGCAGACCATGTGAACAAGATCCTTGTGACTGGACCCCACTGCAGTTTAGAGTAAATGGATGTAGTCTGGATTAAGCTAGGGTTTATTTACAGCTTCATGCACTCTATTCACTGTACAGGGGATCTGAAACATGATTCCCTACAAGCACTACACACATTTATATGTAAAAGGAAAGTACTATACTAGGCGAGCTGCTTCTGTATCCCGATCGCAATTACTGCACAATTCCCAGGAGAACACACAGCAGATTCAGTTCCTGACAGACCGAGTGCTATTCAGCAATTTATCCAGTCTTCTACAGAGTGAGACTGGTTTCTACTCTTTAGATCTCCTTGATTCTCTTCACAGGTCAGTTTCAGTCTGAACAGGCATTTGCACAAACTGCAGACCGAAACTTGGGGCCTTACACGAGATCCCCGCGCTAAAACTACAGACCGAAGACGTACACAGCTCTCTGTCTCTTCATAGCCCAAACTGATCTGATCTTTCTAGTAGACAGAGCTGGGCATTTCCTTTGAGTGCCTCCCAGTCCAGTTGGCTGGTTTGGCAGTCACTGTCAGTAAACTCCCCCGTTGGTGGAAAAAAGGTGCCAAAGTCAAAACTACCTTTCCCAGAGTCTCTGCCCTTACAATCCCCTTACAGCAGGCTCCAGAGGAGAGTCCCAGGTTCTGATTTGCCCAGAGCAGGCTCCATTTTAAAGGATCCCCACCATAACTGGTCCAATTTGGCAGTTCAGAATCAGCATGAAGGAGTTACTTTGCACTGTCCTTGCTACAAGAAAGCAGGTTAAATCAAACTGCATTTTCATTATTACTCTAACAGGTTACAAGCAAACAATTACATCTTTGAAGAGTGCGCCTTCTGCTCACTCTGCAATGGCAGAAACAGAGCGATTTGGCAGTAGCTCGAGCAAGACTCAAGCAGGGAAATATGCAGTCCCCCCAATACAAACGAATTATGTCTGCAAGCAGACAGCGCTTAAAGAGACAGTACCAGAGGCTATAAAAGCACTCACAGATAAATGGCTTAAACGCCAAACACCATTCAGGCTTGACGCATTCAGTCAAGCTCCTGGAAGACTTTTTGGGAACCCCCATTTGCAGGGGAGTTACACTAATATTTCACCAAAAATGTGTAACTTGTTTATGTATGACTTTTCCCTCGGCTCCTGCTGCTGCAGTGAGTGAATGCTCGGCACTGTGCTTTCCGACAGTTGACCCAAAATGTCTCTGTACTTCAACTTTACCAACATGTACATCACTCCATGTCGTATAATAGGAATAACATGCAGTTGATTAGAATATACTTGCAATAACCGCCCTCGGCTTCGCCTCAGCATTTAATCATTCACAGAAGCCAGCTATTGCTTCGTATACTCCAAGCAACTGCATGTTATCACTTAATTATTCTTGTTGTTAAAATGATATTTACAGATTATAGACAAATTATTTATTTATTTATTTTTTAATTTATATTTTTGTGCCCCTCCTCTGCTTGAATTATCCAGCCCAGTCACGGATCCCCTGCTGCGGCATCCCCATTATTGCCTGCATCCCTGGTAGCCCTGCTTACCTCAGAGTGGGGACGTGACACCCTGGACTCCTTAAGGTGCCAATGAAAGACAGGATAGGGCGGAGCCATGCTTTGTTTGGAGGAGCCTATGGCAGCCTGGAGGGACAGGCATCAGAGGCGTCAGGAGGTAGGCTGTTTTCCCCCTTTAAGGGGTGAGAGCGTGCAATGACACTCCTCCGTCCCACCTTCATGATGCTGTGTCCTGAATGGCAGGGTTCTCCTGGTCTACCAGGGTCCCCATGCATCGGCGACTCCAGCACCCTCCCCTTGGAGAAGGAGAGCAGTCGTGAGATGATGGATCCTTCTCCCCTGGCCTGACCCTCTGGCGGACCTGAGTCCGTTCCTGAACCCAGGTCGCCGGCGTCGCAAGTGGAAATCCAACCACTGTGCCGGTGAGCCGGCACAGACAAATTATTAATTGATCATTTTCTGTTGTCATTCATCGTATCTTCTCAAGAGGGAGCAATATTAGACTTAATTCTCTCAAATGGAGATGGAGAGAGGATCACAGATGTAGAAGTGGGTAGCCATCTGGGAACTAGCGACCATCGAACAGTATGGTTCACAATAAACACAGCAATAGAGTCAAGCCATACAAAGACAAAAGTATTGGACTTTAGGAGGGCTGACTTTGCCAAAATGGGTGAGTGCCTAAGGAATGCACTAGCAAATGGGCAGGAAGGAGGTGGAAGAACAATGGGAATAATAAAAATGCCATCACAGAGGTAACGGCCTTTTGTGTGAAGCAAATAAACAAAACAAGACGATGTAAGAAACCACTATGGTCCTCAAAGGAAGTGGCAGTGAAGGTTCAAGAGAAAGAGAAAGCTTAGGAAGTACAAGGAATCGCAGGAAGGAGCAGGACAGAGAACTGTATCAGTTAAAGCAAAGGAGGCTGGTAAGGCAGTCAGAACAGCAAAGGCCCAAACTGAGGAAAAATAGCCAACTCAGTTAAAAAGGGGATAAAACCTTTATAGGTACATCAGGAGCAAAGGAAGACCAAGGGAGGGATAGTGAGGCTTAATAAAGGGAGGGAGGAGGGTGGGCAGAGGGAGACTGTGAAAAGGCAGAGATACTAAACAAATATTTTGCTCAGTATTTACAAATGAAGAGGGAGGTACATAAAACAAACAGTAGTGACACTCTGGATACAGAAGTTGATACCAGCCCATTTACAGAAGAAATGGTTCTGAAAGAACTCTTAAAACTGAAGGTGACAAAGCAATAGGCCTGATGGGATTCATCCCAGAATTCTAAAGAGCTAAGGGTAGTACTAGCTGACACCACTGACTACCCTTTTTAACAAATCATGGGATGATGGGGTGGTACCTGAGGACTGGAGGAGGGCAGATGTGATCCTTCACAAAAGTGGGAGCAAGGCAGAAGCGGAAACTACAGACCTGTTAGTTTAACCTCAGTGATAGGAAAATGATGGAATCACTTCTGAAGGAAAGAATTGTCGAGTATCTAGAGGCCAGAGGGCACAGGACCCTAGGCAGCATGGATCTCACAGTGGAAGGTCATGCCAGACAAATCTGATAGATTTCTTTGACTGGGTGACCAAAGTAGTAGATCAGGGAGGGGCTGTGGACATGGCCTACCTAGACTTTACAAGGCATTTTACACAGTCCCACACAAAATTAATATACAAGTTAGCCAGCCTGGGATGGGTCCCAAGATGACAGCCTGGGTAAAAATGGCTGGAGAATAGGACACAAAGAGAATAGTAAATGGAGTCCACTCAGAAGAAAGGAGGTTAGTAGTGGGATACTGCAGGGTTCAGTATTAGGACCGGTCCTCTTCAATGTCTTTATAAGCTACATTGCAGAAGGACTGGAAGAAAAAGTATGTCTCTTTGCAGATGACACTAAGATCTGCAACAAGTTGATGCCAGGGTGGGTGGAAAGGATGAGAAGGGACTTGGCAAGGTTAGAGGAATGGTCAAATGTGTGGCAACTTAGATTCAATGCTAAGAGGTGCAGGTAATGCACCTGGGAATCAAACCCAGGGGAAGAGAGTACACAATGGGGGTGAGATACTAACAACAACAAAAATAGAAAGGGACCAGAGTGAGTCATATCAGATGGCCTAAAGGTGGGCAAGCAATGTGAGAGGGCAGCAAGAAGGGCTGGGGGTTACTGGGATGCATAGGGAGAGGCATCACCAGTAGAGAAACAGAGTTATTATCCCTCTGTACAGACAGCTGGTGAGACTCCATCTGGAGTACTGTGTGCAGTTCTGGAGACCCATCTCTGCAAAGACATAGACAGGATGGAAGCTGTCCAGAGGAGGACAACTAAAATGGTGCAGGGTCTGCACCGGAAGACATATGAAGAGAGACTTAATATGTATAGCCTCGAGGAAAGGAGGGAGAGGGGGGACATGATAGAAACTTTCAAGTACCTCAAGGGAATCAACAAAGTCCATCTTTAAAAAAAAGAGGTGTGCAAGAACAAGAGGGCACAATTTGAAGATGGGGGCGGCTCAGAGGTAATTTTAGGAAGTATTTTTTCACAGAGAGGGACATGGAACGGCCTTCCTGAGGAGGTTGTGGAGTCAAAACCAGTGGTGGAATTTAAGCATGCATGGGACAGTCATAAGGCAATTCTGGGGTTGGGGGTAAGAAGAAGTAGGCTACTAGTTAACTAGGATCTTCAGCTTATCCAGTAGGTAGGAAAATTGGCAGACTGGGTGGGCCAACCGGTCCTTATCTGCCATCAAATTCTACGTTTCTATAAAACTATATAGATAAAAAAAAAAAACAAGGGACGGGGGAGGTTCAATATTGGGGAATGGTAAGTTAGGTTTGAAATGATGATGTTAGTGGAGACCTATGGATCCACTTACGCCAAAAGTGCTATTTTGGGTTAGTCGGTAGGGTCGTGTAGTTGTGTTTTTTTTAATCAATTTATTTGTGTTTTGGAATTTCACCCCCACAACCCCCATGTTAAATCAAACAAACTGGGTGGGGGACCCCAATTGAAACAAACTGATAAAAAAACACTGTATGACAATACCAAATAATACTAGGGAGCAGAATCATTGTAGCACACCTCTGTGCTGTGTTACAATAGTATTACTCTGCTCCATAGCTCGGCGCTACGCTAATCATAGAACTAATAATAGTGTTAGTAGTTTTATGATGCTAATAGCCACTTCTAACATCAGTAGTCTATAGAGCTTCACTAACACCAAAATGATTCCCTTTCAAAAAAGAAGACTAAGGCTGAGATATTCAGAAATGCGCCAAAGGCCAGCGCAAGTCTGGCACCGTGCAAGGTAGGTGCGCCATGGCAAAATGGGTGACATATTCAAAAATAGCACTAACCAAACTGGGCCAGCTCAAGTTGACTGAATGTGACACAGTTGTGCCAAAGCCCAACCAGAGATGCACAGGCGTAACCAGGGAAGCATGGAGTACACCTATGCACAAACACAGGGTTGCTGCACACAGACGAGATGCCCTGAGACATAGTCAGGGAAGCACAATGACAATGAGCGCAGGACCCCACCAGCAGGGCACACCAGTGCACACAGGCAAAAAGCAGGAGGGAAGAATGCCCAACACATGATGGGGCACAGCCACCAATGGGTCCCATGCACCACAGCAACTGGAGCCAGTTCACTGGAGATGGACAGGTGCATGCCCTGGAACTGTTCCTCAGACCACAATGGTGGCACATCCAGCAGGTGATCGGAGGGGACACTGTTCAATGCAGGTCCACCAACAGTGCCTCCCCAGCCCACCAGCCAACTGGCCATGGCCACTGCCATACTGCAGTGGGGTCCACCCCATGTCCCTGGTGCCAAACACACCCATGCCCCCCACACACACAGGCAGCTCACACGCTGGGAAGGAACTGAGCCAAGGCCTAGGCAGAGTGCCAGATTCCATGGGACTGGCTGCCAACAGGTGATGCAGATGACCCAAACAGCATGTAGACATGTCCAGTAGGATGACCATGACCATGTGCCACCACCCCACACACACCTGCTGTCCAACCCTGACTGCAGACCCATGGTGACCCTGTCGGCACAGAGCACACCCACCAAATTGGAAGATGTCTCCCATCACAACATGGCATACCACTACACAGCCATGAACCACAGAATCATCGCATTCCCACCCCTACCCTTGCGTAGACACTATGGACCAGCATCTGACCACTGCAGCATGGCTCCACACTGCACCTGCAAAGCAGATATGGAGACAGGCATGTAGCTGTAAATTTATTTATAAGGTGTAAAAACTGCGGTACAAAGCAATGCAACAGGAGCAGGGATTGGGAGGGACAATGAAGGGCGGGGACAGGTAACAGGGGCTGTACAATGGGATGGGGGACTGTAGGGGAACAGGAGTAGCAAGAGAAAGGAAGGTTAGTACAAGCCTCCTCAATGGTGGCCATGTTCTGCTGCCACACCACGCCTCCACTCACTCTGGTTGACTGCTGTCATCTGCTGCATGGAGACCATGACATCCAGCACCTTCAGCATGATCACCAGAATCTGGCACAGGAGTCTGGATTGTCCCCACTGAGTCCTACAGGTAGGTGGCCATCCGACACCTAAAGGCGTGGGGCAAGACAGGCAATCAGAGCAATGGCCCATGGACATATGGCCACCCACAGTGTGCATTGGATAGCGGGATCATACACCCCTGGAGAGCCTGGAATGGACCCTGCAAGGGGTGGGCAACAACAGCCAATAACACGGCACATCTTGGTGGTGCAGAGAGGCGGATGTAGCTGTGCAGTGGTAACAGGACCGCACTGTGACAGTCACATGGCACACCGCAACAGCAGCACCACATCACAACTGGTGGCATCCATGCACATGCCCACTCCACCAACAGCCGGTACACAGTGGCCAAGGGATGGCATGCAGTGGCACGCACAACAGACCAAGTGACACACACAGCTGTGACAGTGCATGGCAGAGTCAGCCATGGCTGTGCCCGATCCCAACTGCTACCCCACAGTGACAATACAAAGGAATGTGACAACACATATCTGCCCTTGCTGTACAGCTGGTGTCACCCTGGTTGCCGCCACAGCCCAGGCCCATCTGCAGTCTTCCGGTGCTGTGGAGGGAATGAAGAGAGGTGGACATCAGTACACAGTCACGCATGAGGAGCCCCCCCACCCCCACATAGCCCGCAGTGCGCTGGGTGTATCCCCATCTGTCTGGAGGCCCACATTCCAACACAGCTGCCACCTGTTCACCATCCAAGCCCGATGCGTGGTACCCCAGGTCAATGAAGTACCCCACTGCGTGCCATGCCATGCAGCCATGCCAACACCACAGTAAAACACCTGGCCATTGCAGCAACATGAGCACAGCTACATGGCTGTGGCATGGAATCAAGTAGGAGATGGGCCTACAGATGCCACAGGTGGTCTGGTGCCCTTCACTGCAGGTCCCCATAATGGTGCCTGCACTGCTCCACTGAGCATCCAACACCAGTCCTCTGCTCCATTGCCTCTGTGACATGGTGCCAGCCTGGCCTCCTGATGTGGGACCTGGCCATACAGCTGTCCCTCAAAGGGCTGAACTACTACCACTAGGTTGATTAGCTCAGCCTCTGTCCAGTTGGCTGCCCTCATGCTCTGTCTCTGCACCTAGATCATCAGCTGAGTTCAACAGGAAAATAGCCATATAACAGCACAGTGTCTGCCACATGTGCAGGATGCATGATAGAGTACATAAGGCTGCAATCATGAAGCATGTGGTAGCGTGGACACTGTGCAGTGCGGGGCCATAGCGCAGTCATGGGCATGTCCAGCATGCAGGGCCTATCAGCGTCACAGTATGAACCATGGGTCAAAGGTCAGCACTCCCTGCATGCAGTGCACAGGTACGTGACAGAGGCAGTGCATGCAAGCAGGGCCACAGAGATCCAGGAGGAACAAAATGGGAGAGAGAGACTCTGGGTTAAGCTGGAAAGGAAAATGAGGACAGCCATCTGCACAGGTGTGGTCTATAGACCACCAGCCTAGGAGGAAGAAATAGATAGGAGTTGATGCTAGCCATCCAAAGGATGGCAGACAAGGGTGAGGTAGTACTGGTTGAGACTTCAATATTCCAGACGTGGACTGGAGCCTCCCAGCAGCAGCATCAACTAGAGCAGATTTATCCTGGACTCCTTCAGGTGCCTTCTCAAGCAACTGGTCATGGAACCAACTGGCAGAAGGCAATACTGGACCTTGTGCTCACAAACAGGGACAGTGTGATGGGAGTAACAGTGGGGGAGCACCTGGAGAATAGTGACCACCAGTCATTGTGGTTTGAAATCACAGAAAGAGCAGAACCAAACCACACAAAAACACGTATCCTGGATTCTAGGGGGGCAGACTTTGGGAAAATGGGGAGATACTTGAAAGAGGCACTAAGGGGAATGAGACAGGAATCAGGGGTTGAAGAACAGTGGGCAGTATTTAAAATGTGGATTACAAGAACAGCAGAATTGTGCATTAAGCAGGTTAGCAAGAGAAAAAGGAAGAGGAGACCATTATGGTTTTTCAAAGAGGTAGCAAAGAAAGTGAAAGCCAAAAAGATTGCATTCAGGCAATACAAAAAGACACAGTCAGAAGGGGATAGGGAGAAGTACCAGGAGAAACAAAGAAAGGAAGGGAGGTCAGTAAGGGAAGCCAAAGCTCAGACAGTAGAACACATTTCAAAATCAGTGGGTAGAGGGGACAAAACCTTTTACAGGTACATAAGTGAAAAAAGAAAGGCAAAGGGAGGGATGGTAAGACTGAAGTGGGAGGATGGGGGCCGCATGGAGGATGACAACAGTAAAGCTGACATATTGAACAGGTATTTCTGCTCAGTCTTTACTGAGGAAGAGGAGGGTAATGGGTCTGAAGGAAGTACAAGGGTGAGAATAGTGCAGAAATGGACACAAGTCCCTTTACACGAGAAAGGGTCCTGAAGGAACTGGAAGTAATAAGAGTTGATAAAGCAATGGGGCCAGATGGAGTGCACCCCAAGATCCTTAAAGAACTAAGAGAGATGGTGGCTGAACCTCTGGCTATCTTGTTTAGCCGATCACTGACAACAGGGGAGGTACCCAAAGACTGGAGGACAGCAGATGTAGTCCCCTTATACAAAAGTGGGAACAAAGAGGAAGCAGGAACTACAGACCAGTCAGCCTCACCTCGGTAGTGGGGAAGATCATGGAAGCACTACTGAAGGAGAGATTGGTGGAACATCTGGTTGTCAATGAACTACAGGACCCAAGGCAGCAGGGTTCACCAGGGGGAGGTCATGTCAGACCAACCTCGTTGAATTTTTTGACTGGGTGACTAGGAAGGTGGATCAAGGGAGGGCAGTGGACATGGCCTATCTGGACTTCAGCAAGGCCTTTGACACTGTGCCACATAGAAGACTATTACACAAACTGGGGAATATGGGTGTGGGCAGGACACTAGTATGGTGGGTAGGTAACTGGCTGGGTGGCAGGACACAGAGGGTGGTGGTAAATTGCTGTCACTCCACAGAGGGAATAATGACCAGAGGGGTACCACAGGGATCAGTGCTGGGACCGGTCCTGTTCAACATCTTCATCAGTGACATTGCACAGGACCTAGAAGGCAGAATTTCACTGTTTGCTGATGACACAATGACACAAAGCTTTGTAACAGAGTAGACAGACCAGAGGGTGTAGACAGAATAGGAAGGGACCTGCAGAAACTTGAAGAATGGTCAGTTGTTTGGCAGTTGAAATTCAATGCAAAGAAGTGCAAGATAATGCATATGGGGCACAAAAACCCTGGCACAATATATCAATTGGTGAGTGAGGATATAGCATGCACCAATCAAGAAAGGGATCTTGGGGTTATCATCTCTGATGACCTCAAGGTAGGGAAATAGTGTGAAATGGCAGCAGGTAAAACAAATAGGATGCTGGGATGCATAGGCAGGGGCATCACCAGCAGGAAAAGGGAGATCATTATTCCACTATACAAGACACTAGTGAGGCCCCACCTGGAGTACAGTGCACAGTTCTGGAGACCATACCTACATAAGCACATAGGGTAGAGAAGGTTCAGAGGAGGACAACAAAGATAGAGCATGGATTGCATAACAAGTCCTTTGAAGACAGGTTGAAGGAACTGGACATGTACTCCCTGTAGGAGAGGAAGGAGAGAGGGGATATGATAGAGACATACAAGTATCTTACAGGGAGGAACAGGGTGCAAGAATACACTATTTTTAAGTGAAAAAGATGTTCCAGGACTAGAGGGCATGGGATGAAGTTGGAGGGAGGACGATTCAGAGGAAATATGAGAAAGAATTTTTTCACAGAACTGGTGGTGGACAAGTGGAACACCCTGCCAGAGGAAGTGGTGGGGGCAGAAACAATCACAGGATTTAAGAATGCTTGGGATAGACATAAAGGAATTCTGGAGGTCAGGGGTAAGGGGCAACAGACTTCTAGGAAAACATAAACTGAACTTACAAGCTCAAATGGGCAGACTGGGTGGGCCATAGGCCCTTATCTGCCGACACTGTCTATGTATCTATGACATACCAGCATGGCATGCGCCATGCCATGGCATCAAGCACGCTGCACATGATGTGCGATAGCAGTGTGGACATTGCTGCTCACATGTGCACTGTGGGCCAGCGCACCACACATGCTTGAGTATTGCACCACGGAGATGCTCTGGCACAACCCTATTGCACATAATGCAAACATGCGATATTCAACAGCCACATGCAAATCACTTCATGAGCCAATGCATGGCACAGTGTAGTGTATTAGCATATCATTACAATTGCACACTGGCTAATTTTTGTCCCTTGCACCTTATTTGTTTACATAGTTTTTGTTGACCGGGTAAGTGCACTAGACAAATTCGGCCTATTTTCAGGCACGACCCGGGAAGGGGGATACAGATGAATGCAAATTGACTTTGAACCAGATTATGCTGTTGGCAGTATTTTTAGTGAATGAGGGAAATTTGGCCAGGACACTGGGGAAATTCCACTACTCCTTTCAATAAGTGCAATGGGATCTTTAACATCCACCTGAACTACCACAAATCTTGGCAGATGGGACCTCGGTTTAATGTCTCATCTGAAAGACAGCACCTCAGAAGTGCAGTACCCCTCTCATGCTGCACTACAGTGTCAGTACTGGGATATTAACCCAAGTGCCAGATGTGGGAACTGAACCCACAGCCCTCTGCTCTCCCGGCCTCAAAGCCGAGTGTGCTACCTACTGAGCCACTGACACTGACTTAAAAGCACCGCAGAAGAGCACAGGCCACAGACCGGTATTGGAACCATTCAGGTACATAACTGGCAACATGGGGGGACCAAGGCCTTGTGACACTGTGCAACAGGGTGCTGCAATGCAATGTGCTGTCAATGACCCTCACTGCTGTTCATCTCCACAGGAGGAAGAATGTCAAGAGGTGAAGGTGTGGAGAGAGACAGGGGCCAGCTTGCAAGTGCAGGCCCAACTTTACAGCTGCTGAGAGCACTGCCCTATTGAGGCTTATATGGATCGGGATGGCCTATTCAGCAGTGCCATGGGCATGGCCCAGGAGCGTGCGGCAGGTTGGGAGCAGGTGGGCCAGTACTTGGACAGCCATGGGCACCACCATCGCACCCCCAGGAGTGCAAAAAGAAAGTCTGCACTGACAGGAGGCATATAAAGGACACGGTTGCAGCCATCCTGGCATCCCTCAGGGCAACCAGTGGTGGGCCGGTGACCATGCCACCCCTGACTGCCACAAAGGAGCTTGTGGCATCCACCATCAGCCACATGACAGTGGAGGGCATGTCTGATGGTGGGTTCTAATGGGTGGCAGCCCCTTACTGCATGGTGAGTATGACCTGCCACCAGGTGTGCCTATCATGGGCACGACATGCAGGTGTGTCTGAGGCCCTGCCCACCACCAGGTGTGTGTGTGGATGCGGACATACATTGCTGCATGGTGGCAGGTGGCAACAGTGCCATGAGGGTATGGAGTGGGGGTGGGGATGGATGGGAGGTTGGGGCTGAGGTGGGGTTGGGGGATAGGGTGTGGGGGGATGGGGGGCCATGGGCTATGCAGCTCCACTGAGACACTGTTCTTGTTTTGAAGCACCAGCATTCCTAAATGCAGAGGAGTGGGCGGAGGGGACTGTGGACATGGATGACCAAACCTCAACCTCGACGGGCATCCAGAGCTGGGACAGACCATGTCTCGGCCTTGTCGGGCATGCGGCAGTACCTGACATGGGGTCAGATGACCACCTGGCTGTGTTTCTGTATGAAGACAGCCTGGAGGTGCTGTGTGCAGAGATCCAGCTTGGTGTGTTGTCCGACACTGATGATGACCTTACACTGGTACTGGAGAGCATAGGAGATGTGGTGACTGACACGCCCCTACCCACTACACAGGCACTGGCAGGTCTCAGTGCTGTGCCCACAGCCCCACAGCTGCCTCCATCCCTGCTGGTGTGGCTGTGTGTGGCACCACAGCCATGTCTGGTGTGCATGACGGTGGTGCTATGGGTACAGCGGGGGCATGGGACACTGCCCAGCAGACAGCTGGGCAGCGGCAGCAGGATGCAGATGATGTTGGGAAGTGTACCCCAGTGCAAAACGCCAGTGCACCAGGCACCAGTATGCCACCTATGCAGCCCACTGTGCAGTGTCCACCAGAGCAGGAGGCTGTGCAGCAGTTTGCCATGACCCATCCCCCAGCCTGGTGTCCAGATAGGAGGATCAGGAAGCCAAGAGGCTACTGGAGCACATCTGGTTACTGTGGGCCTCTGTGGATAACTAGGCATTACTTGTTACTGAGGTGTGTGCACTGCAGGCAGCGGTGTGCCAGATGGTGGAGAAGTGGGACAGGGGCGAAGTGAGGCTTATGGACAGGCTCATTCAGCTGCAGGAGGCCACAACTGCAGCACAGGACAGCATAACCGGTGCCACTGTGGCATCAATGGCCGGTGTCATTGCAGCTGGGTTTGTGTCAGTGGACTTGACCATAGGCAGATGACCCCCCCACACAGCGCACTGTCCAGCCCATGGTCCTGGCATCTGGCAACAATGTCACAGTGGATGTCGGCATCAGATTTTAGCATCCCAGACACCCCTGGGGCAGGCCTTTTTGGCCACCATGACACCCCTGCATGGACTTAGTCTCAGTCATCTACATCAACCCTTGGGGGGGCAACTGACATTATCCCCCATGGCCGATGCACAGCAGGCATCTGCTAGTCGGTAACAGTGAGGCAGCCCCCATGGCTGTGGTGGTCGTGGGACTGTGCAATTGGAGTGATGTGTCTTCTGCCCCAACCTGCCATCCACTGCTGTCGCCACATGCACACGTGGGTGGTGGTGGTGCAGCTTGCATGTTACTGAGCACATGTGTGTTGTGCTGCGTGCCCCTTGTGTGTGTGGACCGTGTTACTGAGCATGTGTGTGTTGCGCTGCATGCCCCCTGTGTGTGTGGACCATGTTACTGAGCACATGTGTGTTGCGCCACGTGCCCCCGTGTGTGTGGACCATGTTACTGAGCACATGTGTGTTGCGCTGCGTGCCCCCGTGTGTGTGGACCATGTTACTGAGCACATGTGTGTTGCGCTGCATGCCCTCGTGTGTGGACCGTGTTACTGAGCACATGTGTGTTGCGCTATGCGTCTCGTGTGTGTGTGGACCATGTTACTGAGCACATGTGTGTTGCGCTATGCGTCTCGCGTGTGTGTGGGACTATGCATTGAGCACATGTGTGTTACGCCATGCCCCCGGTGTGTGTGGACCATGTTACTGAGCACATGTGTGTTGCGCTGCATGCCCCTGTGTGTGTGGGACTATGTTACTGAGCACATGTGTTGTGCTGTGTGCCCCTGTGTGTGTGTGGACCATGTTACTGAGCACATGTGTGTTGCGCATGTGCCCCTGTGTGTGTGGACCATGTTACTGAGCACATGTGTGTTGCGCTGCGTGCCCCCTGTGTGTGTGGACCATGCTTCTGGGGCATGGACATGGATGTGATGATGGTAGCCCAGCACTGGTGCTGCCTGTGCACCAGTATCATGCCTCTGATCCATGCCATGTCCCTCACCCTGTGTGTGGGCGGCTCTGTGTGTGTGTCTGCCTGTGTGCATGCCACAGCTGCGTTTGTCTGTGTGTGTGCCCGTGTGTCAGTGGCTCTGCCTTGTCTGTTGATGACAATGGGCAGCTTTAAGAGCGGCTAGGATAAGCATAGAGGGAAGGTGCGGTTCATGGGTAGGGAGAATGGAAGATGTGGGGAGTGAGGGCAGGGACATTAGCTCAAGCTGTGGACCCTGCAATATGAGCAGACTTGATAGACCAAATGGCCTTCTTCTGCTGGCTACTTCATATGTTGTACGCCCCCGTCACTGCATGCATACTACTGTGCTCATCCCGTCCCCTGTGGTGTGTGCTGGGTTGTGTGGGCCATGCCTGTGTGTCTGTGTACTCACCTGCATTGTCTGTAATGCTCCCTTGTCATTTTGTCATGGTGCCGCCATGCCTCCTGCACTGTTCTGGGATCCCTTCTGCCAAGAAGCACCTGCTCACCACCCTCCAGAGTATCACCGCCATCATCCCCACTACTGATGCTCTCATCAGCCTCGACTACTATCCCACGGTCAATGGCCATGTTGTGCAGGATGCAACAGGCCAGGAATATGCCACAGGCTTTCAATGGGCTGTATTGCAAGACACCACCTGATCTGTCTAGGCAACAGAATTGCATCTTTAGCATGCTAAAGACACGCTTGATGATCTTGCACGTGCTGGCATGTGCCTCATACCTTTCCTCCACGGGGGACAATGGTTTGCCGGTAGGGGGTGAGTAGCCATGACCTTAGTGGGTATGCAGTGTTTCCTGTGTGGGAGACAACATAGTTATCCCTGTGCTGTGCTGCCACCCGCCTCCTACCAGCCACCACACACACCTCATCCACTGCCCCATCTCTCCTTCAACTGCCCCTGGGGCTGTGTCTGTCAGCCACCCTGGCACATGTCCTACTCTCCTACAAGGTGGCCCATGGGAATGTCTCCCCACTCAGACCTATGGCACAGTGCAGAACTGTCACCTATGAAGGCACTGTGTAGACTCCCAGGGTGTCTGTCACTGACATTAATGATGTGCCCCATGGCATCGCACACCACCTGGCAGTTAATGGATGGGTATCCCTTTTGGTTGATGCATACCATGCCCTCTAGGCTGGGTGGTGTGCGGATGCCATCATGGGTGCAGTCTATTGCCTCAATCACACCTGGCGTGCGTGCCACCCCGGTGGAACTCCTGCATGTTTGCTGTGCACTCTGCCTGTGTGCAGGGCAAGTGGATGTACTCTGCAACATGTGGCAGCAGAGTAGTGAGGATCTGGGTGAGGAGGCGGGATGTGGCCGACTGGGTGATGCCCTTGATATCACCCGTTGGTCTTTGGAAGGTGCCCGTGGCAAGTGAGCAAATCACGGCAATCACCTTAGTCTCCACTGTCGTGGCATGACTATGTCTGGTGGGTGCCTGCATCTCATCACTGCACAGCTCACAGAGCTGCCTCAGAACTGTCCAGTTCAGGTGGTACTGGCCCACAATCTTGGTGCCGCTAAAGTTCTCATACATTGTCCTGGCACGGTACTACCTATGTCGGGCATACCACTGCCAGGCCCTTTGTCGGCCACGCCACTGTTCCTCCTGCCTCCCCACACCCCTCTTTACGGCATCCACTAGAAATGGGCCACTGTCCATTGCTCAGTTACTGGGTGTCTTCCTTTGTGCCAATCACATTCTGTCTGTCCGTCTGTGGGTCTGTGTCACTCTTTCTCTCCCTCTCTGTCTCTCTCCCTCTGTGGCTCTTTTCTGTCTCTCTCTCTCTCTCTCTCTCTCTCACTGTGTTCAGTGTTTTGTGCTGCTGTCTGTGTGTTTGAGCCTATATATATTGGCTCATGTCTGCCTGGTACAACCCATTGCTCCACACCTGCACCCCTGCTCTGCTGTTGAATATGCCATTGCGCCATTTATACATGGGAACGCCCCCCCCCCCCAGCACTTGCACTGCATACATTATGGTTGTGCACTGGCACACTGGGATTTGCGCTGCACCACGGCTCCCTTTGAATATCGCTCAGTGACTCATTTTTGGACTTGCGCCATCGCTTCTCATTTGCACCATGCGCAAGTGCTATGAATATCTCGGTCTAAGTGTAGATATGACTTCTGTGTTTAAAGTTTACAGTTTTAAAGGGATTAAATAAAGGGTACAAAAGGCAAACTGATCCTCATAGCAAGAACCTCTGGGGTCTAATTTTTCAAAACTCTGAAACCCAACACATCTGCATCAGAAAAACGGAGCAAGAGTGGGTCTACTGGTATAACCATGAACAGCATCTGCACAAAAATGAGACAATGTTGCCCACGCATAGGAAATGCTGAATGTTGTATTCTAGTCCCAGGAATCCCTGACTTAATGGTTATGTTTCTGTTCTGTTTATTGCCTGGTCATTTAATCAATACTGATTAATCAAAGTTGCAAGTATGAAATGTTTTTTTTGCCATTTAAGTAAGATTATAGTTTTTTTTTTTTTCACAAGGTTACATGTTTATGAGAATGTATTCCAATTTTGTATAATCAGCATCTCATCTGTAAAATGCTATATGTGAAAATGTAAATGTTTAACTGCTTTACTTTTTTACTTTAATAAAATATTAACAAACAAAATGGTTACTCTCAAAGCATCATCTCCTAGGAGACAAATGCCCTCGAGACAGAACCCTATTCTAATTATTAGAACTAAGAATTTAGAATTAGTTGATGCAGTAGCATTAAGATTTTTAAGCAATAATGAAAGACGTGGGTTATGTTAATGTCCTGAAAATACAATGTGTGATTTTGTATTTTCTTGAAACTTGGCTTCCCAACCAAATGCCCTTTGGGGTAACCCTTGCCTCAGTGTTTATGCACAGAGGTTCTTTGTCATGTTAATGTCCTGTTAATTAACCCCATTGGTCATAATGTGGCACAAGGTGAAGCTGAGTGCTATATGACCCCAGAGGGTGATTAACTGGACATTAATGTTAACTCTGCGGAGTTCATTATTGCTATTCTAATAGCTGGTTACTGTTTTTATGTTGTCTTGCGCACATACAAGCAACATATTGGGGAAACTTGGAATAGCCAGTTTTGGAGGCACGGTCGTGTTGTGGACAGTGGCGCCACTGCTTTTTTGGGCTGGGCTCCGCAACACAAATTAGTACGCTGTCTGTGACAGAAGTGCAAAAGCATGCCACTTACTTGAAATGATTTAGCTGCTGCAGTGAGGGAGCACTCCTTCATCTCAGGGCATGCCTCCCCTGATGTAACATTTCAATAAAAGATAGCGGTGGCTGTTGCCGTCTGCCGCACACTCCCAATCAAGCTGATGTAGGGGATGCCCAATCCCCCTGTTGGCATGCCCCCTTCCTAATTCAGTTTGCTGATGGTGGAGCCAAATCCCCATCTGCATAGTGGAACCCTTATGATTTAATTTGTGTGCTGAGGGGGTGTCCAATCCACTTCGGCATCATGTGCCCCTCCAGACATGTTTCTGTGCCGACAGGAGGCCCATTCCCCCTTGGCTTTGGTCCCTTCCCCAAAATACAGGTGGCACACTGGTAGCCCACCCCAGTGTGCCAAAACACACCTGCAAAATAAGAAAACTGACTCGCATTGTCTTTGTTTTTTTTTACCTGAAAAATGCGAAAACTGTCCCTTGACGTGTCCGGTGCCCTTCCTCCAACCTGCGTCCACCCTCTGTATACCCCACTTCTGCACACCCCCCTCACCCCATTCTTACCTCCATAGCCTGGCACGCTGATCTTCAGTGGACTGGGAACATGTCTGCACTCTTCAAAGCCGACTGCGAACTGAAGAAATGTCGGCCAGCTGTATAATGGCATAAATGGTTTTCTTCAACTTTGGTGCCTATCTTGGCCTTTTATGGGGAATTTTTACACCAAATTTTCAACATTAGGTTCTTGGGATCCCACCTCATGAGTTCAGTCACTGTCATCTTGTTTTTCAGTCCTGAAAACTGATTTTGTGGTCACTGCTCAGAATCAGGGATGTAGCCAAGGATTTCAAATCTGCACACCAGGTGGACTCACTGCTACCCCCCTCTTGTTAGGGTGAGCTACTCCCCCCCATGTAGCCATATAATATACAAAAGTAAACCAGGGCCGGGTTTGTTGCCTCATTTGCCACAATAAATACAACTTCCATATCTCATGACAGTGGTTGTTGCCATGCATTGTTCCCTAAGACACCCACATACCAGCCCAGAGCCTGTAAAGTTGTATTGTCCTTGGGATGCAAAGAGAGTATTAGTGACCAGTTCTTCTAGTTTTGACTCCTATGAAAAAATTACTTAAAGGTTCAGTATTTTCTTTGTTAGTTTTCATGAAAAAAGGAAGCAGTTTGGAGTCTATTTGCTACCCCCTTAAATAAAATTGCACACCATGGAGTGCTTGGAGTATGCCTGCCTACACCCATGCGCGGAATCACCTTTTGGGACCAATTAACAAAACGACAATGTCACTGTTCATCCGATTGGCTCCCAAAAAGCCTATGTTGTAAATCTGGTGAAAATAATTCCAAAAAATGAATGTGTTACAAACATGTGTTGCATAGTTTCCATGCACACTCCTAACTTCTAGAGTTTGTAATATTTTTACACCAGATTTTTAACATTGATAGTTTTTTGCACCTCCTTATGAATAATCCAGCTGTTTTTCACATCCTACACAAAATGTGTTTTCGTACATTCGGTGCATAATGGTGCAGTCACGGTAGGAAAACATTGTTGAGGACAGAGTAAGAAACTCAAAGTAACACTGTTCATGAGCAGAGGTCCCAAAATGCCTATGTTGAAAATTTGTTAACAAAATTCCTCAAAATGACTATGTTGCGAGCATGCATTATGCAGTTTCCATGCACAGTCGTAACTTCAAGAACTTTTATATTTTTACTCCAGATTTTCAACATTGCCATTTTTGCACACCTCCATATGAACAGTATAGCTGTCATTTTCACATCCTGCCCAAAATGTGGTCTCACAAATCTGGCACACAATGGTGCAGTCCCAGTGGAAAAATCAATGTCCGGGACAAATTAAGAAAATTGTAGTGCCACTGTTCATGAGCAGATGTCTCAAAATGCCTATGTTAAAAAAATTAGTGAAAGAAACCCTTTTTTTTTATTTTTTAAGATTATTTCTTTATTTTGTAGCAGGATGGAAGTTGTGCCTTTAGTTCCTCCCCCCAACATCCAGCCAGCTGGGCCGACAGCCACCCCAGTCCCGGACAGAGCTCTAACCTCTCATTTGCACCTTGGAGGGAGCTGACTTGCATGGGACCGTGGCTGCGCCAGCGAGCAGCCTTCATGCTGCCAGTGTTTTTTTCTCTTGTTGGTGTGGTTCCCGTGCCGGAGGAGGCATGCAATGATGCCAAGGGATGATGCTCGCATGCTTCTGTATGCACTTCTCCTGGTGCCAGCCTCCTCTTGGCCCTTGCTGCTGCAGCGTCAGCAGTGCTGCCACTCGGGGACAGCCACATGCTGACTACTGATGTCCCCCCTCCCCGAGGAAGGAGAGCAGTCCTCCGGACTCTCGATCCTTTTCCAACCCCGCTGATCCCTGGCGACCCATGCTCATTTCTGAACACGGGTCGCCAACATAGTGTGAGTTGTGTCATCTAGCGCCTCAGCCCTTAGCTCCACCAGGCCACAACTGGTGAAAGAATTCCAAAACATGACTGTTACAAGTGTGCATTGCACAGTTTTCACGCACACTCGTAACTTCAAAATTTTTTAATATTTACACTCCAGATTTTCAAAATTGCCATCTCTTCATGCCTCATTATGAATGGTGCAGCTGTCATTTTTTACATCCTGCTCGAACTGTGTTTTCACACGTGGCGCAGAATGGCACGGTCACTGTGGGAAATCAACATTCTGGACAGTGACAAAATCACAGTGCCACTGTTCATGAACAGAGGTCCCAAATGATTTCATTAGGTGGGGGGTCACAAAAAGGCCATGTTGAAAATTTGGAGCCCAAATACAAACAAACGCCTGGGGCATCAGGGTTTCTCACCATAATGTCCCACCCTGTACAGACTAACAGGCGTCAAGGGAGTGCCTTTGGATTGTCAGCTGTAATGCTCATGCCATTGCACTCCCACTCCCACCATGCAGCCAGTGACAGGCATCAAGGTGAACCTTGGACTCTTTGGCCCTTACGTTCACCCCATTCTCCTATACTGCACCCATCTCAAAGTACTTCCTTATGGAATGGGGTGAGCATAAGGCCCGATGACCCCAAGGCACAGTGCAACACTTTTCAGAGTCTGCAGAGTGGGGTGAGGTGAAATGGTAAGAACGTTATGGCTGATGACACAAAGGCACACATCAATGGCTGTCATGTTCTACAGGGTGGGGTGTGGTTGACGTTGGTTCCATACTTCACCGCCATTCCTATTATGCATCTCTCTAACTCCTGCATTAACAATGACAATGCCAGCAAGACAACATTCAGCAATGACAAATGCTTGTTTCCGGTAGGGAAACTGGGTTATAATTCTAGTGTTGTAACCAGTCAGTTATAATGACATTCATGTGCCTGGTTTCCCTACTTCAGCACATGCGTCTACCCCAAACTTCCTGCTCTCTGCGTCATCTGTCCCCACTCTTCAGCACTCTAAACTTCCCTGACAGAAGTCAGCGGTAAGTTCTTTTTTTATTTTAACAGAATACTACTGGGCACCAAAAAACAACTACCTAATCCACCCCAAGTAAAAAAAAAAACTGCTTCAGTTTATGAGTCAGCTGTTATGGCTGCACTAAAGCCACAATGGTCTGCGGCTTGTCTCCATAGAGAAATGCAGTTATTTTGTATAATTGCTGTGGCAAAAAGAAATGACCCCCAGCAATTATACAAAATAAAGGATGGGCGGGTGTGTAAAAGTCAGATTTTAACACACCCTCAGAGGTGGGATGCTTAATAAACCCCTCAAGCTTCGCTCTTGGGGTTTATGTGGCATCCCACCCTCAGGTAGCTGCAAAATCCTCATTATAACTACCTACCCATCCATTATTCTCTATATTATAATTGGGGTACGAGTTACTGTAGTTGGAATAATTGTTTTATATAGCTTTGCTTATTTTTGTGTGAAATTAACATAAATAGTCCCTCCACCATGGTAAATTGCATAGGATTTGGTTTGTTTGCTGTGATCATTGTCATTGTCTCAGCATTTTTTTTTTAATTTTTTTAGCTCACAGAAAAAAGGTTTTACAAACGTGAGTAACTGTGGGAGAGGGTTGCAATATATGTCAAAAGTAAATTCACAGTCGCAGTCTTTGACTGTACCTCAAAGACTAAGGAATTTGAATGCCTTGCTCTAAAATTATCACTTTCCAGTGAGAAATCACTCCTTATAGCAGCATGCTACCAACCACCATCTGGTGCCTGGGCACTTCTGCCACACCTTCAAAATCTTCTTGACTCTGCTGATACTGAGTCTAATCTAATGGGGGATTTCAATCTAAATTGGAATGATGACAGCTCTAAGAATTTGAAGGATCTATGCGATGCTAATGGTCTGTTACAAATGGTGACTGCTATAACCAGACCTAACAGAAAAAACCCTGAGCGCAGCACCCTCCTGGACCGTATCCTAGTAAATAAACCTCACACTATCTCACATACTAGAGTAATCTTAAATGATATAAGCAACCATTGCGCTATTGCCTGTATCAGACATCCTTCCCAAATAAAAACAGCCTCCAAATTCAAACTGAAAAGATGCCTGAAAAAGTTCTGCCAGTACACTTTCCTGAAAGATCTAAGCAACATTCGTTGTCAGGATTTCTACCTAGCCCCTACCTTTAACGAGGCATTTAACATCTTTCACAGCCTCTTACTGAGCTAATAGACAAACACGCCCCCACTAAGACTGATCAAATCAAAATAAAACTCCTGGCGGATTCTCCTATCCTGGAAGAAAGCTAATGAGGATAGGGACTACTGGTGGAAAAAGTGAGGAAATCCCACCTGAAGGCTGATTGGTTAGCATTCCATACCACTAAGAATGCTTGTACCAAGCTAATTAGATCAGAAAAAGCTAGATACTTCCAAAAAGAACTAGAAGACAGTACAAACAACTCTGCCAAATTTTGGAACATCCTCAAAGAAGTCGAAGGTCAGTCCACTGCAACACCCCTTCCAAACAAAATTGTTTCTGATGGCACCACCTATACAGACAAAAATGATATACTAGAAAAGCTTAATGATCACTTTGCCACTGCAGAGCTTGCCTTTGACACCTCATCTATCAGCAAACTTAGCCCGGCAAGAGACTGCACTGTTGGCTTCACTGATACTCACAACCATAACCAATCACATCCCACCCCCTTCAGTTTCCTCACAATTACATTGAAGCAAGTGGAGGACCGCCTTCTTTCTCTGGATACAAAAAAGAGTGTGGGTGCAGGTAACATTGAACCTTACTTCCTAAAACTTGGCCATACCTATCTGACCGCCCCCATTACACACTTATTCAACACCTCTCTGATTCAAAGAGAGCTACCTGTCTTTTGGAAAACTGCCCACATCCTACCATTATTCAAGACTGGGGATCCGAGTGATCTGAACACCATCGCCTATTTCTATACTATCTGTTCTCTCTAAATTACTTGAAAAAATTGTCAACATCCAACTTAGAGAACATTTGGATTCACAAAAGTTGCTAAACCCGGCTCAGTCTGGTTTCAGAGCCAAACACAGTACAATATCGGCTCTTGCCAAAGTAACTACAGACTGGCAAATGGCCTTGGACTCTAAGAAGCATGTATTTGCCCTCTTCCTTGATCTAAGTAAGACCTTTGATACTGTGGATCATACCATCATGCTTACTGCACTGAGTAACATCGGACTTGATAGTTCTGCCATTAAATGGTTCACTAGCTACCTAACCAATAGGTTACAACAAGTCAAAGCCATAGGAGATCTGTCTCCACAAAAATCCTTGTTACGAGGAGTCACACAAGGCTCCATCCTGGGCCCTATTCTCTTTGCAATATACATCAATAATCTGGACTCGCAGCTGGGCACAGCAAATGTGCACTTATTCGCAGATGATACTGTACTCTGTACCACAAATTCACCCTTGGATCTGGCCCATGAGTACTTACAGAAAGACTTTGTCACCCTCCAATACAACCTTCTCACTCATACACTCCTCCTCAATGCCAAAAAGACTAAAGCAATGATTCTCTCACCAAAGTCTACTTCCAGATGTCCACATATCACACAGATCTGAACACTCTTAGATGAACCCCTTGAAGTAGTTGATACCTTTAAATACCTAGGGTTCAGGTTGGATAACAAGCTCAACTTTCTGTGCCTCTTAAATTAAACCTTGAAGAAACTAAGACAGCGATTAGGTTTATTCCATCGCATTAAACACCTACTCATGTTAGAAGCCAGAATGAGACTAGTACAAACTACATTCCTACCTATACTGGACTACACTGACTTCCTTTCAAGTCATTACCCATCAACGATGCAAAACAAACTGGACGTCCTTTACCACAGGGCTTTAAGATTTTTCTTAAATCTACCGCATAGTACACATCACTGTCATCTATACCAGGTTTTGGAATGGACCTCACTCTCAACTAGAAGAAAATTAATGCTCTCCTTTGTTTTTTTAGGGCATTATCTAATAACCTCCCTGCATACATCTTCAAACGGGCTAAAAGTTCCTCTGGCCTGAGTCGTGTCTCCTTAATCTGCTTCCAGATTCCTAGAGTGAAAACTACCCTTGGCTCAGCAGCAATCGACTTCTCACTTCCATCAGTTTGGAACACTATGCAAGACTCATTAAAATTATTCTCACTTCCATGCATTTTCACATTCAAAGCTCTATTAACGGATTATCTGAAGGAGTCTTGCAACTGTTTCAGATGCCGATGACCCCTAAGCCTCAGGTGCCACTTTCAAATCCTACGCCTAAGCATCTCATCCACCCCACATTTCTAACAACAGAAACCTAGGACCTACAAGCCTAGTTCCCTTAATCCAAGATGACCCTCCCTGTTCTCTACCTTTTACCTATTCTGGCCCCCCTTTTGGCTGCCTTCTTTTTCACCCTAGTTTCTACCCTATTCCTTAATAACTCCTTATTTTCTATCATTTAGGTATGAGCTCTTACTCAGTAAAGACTATATGGGATTGTTGTCTCTTCTCATTTCAGTAAAGCTTATCATTATGTACATTTGCATATTAATTATGTTGACCGGTATGTATAGCCCATATTGACCGGCACCGTCACACTGTTTTTCTTTTTTTTTTTTTTTGCACCGTTGTCCACCGTAATTGTAATCTTATGAAGTGTACTGTATTGTATTTATGCCCAGGACCACCTTGAAAATGAGCTTGCTCAATGATGTTTATGCCTGGTTAAATAAAGTAATTGATTGATTGATTGAACTGTCTAAAGGCTTGTGCATATAATGTTGATTTCAGAGCAAATCTGCTTCTGACAAACGGGCAACACACATATTATTATTTCAGTTTATGTACATGCATTTTGTCACTTCTGCACCTAATGTGTATAATTAGAAAAGTACAGTAAAATGTTACAACATATTTGAACAATTTATTCTGAAATTGCTTGTCACTGCCACATTCCAGAATTCTATGTAGCCACTACATTTTAAAATTGTGTAACACATCCCCACCACATTCTGACATTATACATATCTTCCACATTCTAAATTTGTGCACCCTTGCCACATTAAGTTGTGTCACCAACACATTCTGAAATTGTGCCTTATTGCCACATTCTGAAACTCTGCATCACCGCTGCATTCCAAGAGTCTGCACTACTACCACATTCCAAGACTGTGTGCGACTGCTACATTCCAAGGCTGTCTGTCATTGTCAAATTCTGAGAATGAGTGCCACCGCCACATTCTGAGAGTGGGCACCACTGCCACATTTGAGACTGTGTGCCACAGCAACATTCCCAAACTGTGCGCTACTGTCACATTCCAAGATTGTGCTCCATTGCCACATTCTGAGACTGTGCACCACTGCCACATTCTGAGAATATGTGCCATCACCACATTCTGAGACTGTGTGCCACCATTACATTCTTAGATTGTGTGCCACCACCACATTCCAAGATTGTGTGCCATTGCCACAAGCTGAGATTGTGTGCCACTGCCACATGTTGAGATTGTGTGCCACCGCCACATTCCAAGATTGTGCACCATTGCCACTTTCTGAAATTGTGCATCACCTCTACATTCTGAAATTCTGCACTACTGCCACATTCTGAACTTGATCGTCAGTGCCACATTCTGGAATTGTGCATCCCTGCTACTTCTGAGTGTGTCATTATTTCATTCCACAATTATAGAATTCATTGAAACTTTCTTTTTTTGAACAGGCTGTGGATTTGGGATTACAAAATTACTTGTAATGTTTAAACAAAGTAACTTGGAGATCTCAGTTTGGCACAGTGCTAATTGGTGATATGCTGATCCAACTTCTGAGTTTAGTGGCACCAGAAATTTTAGCCGGATTCCCTCTTTAAGGACCCCTAAGTTCTCTGCTTCAAGTGCCATTAAACTTGGTGTGTATTCTTTCAAGGCTTATGTAAATAAAGTCCATGAAAAACAAAAATTACTACATTGTGTGATCAGGTCCAGCAGGTATATTTATGTAACATTAATGTAAATCTCCTGCCACTTTGTCAACCAATCAGAATATTTTTTTAATTCCTACCTTTATAATAATCCTGGTTAAGGACTACTGTCCCTTTCCAGGATACCAAGTCCACACTATGGATTTCTCCATGTAGGGAAAATTCACTTTCTGGTGACAAAACAAATGCATACACGAAAAGTGGATGAATACAAAACCAATTATAGTGTAACAATGAGACAGAAAAGGCATCTACCGGCCTGGACCTCACCTTGCAAATCAGGGTGGACGTTCAAGTATTCCATCTCTTGTTTGTCCACCTGATATTTTCTTTCACTCTTTTTATCAATGGCTGCAGCTGAAGCTGGTGCAGACAGGAGTTTCGATATGGCCTTCCTAAGAGACTTTTATATGGAGACAAGCAACCTCCATGAATGTGTGATGCCCATCATGTGCTTAAATTCCCTTCCTCTCTACCTTCACCTTCACCTTCCACCTCAAGGGGCTTGTCTCTCTGATCTACTCCCTTCCCCCACTGTCTTAAAGGGATCTCTCTGGGACATTGCATTAATGCCTTCCCTCTGGTCCCCCGCAGTCCCCATTGCAGGGTTCCTCACCCACTGAGGGGGTCTCCAGAGACGCAACTCTTCCCTCTCCCCCACCTCACCCCTACCCTTCCCCCTTTCTTTCACGTAAGCACTTGTTTACTTATTAACCAAGCATTTATTATTGTTCACTCTTTCAACATGTTACGCACAATACTGTTGTAACACTATTTGTAACTCCCGTCTTACAACTGTATGTTAATGTTGCTCTTGTAACTTGAATGTTTAATGTCTCATTCCTCTTGTATCCCTTACCTCAGGTCACACCGGGAGATGAGTGACTTGTTGCTCAGTGTGCCTTTCTGGTGAAACATTTCAATAAATAAGTAAATAAAGAAATAAATTCAGCATCTTTTCATCCTCCTCAGTTCCTTAGGATGGATGCTGTGAGTATCATGTATGTGTCTAATAAATGAGGGAAATGAAGTATAGTCCTCATTATGCCCTGAAAGAGAGCCAGCAGCTTGCCCAAGTGCACCCTCTAGTTCCATGGGTTCCCCTCCTCCTTTTGTACATAGTAGTCATCTTCCTCCTCCCCATAAGCAGAAGGCCGGAAGCCTGAGTGGCCTGGGGTGGGGGTGGTATTTATATTGTTAACATTTCCCATAGCCTGGCTAGCCAGGAAATATTGCCACATCTTTGATATGTTCTCAGATGAGGACATTTTTTCTTGATCATCTCCCCGCTCTTTTCTCCATTCAGGAGGCACGGCGGTGACTTTTTTTCTTTTAATTTGTTTTTAGCAGACACCATTTCCAGTGACTTTTCAGAGGCTATTTTATTTACACTTTTGCCATCAATGGACTCAGGGTCCCCCCTTTCGGACTCCCTGGTATCTGGTCCAGCTTTACCGTACCTTTCAGATGGCTGAGTAGCTTTATGTTTTGTTCTTGTCACCATTTACATTTTTGATGCTTCTGCTAAACAGGGGGAGATAAAACATTGTGATGCACTTAGAGTGTAACCATTAAGTGAGTGATTCCTGGGGTTAGAAACAAAAAATGACTTGCATTAGTGATGTTGTTTCTTCTCGGGGGTCCCTCACTATGGTTACTCTCTAAGTGTTGCAGCAACTTCAGCAAAAGGTGACAAGAAAAAAGTTAAAGCTGCTCAGCCACCTGAAAGGCATGGTAAAAATGGATCAGGTACTAGGATGTCTGAAAGGGGGAACCCTGAATCCACTGATGGCAAAAATGAAAAAAGCCTTAGAAAAGACATTGGAAATGATGCACTCAAAAATTAAATTAAAAGAAAATGTCACTGCTACTCCACCTAAACAGAGAAAGGAGCAGACAGATGACAAAGAAAAAAGCCCTCATCTGAAGGCATGAGGCAGTATGGTGCAGTGGGTTAAGGCTCTGAGCTGCAAATCTGGAGACCTGGGTTTGAATCCCACAGCCCCCTAGGTGCATACTGTGTGACCCTGAGCAAGTCACTTAACTTTCTTGTGCTCCCAGGTTGCACCTGCAAACAAGCTTTCAGCTTAGTGTGTCTCACCTGGTAAAATAATTGGTTAAAAAAAAAAAAAAAGATATATATATTAGTTTTGTCTGGTCCATGTATGTAACCAGAACTCTTTTCCTGTCAAGGCGGTGCAGTTTTTGCTCACCTGGAGCTCACCGATACTGGGATACAGACAAAAGCCGAGTGTAAAGATTTCCACTGTGCTCGCCCTTCCCCACGACCCTGAGGATGCTATATTCAGTTAGATAATGTACAGGTGCTATCTGACTAAATATAGGGGCATGACAGTGCAGTGCAACATTGGGTAGTGCTTCCCAGACAGGGTTCTGGGCTATATGCAGCCAACAGGGATGGGCAGAGAATAACACCCCCAGGTCTGACAGCTCCTGGAGTCCCTGACACAGTACTCAGCTGGCAACATACAAATAAGCCAAATGGGCATGCTCGGCACTAAGGGGCTATATGCCTGCCCATTATGGGCTTATTTGCATGTGTAGTGGCTAAAGGTTGTGCCTCTACAAAGGCCATCCATTACATTATTCAGAGTGGTAAACAGCCCCCCACTTCCCAAACATCTGTTCCCGCAAGTTACATAACCTCCCTAGTGTGTACTGGCACCCATTGCCCCATACCCATATCAGATTACTTATTCTCTGATATCTAGTGACACTGCCCCCAGCCTAACCCCATACCATACAGTTACTCCATGGTGTCTGTTGGCTCCCCACACACACCCTCTGACCCCCATCCCTGTAAGAGTGTTACTATTCCCTGGTGTCTAGTGGAACACCCTATCCTCTGATCCCCATCCCCATAAGAGTGTAGGTATTCTCTGCTATCTAGTGGCAGCCCCTCCCAACCTCTGATCACCTTTCCTGTAAGAGCGGAGGTATTCCCTGGTGTCTAGTGGCAGTCCCCATTCTCTGATTCCCTTCCCAGTAAGAGTGGAGGTATTTCTTGGTGTCTAGTGGCAGCCCCCACCCTCTGATCCTCATGCTCATAAGTCTATACATATTCCCTGCAGTCCAGTGGGACTGCCCACCTTTTGATCCCTGTTCCTGAAACATGGAGGTATTCTTTGATGTCTAGTGGCACCCACACCCACTGATCCCCTTCCCTGTAAGAGCAGAGGTATTCCCTGGTGTCTAGTGGCAGCCCCTTCCACTCTCTGATCTCCTTCCCAGTAAGAGTGGAGGTATTTCTTGGTGTCTAGTGGCAGCCCTCACTCTCTGATTCCCTTCCCTGTAAGAGCGGAGGTATTCCCTGGTGTCTAGTGGCAGCCCCCACCCTCTGATCCCCTTCCCTGTAAGAGCAGAGGTATTTCTTGGTGTCTAGTGGCAGCTCCCACCCTCTGATCCCCATCCCCTGTAAGAGCAGAGGTATTCCCTGGTGTCTAGTAGCAGTCCCCACCCTCTGATCCCCTTCTCTGTAAGAGTGGAGGTATTCCCTGGTGTCTAGTGGCAGCCCCCACCCTCTGATCCCCTTCCCTGTAAGAGCGGAGGTATTCCCTGGTGTCTAGTGGCAGCCCCCACCCTCTGATCCCCTTCCCTGTAAGAGTGTAGGTATTCCCTGGTGTCTAGTGGTAGCCCCCACCCTCTGATCCCCTTCCCTGTAAGAGTGGAGGTATTCCCTGGTGTCTAGTGGCAGTCCCCACCCTCTGATCCCCTTCTCTGTAAGAGTGGAGGTATTCCCTGGTGTCTAGTGGCAGCCCCCACCCTCTGATCCCCTTCCCTGTAAGAGTGGAGGTATTCCCTGGTGTCTAGTGGCAGCCCCCACTCTCTGATCCCCTTCCCTGTAAGAGTGTAAGTATTTCTTGGTGTCTAGTGGCAGCCCCCACTCTCTGATCCCCTTCCCTGTAAGAGCAGAGGTATTCCCTGGTGTCTAGTGGCAGTCCCCACCCTCTGATCCCCTTCTCTGTAAGAGTGGAGGTATTCCCTGGTGTCTAGTGGCAGCCCCCACCCTCTGATCCCCTTCCCTGTAAGAGTGGAGGTATTCCCTGATGTCTAGTGGCAGCCCCCACCCTCTGATTCCCTTCCCTGTAAGCGGAGGTATTTCTTGGTGTCTAGTGGCAGCTCCCACCCTCTGATCCCCATCCCCTGTAAGAGCAGAGGTATTCCCTGGTGTCTAGTAGCAGTCCCCACCCTCAGTCCCTTCTCTGTAAGGTGGGTATTCCCTGGTGTCTAGTGGCCCCCACCCTCTGATCCCTTCCCTGTAGGCGGAGGTATTCCCTGGTGTCTAGTGGCAGCCCCTACCCTCAGATCCCCTTCCCTGTAAGAGTGTAGGTATTCCCTGGTGTCTAGTGGTAGCCCCCACCCTCTGATCCCTTCCCTGTAAGAGGGAGGTATTCCCTGGTGTCTAGTGGCAGTCCCACCCTCTGATCCTTCTCTGTAAGAGAGTGGAGGTATTCCCTGGTGTCTAGTGGCAGCCCCCACCCCTGATCCCCTTCCCTGTAAGAGTGGAGGTATTCCCTGGTGTCTAGTGGCAGCCCCCACTCTCTGATCCCCTTCCCTGTAAGAGTGTAAGTATTTCTTGGTGTCTAGTGGCAGCCCCCACTCTCTGATCCCCTTCCCTGTAAGAGTGGAGGTATTCCCTGGTGTCTAGTGGCAGCCCCACCCTCTGATCCTCATGCCCATAAGTCTATACATATTCCCTGCAGTCCAGTGGGACTGCCCACCTTTTGATCCCTGTTCCTGAAACATGGAGGTATTCCCTGGTGTCTAGTGGCACCCACACCCACTGATCCTGATTCCCATCACTGTATCCTTATTTCCTGGTATCTAAGAGCATCCCACTCTCTCCAATGACCCACTGTAATATAAAAGCATCCCTGGTGTCCATTGGACTCCCCACACTCTGATCGGCTGCTTCATCTCCACAACGTATTCCATGGTGTCCAGTGGACTCCCCACACTCTGATCAGTGGCTTTGCCTCCACAAGGTATTCCTTGGTGTCCAGTGGACTCCTCATACTCTGATCGGCTGCTTTGCCTCCACAAGGTATTTCCTGGTGTCCAATGGACTCCCTACACTCTGATCGGCTGCTTTGCCTCCACAAGGTATTCCCTGGTGTCCAGTGGACTCCCCTCTCTCTGATTGGCTGCTTCATCTCCACAAGGTATTCCCTGGTGTCCAGTGGACTCCTCACACTCTGATCGGCTGCTTCATCTCCACAAGATATTCCTTGGTGTCTAGTGGACTCCTCATACTCTGATCGGCTGCTTTGCCTCCACAAGGTATTTCCTGGTGTCCAGTGGACTCCCTACACTCTGATCGGCTGCTTTGCCTCCACAAGGTATTCCCTGGTGTCCAGTGGACTCCCCTCTCTCTGATTGGCTGCTTCATCTCCACAAGGTATTCCCTGGTGTCCAGTGGACTCCTCATCTCCACAAGGTATTCACTGGTGTCTAGTGGACTCCTCATACTCTGATCGGCTGCTTTGCCTCCACAAGGTATTTCCTGGTGTCCAGTGGACTCCCTACACTCTGATCGGCTGCTTTGCCTCCACAAGGTATTCCCTGGTGTCCAGTGGACTCCCCTCTCTCTGATTGGCGCTTCATCTCCACAAGGTATTCCCTGGTGTCCAATGGACTCACCACACTCTGATCGGTGGCTTCATCTCCACAAGGTATTCCCTGGTGTCCAATGGACTCACCACACTCTGATCGGTGGCTTCGCCTCCACAAGGTATTCACTGGTGTCCAGTGGACTCCCCATACTCTGATCAGCTGCTTTGCCTCCTCAACGTATTCCATGGTGTCCAGTGGACCCCCCACACTCTGATCGGCTGCTCTGCCTCCACAAGGTATTCCCTAGTATCCGGTGGACTCCTCACCTGAGTGCCCATTACCGAAGAAAGCCCTTATACCCTGGCTTCTAGTGCCCCCTGCACTGGGCATGCCAGGTACACCATCCTGCCACCCCTTCTTATTGTAGTTGCTGATGCAGTGCGGCTCTGATACAGTAACCAGGGCAGACCTCCACTTGCCACCTCAGCTGGTGCCATATGCAATGACAGGGAGCACACATGTTGTCTACAGTGTAACTAGCACACTCCCTAAGCTCAGCACTAAAGATTGTTTTAGCAGCAGTGTTGGCCTACGTATCAGCAGACAAGGGAATGTCACTGATCTTCCCTTGTCAATCTTCACCATTCATTACTGCTTGGGTGTAAGCGAGGATGGCGCACCCATCACAGGCTTTTAAAACTGGCTCTATGGCGCCGACCTCAGAGTGGCGTCATGCCGTCATGAGGCGGCCGTTAGTAGCGACCAACTCCTCCTCCAACTCAGTTCTGTTTTTCCCGCCATTGAGGCAGCACCTGTTGCGAGAAGCTCGGTAAAACTGTGTCACGACTCCTTTTTCTCCACACTCGACGCCAATCCGGTAAGACTGTTCTTTTTTCTTTATAAATCGGCGTCGGGTGTGTTTCCTACTGTTTTTTACTTATTAATTTCATGTTATGTCCGGTTCCGGACTAAGCATTTTCGAAGATGGGCCGCCCCTATTGTCGGTGCTCCTGTGGCGGCATTTCTCCATCTCGGACCGGCATAGCGTCTGTCTTCGTTGCCTAGGGACCCAGCCATGATATGGATTCATGCGGCGCCCTATTTCTCCATGGACGCCATGTCCTCCTCGAAATCGCGGCGTTCAAGCTCGGCAAGGCCCGCCGACCTTCAGGGGATGGCGTCGCTCTTGGGACTTTCAGGTAAGGTCTAGGCCTTCCCTGGGTCCCCCCAGGCCATATGGTCCGAGGAGGAGGTCTCTCATCTCTTCTTGCCGAAGAGGAGGCCCCTTCTGCGGTGTCGGGGGAGCGTCGTAGTTCCTCCGGGGGCCGCGACGCCGACACCGCCTCGGCAGTCACCTCCTCGGAGGTGCAGGCTCCCCCCGTGTCGAGGCCCTCGATTTCTGGGCCAGGCACCGGTGGACCCTCGACGCCACCTTTCGGCGCCGTTTTGGATCCCAGCGCCATTCGCGGTGCCGGTGATCGAGGCAATGGCACTGTTTTGGATCCCGGCACCGTTGGCGGTCACCCGATGATGGGACGGTGCCATTGAAGCAAGCGCGCTTTGGATCCCAGCGCCGTTAGGCGGTGCCGGTAACCCTGATTTTGTCTCCTCGCGGTGCTGGTTCGGTTTCTGGCACCGGGTGGTGCCATTGGTCCTGCTGGTGCCGTGGGGGATCTGGAGTCGGGCCTGGCTGTGGCCAGCGTTGGGGAGGCGAGTGGCGCCGCCTTTGGTACCGGTGCCGTTCGTGGCACCATTGCCTCTGGGACCCCTGGGGTAGCCAGCATCGAGGTCCAGCTGGTCTCGTCCTCCTCGGAGGCCGACGATTCGGACGTGGACCCATCCTGGCACCCCCACTCTTCAGAGTCTGGGTCCCCTGTGGCTAGAAGGTACCAGGGCGCAGCGGCCCCTCCCTCTGTCCCCCTTCAGTCCTCTCCTGAGGGCTCCCTGAGCAGGGGTGGCGGTGGGTCCCGGGAGGAGACATGGGGAGTGACGGAGGCTCCCTCTCCGGGGGACGGTGACAGCTACCCTCCGGGTGCTGTTGCCCCCCTCTGGAGAAAGGGGACATTGCAGTCAGGAGGAGGCTCTCGGAGCCGAGGGGTTGAGGGCAGGGGTACAGGCCCTCGGTCTTCTTCAGCCACCTCTGGGGTGGTCAGGAGCCAGTGCGAACCCGCCCCTCCCTCCCGAGGGCTCTAGGGTGCCCTCTGGTGGCGTTGTTGTGGGCTGCCCTTCTGGATCCATGCAGTCCGATGTCGTCACAGGAGGTTCTCCCCTGGGCTCTTTCAGGCTCCGCTTCCCCAGGTTCCGTTTGTGGCTGGTTTGCTATCGGGACCCGCCAGCTCGGGCTCCGTTCCCAGATTCAGAGCCCTGGCAGAGATCTGTTGCCTCCTCGTGGGTGCCCCTCTCCCCATCTCTGCCTCCACCACCCCCCACTCCCAGGCCATGTCGGTCCTACCGGTCCGTTATCCTGGGAGCAGTTCAGAAGGTTCTCGTGACCTTCCCCTCTTATGTTAGATGCATGCATTAGTGGGTCTTTCGACTCTCCCACCGCAGGAGTCTTCTGGGCATTCAGCTCCCATCATCCTCGTCTCCTTCCTCTGAGGAGAGAACTCCCTGCTCATCTTTCCTCCGATGCTGATTTCACGGAATATCAGCGTTTCCTTCGAGATGGTGGGGATCTTGGTTCCTATATTCAAAGAGACAATACCCGGCAGGAGCAGGCGTGAATTCCTTGGAATTCAGTGCCCAACATTGGTGGTACCTTCCTGCCTATCCCCTTCCAGGAGGCGTCTATCCGGTCCTGGCAGTCTCCAGCCGCTTCTTCTCCAGCCCTGGCTGACTGTCAGCGAAGGTATTGTGCCCCCTCAGAGTCTCTAGGTATCCTTCCCAACCCCCCCTCTGGTTTGGTCTACCTAGACACTCCTTCTGGGTGCCGCTGCCTGGCGCACGACTGCCCATCAGATCCGGACTCTCTGCAGTTCGACCGTTGGGGGCGAAGAGTGTTCTCTTCCTCTCATGCGGCTGCCTGTATTGCATCACATCAGGCTCACCACGCTGCCTACAACCGGCATTTGTGGTCGATGATGTCTCAACTCCTGGCATCAATGCCTGATACGAACAAACCAGACAAGCTGTTGCCCTCTCCAGTGGTGAGGCCTGGAGCTGGCAAGACACCAAGCAAGGGCATCTTACGGCGCCAATGAGGGTGGCTTCCAGGCTTTGCGGGGACAGCGATCTGCATTAGGCGGACGGCATGGCCGTCTTTCAGGTTGTCACCCTGGCCCGAGGCGTGGGGTGATTCGCTCCGCCTTCGGGGACCCGTCTCTTCTCCTCTAGAGCTAGGAGGCTTTTGCAGGGGCTCTCTCCGTCTCCCTCGTCTTGGGAGGCACCTCCTAGCTCTTCTCCCACTTGGGCTTCTGTGAATAAGCCAGGGTCTTCCCTTCTGTTTCTCACCAACAGGAGGCTGGGGGTCTTGTTCCTCAGGGTCTTTTACCCCTTCCCCTTTGGGGAAGAGAGCTTGGTACTCACCAAGCAATAATGAATAGGTGAAAATTGACAAGGAAGATATGAAAAGTGCATTACCATAATTCTTGATCTTCTCTTGTATCTTCACCATTCATTCACAGCCCTCCACCATCCCCTCAGCGACCTCCTCCTGTGGCGTCTCCCCTCCCGTCTCCTTCCTCTCTGCTAAAAAATAAAAAATAAAAGGGAAAATTCTCTCAATTTTCCCAAAAAAAAAAAAAAAAAAAGTATATATTCTATTTCCAGGAAATTATTTACTCTAAGATTCGTGGGCTGTTTGCTGGAATTACTGAGTTGTGAGCAAAGCTTCACGACTATCTCGTCACCATATTCTCTGGCGAGATACTCCTAGGGCCCCTGCCTGACTCTGTCTGTGCAGTTTTAGTCCCGCAATTTTCTGCTAACCAACTGTTAAGCCCTAGAATCACAACCCCCTTCATTCTTTGCCTTGCAGAGTAGAGGAACGGGTACGGTTATTTTTCCCTTTTCCTTTTAAAAAAAAAAAAACTGAGGGAACTCTCTCTGACTGCTTGAAGGCAATCCCTGGCTTATAGGGTCATGCTTCTAAGCCTGCGAATTATGCTCTGTCAAAAAAAAAAAAAAAAAATAATAATAATGATGTTGATGATTATTTTCCCTTCAAGGGTCCTTCTAGGACAGTATTGCAGAAAAGCAGTGCTAGCCATGACCGATTCTCGCCAGTCTAAAGCCTCTCTGGCCCCGCCTTGGCAAGTCCAATTGAGTTCCATTTGGTTACCTATAAACCGCCTGAAAAGCCTACATTTTCTATTTCTAAACCCTTGAGCAGCTCTTACACGCTGCCTGGGATTTATCCTATCCTAGTCGGGTGTCCTCCAGATAAAAAGGCCTTTTCTCGGCCAGGAGCCTGAAGTTAGGATCAAGGACCATGGCATGTTGAGGTCAAAGACTATGCCCTTCTGGGTCTGTCTAGCGGGTTCAGTGAACCTTCTATTCAGCTCTACCACTGGGGATTCTTGCTCCCCTGTCAAATCGAGCCTTAAGCCTCTCAGCTAACTATGCTTGTTGGGCATTCTGGTCTCTTCAACATCCCATCTTTCTCTTCTTCTTCTTCTTCTCTCTCCCTCATTCCTTCTCCTTCCTTCTCTCTCCTCCTACTCCTCCTAGAGTCGCCCAGGTAAGGAGGCCCTGCGATCCCTAGGTCAGGAATTTTCTTGTCTCCTCAGTCCTTTCTCCATCGGCTTATTCCTTTTCAGTTCATTCTTCCTTACTTTGCTATCCCTTGGCTATCTTGCCTCGCTTTCTCTTTTTCTGTTTTTAACTTTTTGCCTCTCCGGCTCACAGAACTGAGTTGGAGGAGGAGTCGGTCGCTACTAATGGCCACCCCTTGCGCATGACACATGGCGTCACTCTCGGTGAGCGCCGTTAGAGTGAGTTTAAAAAAAAACCCGTGGTCGTGCCTCAGCTTACACCAAGCAGTAATGAATGGTGAAGATACAAGAGAAGATCAAGAATTACGGTGATGACGTAATTTTCATTTCTCTCCAACAAAGACGTTTTAAAGGCCACAGCCATTGGTACCCACCAGCAAGGAACCAGTCCCTCCATGGGACCTTAATGTCTGCCTTGCCCAGCTCATTGTGGCTCCATTCGAGCCTATGGACACTGCTAACCTGAAGTACATCACATGGAAAACAATATTCAAACAACATGAAGTCTTGCTATATTATGACATATGCAATATAACCTCAGGTTAGAAATGCTCTGGAGGTGAAAGAGTTAAGTTTCATGCAGTGCATGGAATCTTGAGCACGAGCTCGGTTGAACACTCTGTCTGTTGTGCTTCAAACCTTAACTGTCAGATTCTTTACTCCGCCTCACTGAACAGTCGCTCCGAAGAGTTCTCCTACTGCTTGGTTCATTTTTTCAGTTTTACAGTGTATTTTCTCGGTTTTTAAACCGCATTTGTTTTAAAAATCAAACCGCAACCGGTCGGTTCAAGCTCTGTCTGTGGTATCGTAAGTAAATTAAGGTTTTACATTTATTCTGTGAGGAACTTTTAAACGATATTATCGGTTCAGATTTGAACCAATCAGGTTGTTGTAAAATTACTTCAAACTTCATTAGAAGTGCGTTTCCCGGTTCTTATCAGTTCTAAAAAAACTAGATTTCATTATGTTTTTTTCCATGACCCGTGACACGGTCTGAAACCGATAAGGGTGTCTTGCATGGCTAAGGGCCGTTAACAGGCAAGTTTTCTGGTTAGGCTGGCATTATGTCTGAGAAGAAAAAATTACTCACCTTAGTAATGTTGTTTCTTCTAATGGAGTCTTGCTATATTATGACAATGCAGTTTGTCCCACCATCGGAACTGCTCCAGAGGTGAAAGAGTTAACTCCATTCTAAGAATGGAACTTAGAGCACGAGCTCTATTAGAGAAGCTCTGTCTGGGTTATTTCAAACCCAAACTGTCAGATCTTTACGAGCAAAAACTCACTAAGGTCTGTGTGGAAGCTGTAACCTACACTAGCCAACTAGCTACCTAAATATTAACACCCAATGCTGGTCCCAACACAAAGACTCAAGTCAGGGGACCAAAAGTAATAGTATAATATAATAATAGAAATATAAGATAAAATAAAAACACCTCACCCCCAAAACCTCAAGAAGGGGTGGAAAATATATAATGGGCATAACTAGTGCCCACACTAGGCTGCCCACCCCATACCCAAGTAGAAGTTCTGAGAGGGGCAGGCTGGGGGGAGGTCATAATATATATATAATATATACTCCATTAGAAGAAACAACATTACTAAGGTGAGTAATTTATTCTGCAAACAACATGAAGTCTTGCTATATTATGACAATTGCAGACTACACAGCAGTACCTCCATGGAGGAGGGACAGAACCTACTTAGGAATAGGCTCTGAAGCACAGCTATGCCAAGCCGAGCATCTCCTGGCCTGGACATCCAGGGGTAATGCTTTTAAATGTGTACCGTTTTCCAGGTAGCAGCTGACATATCTCTAAGATAGGGATGTCTCTGGCAGCAGCTAGAGGCGGCTGTACCTCTGGTGGAATGGAGCCCTCAGACCAGAAGGGGAACTGTCCCCAGTTTCTGATAACAAAGTGGATACAAGAGACAATCCACCTGGCATTTGATCTCTTAGTGGCAGGTCTCCCTTCGCGACCTCACCATAAGTGAGAGAAAAGTTGGAGGATTGAACCTGTGACCCTTAGTGCGCTCTATATAGTAACTTAGGGCCCTCTTAACGTCTAAACTGTGCAATCTCCTCTCACCGGAGGGAATGTTCAGTGAAAAACATTGGAAGGAGATAGATTGGTTAAGATGAAATCTGAAACCACCTTGAGCAAAAAACTTCCTGTTAGTCCTGAGGACTACCTTATCCCAGTGGAAAGAAATAAAGTCAGTTTCTACTAACAAGGCTTGCAACTCACTTATGCATCTGGCAGAACTGATAGCCACTAGGAAAACAGTTTTCCAAGTTAAGTACTTAAGCTCTGCAGAAGACAGAGGTTCAAGAGGGGGTTGCATTAACAGGGCAATGCACACATTAAGGTCCCAGTCAGGGGCCGGATCCCTAAAAGGTGGATTAGTATGAAGTAATCCTTTAAAAAACTTGGAAAATACGGGGTGAGCAGAAAGAGAGGATGGCTTTCCTGCTGAAACAAAAGCAGAGACAGCTGCCAAATGCACTTCAGGGCAGCTGGTCTCAGGACCAAAGAATTAAGATGGACCATATAGTCCAAAACAATGGGCAAATCAGCAGATTCAGGGGAAATATGTTTCAAACAACATGAAGTCTTGCTATATTATAGACATTAGCAGTTTGATCCAGCTCTAGAACTGCCCCGGAGTGAAATGGTTAAAACCATTCAAAATAGAATTTTGGCAGAGCAGCTCTATCTGTGTCATTTCAAACTTGAACTGTCAGATTCTTTACTCCATCCTCAGTGAACAGTCGCTCGATTTCTCCTTCTGCTCGGTTCATTTCTCGGTTTAAAAAGTGTTTTCTTGGTTGGATTTAACCGAGAATAGTTTTATTTTAACCTCAAAACCGTTCGGTTCAAGCTCTATCTGTGGTAACCATAAGTAAATGAAGGTTTTGTCTGTCTGGAACTTGTAAGTTATCGGTTCAGTTTTGAACCGATCAGTGGGTTTAAAACTCATTAAGTTACTATTTTAGAGTGCGGTTGCTGGTTCTTATCGGTTCTAAAAAAAACTGATTTATTACGTTTTTTTCCAATACCCGTGACACGGTTAGGAACCGATAAGGGTGTCTTCCTATACTGCCGTTAAAGAGCAAGTTTTTGGTTAGGCTGGCATTATGTCTGAGAAACCCAAAAGAAAAACCGGGCCCACTGGGTTTCAACACTGTGATGTTTGTGGGGAAGTCTTTGTCCAGGCTGACCCACACACCACATGTGTTTATTGTCTGAGGTTTGACCACCTCAGTCAGACTGCCAGGTATGTAAATTTCCTGCAGCCACCCTGGAAAAAGATTGTGCAGGCTCAGGAAGCGAGGGCCAAAAGTCCACTGACCCAGATGGCCAGCCCAGTTGGTGCCAGCCGAACCAGAGGAAGTGCCCTCTGACCAGGGCCAGACTTCTCGGGCAAAAGAAAAGCTGGTTCTGAGGAACCAATTCAGTAAAGAAAACAAGAAAATCAGCAGGTCTGGAGTCCAAATTCCTTCTCCAACTGCTGCAGAGATAGCTAAAGCCATACAAATTGTCCAGTCACTGTCTCAGGGTCCGTCCGAACCACCACTATCTGGTAAAGGTCGGTTCGTCGGTCCCAGTGGTTCAGGATTATGATATTGAGAATTTTATGAACCAGAGGAGGGAGGAGGATTATGAACAGTATGAATGTGGCTGGGAAGGTCTGGGTGTGACCATTGAACTGGACATCTCCCCAGACAGACCTTAGAATCTCCCCTTTGCTGTCTGAGTCCCATCTCATTTATGTTTGATAAAAAGTTGCTGAAACCCTCCAGCTTCCTTTAGAAGAGGCTGTGGATGAGCAAGAGGAGACTGATTTTGTAGAAATGATGGATATTCAGAGTCTAGGAGATTGTCTATTCCTTTACATAAGTCTTTTAGAAACAAACAATTAAAATTTTAAGCTCCTAACTCTGTGCCTCCTATAGATAAAAGATGGACAGAAGGTATACATTGTCAGGCCCTGATACAGAATTCCTTTCTCAAGCAATGCAGTCATGTTGGGGTAGTTCAGGCTCTGCTGTGATAAAGCTAATATTCCCTTGGCTATATCCTCCTGACAAGTTCCAGGAAGATTGATGCCATGGCAAAAAAAAACAGTATATGGCAGCCTCCTCTGGGACTCAGGCAAGCAAATTATATAGGCTTATGTAGCTAGGTGTCAGAAATCTAGATGGGATACTGTTGTGCAATTGGCCAAAGCAGGCCCATGGCCAGCTGGCTAGTGAACTAAGAACAGGTGGCTGCTGATGGCATTGAAGCCTCTAAGGTTCAGTTTCATGCTGCTGTGGATGTTAATGATGTTTCCTCTAGGGTCATGGCCACATCTGTAGCTTTTCATAGGTTGGCCTGGCTCAGGTGTACTAGTTTGTCACAGGATACCCAGACTAAGGCTATGGATTTTCCTGTGGTGGGAAATTCTCTGTTTGGAGAGCAGACAGAGAGAATTACATGATGAAGATGGCTGAATATGGGACTACAAGGTGCCCAGGCTAAGGGTGGCAAGCCACTCCTCAAAGTCATGCCCCCAGGGGTAGGGGTGAGGCCTTTTCACAGGCCTTTCTACCAGACTCAGGTCTCCTCTGCCTATGCTCAGAGGCTTCTTCAGAGGCAGGGCAGGCGAGGATGGGCAGACCTGCTCCACTCCCAGCCTAAAGCTCTGCAAAACAGGCACCCTGATGGGGTGCCCAGGGCCATTCTCCTGTACCAGTGGGGGCAGGCTGGCTTACTTCAGTCAGAGGTGGGACTCTTTAACCTCAGACAAGTGGGTTCTCGAGTAATAAGCCAGGGTCTGGTTCTCAGCTTAAAAAGTTTCCAAGTTGAAGCAGACTTTTCTACTGCAAGTACTTCAGAGACCCTCGATCTAAGAAACAGAGGTCTCATCCCTGTTAGCTCTCAGAGCAGTAGAAAGGTTCCTTCCCTGCATCAGGCAGGGGTCTGTATTCAGATACTTCTTTACCCCAAAAAGATAGGAGAATGGTGGCCCATTTAGATCTCAGATATCTGAACAAGCATCTTTTGAGAAACAAAGTTCAAAATGGTAACTGGCAATGATTTTACCTTCCCTAAGGCCAGGGGACTGGCTAGCCTCCTGGACCTCAAGGATGCCTATTTCCATGTCCTAATCAGAGTTCCCATCAGAGTACCTCAGATTCGAACTGCCCTCAGGTCATTACCAGTTCAAGCAATGCCCTGACCTTTCCTCTGCTCCAAAGGTATTTACAAAGTGTCTAGCAGTGGCAGTGGCCCCCTTAAGGAGGCAGAGGATTGCTGTTTTTCCCTATCTAGACAACTGGCTCATTGTGGGCAGTCCCCAGAACAGGTAAATCTCACCTGCAGGTCACCCAGCAGCTTCTCACCTCCCTGGGTTTTCTGCTAAACCTACCAAAGTCGGTTCTTTAACCAGTCCAGGTACTCACCTTTATAGGGCAGAATTGAACACAAAGCTAGCCAGAGCCTTTCTTCCCCAGAAGGGTAAGGAATTTAGTGGCTCTGGTCTCTTCCTTCACTCTGCAGGTCTCGAGCAGCAAGACACTTTCTGCAGCTCCTGGGGCACATGGCTGCATCCACAGCTGTTGTGCAAGAGCCAGATTTCAGATGAGAGACATTCAGTTTCACCTGAGAACCTTCTTGATCTCAGAGAGACCCCCTTTCAGAGTTGGCCCCAATGACTCGAACCTGATCCTAGCTCTCCAGTGGTGGCAGGATCAGAGCAATTAAAGCAGGGCCCTTCATTTCCCCTTCTCACGACTTGACTCTCACTACAGATGCTTCCCTTCTGGGTTGGGAGCCCACATGGGCGACCTTTCCCCTCAGGAGTTTGGTCCCCCAGGAATCTCTGCTCACATCAATTTGCTGGAACTCAGAGCTGTCTTTTAGCTCTTCAAGCTTTTCTGCATTTGTCCATGACAAGGTTATACAAGTCAGAACAGACAACACCACAACAATGTGGTACATCAACAAACAGGGGCACTCTGTCTTGGCCTTGTGCACCGAGGCAATGAAGTTGTGGTCTCTGGCCTATTCCTGAACACTTCCCTCGTAGCAGTTCATCTTCCAGGGAAGGACAATGTCTAGCGGATGCCCTCAGCAGGATTTCCCAGGGCCATCACGAATGGTCCCTGGATCCTCAAGTGCTGGGGATAGTTTTTTGCCAGGTGGGGCATCCCTCAGATAGATCTTTTGCAGCCCCAGACAATCACAAACGTCCTCTGTTCTGTTGCAGGCCTCCAGTGCTGGGCTCAGTTCCCTGGATGCCCTTCTTCTGGATTGGGAGGAAGTTCCTCTATGCTTCCCCCCTTTCCTCTCTATTCAAGTACTAGTCAAATCAGATCTCAGCCTTGCAGGGTGATTCTGATTGCCCCAGATTAGGCCAAGAGGCAGCCCTGGTACCACTCCTTCTGTCTCTGACAGTCCATCTTCCCCATGCCTCCCAGGAATCACAATCTGTTGACTTGTGCCCAGGGAAGGTTTTGATATCTGGACCTCAAATCCCTCAACCTCAAGAGCTTGGCTCTTGGAGGAGTTAAAGTTGCTGATTTACCTCTCTCAGGGTGTTCTTGAGATCGAAAGGCTTCAGAAGCCTTCCACTAGGACTACTTATGAGTTCTAAATGGAAAAGTTTTCCATTTGTTGTGCTGGGAAAAATATTTCCCCAGAATCTGCTGAATTGCCATTTTGTTAGATTACATGGTACATCTTAATTCCTTGGGTCTCAGACCAGCTACCCTGACAGTTCATTTGGCAGCTGTGTCTGCTTTTGTGTCAACAGGAAAGTCATCCCTCTTTCCTCTCATCCTGTGTTTTCCAAGTTTTTAAAGGATTACTCCACACTAATCCTCCTTTCAGGAACCGCCCCTGCTTGAGACCTTAATGTTTGCATTGCCCAGTTAATGCAACCCCTTTTGAACCTCTGTCTTCTGCAGAGCTTAAGTACCTAACTTGGAAAACTGTTTTTCTAGTGGCTATCACTTCTGCCAGACGCATAAGTGAATTGCAAGCCTTGTCAGTGGAGACTGACTTTATTTCTTTCCACAGGGATAAGGTAGTCCTTAGGACTAATAGGAAGTTTTTGCCTAAGGTGGTTTCAGATTTCCATCTTAATCAATCTATCTCCCTTCCAGTATTTTTTCACTGATCACTCCTCTTCGGGTGAGAGGAGGTTGCACAGCCTGGATGTTAAGAGAGCTCTTAGTTATTATATAGAGCGTACCAAAGGTCACAGGTTCGAATCCTCCAACTTTTCCTTACCTATGGTGAAGTTGGGAAACAAACCTGCCACTAAGAGATCAATAGCCAGGTGGATTGTCTCTTGTATCCAATTTTGTTATCAGAGAAGTGGGCAGAGCCCCCGGTTTGAGGGCTCATTCTACCAGGGTACAGCTGCGCTCTAGCTGCTGCCAGAGATATCCCTTTAATAGAGATTTGCCAGGCTGCTACTTGGAAAATGGTACACACTTTTACAAGCATTACTCCCTGGATGTCCAGGCCAGGAGAGATGCTCGGTTTGGCATAACAGTTCTTCAGAGCCTATTCCCTAAGTAAGTTCTGCCCTCCTCCATGGAGGTACTGCTGTGTATTTCTGCTAATTATTATAAGATAGCAAGACTTCATGTTGTTTGAAGAAAAAATTACTCACCTTAGTAATGTTGTTTCTTCTAATGGAGTCTTGCTATATTATGAACCTCCACTAACCTGCCCTCTCAGAACCTCTACTTGGTAGGGTGCGGGCAACTTAGTGTGGGCACTACTTATGTCCTGTTAGCATTTTGTCCCTTTGGGACTTTGGGGTGTGTATGTGTACGCTGTGTGTGTTTTATTATACTTATGTTCCATTTTCATATTATTAGAATGGTGTTAGTATTTCTGGTCCCCTGACTTGAGTCTTGGTGTTGGGACCATCAATGGTTGTTATTATTTAGGTAGCCATTTGGCTAGTGTGAGTTACAGCTTCCACACAGACCTTAGTGAGTTTGGCTCGTGAAAGATCTGACAGTTCAAGTTTGAAATGACACAGATAGAGCTGCTCTGGTACCAAAATTCTATTTTGGAATGGTTTTAACCATTTCACTCCAGGGCAGTTCTAGAGCTGGATCAAACTGCTAATGTCTATAATATGGCAAGACTCCATTAGAAGAAACAACATTATTAAGGTGAGTAATTTTTTCTTTCCAGAACACCAAATGGAAAACCTTTTCCACTTAGAATTATAAGTAGCCCTAGTGGAAGGCTTCCTAGAAGCCTTTCGGATTTCAAGAACACCCTGAGAAAGGTGTAGGTCAGCAAATTCTAACTCCTCAAGAGCCAAGCCTTGAGGTTGAGGGATTTGAAGTTCGGATACCAAACTCTCCCCTGGGCACAGGTTAACAGGTTGTGATTCCTTTTGAGACACAGGGGGAGATGGACTGTTAGAGACAGAAGGACTGGGTACCAGGGCTGCCTGGCCCAATCTGGGGCAATCAGAATCACCCTGCAAGGCTGGGATCTGATTTTGACTAGCACCTTGAATAGGAGAGGGAAGGGGGGAAAAGCATAAAGAAACTTCCCTTCCCAATCCAGGAGAAAGGCATCCAGGGGGACTGAGCCCAACACTGGGGGCCTGCAACAGAGCAGTGGAAGTTGATGATTGTCTGGGGCTGCAAAAAGATCTATCTGAGTGGTGCCCCATCTGGCAAAAACTATCTCCAGCACTTGAGGGTCCAGAGACCATTCGAGATGGCCCTGGGAAATCCTGCTGAGAGCATCCGCTGAGGACATTGTCCTTTCCTGGAAGGTGAACTGCTATGAGGGAAGTGTTCAGGGAATAGGCCAGAGACCACAACTTCATTGCCTCGGTGCACAAGGCCGAAGACCGAGTGCCCCCCTGTTTGTTGATGTACCACATTGTTGAGGTGTTGTCTGTTCTGACTAGTACCACTTTGTTCTGAACAGAAGCAGAAAACACTTGAAGTGCTAAAAAGACAGCTCTGAGTTCCAGCAAATTGATGTGGAGCAGAGATTCCTGGGGAGGAGGGACTGCACTCCCTGAGTGGAGAGGTCACCCATGTGGGCTCCCCACCCCAGGAGGAAGCATCCATAGTGAGGTCAAAGAGTGAGACAGGGATGAAGGGACCCCCAATCTTAAGTGCTCTGATCCTGCCACCACTGGAGGGCCTGGATCAGAGTTCAGGTCACTGGGACCAACTTGGAAAGGGGGTCTCTTTTCTGAGACCAAAAGGCTCTCAGGTGAAACTGAATGCCCCTCATCTGAAATCTTGCTCCTTGCACTACAGCTGTGGATGTGGTCATGTGCCCCAGGAGCTGCAAGAAGTGTCTTGCTGGTTGAGAGACCTGCAGAGTGAAGGAGGAGGCCAGAGCCACCAAGTTCTTTACCCTGTCTAAGGGTAGAAAGACTCTGGCCTGCTTTGTGTCCAATTCTGCACCTATGAAGGTGAGCACCTGAACTGGTTCCTGAACTGACTTTGGAAGATTTAGCAAGAAGCCCAGGGAGATGAGCAACTGCTGGGTAACTTGCAGGTGAGATTTTACCTGTTCTGGGGACTGGCCTACAATGAGCCAGTTGTCCAGATAGGGAAAAACAACAATCCTCTGCCTCCTTAAATGAGCAACTGCTACTGTCAGATATTTTGTGAATACCCTTGGGGCAGAGGTGAGGCTAAAGGGCATTGCTCTGAACTGGTAGTAACCTGAGGGCAGTTCGAATATGAGGTACTTTCGGTGGGAGCTTCTGATTAGAACGTGAAAATAGGCATCCTTGAGGTCCAGGAGGCTAGCCAGTCCCTGGCCTTAGAGAGGTAAAATCATTGCCAGAGTTACCATTCTGAACTTTGGTTTCAAAAGGTGTTTGTTCAGATATCTGAGGTCTAAAATGGGCCGCCATTCTCCAGACTTTTTGGGGTAAGGAAATATCTGGAGTACAGACCCTTGCCCTGGTGTGAGGAGAAACCCTTCTACAGCTCTGAGAGCCTGGAGGTTTGAGACTTCTGTTTCTAGAGTAAAGGTTTCTAAGGAGTTTGCAGGTGGGAAAGACCTGATTCTCATCTTTGGGACCTTTTTGAAGCTGAGAACCAGACCATGGCTTATTACTTCCAGGACCCACTTGTCTGAAGTTAGAGACACCCAGTTCTGAATGATGTAAGCCAACCTGCCCCCTACGGGTAAAGGAGAATCGGCCCTGTACACCCCATCAGGGTGCCTGTTTGGCAGGTGCTTTAGGCTGAGGAGTGGGGGCAGGCCTGCCCACACCCCGTCTGCCTCTGCCTCTGAAGAACCCCCTCTGAGCATAAGCAGAGGAGGCTTGGGTTTGGTAAAAAGGCCTGTGAAAAGGCCTACTCCTACCCCTGGGGGTCTGCCTCTGAGAAGTGGCTTGCCGCTCCTTGGCCTGGGCACTCTTATAGGTAGTCCTATATTCATCCATTTTCTTCATATAATTCTCTGTCTGCTCCCCAAACAGAGAATTTCCCACCACAGGAAAATCCATAGCCTTAGTCTGGGTATCCTGTGACAAGCTAGTACACCTGAGCCAGGCCAACCTATGAAAAGCTACAGACGTGGCCATGACTCTAGAGGATACATCATTAAAATCCACAGCAGCATGAAACTGCACCTTGGATGCCTCAATGCCATCAGCAGCCACCTGCTCCAGCTCAATAGCAAGCTGGCGAGAGGCCTGTTTGGCCAAAGCCATAACAGTGTCCCATCTAGATTTTTGATACCTTGCCATGTAATTTGCTTGCCTGAGTCCCAAGGACGCTGCCATGTATTGTTTTTTAGCCATGGCATCAATCTTCCTGGAATCCTTGTCAGGAGGATGTGAAGCCAGGGGGGGATATTAGCTTTATCACAGGCTGCAGCCTGAACCACACCAACATGACTACATTGCTGTGAAAGGAATTCTGTGTCAGGACCTGACAGTGTGTACCTCCTGTCCATCTTTTTATCCACAGGAGGCACAGAATTAGGAGTTTTTTAAAATTTTTATTGTTTGCTTCCTAAATGATTTATGCAAAGGAATAGACAATCTCCTAGACTCTGGCATATCCATCATTTCTACAAAATCAGGTTCCTCTTGCTCATCCACAGCTTCCTCCAAAGGGAGCTGGAGGGTTTCAGCAACTTATTTGTAATACATAAAGTGAGAAGGGGACTCAGAAGGCATCGGGGGAGATTCCAAAGGTCTGTCTGGGGAGATGTCCGGTTCAATGGGCACACCCAGACCCTCCAAGTCACATTCATACTGTTCATAATCATCCTCCCCCTCCTTTGGTTCATAAAACTCCTCAACATCATATTCCTGAACCGATGGAACCGACCTTTTACCAGACAGTGGCGGTTCGGACGGAACCGGAGAAAGTGACTGGACAATCTGAATAGCTCTTGCTATCTCTGCAGCAGTTGGAGAAGGAATTTTGGGCTCCAAACCTGCTTATTTTCTTGTTCTCTTTACTGGGACTGGCTCATCCGAGCCAGCTTTGTGTTTGCCCGAGGAAGTCTCGCCCTGGTCAGAGGGCACTCCCTCTGGTTCGGTTAGCACCGAACCGGGCTGGCCATCCAGGTCAGCAGACTTTTTGGCCTCTCATTCCCTGACCCTGCCAACTCTCTTTTCCAGGGTGGCTGCAGGGAAATTTTTACAAATCTGGCAGTCTGAATTGAGGTGGTCAAACCCCAGACAACATACACATGTGGTGTGTAGGTCAGCCTTGGCAAAGACTTCCCCACAGACATCACAGTGTTGAAACCCAGTGGGTTTTTCAGACATAATGCCAACCTAACCAAAAACTTGCCCTTTTAACGGCAGTGCCTGGCAAGACACCCTTATCGGTTCCTAACCGTGTCACGGGTCTTGGAAAAAAACGTAATGAAATCCGTTTTTTTTAGAACCGATAAGAACCAGGAACCACACTCTAAAACCCTCTAAACTTTAAGTCTAAAGCAAGCTGATCAGTTCAAAACCGAACCGATAACATTTACAAGTTCCACATAGAAATAAAACTAAAATTACTTACGATACCACAGACAGAGCTTGAACTGATCGGTTTTGCAGTTAAAATAATAATATTCTCGGTTGATTTGAACCGAGAAAACACTGTTTGAACTGAGAAATGAACCGAGCAGTAGGAGAAATCTCCGGAGCGACTGTTCAGTGAGGCGGGAGTAAAGAATCTAACAGTTTGGGTTTGAAATAACCCAGACAGAGCTTCTCTAATAGAGCTCATGCTCTAAGTTCCTTTCTTAGAATGGAGTTAACTCTTTCACCTCTGGAGCAGTTCTAATGGTGGGACAAACTGCAATTGTCATAATATAGCAAGACTTCATGTTGTTTGAAATCCAAAAGAAAAAACGGGCACACTGGGTTTCAACACTGTGATGTCTGTGAGGCAGCTTTTGCTAAGGCTGACCCACACACCACATGTGTCTATTGTCTGGAGTTTGACCACCTTTGAACCAGACATTTCTCCAGACAGACCTATAGAAGTTTGTCCCCCTAGGCTTTCTGAGTCTCCTTCTCATTTTATTTTCTATAAAAAAGTGGCTGAAACCCTCCAGCTTCCTATGGAAGAAGCTGTGGATGACCAAGAAGAGCCTGACTATGTGGAAATGATGGATATCCCAGAGTCTAGAAGACTGTCTATTCCTATGCACAAATCTTTCAGGAAACAGGCAGTGAAGATTTAAAAAAAAAATTCTGTACTTCCTGTGGACAAGAAAATGGACAGAAGGTACACATTGTCAGGCTCTGACATGGAGTCCCTCTCACAGCCATGCAGTAACTCAAACCCTGATCCAGGCCCTACAATGATGGCAGGATCAGACCAACCTGAGACAAGGGGTACCTTTTATCCCACAGTCTCATTCCTTGATGCTTACTACAGATGCATCCTTCTTGGGGTGGGGAGCCCACTTGGGCAACCTCACCACTCAGGGATTGTGGTCCCCTCAGGAATCTCTGCTCCACATCAATCTGTTGGAACTCAGAGCAGTTTTTCTAGCACTTCAAGCTTTTCCACATCTGTTCAGAACAAAGTGGTACAAGTCAGAGCAGACAACACCACTACAATGTGGTGCATCAACAAGCATGGGGGCACTCAGTCTACGGCCTTGTGCACCGAAGCAATGACGTTGTGGTCTCTGGCTTATTCCCTGAACACTTCCCTTTTGGTAGTTCACCTCCCATGCAAAGACAAAGTCCTGGCAGATGCTCTCAGCAGGATTTCCCAGGGCCATCACGAATGGACTCTGGATCCCCTTATCCTGGAGGTGGTGTTTGCCAGGTGGGGCATTCCTCAGATAGATCTTTTTGCAGCCCCAGACAATCACCAACTTCCTCTTTTCTGTTGCAGAGCCTCAGTGTTGGGCTCAGTCCCTCTGGATGCCTTCCTCCTCAACTGGGAAGGGAAGTTTCTCTATGCGTTACCCCCCTTCCCCCTCCTGTTCAAGATGCTAGTCAAGATCAGATCTCAACCTTGCAGGATGATCCTGATTGCTCCAGATTGGGTAAGACAACCCTGGTATCCACTTCTGCTATCCCTAGCAGTCCTACTTCCACTGTGCCTTCCCAGGAATCACAATCTGTTAACCTGTGCACAGCGGAGGGTTTGCTACCCGAATCTCAAATCTCTCAATCTCAAGGCCTGGTTCTTGAAGAGTTAGAGTTTGCTGACTTACACCTTTCTCAGGGTGTGCTCAATGTTTTGAAGGCCTCAAGGAAGCCTTCCACCAGAGCTACTTATAACTCTAAATGGAAGAGGTTTTCTATATGGTGCTCTGGCAAGGGTATTTCTCCAGAGTCTCCTTTCATAGAGGAAAAAGTGGTCTTTAGGACTAATAGAAAGTTCTTGCCTAAGGCGAACTCGGACTTTCACCTGAATCAATCTATGTCTCTTCCTGTGTATTTCACTGACCATTCCTCCTCTGGTGAGAGGAGATTGCACAGTCTAGATGTCAAAAGGGCCCTTAGCTACTATATAGAGCGTATCAAGGGTCACAGGTTTGATTCCTTCCCCACTCTTCCTCACTTACGGTGAGGTAGGTAAATTGAAACCTGCCACTAAAAGATCCATTGCCAGGTGGATTGTTTCTTGTATCCAATTTTGTTACCAAAAACTGTGTAAGGTTCCCCCTTCAGGTCTGAGGGCTCATTCTACAAGAGGTACAGCTGCGTCCTTGGCTCCTGCCAGGGACATTCCTATCTTAGAGACATGTCAAGCAGCTACTTGAAAAACAGTTCACACCTTCACAAAGCATTACTCCCTTGACACCCAGGCTAGGAGTGAGGCTCGACTTGGCACAGCTGTGCTTCAGAGCCTATTTCCTAAGTAGGTTCTGCCCTCCTCCATGGAGGTACTGTTGTAGAATCTGCATATGTCATAATATAGCAAGACTTCATGTTGTTTGAAGAAAAATTACTCACCTTAGTAATGTTGCTTCTTCTAATGGAGTCTTGTTATATTATGACCTCCCCCTGCCTCAGAACCTCTTCTTCTTGTTTTTGGGATGTGGGTAGTGACCTGTTGGCACCTAGTGTTTGCCATTTTGTTTGCTGTTATATTTCATTCTTTGGTCCCCTGACTTGAGTCTTGTTGTTGGGACCATAAAATGTTATATTTAGTAGCCAGTTGGCTAGTGTAGGTTTACAGCTACATATAACCTTTAGTGAGTTTTGTCGTAAAGATCTGACAGTTAAGGTTTGAAGCACAACAGACAGAGTGTTCAACCGAGCTCATGCTCAAGATTCCATGCACTGCATGAAACTTAACTCTTTCACCTCCAGAGCAGTTCTAACCTGGGGTTATACTGCATATGTCATAATATAGCAAGACTCCATTAGAAGAAATAACATTACTAAGGTGAGTATTTTTTTCTTCCTGACTGCCCTGACTTCTGATAGGAGGGTGAGTGAACTGCAAGCCCTCTGTGTAGAGCTAAACTACATAATCTTCCACAGGGACAAGACAGCCTTTACAACTAACTTTGTGCACCTTCTGCCCTGCCCAAATGGCATTCCCTTTGTAGTTGATATGTGTAAGTGACATACAGGGTCTACATTCTTGGTAAGTAAACCCTATTTCTGCCTCACCTTCTGTAGGGCCTATAGGAGGTGGAGGCAGTGTGAAAATGGTACTTCAAACAACATAAAGTCTTGCTATATTATGACAATTGCAGTATGTCCCACCATTAGAACTGCTCCGGAGGTGAAAGAGTTAACTCCATTCTAAGAATGGAACTTAGAGCATGAGCTCTGTTAGAGAAGCTCTGTCTGGGTTATTTCAAACCTAAACTGTCAGATTCTTTACTCTGCCTCACTGAACAGTCGCTCCGGAGATTTCTCCTACTGCTCGGTTCATTTCTCAGTTCAAACAGTGTTTTCTCAGTTCAAATCAACCGAGAATATTATTATTTTAACCGCAAAACCGATTGGTTCAAGCTCTGTCTGTGATATCGTAAGTAATTTCAGTTTAATTTCTGTGTGGAACTTGTAAATGTTATCGGTTTGGTTTTGAATTGATCAGCTTGCTTTAAAACTTGAAGTTTTACAAATTGGAGGTTTTTAGAGTGCGGTTCCTGGTTCTTATCGGTTCTAAAAAACAACGGATTTCATTACGGTTTTTTCCAAGACCCGTGACACGGTTAGGAACCGATAAGGGTGTCTTGCCTGACACTGCCATTTAAAAGGGCAAGTTTTTGGTTAGGCTGACATTATGTCTGAGAAACCCAAAAGAAAAACCGGGCCCACTGGGTTTCAACACTGTGATGCCTGTGGGGAAGTCTTTGCCAAGGCTGACCCACACACCACATGTGTTTATTGTCTGGGGTTTGACCACCTCAATTCAGACTGCCAGATTTTTTAAAAATTTCCCTGCAGCCACCCTGGAAAAGAGAGTTGGCAGGCTCAGGGAACGAGAGGCCAAAAAGTCTGCTGGCCCGGATGGCCAGCCCGGTTTGGTGCCAACCGAACCGGAGGGAGTGCCCTCTGACCAGGGCGAGACTTCCTTGGGCAAACGCAAAGCTGGCTCGGATGAGCCAGTTCCAGTATAGAGAACAAGAAAATCAGCAGGTGTGGAGCCCAGCATTCCTTCTCCAACTGCTGCAGAGATAGCAAAAGCTATTCAGATTGTCCAGTCACGTTCTCCGGTTCTGTCCGAACCGCCACTGTCTGGTAAAAGGTCGGTTCGGTTGGTTCCATCGGTTCAGGAATATGATGTTGAGGAGTTTTATGAACCAGAGGAAGGGGAGGATGATTATGAACAGTATGGAATGAGACTTGGAGGGTCTGGGTGTGCCCATTGAACCGGACATCTCCCCAGACAGACCTTTGGAATCTCCCCCTATGCTTTCTGAGTCCCCCTCTCACTTTATGTTTTACAAAAAAGTTGCTGAAACCCTCCAGCTCCCTTTGGAGGAAGCTGTGGATGAGCAAGAGGAACCTGATTTTGTAGAAATGATGGATATACTAGAGTCTAGGAGATTGTCTATTCCTTTGCATAAATCATTTAGGAAGCAAACAATACAAATTTTAAAAACTCCTAATTCAAACAACATGAAGTCTTACTATATTATGACAATTGCAGTTTGTCCAACCATTAGAACTGCTCCAGAGGTGAAAGAGTTAACTCCATTCTATGAATGGAACTTAGAGCACGAGCTCTAAAAGAGAAGCTCTGTCTGGGTAGTTTCAAACCTAAACTGTCAGATTCTTTACTCCGCCTCACTGAACAGTCACTCCAGAGAGTCCTCCTACTGCTCGGTTCATTTCTTGGTTTAAACAGTGTTTTCTCTTTAATAATCAACCGAGAATAGTATTATTTTAACCGCAAAACCGATCGGTTCAAGCTCTGTCTGTGGTATCGTAAGTAATTCCTGTTTTAATTCTGTGTGGAACTTGTAAAGGTTATCGGTTCAGATTTGAACCGATCAGCTTGTGTCAAAACTTGAAGTATTTAAATTTGAGATTTTAGAGTGCAGTTCACGGTTCTTATCGGTTCTAAAAAAAACAGATTTCATTACGTTTTTTTCCAAGACCCGTGACACGGTTAGGAATTGATAAGTGTCTTGCCTGGGACTGCCGTTAAAAGGCAAGTTTTGGATTAGGCTGGCATTATGTCTGAGAAACCCAAAAAAAACCGGGCCCACTGGTTTCAACACTGTGATGTCTGTGGGAAGTCTTTGCCAAGGCTGACCCACACACCACATGTGTTTATTGTCTGGGGTTTGACCACCTCAATTCAGACTGCCAGATTTGTAAAAATTTCCCTGCAGCCACCCTGGAAAAGAGAGTGGGCAGGCTCAGGGAACGAGAGGCCAAAAAGTCAGCTGACCTGGATGGCCAGCCCGGTTCGGTGCCAACCGAAACGGAGGGAGTGCCCTCTAACCAGGGCGAGACTTCCTCGGGCAAACGAAAAGCTGGCTCGGATGAGCCAGCTCCGGTAAAGAAAACAAGAAAGTCAGCAGGTCTGGAGCCCAAAATTCTTTCTCCAACTGCTGCAGAGATAGCAAGAGCTATTCAGATTGTCCAGTCACTTTCTCCGGTTCCGTCCGAACCACCACTATCTGGTAAAAGGTTGGTTCGGTCGGTTCCATTGGTTCAGGAATATGATGTTGAGGAGTTTTATGAACCAGAGGAGGGGGAGGATGATTACGAACAGTATGAATGTAACTTGGAGGGTCTGGGTGTGCCCATTGAACCAGACATCTCCCCAGACAGACCTTTAGAATCTCCACCTATGCTTTCTGAGTCCCCCTCTCATTTAATGTTTTACAAAAAAGTTGCTGAAACCCTCCAGCTCCATTTGGAGGAAGCTGTGGATGAGCAAGAGGAGCCTGATTTTGTAGAAATGATGGATATACCAGAGTCTAGGAGATTGTCTATTCCTTTGCATAAGTGATTTAGGAAGCAAACAATAAAAATTTTAAAAACTCCTAATTCAAACAACATGAAGTCTTGCTATATTATGACAAATAGCAGTTAGCCACAGCACTTGAACTGCCCCGGAGAGGAAAGAGTTAACTCCAGGATGAGTGGAGTTCCCAGCGCGAGCGCTGTACTGAAAGCTCTATCTGGCTAGTTTCAAACTGAAACTGTCAGATTCTTTACTCAGCTTCACTGAACAGTCGCTCCGGAGATCTCTCCTTCAGCTCGGTTCATTTCTCGGTTCATTTTAACAGGCAAAAGTAATTATTTTACCGCATTTCGGTTCAAAGCTCTATCTGGTAAACTGTAAGTACAGGATTTTAAAGTCTGTGTGGAAATTCATTATCGGTTCGGTTTTGAACCAATCGGTTTGCAAAAATACTAATTTTAAACAATAATTTGGGCTTTTAGAGTGCGGTTCCCGGTTCTTATAGGTTCTAAAAAACCTAACTTTTAAATTGGGTTTTTCAAATACCCGTGACAGGTTAGGAACCAATAAGGGTGTCTTGCCTGGCACTGCCATAAAAGGGCAAGTTTTTGGATAGGCTGGCATTATGTCTGAAACCCAAAAGAAAACCGGGCCCATGGTTTCAACACTGTGATGTTTGTGGAAGCCTTTGCCAAGGCTGACCCACACACCCCAAGTGTTTATTGTCTGGGGGCTGACCACCTCCTGTCAGACTGCCAGGTGTGTAAGAATTTCCCTGCAGCCACCCTGGAGAAAAGATTGGGCCGGCTCAGGGAATGAGAGGCCAAAAAGTCCGCTGACCCAGATGGCCAGCCCAGTCCAGCACCCACTGGACCAGAGGGAGTGACCTCTGACCAGGGTGAGACTTCCTCGGGCAAAAGGAAGGCTGGTTCTGAGGAATCAGCCCCAGTGAAAAAATCTAAGAAATCAGCAGGTCCAGAGTGCAAGATTGCTTCTTCAACTGCTGCAGAGATAGCTAACGCCATACAGATTGTCCAGTCACTGTCTCAGGGACCGGCCGAACCACCATTAGCTGGCAAAGGGTTGGTTCGTCTGGTTCCAGTGGTTCAAGAGTATGATGTTGAGGAATTTTATGAACCACAGGAGGGGGAGGAAGATTTTGATCATTATGTATGTGGCTGGGAGGGTCTGGACGTGCCCATTGAACCGGAAATTTCTCCAGACAGACCATTAGAATCTTCCCCCTATGCTGTCTGAGTCCCCTTCTCATTTTATGTTTTACAAGAAGGTTGCAGAAACCCTCCAGCTTCCCTTGGAAGAGGCTGTGGATGAGCAAGAAGAGCCTGATTATGTTGAGATGATGGATATCCCAGAGTTTAGGAGGTTGTCTATTCCTTTGCATAAATCATTTAGGAAGCAAACAACAAAATTTAAAAACCTCATTCTGTCCCTCCTGTAGATAAAAATGGACAGAAGGTATACTTATCAGGCCCTGATACAGACTTCCTTACTGAACAGTGTAGTCATGTAGGTGTGGGTAAAAGCTGCAGCCTCTGACAAGGCTAATATCCCCTGGCCTCACATCCTCCTGATAAGGATTCCAGGAAGATTGATGCCATGGTGAAAAAACAGTATATGGCAGCTTCTTTGGGACTCAGGCAGGCAAATTATGACATGTGGCTAGATATCAGAAATCTAGATGGATACAGTGTTGCAGTTAGCCAAGCAGGCCCATGGCCAGCTGGCTAGTGAAGTGGAACAGGTGGCTGCTGATGGCATTGAAGCCTCTAAAGTTCAATTTCATGCTGCTGTAGACGTTAATGATGTTTCCTCTAGGGTCATGGCCACTTCTGTAGCTTTCCGTGAGGTTGGCATGGCTCAGGTGCACTAATCTGTTACAGGATACTCAGTCAAGGCTATGGATATTCCTGTGGAGGAAATTCTCTATTTGGGAACAAACAGAAAACTATATGAAAAGATGGATGAATACAGAACTACCTACAAAGTGCTCGGCCAAGGAGGCGGCATGCCACTCCCAGAGAGCCACTCCCAGAGGTAGGGGCAGGCCTTTCCAAATGCCTTTTATCAATCCCAAGCCTCCTCTGCTTTTGCACAGAGGGTTTTCAGAGGCAGAGGCAGGCGGGTGCAGGTAAACCGTCCCCACCCCTCAGCCTAAGGCAACTGCCAAGCAGGCACCCTGATGGGGTGCCCAGGCAGTCTCCTGTACCAGTTGGAGGCAGGTTGGCTTACTTCAGCCAGTTCTGGGTGTCCCTAACTTTGGACAAATGGGTTCTGGAAGTAGTAAGCCAGGGTCTGGTTCTCAGCTTCAAACAGTTTCCAAAGATGAGAGCCAGACATTTCCCACTTGCAAGCCCTTTAGAGGCCCTTGCTGTAGAAGCAGAGGTCTCTTCCCTCCTAGACTGCAAGGCAGTGGAAAGGGTTCCTTCTTGTCACCAGGGCAAGGGGCTGTACTCCAGATACTTTCTTACACCAAAAAAGACAGGAGAATGGCAGCCCATTCTAGACTTAAGGTACCTGAACAAGCATCTTTTGAAACCAAAGTTCAAAATGTTAACTCTGGCAATGATTTTCCCTCCCTCAGGCCAGGGGACTGGCTAGCCTCCCTGGACCTCAAGGATGCCTATTTTCATGTTCTGATCAGGCCTTCTCACCGAAAATACCTCAGGTTCGAACTGCCTTCAGGTCACTACCAGTTCAGTGCAATGCCCTTCGGTCTTACCTCTGCTCCAAGGGTATTCACAAAATGTCTAGCAGTGATAGTGGCTCATTTAAGAAGGCAAGGGGTTGCTGTTTTTCCCTACCTGGACGACTGGCTCATTGTGGGTCAGTCCCCAGATCAGGTAAAATCCCACTTGCAAGTCACCCAGCAGCTTCTCACCTCCCCGGGATTCCTGCTGAATTTACCAAAGTCAGTTCTAGAACCAGTTCAGGTACTCCTACTTTCATAGGTGCGAATTGGACACAAAGTTGGCCAGGGCCTTTCTCCCCTCAGAAAGGGTAAGAAGTTGATTGCCCTGGCATCCTCTTTCACCCTGCGGGTCTCTCCGACCAACAAGACACTTTCTGCAACTTCTGGGCACATGGCTGCTTCCACAGCTGTAGTGCAGGGAGCAAGATTCCAGATGAGAGACATTCAGTTTCATTTGAGGGCCTATTGGTCCCAAAATAGGGACCCCCTTACCAAATTGTTCCCAGTGACCCAAACTCTGATTCTAGCTCTTCAGTGGTGGCAGGATCAGAGCAATCTAAGACAAGGGGTCCCCTTCATTCCCATTTCTCATTCCCTCACCCTCACTACGGATGCCTCCTTGCTGGGCTTGGGGGCGCACTTGGGCGACCTGTCCACTCAGGGAGTGTGGTCCCCCAGGAATCTCTGCTCACATCAACCTATTGGAACTCAGAGCCGTCTTTTTAGCTCTTCAGGTTTTCTCGGAATCTGTCCAGAACAAAGTAGTTCAGGTCAGGACAGACAATGCCACAACAATATGGTACATCAACAAGCAGGGGGGCACTCGGTCATCTGCCTTGTGCACTGAAGCAATGAAGTTGTGGTCTCTGGCTTACTCCCTGAACACCTCTCTAATAGCAGGTCACCTTCCAGGGAAGGACAGTGTCCTTGCGGATGCCCTCAGCAGGATTTCTCAGGTTCATCACGAATGGTCTCTGAATCCCCTAGTGCTGGGGTCAGTTTTTGCCAGATGGGGCACTCCTCAGATAGATCTTTTCGCAGCCCCGGACAACCACCAACTTCCTCTGTTCTGTTGCAGGCCTCCAGTAATGGGCTCAGTCCCCCTGGATGCCCTTCTGTTGGATTAGGAAGGAAGTTCCTGTATGCCTTCCCCCGTTCTCTTCAAGGTGTTAGTAAAAATCAGATCCCAGCCCTGCAAAGTTATTCTGATTGCACCAGACTGGGCCAGGCAACCCTGGTACCCACTGCTTCTGTCACTGACAGTCCACCTTCCCCTGTGCCTTCCCAGGATCCACAACCTACTGACTTGTGCCCAGGGGAGAGTTTGTTATCTGGACCTCAAATCCCTCCACCTCAAGGCTTGGCTCTTGAGGGTTAGAATTGCTGATTTACACCTTTCTCAAGGTGTCCTTGATATTTTAAAGCCTCTAGGAAGCCTTCCACTAGGGCCACTTATAATTCCAAATGGGAGGTTTTTCCATCCCTGGTGTTCTGAAAGCAAATTGTCCCAGAATCTGCTAGAGTTTGCTCATTTGCTGGACTACTTGGTCCATCTCTTAATTCTTTGGGCCTCAGACCAGCTACCTTAAAGTTCACTTGGCAGCTGTCTGCTTTTATTTCAGCAGGAAAGCCTTCCTCCTTTCTTCTCACCCTGTGTTTTCCAAGTTTTTTCAAGGGGTTACTTGTACTATTTCCTCCTTTTCAGGACCCAGCCCGTGCCTGGGACCTTAATGTTGACATTGCTCCAGTTAATGCAACCCCCCTTTGAACCTCTGTCTTGACAGACCTTAAGTTCTTAACTTGAAAAACTGTATTTTTAGTGGCCATGCACTTCTGCTAGGCCATAAGTGAGCTACAGCCCTGTCAGTAGAAAATGATTTTATTTCTTTTCACAGGGATAGGTAGTCCTCAGGACTAACAAAAAGTTTTTTACCTAAAGTGGTTTGGTTCCATCTTAACCAATCCATCTCTCTTCCAGTATTTTTCACTGAGCATTCTTCCTCGGGTGAGAGGAGATTGCACAGTCTGGATGTTAAGAGAGCATTGAGCTACTATTTGGAACGCACCAAGGGTCACAGGTTCGAATCCCTCCAACTCTTTCTTACCTATGGTGAGGCTGGCAAAGGAAAACCTGCCACTAAGAGGACAATCGCCAGGTGGATTGTCTCCTGTATCCAATTTTGCTATCAAAAACTGGGTAAAGAACCCCCCTCAGGACTGAGGGCCCATTCTACCAGGGATACAGCTGCATCTCTAGTGGCTGCTAGAGATATTCCTATTCTGAAATCTGTCAAGCTGCTACCTGGAAAACAGTTCACACCTTTACCAAGCATTACTCCCTGGATGTCAGGCCAGGAGAGATGTTGGTTTAGCTAACCGTGAGCTTCAGAGCCTGACTTCCTAAGTAGGTTCTGGCCCTCTCCATGGAGGTACTGCTGTGTAATCTGCTATTTGTCGCCAATATAGCAAGACTTCATGTTTGAAGAAAAATTACTCACCTTGGTAATTGCACTTTCTAATAGAATCTTAGTTATATAACCACCCCCAACCTACCCCTCTCAGAACTTCTGGGTTGGGTAAGGGTTGACAAATTAGTGCAAGCACTGTGTCATGCCATTTTAAGGTCTTTTCCCCTTTCTCCTCCTTTTCTTTAGGATTGAAACTAGGTACTTCTGTTTTTGGGTTGTGTGTTTGGCCCCCCTCCTGCACTTGAGTCTTTTGGGGAGGGGGGCCTAATAGTGCTTGTTAGGGGTGATATTTGTTGTTGTTGTTGTTTCTGTTATTGTTATTATTACTAGTAGGTAGCCATTTGGCTAGTGTAGGGTTTTTCCACACAGACTTTTGCTTAGTGTTGGCTCCATAAAGATTTGACAGTTTCAGTTTGAAACTAGCCAGATAGAGCTTTCAGTACAGTGCTCGTGCTGGGAACTCCACTCATCCTGGAGTTAACTCTTTCCTCTCTGGGGCAGTTCAAGTGCTGTGGCTAACTGCTATTTGTCATAATATAGCAAGACTCCATTAGAAGAAAAGCAATTACTAAGGTGAGTAATTTTTTCTTCTGTGCCTCCTGTGGATAAAAAGTTGGACAGGAGGTACACACTGTCAGGTCCTGACACAGAATTCCTTTCACAGCAATGCAGTCATGTTGGGGTAGTTCAGGCTGCAGCCTGTGATAAAGCTAATATTTCCTGGCTTCACATCCTCCTGACAAGGATTCCAGGAAGATTGATGCCATGACAGAAAAACAATACATAGCAGCTTCCTTGGGACTCAGGCAAGCAAATTATTATGGCTTATGTAGCAAAGTATCAAAAATCTAGATGGGACACTGTTATGGATTTGGCCAACGAGCCTTGGCCAGCTTGCTAATGAGCTGGAGCAGGTGGCTGCCGATGGCATTGAGAGCTTCAGGTGCCGTTTTCATGTTGCTGTGGATTTTAATGATGTTTCCTCTAGAGTTATGCCCACATCTGTAGCTTTTATTGAGTTGGCCTGGCTCAGGTGTACTAGCTTGTCACAGGATACCCAGACTAAGGCTATAGATTTTCCTGTGGTGGGAAATTCTCTGTTTGGATAGTGACAGAAATTATATGAGAAAATGGATGAATATGGGACTACCTATAAGAGTGCCCAGGCCAAGGAGCAGAAGCCACTCTCAGAGAGCACACCAAGGGGGGAGGGGTGAAGCCTTTCACGGGCCTCTTTACCAAACCCAGGCCTCCTCTTGACTTATGCTCAGAGGGGTTCTTCAGAAGACAGAGGCAGGCGGAAGTTGTGGGCAGGCTGCCCCCACCCCTCAGTCTAAAGCACCTGCCAAGCAGGCACCCTGATGGGGTGCCCAGGGCTGATTCTCCTTTACCAGTAGGGGGCAGGTTGACTTATTTCAGTCAGAACTGGGTGTCTCTAACTTCAGACAAGCAGGTTCTGGAAGTAGTAAGCCAGGGTCTGGTTCTCAGCTTCAAAATGTTCCCAAAGATGAGAATCAGGTCTTCAAACAACATGAAGTCTTGCTATATTACAGACATTAGCAGTTTGATCCAGCTCTAGAACTGCCCCGGAGTGAAATGGTTAAAACCATTCCAAAATAGAATTTTGGCACGAGAGCAGCTCTATCTGTGTCATTTCAAACTTGAACTGTCAGATTCTTTACTCCGCCTCAGTGAACAGTTGCTCTGGAGATTTCTCCTTCTGCTTAGTTCATTTTCGGTTTAAAAGTGTTTTCTCGGTTGATTTAACCAGAATATTTTTTTTAACACGTAAAACAAATCAGTTCAAGCTCTATCTGTAGTAACACATAGTAAATGAAGGTTTGTCTGTGTGGAACTTATGAGATTATCGGTTCGGTTTTGAACGATCAGTGAGTTAAAACTCATTTAAAACTAAAAGTTACTATTTTAGAGTGTGGTTGCGGTTCTTATCGGTTCTAAAAAATGGATTTATTACGGTTTCCAATACCGTGTACAGTTAGGAACCGATAAGGGTTTCTTGCCTGGCACTGCTGTTAAAAGGGCAAGTTTTTGGTTAGGCTGGCATTATGTCTGAGAAAAAAAAAACCGGGCCCTGGGTTTCAACACTGTGATGTTTGTGGGAAGTCTTTGCCAAGGCTGACCCACACCATTATGTTTATTGTCTGGGGTTTGACCACCTCAGTCAGACTGCCAGGTATGTAAGAATTTCCTGCAGCCACCCTGGAAAAAAGATTGGGCAGGCTCAGGGCGAGAGAGGCAAAAGTCCGCTGACCGGATGGCCAGCCCGTTCATTGCCAACTGAACCAGAGGGTGCTTATCAGACCAAGGCCAGACTTCCAGCCAAAAGAAAAGCTCGTTCTGAGGAACCAATTCCAGTAAAGAAAACAAGAAAAACAGGAGGTCTGGAGACCAAAATTCCTTCCTCAACTGCTGCAGAGATAGCAAAAGCCATACAACTTGTCCAGTCATTGTCTCAAGGACCGTCCGAACCTACCACTATCTGGTAAAGGTCAGTTAGTCCAGGTCAGTGGTTCAGGATTATGATATTAAAGAATTTTATGAACCAGATGAGAAGGAGGAGGATTATGAACAGTATGAATGTGACTGGGAAGGTACAGTTGTGCCCATTGAACGGACATCTCCCAGACAGACCCTTAGAATCTCCTATGCTGTCACAAGTCATCTCATTTTATGTTTTATAAAAGTTGCTGAAACCTCCAGCTTCCTTTAAGAAGAGGCCATGGATGAGCAAGAGTCTGATTTTGTAGAGATGATGAGTATTCAAAGTCTAGGAGATTGTATATTCCTTTACATAAGTCTTTTTAGGAAACAAACAATTAAAATTTTAAAGCTCCTAATTCTGTGCCTCCTGTAGATAAAAAGATGGACAGAAGGTAGCATACATTGTGGGCCCTGATGCAAAATTCCTTTCTCAGCAATGCAGTCATGTTGGGTAGTTCAGGCTGCCGCCTGTGATAAAGCTAATATTCCTAGCCACATCACTCCTTACAAGGATTCCAGGAAGATTGATGCCATGGCAAAAAAAGTATATGTCAGCCTCTCTCTGGGACTCGGCAAGCAAAATTATATGGCTTATGTAGCTAGGTATCAGAAATCTAGATGGGATACTGAAATACGAATTGGCCACAGGCCCATGGCCAGCTGGCTAGTGAACTAGAACAGGTCTGCTGATGGCATTGAAGCCTCTAAGGTTCAGTTCATGCTGCTGTGGATGTTAATGATGTTTCCTCTAGGGTCATGGCCACATCTGTAGCACCGTAGAGTTGGCCTGGCTCAGGTGTACTAGTTTGTCACAGGATACCCAGACTAAGGCTATGAGATTTTCACTGTGGTGAAATTCTCTGTTTGGAGAGCAGACAGAGAATTACATGAAGAAGATAGCTGAATATGGGACTACTTACAAAATTGCCCAGGCTAAGGGCGGCAAGCCACTCCTCAAGGCATGCCCCAGGGGTAGGGGTAGGCCTTTCACAGGCCTCTACCAGACTCAGGCCTCCTCTGCCCTATGCTCAGAGGGCTTCTCAGAGTCAGGGGGCAGCGAGGGGTGGAGCAGACCTGCTCCCAACCCAAAGCCTAAACTCCTGAAACAGACACCCGATGGGGTGCCCAGAGACGATTCTCCTGTACCAGTGGGGCAGGCTGGCTTACAAGTCAGAAATGGGCTTCTTTAACCTCAGGCAAGTGGGTTCTGGAAGTAGTAAGCCAGGGTCTGGTTCTCAGCTTCAAAAAGTTTCCAAGTTGAGAAGCAGACTTTTCTACCTGCAAGTGCTTCAGAGACCCTCGCTCTGGAAATAGAGGTCTCATCCCTGTTAGCTCTCAGAGCAGTGAGGTTCTCCCTGCATCCAGGGCAGGGGTCTGTATTCAAATACTTCCTTTTAAAAAAATCAGAATGGCGGCCATTTTTAGTCTCAGATAACTGAACAAGCATCTTTTGAAACCAAAGTTCAAATGGTAACTCTGGCAATGATTTTACCTTCCCTAAGGCCAGGGGACTGGCTAGCCTCCCTGGACCTCAAGATGCCTATTTCCATGTCCTAATCAGAAGATCCCATCAAGTACCTCAGATTCAGAACTGCACCTCAGGTCATTACCAGTTCAGAGCAATGCCCTTCGGTCTTTCCTCTGCTCTAAGGGAATTCACACAGTGTCTAGCAGTGGCAGTGGGCCCACTTAAGGCAGAGGATTGCTGTTTTCCTATCTAGACAACTGGCTCATTGTAGGCCAGTCCCCAGAACATGTAAACTCACCTGCAGGTCACAACATCTTCTCACCTCGCTGGGTTTCTACTAAACTACTAAAGTCAGTTCTGGAACCAGGCAAGGTACTCACCTTTATAGGGCAGAATTGGACACAAAGCAGCCAAACCTTTCTTCCCCAGAAGGGTAAGAGTGATAGCTCTGGCCTCTTCCTTTTCTCTGGGTCTCTCGACCAGCAATACACCTTTCTGCAACTCCTGGGGCACATGGCTGCATCACAGCTGTTGTGCAGGGGCCAGATTTCAGATGAGAGACATTCAGTTTCCTTGAGAACCTTTTGGTTTCAGAAGAGACCCCCTTTCAAGTTGGTCCCAGTGACTCGACATGATCCTAGCTCTCCAGTGGTAGCAGGATCAGGCAATTTAAAGGGGGTCCCTTCATTTCCCCTCCGACTTGACTCTCAGTACAGATGCTTCACTTCTGGGTTGGGGAGCCCGCGACCTTTCCCACCAGGAGTTAGTCCCCCAGGAATCTCTGCTCATCAATTTGCTGGAACTCAGAGCTGTCAACACTCTTCAAGCTTTTCTGCATCTGTCCGACAGGTGATACAAGTCCAGAACAGACAACACCACAACAATGGAGGTACATCAACAAACAAGTGCATAGGTTTCGGCCTTGGCACACAGGCAATGGTTGTAGTCTCGCCTATTCCTGAACACTTCCCTACTTGGTTCATCTTCAGGAAGGACAATGTCTAGAGGACCCCTCAGGGATTTCCAGGCTATCACGAATGGTCCCTGGATCCTCAAATGAGGGATAGTTTTTTTGCAGGTGGGGCATCCCTCAGATGATCTTTTGCAGCCCAATAATACAAACTTCTGTTCTGTTGCAGGCCTCAGTGCTGGGCTTAGTTTCTCAGATGCCCTTCTTCTGGATTGGGAGGAAGTTCATCTGCTTCCCCCTTTCTCTCTATTCAAAGTACTAGTCAAATCAATTTCAACCTTGCAGGATGATTACAATTGCCCAGATAGACCCAGGCAGCTGATACCTATATTCTGTCTGACAGTCCATCTTCCCTGCCTCCCAGGAAACACAATTTGACTTGTGCAGGGAAGGGTTTAGTATCGGACCTCATCCTCAACCTCAGGCAGCTCTTGAGGAGCCAACTTTGATTACACCTCTCTCAGAGCCTTGAGATCAGGCTTCAGAAAGCCTTCCACTAGAAGACATATAGTTCTAAATGGAAGGTTCCCATTTGGTGTGCTAGGAAAATATTTCCCCAGAATCTGCTAGTGCCCATTTGTTGCATTACACGATATCTTAATTCCTTGGGTCTCAGACCTACCTGAGTTCATCTGACAGCTGTGACTGCTTTTGTGTCAACAGGAAAGTCATCCTCTTTCCTCTCATCCTGTGTTTTCAAGTTTTTAGGATTCTCATACTAATCCTCCTTTGGAACCGGCCTACTTGGGACATATGTTTGCATTGCCCAGTTAATGCAACCCGTTTTGAACCTCATCTTCTGCAGGCTTAAGTACCTAACGGAAACTGTTTTCTAGTAGCTATCACTTCTGCAGATGCATAAGTGATGCAAGCCTTGTTAGTGGAGACGGACTATTTCTTTCCAGAGATAAGTGGTCTTAGGACTAATAGGAAGTTTGCCTAGGTGGTTTCAATTTCCTCTAATCAATCATCTCCTTTCAGTATTTTCACTGTCTCCTCTTTGGGTGAGAGGTTGCACAACCTGGATGTAAAGAAATCTTAGTTATTATATAGGCGTACCAAAGGTCTGGTTCGATCCTCAACTTTCCTTACTATGGTGAAGTTGGGAAGGCAAACCACTAAGATCAATAACCAGGTGGATTGTCTCTTGTATCAATTTGTTTTCAGAAGTGGGGAGCACCGGTTTGAGGCTCATTTTACTAGGGTACAGCTGCATCTCTAGCTGCCTTGAGAGGATACCTTTATTAGAGATTTGCCAGGCTGCTACTTGGAAAATGGTACACTTTCAAACATTACTCTGGATGTCCTGGCTGGAGAGATCCGGTTTGCATCTGTTCTTAGAGCCTATTCCTAAGTAGGTTCTGCCCTCCTCCATGGAGTACTGCTGTATTCTGCTATGTCTATAATATAGCAAGACTTCATGTTGTTTGAAAAAATACTCACATAGAATAACATTTCTTCAATGAGTCTTATATAACCTCCCCAACCTGCCCTCTCAGAACCTCTACTTGGTGGGGTGCAGGCAACAGGGCACTACTTATGTCCTGGCATTGTGTCCCCTTTGGGACTTTGGGGAATATTGTGTATGCATGTTTGTGTTTTAATATACTTATGTTCCATTTCACATTATTAGATAATATTAGTATTTCTGGTCCCCAACTTGGTCTTGGGTGTTGGGACCATCAATAGTTGTTATTATTTGAATATATTTGACTAGTGTGAGTTACCTTCCACACAGACCTTAGTAGTTTGGCTGTAAAGATCTGACAGTTCAAGTTGAAAGACACAGATAGAGCTGCTCTCGTGCAAAATTCTATTTTGGAATAGTTTCTACTTCCTCGGAGCAGTTCTAGGCTGGATCAAACTGCTAATATATATAGCAAGACTCCATTAGAAGAAACAACATTATTGGTGAAATTTTTCTTTTCACCTACAATCTTTAGAGCCTTTACTCTAAACAGGGTCTCAACCCTCTTAGCTTTCAGAAGCAGTGAAAGGTTTCTCCCTACACAGAGAGGGTCTGTACTCCAGACACCCTTACCCCAAAAATGACGGAATGGTGGCCCATTTTAGACCTCAGATATCTGAACCTTTAGAACAAGTTCAGAATGGTAACTCATGATTTTACCCTCTCTAAGGCCAGAGGACTGGCTAACCCTGGACCTCAGGATGCCTATTTTCACGTCCTAATCAAAAGCCCCTGATACCTCAGATTGAACTGCCTCGGTTTTCAGTTCAAACAATGCCCGCCCTTACCTCTGCCCCAATGGTATTCACAAAATGTCTGGTAGTAACAGTTACTCATTAAGGCAAAGGATTGCTATTTTTCCCTATCTGAACAACTAGCTCATTGTAGGCCAGTCCAGAAACAGTATAATCTCACTGCAATCACCCAGCAACCTCCACTCCTGGGCTTCTTGCAAATCTACCGTCGGTTCTGAACCAGTTCAGGTACTCACTCTTAGGTGCAGAGTTGGACACAAAGCAGGAGGCCTTTCTTCCTTAGAGGTAAAGAATTTGGTGGCTCTGGCCTCCTCCTTCCTCTGGTCTCTGGACCAGCAAGACACTTTGCAGCTCCTGGGGTGGCTGCGTCCCAGCTGTAGTGCAAGGGCAAGATTTCGATGAGGACATTCAGTTTCATGAGAGCCAGTCTCACCAGAAGAGACCCCTTTCCAAGTTGGTCCCGTGACCCAAAACCTGATCAGGCCTCCAGTGGTGGCAGGATCAAACAATTAGACTAGAGTCCTCTAAATTCCTCATTCTCCTCTTTGACCTCAATGGATACTTCCTCCAGGGTGGGGAGCCCACATGGCGACCTCCACTCAAGGGTGGTCCCCAGATCTCTGCTCCCACATCAATTTAGTTGGACTGAGCTGTCTTTAGCACTTCAAGTGTTTCTGATCTGTTCAGAACAAAGTGGTACAAGTCGAACGACAACACCAACAATGGTACATCAACAAGCAGGGCACTCGGTCCGGCCTTGTGCACGAGAACCAATGATTATGGTCTCTGGCTATTCACGGAACACTTTTCTCACAGCAGTTCACCTTCAGAAGGACAATGTCAAAGAATACTCTCCTTGAGATTTCCCAGGGCCATCACGATGCTCTCTGGATCCCAAGTACTGGGGATAGTTTTGGCCAGATGGGGCAACCCTCAGATAATCTTTTGCAGCCTCAGACAATCACCAACTTCACTGGCCTATTGCAGGCCCCAGTGTTGGGCTCAGTCCCCCGAGACTTTTCCTGGATTGGGAAGGAAGTTTCTTTATGCTGCCCCCTTCCCTCTCTATTCAAGATGCTAGTCAAATCAGATCCAGCCTTGGGGGTGATTCTGATTACCCCAGATTAGGCAGGCAGCCCTAGTACCCACTCCTTGTCATACAGTCCATCTCCCTGTGTCTCCCCAGGAATCACAAATATTAACCTGTGCCCAGGGAGGTTTGGTAGCAAACCTCAACCTCAACCTCAAGGCCTGGCTCTTGAGGTTAAGAACTGACCAACCTTTCTCAGGGTGTTCTTGAAATCTAAAAACCTAGGAAGCCTTCCCTAGAACTACTTATAATTCTAAGTGAAAGGTTTCCATTGGTGTTCTAGGCTCTTCCCCAAGAATCTGTAGTTGCCATTGTTTTGGACTACATGGTCCATAAAATTCTTTGGGCCTGAGACTAGCTACCTGAAGTTCAGCTGTATCTCTGCTTTTGTTTCAACAAAAAGCCTCTCTTTCTACTCACCTGTATTTTCCAAGTTTTTAAAGGATTACTTCATACTAATCCACCTTTTACGGGATCAGCCCCTGCCTGGGACCTTAATGTTTCGTGCCCAGTTAATGAGTCATGAACCTCTGTCTGCAGAGCTTAAGTATTTAACTTGGAAAACTGTTTTCCCTAGTAGCTATCACTTCTGCTAGATGCATAAGTGAGTTGCAACCTTGTCAGAAAAACTGACTTTATTTCTTTCCACAGGATAAGGTAGTCTCAGGACTGGAAATTTTTGCCTAAGCTGGTTCAGATTTCCAAGCAACAATCTATCTCCTTCAGTGTTTTTACTGAACATTCCTCTTCTGGTGAGGGAATTACAGGTTAGATGTTAAGGGCCTAAGTTACTATAGAATGTACCAAGAGTTACAGGTTGAATCCTCAACTTTTCACTTATGGTGGTGGAAGGAGACCTACCACTAAGAGATCAATTACCAGGTGGATTGTCTTGTATCCAATTTGTTATCAAAACTGGGAAGATCCCCTCTGGCCTGAAGAATCATTCTACCAGAGGTACAGCCACGTCAAGCTGCTGAGATATCCCTATCTTAGAGATATGTCAAGCTGCTACCTGGAAAACATCATACTTTCCAGCATTAATCCCTGGATGTCCAGGCTAGGAAAGATGACAGGTTTGGCACAGCTGTTAAGAGCCTATTCCTAAGTGAGTTCTGTCCCTCCTCCATAGAATACTGCTGTGTAGTCTGCAATTGTCATAATTGCAAGACTTCTGTTGTTTGAAAACAAAATTACTCACCTTGTATGTTGTTTCTTCTAATGGAATCTTACTATATTATGACCTCCCCCAACCTCCCTCAGAACTTCTACTTGGGTATGGGAAGGGCAGCCTAGTGTGAGCACTAGTTATGCCATTATATGTTTTCACCTTTCTTGGGGTTTGGAGACAGCCGTACTTATTGAACCACTCCATGTTACCACCCCTCTGGCAGTGCATTCCTAACAGACACCACCCTCTCCAGTGAAGTAGTGCCTCCTTATTTTCCCCTCTTGAAATGTCCCCTTCCAACCTTAGTTTGTGCCCCCTTGTCTCTCTTCCTACTCAGTTTAAAACACCCGCATGGTGCTAGGTTAATTTACCCCCTCAGGTATTTAAATGCTTCAGTCATATCCTCCTATGCCTCCTGTCCTCCAGGTGTTACATGTTCAGCTCCTTCAGCTTAACTTTATTTTCCTTTTCTTCCATCCTTTAAACAGTTGTGTTGCCCTCCTGCATCCCCCCAGTAACTTTATACCTCTCCTCAGATATGGCTCCAATGTTGCCTCGCTAATACTGCAAGTGCCATCTGACCAGTATCTGTAGAGAGATAGGATCACATCCTATGTACCGGATGTGAATGCCCTTGTGATGTCGCCAGCATCCTGTTTGCCTTCACTGCAGCTCTGCTGCACCTGAGCTAGTTGTTCATGCTCCCAGTTACCAACACCCCTAGGTCCTTCACCTCCTCCCTCTATGATCCCCAACCTACACCCCCCTCTAACCAATAGTCCCTCTTCTGGATTCTAGCCCGAAGTCATCACCTTACACCTCTTTGCATTGAAACCTAGCTGCCACTCCACCCCACCATGTCTCTAGTTTGGTTGGGTCCCTCTGCAGTTTCTTCACTCTCCTCCTTTATGCTCCCTGCCCCCAATATGGTATCATCTGTGAACAGACTAGCACTGCCCCCACTCCATGTGCTATATCGAGATTAAAAATCCCAAAATAACAATGGCCCAGCACTGAATCTCATGGCACCCCTGCTTGCTCACTGCTCCAGGTACCTAGAGCTCCCAACCCACGCACCACCTTCTGCACCTCCCTCCTCTGCGACCAGTTCTCTATTTAGTCAGCTTTTTCCCACCCCAACTGCCATCAGCTTCCCCAGTCTCCCATAGGTACTGTATCAAAGGCCCTTACTGAGAGTCCAAGTACAGGACATGCACCGCATATCAGCCAACTCCTTGTCACCCAGTCATAATACTCTATTTGGTTGATTTTACAAACCTCCTTGAGACAAACCTGTGTTGCCAGCCATCTTGGAGGCAATTACTCTCTAGGAATGCCCCTGCCTCTGCTTCAGTATTGCCTCCATAAGCTTACCCACTATGGATGTGAGACTGACCATTCAATAATTTCCTGGCTCCTCCCTAGGCCCACTGTTGTGTATGGGCACCACATGAGCCACCCTCCAGTCCAGGGCACACCCAAGTTCCAGGATGTGTTGAACAGGTCTGCCCAGTGGCTCAGCCAGCAGCTCCCACCATCTCCCTTAGCAGCCTGGGTGAATGCCATGGGACCTGTGCCTTATCCACCTTTACTGCCCTCAGCCCCTCTAGCACCCTACTCCCTTTGTCTGTCACCTTCTTCCTGCCACTCTCTTAACCCCCAAGCCCATGCTGATAGTGGACCATCCCTCTCCTTAGTGAAAATGGAGAAGTACTCATTTAAATTTCTGCTTGCTCCTCACCCTTTTCCACCAAATCCTGCTCCCACTTTATCCTCACAATATGTTCCTTACACTTCCTCTTTCCCTGACATACAAAAAGATCCTTTTCCCCCAACATATGCCCTGTCTAACCTTAATTCCCTGGAGGCCTTAGCTTTTTTTCACCCTCCCAACATCTTCCCTTGACTAACTCCTGCTAAGCCACCTTATTCTCCCTTCCTGTTCCCCTGCACTACTGGTATGCAGCTCTCTATGCTCCTCACCCCTTGCAGCACTTCCTTGTCCAGGCAGCATGGATTCTTGGTCTGCTCTTCTCACTCGTGGCCCTGGTGCAGGCTACTGTGGCATCTCTTAGCCCAGTCTTATGACTCCCCACTTTGTTCTGCATCCATCCCCAGCCTTATATCCTGAGTCTCCCTCACAGTATTACTCCCATCCTCCCAAAGTCCACCCCTACTAAAGTCACACTACCTAAGCTACGTGCCTCCTGTCTCCCTGCCCAGTGCGCAAGAATGAGCCACACTGTTTTGTGGTCTCTACCGCTAACCGGGTTCTCCACCATTACCTCCCTCACCAACTACCCATTTGCCAGTACTAGGTCCAGAATGCTACCAAGCCCTTGGCCCACTCTACCAATTACATTAGAAGGCCATCCTGAGATGCATCAAGGAGCACCTGCCCCCTGGTACTGGGTCAGCGGCCAGGGTGGTCCAGTCAACCCTGCTAGGTAAAACCCCACTATCACCCACCTACCCTTCTACACACCTCATCTGCTCTGCCACAGCTCCCTTCCAGTTCCCCGGATTGGGCTGGTGGTCTTACACCATTCCCAGCCTCAGTGTTTTTGTCAATGGGTCCAGGAGCTGCACCCAAACACCTCTGTCCTCCTCCTCTTCCCTTAGTCTCTTATGCATTTGTTCCTTTCCCTCACACAGGTGCAACCACCCCGGTCCCTAGTGTATATCCTGTATCCTGGGATTTGCCAGTCCCAATCATGGTACTCTGTTGGCCCAAGTTTGTGTCACTGCAGCAGTGTCCACCTTCTCCTCTGAAAGAAGTGCCTGAAGCTCTGCAGTTTTGCTCCCCAGGCTTCTTGCATTGAGAATGACCACCTTTCACCCATACCCCTCCTTCTCCTCACTCTTCTCCTTATGACCTGTGTCCTCCTCCCAGTAGTCCGCACCCTTTCTCCTCATTATTTTTATCCGGGTGGTGGTGCCTTGCCTTCTGTGTACAGCATGAACCACTCTGCCTGTCCCTCCCAGGGTTAATAAACCTCTCCCTTTACCTATATCTAGGGGGTGAGTTCATTAGGCTCCCCTGTCTAGACCTTTCTACCAAACTCAGTCTTTTGCCCACTCCTTCCACTAATTTAAATCCACATTAGTAGGGATATACCCCTCTAATCCCACCTTTAATACTCCCCATCCCTCCCTGCTCAAGTGTAGCTTACCCCCTGTGTACAAGTCACTATTCCCCCAGACCGTACCCCAGTTAGTCATTAACCCATAATTTTTGGTGTGGCACCAATCCCTCAATCACTCATTGAACTCCTCGATCCTACCCTTCCTCTAGTGTTTGCACATGGTACTGGGAGTAGCTCCGAGAATGCCACCAAGTCCCCCACCCCTCACACGCCTGCCCAGCTCCAAGAACCTCACCCTCATTACTTGCACAGCCTGCCCCTTAAGTTGTATCACCATGTACAACAGTAAATGAGGTTTCTTCCTCTCCCTAGCTGCACATTTGAACAATACCAGCCCTGCCCCTCCTGCAGTCAAACCGAGGGATAGCTTCAACAAATATGGTTGTGCCTTTCCCTCCTTCCACCATCTCACCCCTTTCAGTATAGAATCCCCCAGGACAGGTACCCTGTGTCCCCTCACCCTCCCTTTAATTCCCCTTCCACCATCCAGTATTTTGTTCTTCCCTGCCCCTTACCCCACCAGCTGCATCATCTGTGACTTCTGTATCTACACTACCTACTTCTGCCTCACCCCATTCTCTGCCTTATTCCTTCCACCCCCTTGAACCCCTTCCCAGCCTGACTACTTTCTACTGGGCTTCCATGTCAACCTCCCTCCTCCCCTGCTGATTTCCAACCCCCTATCCCAGTTGTTGCTGATTTGAGGCCCATTCCTTCAACCCTGATAGTAATGTCTCTATCCCATCCTTCCACTAGCCTTCTCTCTCCAGTCACCCCCTCCTTCCTTACTAGCCCCTTCTACCATTTCATCTTGCTATGTCTTCCCCTACCTGTTGACATCCCTCTCATGCCTCGCTAGTCCTCCCCCTTTGGTATGTCCCTTCTCCCCTTCTCTCTCCATAGCAGATGCTCAAATCTATTCCTAGTCGATACCCCCCTGCATCTCTTCCCCTTATTAGTTCCCTACTCCTACTTGTTCCCCTCCCTTACTCCCTAGTCTCACCCCTGGTCCCTCCCTACCCCCAGCCATCTGGTCTCTCCCCTGGTACTCCTCGTGGTCTCTTCCTCCCCCATCAGGAGGCCCCTTCACCTCGGGCACCCCTCCTTCTCCTGTCTCTTCTGCTAGTGCCTCCGATACTGGGGTTGGTTTCATTCCCTAGATGTTTTTCCCCATCCCCCTTGCTTGCCATCCCCTATTCCCCCAGGTTGCCTACCATACTAATTTTCCCTACCACTTAGACTCCTCTCTACCTCCACAGTTTCTCCCTCAAATTAGCTAGATGTCTCAGACCATAAATCCCCCCCACTTCAAAGCCAATCAGAATCTGGCAGACCCATACCCTGTGCAACCCATCACTCTTCAAGATCCCACCTTACTGACATGTAGGTACCTGCCCAAATTTTGTCCCCCCCATCTAATGGTACAGGCTCTTACTCCCAGTTTCTGTACTACTACAACCTATTAAGGCCCTATTTACTCAAATTCTAGTTCCTCCTCCACACTAGTCCCCCTACTGCCCCTTTGCCGACTGTGGGTTAATTCAGTCTCCAACTCATCCATTAGAGACTGTATTACTGTAGCAATCCTAAAGCATCCTTGTCTGTTTTTCACCACTCAGTTACCATACTTTTTGTTCTCAGCCCTCATAGTTTCACTTAGCCAGTTAGAAACTGTATTGCACTCAAGTAATACATAGACTCAGTTAAAAAATAAATGGAAACAAATAATATGATGTACAGCAATCCTAACAGTATAGCTCAGTACTTTGTTCAAAGAGAAATGATCAGAATAACTGAATCTGTATTATTACAGCAATCCACAAGTATCCAATCATTGCTTTGTCTCCACCCAGAAGACCCTGCTGATATATACTTCTGGGACCCTGGGCAGGTGGGTGGGCAACTCTAAAGTCCAAAAGAGCTCCATTGAGCTTGCTCAGCTCCCACTCTCTCATTCGCTCATTCTGTTTCTCCTGGTGCTGCAGGCTGCCCTTTTTGTACTGGGTTCCTGCCTGTGTTGGTGCCTTTTCTGCCCACAAAAGCTGCAGCTGTCCCAACAGAGCTCCGTTGAGCTTGCTCAGCCCATTCCCTCTCTCATTCAGCTCATTCCATTTCTCCTGGTCCAGCAGGCTGCCTTTTGTACTGGGCTCCTGTCTGCATTGGGTGCCTTGTTCTGCCCACAAAGAAATCTGCAGCAGTCCTGACAGGCTCGCTGAGCTCGCCACTGCCTCTTTCACTTGCTCGCTCATTCTGTTTCTCCCGGCACTGCAGGCTTCCCATTTGTATTAGGCTCCTGCCTGTGTTGGTGCTTTTTCTGCACACAAAGAAATCCTAACCCAGTCCCAACAGGCTCCACAAAGCTTCCTCTCTCACTTCTCTCACTCACTCATTCATTCTGTTTCTCCCAACACTACAGGCTGCCTTTTGTACTGGGCCTCTGCCTGCACGGTGCCTCTTTTCTGCCCACAAAGAATCCATAGCAGTCCTGACAGAGCTTAGTTGAGCCTACACTCACTCCCTTGTGATACTTGACCAACTGGTTATGATTGTTGTATGTATTTGTCAATATAAAAATATAGTATGTGACATACACATAAGACAGTCTGGGCTTCCATGGGTGGCCCTCAAGTTTCAGTGAAGCTACAGGATATATTAAACTGACCAGGAGATCCCTGTAATATAATTAGCTTCCTTGAGAAATTGCATTTTATGGCCCTTTATGACCTGTTGCTGCTTTTAAAGTTGGGAAACTAAATATACATTTATTACCGGACAGAATGTGGCTATCTCACTCCCTAGGTGATAGATTTCAGGGTTTCTAAATCCTCAAAGGAACTGGCTGATCAAAAGTCTCTAATTTGGGAAATTAGTTTTTGCTGATGTCAATTATTTAATATACCTCCTGCTAGGACATCATGTTTGTATTTTATAATTCTAAAAAGAGGACTAGATGACTCACAAAGGAGTGGGGAGATGGGGTTGAAATGTATCCTTGTAACTGAGTGCACCAGTCATATTATTTTGGGACTCGACAGAAACTAACTTGTTACTAACAGAGTTAATAATACATTAGATAGAAAATATCTAACTGTATGTTGGTAGGAGTTTGTTCTGTAGTTTTTCTTGTTTTTTCTTTTATGTGACTGTGATCTTCTAAATATATTGTTCTGTGTTTACATTTTCATATTTTATCATCTTTTAGTAAAATACCTTTTCGAGAAAGAGTGCCTGGATGTCTGCCAGTTCTTATTGCATGTGGCGTATGATGCTTAAATCTGACAGTTGTTCAAACAGCAGATGGTGTTACTAAACTGGGAAAAGGTAAGAATATACTAAGGTCTCTTATAGAGTTTAAGGTCTCATTTGGAAGCCTGGCTTAGTGCCCTGGTGAAAGATTGTTCTGCAATCCCGAAGAATACGCATCTGAGCATGTACATTTGGGTATGCTAGCATAAAGTTCAGAGTTTAAATCCTCCACCCCAGGAACTTGAGACTAAAGGTGATTTGGACCCAAAAGCAGACAGAAGGGTTACTCTGTCTGTTACCTATTCACATTATTGTGCTCTGAGGTTGCACTGTGGAAGCAGAGGCCTGACCTGCTGGAGTACGTTTGTAATAAATTTGGTTAGCAGCAGCGATAAAATTTGGTAACACAAGTTGCTAATCTATTCAGTGTGTGTCAGGGGCTTAACACGTACAGCTCACTTGCAAAATAAAGCAGGATTTGTTTTTTTAAAAAGGAAACAGAACTATATCATTTGCTTACAGGCAAGTTCCTATATGTTTTTCAAAGTGCAAATTAGAGTAGCCAGAGTTAGGGAAGAAGATGGCTCCAATTACAATGAGCATAATACAGATAACCTAAAGCAGTTGTGCCGAAGAGAGGTCATGCACAAGGGAGAGCCACCAAACAGAACCTCATGGATGTTGTGATGTCAGCATATGCCCAGAGTATCAAGTCACAGACTGTGACTGAAGGACCAAAACTTGGGCATGGAGGGGCTAGCAGCCAGTGCAGTGTCCAGATTCAGTGGGGAGGACAGCAGGGCCAGTGCAAGCCAAGGGCCAGGGCAGCAGGGGAAGGTCACCAGCATTCTGGAGACAGAAGCAATCAGAGTGCAGATTGATTTACACAGAATGAAGCTGGAATTCCAGGGGGAGGCTCAGCAGGAACGGTGAGAAGTGGAGTGAGAGAAATTATCTGCAGAGGAGAAAAGGGAGTGAGAACAGTGAGAAGCTGAATGTGAACAGTGAGAGGCGGACCGTGAAGAGCATGAGCTCCAGAGGTGACATGAACTGGAGAAGTTATGACTCCAACCACCAGCACCCAAGCAGGTAAGTGTCTTGGATTTAACTGGAACTACAGGACTGGGTTACAAATTAAATTCCAAATTGATAGCTGAATTTAAACAGGGGGAGGATATGAACACCTTTTTAAATTCCTTGGAAAAAGTTTGTATTCAGGCAAAAATTCCTAGAGGGTCCTGGAGCTTCCAGCTATCCCCGTTACTTACCGGGAAAGCTTGGGATGCATTGGGTCAAATGGACAATGAGGACAGTAGTGATTACAGCAAACTTAAAGTTGCACTTTTAAAAAAGTTTGATGTAACTGCAGAAGCATACAGAGCTAAATTCTGTAAGCTGAGGAGAAGCCCTGATATGAGCTACGAGGAGCTAGCCATGCAACAATGTCAGTTTTTAAAACATTCGTGGGAAGGAATTGAAGCAAACACTGTAGATAAAATTGAAAATGCTATATTGTTAAAGCACTTTTTTGGGCATGCCCAGCAAAGCTGAAAACCTGGCTGGAGGACTGAGATCCCAGAACAGTGCAAGAGGCTGCTGAACTCTCAGACCACTATGCCAAGAACAGACCTGCTCTGAGAGTGAATGGGGCAGTTGTGGCAGTGCATAAAGAGAAACATGCACCTTCAGGGCAGCTAAAACCCTCACTGCCTCCACCAAAACCAGTTAGCCCCTGGTTTCAAAGCAAATATTTTTCTGAGAAAAGAAATGAATGTTGAGTTTGTAAAGAAACTGGGCATAATCCCAGACAGGGTCCCAAAAGGATGAACAATGCGCAACATGGGGCTAAGAAAGAAGTGGGTTATTTGTGTGTCCCTGGAAGCATGCCTGTGAACATGAGGGAACACATGCACCAGTCATGGTGAATGGTGTACAGACACAAGGGTTAAGGGACACAGGGGCATCCCTGACATTGGTAAAAATAGAATCTGGTACAGCCTGATCAGCTTATACCCAATGAATTTTAACTGTACAAGACTTCACTGGGGAGGAAAAAATATTGCCACTCGCTAGTGTTCTCCTAGACTGGGGTGAAATGGGGAACTGTGCAACAGGTGGCTATATCCAGAACTTTAGCAGCTGATGTCATCCTTGGCAACAATCTCAAACAGGGCATGGTGTGTGCAGCTACCTGTAGCTAATCGGCAAGAGAATATTTTTGTCCCCTGGACCCCACAGAAGCCATTGTGGAAACTGCTGGGAGGCTGGTTCCCCAGCTTATGTCTCCTGACATGAAAAACTAATGAAAAGAGGGTAGAAATTCTCAGTAGCAGTTAACCACACAGCTATGGAGGATTACTCCAAGAAGGAGGGGTGACCCATTGTCAGAGGGTTAGGATGACAGTGATCTAGAGTGCCCTGATGCTAGTGCTAGGGATCCTAGTTTAGAGACTGAAGAGGACCTGTTTCATGTCTTGGGAATGTGTAGAAGTTTGCAGCAGCTCAGAAAAGACCCTAATCTAGAGAAGCTGAGAGCTTGGGTAGACTCTGATGAAGCACAGGGAGGTGATGGAAAACATAAGGTTTATTGGGAAAATGGACTGATGTATACTCAGGCTGTGAAGACAGAGGGAGGGGTGATAGGCAGGCAGCTTGTCATTCCCCAGGGGTATCATGAGAAGTTGCTCAAGATTGCACACGATATTCCCTTGTCTAGTTATCTCAGAATTGCACGTGCTATGTATGGCAGTTAGCCCAGAATATCTATTGGCCCAACCTCACCCAGCAGGTGAAGGAGTATTACAGGTCTTGTCACTAGTGCCAAGAAATAGGAAGAGGCTGGGAAAAGCCCAAGCTTCCCTAATTCCATTGCCCATAGTGGAGGAGCCATTCCAGAGGGTGGGAATGGATATTGTGGGGTCTTTAAATACCCCCCAGCTCCTCTGGGAAGAGGTTCGTCCTGACTGTGGTGGATTATGCCACTCAGTATCCAGAGGCAGTCTCCCTATCCTCACTGAGGACAGACAGCGTGGCGGATACCTTACTTGGGATTTTCTCTCGTGTTGGCTTTCTGCAGGAGGTTATCATTGATTGAGGGGGTTCCTTCATGTTGGACCTGATGAAATGTTTATGGGAGAAGTGTAGGGGTGGTGCAGAGGTGCCTGAAACCTTATCCACACAAGCCAATGGACTTGTGGAAAGATTTAATGGTACCCTGAAGTCAATGCTCCAAGCATTTGCTGAACAGCGTGGAGGAACTGGGAGAAATATCTTCCCACCTGTTGTTTTCATATAGGGAGGTGCCCCAAGAGTTGACAGAGTTTCCCCTTTCGAGCTTTTATACTGATGCTGGGTACGTGGGAACCTAGACTTGATGTGGGAGGACTGGTAAGGCAAGCACACCACCCAGGGAACTCCCATAGTGGATTACGTCCTTAGTTTTAGGAAGGCTGAAGCAGCTTCTGAGGACAGCCCAGAGCAACCTCACAACTGCCAAACAGAAACAAAAGAGTGCTACAACCGCAGAGCCAGAGCTCACTCATGTAATGGTGGGCCAGGAAGTCATGGTCTTTATTCCAGTCAGGAAAGACAAGCTGGGCTCACTGTCAAAGCTGAGAAGTGCCAGGTGACCATAGCTGAAGTTGTATACCTTAGACATGTTGTAGACAGGGGACAGCTCCGTCCTAACCAAGTAAAACTAGAGGTGATCCAGGCATGACCCAGACCAGAAACACAGAAGCAGGTCAGGAGTTTCTACGGACAGCAGGGTACTATAGGAAAATTGTACCCAATTACAGTGCCCTGGCTGCTCCCCTATCTGACCAGGTAAAGAAAAAGATGCCTAAGAAAATTACCTGGGAACCAGCCTGTGAAAAAGCCTTTACCAGACTGAAGGAGGCACTGTACAGTGCTCCTGTATTGACAAGTCCTGACTATAGCAGACCCTTTATAGTCCAGACTGATGCCTCAGATGTGGGTATTGGGGCATTATTGAGTCAGACATCCAACCAAGGGAAAGATCACCCTGTAGTGTACCTAAGTAAAAAGTTTCTTCCCAGGGAGCAGGCTTACTCTACTCTATTGTGGAAAAAGAGTGTTTTGCCATAGTGTCGGCCCTAAAGAAGTTAGAGCCATACTTATATGGTCATCATTTTGAGGTACAAATGGACCACAACCCCCTGGTTTGGCTGACACAAATGGGAAAAACTAATGGTAGACTATTAAGATGGAGTCTTGCCTTACAAGGGTATGACATGACGATCTTACATAGGGCTGGAGTGACCAGTCAGAACACAGATGGCCTGTTGCATCTATATGAGGAGTGAACTGACTTGTGGAGCTCATCCCATGCAGTGGATAGAGAACCATATTCAGTCTAGGTGGGGAGGATTGTGATGCTTGGCCAACTGGTTATGATTGTTGTATGATATTTGTAATATAAAAAAATAGTATGTGAGTGTCTCACATAAGAAAATCTGGGCTTCCATGGGTGCCCCCACCCCCAGGTTTCAGTGAAGCTACAGGATATATTAAATTGACCAAGAGATCTCTGTAATGTAATTAACTTCCTTGAGAAATTGCATTTTATGGCCTTTTTATGACCTGTTGCTGCTTTGAAGTTGGGAAACTAAATATACATTTTATTACAGGACAGAACATGGCTATCTCACCCCTAGGTGATGGATTGCAGGGTTGTAAATTCTCAAAGGAACTGGCTGATCAAAGACTCATAATTTGGGAAATGAGTTTTTGCTGATGTCACATTATTTAATATACCTCCTGATAGGATATCATGTTTGTATTTTTTAATTCTAAAAAAGAAGTGCTAGATGACTCACCAAGGGGGTGGGGAGATGGGGTTGAAATGTATCCTTGTAACTAGGGAATCGGTCATATTATTTTGGGACTCTGAGAGAAACTAACTTAAGCACTAACAGAGGTAATAATACATTAGATAGAAAAGATCTAACTGTATGTTGGTAGGAGTTTGTACTGTAGTTTTCCTTGTTTTTCTTTTATGTGATTGTGATGCTCTCTGATATATTGTCCGATGTTTAAATTTTCATATTTTATTATCTTTTAGTAAAATACCTTTTCTGTGAAAGACTGCCTGGTTATCTGACAGTTCTTTTTGCATGTGACGTATAGATGGTTAAGTCTGACAATTGTTCAAACAGCTTGATGGTGTTACTAAACTGGGAAAAGGTAAGAATATACCTAAGGTATCTTATAGAGTTTTAAGGGTTCATTTTGGAAGCCTGGCTTGGTGCCTCTGGTGAAAGATTGTACCGCAATCCCCGAAGAGGGTATGCATCTGAGCCCTTACATTTGGGTATGCTAGCATAAGGTTCACAGTTTGAATCCTCCCCAGAATTTGAGACTAAAGGTGATTCTGACCCAAAAGCAGACAGGAGGGTTACCCTGTCTGTTATCTGTTAACAGTATTGTGCTCTGAGGTTGGCACTGTGGAAGCAGAGGGCCTGGCCTGCTGAGTGCGTTTGTAACACCCATCTCTCTCTCTCTCTCTCTCTCTCACTCGCTCGTTCTGTTTCTCCTGGCACTGCAAGCTGCCCTTTTGTACTGGGCTCCTGCCTGAGTTGGCACCTTTCTGCCTACAAAGAAATCCACAGCAGTCCTGACAGAGCTAAGTTGAGCTCACTCCTCCTCCCCTCTCACTCGCTCTTCTGTTTCTCCTGGTGCTGCCAGCTGACCTTTTGTACTGGGCTCCTGCTTGCGTTGGTGCCTTTTTCTGCCCACAAAGAAATCTACAGCAGTCCCGACAGAGCTCTATTGAGCTCGCTCACTCCCCCTCTTTCACTCGCTTGTTCTTAATCTGTCCCAAACACTGATTTCCCACTGCAACCGCACTAATCTGCACCAGAAGAGTGAAAATATGTTTCAGCCAGGATGTGAAAAATTACAGTTGTACTGTTCACAAGGAGGTGTGAAGAAATGCCAGTGTTGAAAATCTGGCGTGAAAATATTGCAAATTCTGCAAAGTTACAAGGGTGCGTGGAAACTGCACAATGCACACTTGTAACACAGTCATTTTATGGACTTTCATCACCAAATTTTCAACATAGGCATTTTAGGACCTCTGTTCATGAACAGTGTCACTGTCATTTTTTTAATATGTCCCTAAAACTGATTTCCTACAGCAACCATGCTATTCTGCATTGGAAGTGTGAAAACACATTTCAGGACAAGATGTGTAAAATAACAACTATACTGTTCATAAAGAGGTGTGGAAAAATACCAATGTTGAAAATCTGGAGAGAAAATATTACAAATTTGAGAAGTTATGAGTGTGCGTGGAAACTGCACAATGCACGTTCATAAAACAGTCATTTATTTTATTTTTCACCAGATTTGCAACATAGGCTTTTTGAGAGCCCACCTCATGAACAGTGGCACTGTCATTTCGTTTATTGGTCCCAAAAGGTGATTCTGTGTAGTGACCATGAAATCACCTTTCTGGACTGAATAATGCCATAACAGTGATCGAATTCATAAGGAAGGGTCCCAATAACCCCATGTTGACAATTTGGTGCCAAAATTCCTACAAATGCCCAAAATATGCACCAAAGCTGAAAAAAAAACTATTTATGCCATTATACAGCTTACCTGCATTTTTTCAGTTTGCGGTTGGCTTTGAAGAGTGCAGACATGTTCCCAGTCCACTGAAGATCATCACACGGGCTCTGAAGGTAAGTATGTGGTGAGGTGGGTGGGTGGGAGAAGGTGGCGTATACAGAGGGTGGGTGCAGGTTGGTGGAGGGCAGCAGACATGTGAGAGGACCATTTTCTCATTTTACAGGTGAAAAAAGACAACCCAGGTCAGTTTCTTCTTTCACTGGTGTGTTTGGTAAACTGGGGTGGGCTCCCAGTGTGCCACCTACATTTGTGGGGAGGGACCAAAGAGTGTGGATTGGGCCCCAGTTGGCACAGAAATGGAGGCATGATCCCGAGGGATTGGCACCCCTCTGCACACAACAGAAATTGGAGGGTGGGGACATTATGCCGATGGGGAATGGGCTCCCTGTCAACAAATTGAACTGGGAAGGGGAACTGAAGCTGATGGGATTAGGCCTTGATGGAAAGAAAGACTGTTTGGGGTTGCGTATGATGCAGAGGGAATTGGGCACCCCTTGGCATACAACAGAAATTGGGGAGTTGGGACAGTATACTGACAGGGAGTGGGCTCCCCTGTCAGCAGTTGAAGTGGGTTGGGGCATGCCAACAAGGGGAATGGGCACCCCTGTCGACTTTCATGGGGCTCTGAGGCAGCTGCATAGAGCCAATTATACACCCAAACTCCAGCACCACTCACTGCAGTGAAAAACAAATAAGACCCAAATATAAACCACTCAACGGGCACATTGCATGTCAAAGAGATACAATGCCATCTAAAGAGAGGGGCTCAGATGAGATCCACAAGTCTCTTGTCTGATCTGAGCCCCTCTCTTTAGAAGGCATTAGTCTCTGACTATTTTCAGTGTATGTAAGTATTGAATCACTGAATTAAAACTAGTTTTTAACATGCAATGTGCCTGTTGAGTGGTTTATATTGTGGGCCTTATTTGTTTTTCACTTCACTGAGTGGAGTTGGGGTTCTGGTGTATAATTGGTATTAACTCTCACTAGCACACTCAGCTGGGTGGAGCGGCTTTCTTGTTTTTGGGCTGCATAGAGCTGCCATGTTCCTTGTACTGTTACACCAGGTGAGGTATCGCCCTGCAATGACGGATCACTCCCTCATTGCAGTGGCCAAATCGTTTCAAGTTGATGGCACTTCTGCAGATCCAGTGTCATCTGCACACTGGGCCTGCATTGGGTGCACACCCCCAAGCCAACAAATGCAGTGCAAGCATTGGCTGCCACACTGCTCCACCTCCACAACCTGCTTCTCTCCTAAGCTGTCGCATAATGTTTCTTGCACATGCATGCTAGCAAAGATAAAACGAAGACTAAGTGAAGATAACCTCTCAGTATAAAGTTTACAATTTTAAAGGTATTAAATAAAGTGGCCAAAAGGCAAACTGTTCCTCATAGCAAGAAAACTTTGAAAGCTACACACCTGCATCAGAAAAACTGAGCAAGAGTGAGTCTACTGGTGTAACGACTGAGCAAGAGTGGGTCTACTGGTGTAACAATGGAGCAAGAGTGGACCTACTGGTGTAACAATGGAGTGAGTGGGTCTACTGGTATAACAACAGAGCAAGAGTGGGTCTACTGGTGTAACAACTGAGCAAGAATGGTTCTACTGGTGTAACAATGAAGCAAGAGTGGGTCTACTGGTGCAACAAGGGAGCTAGAGTGGGTCTACTGGTGTAACAATGGAGCAAGAGTGGATCTACTGGTATAACAACAGAGCAAGAGTGGGTCTACAAGTATAACAAAGGAGCAAGAGTGGGTCTACTGGTATAATAATTGTGCAAGAGTATGTCTATCGGTGTAACAACTGAGCAAGAGTGGGTCTACTGGTATAACAATGGTGCAAGAGTGGGTCTACTGGTGTAACAATGGTGCAAGAGTGGGTCTACTGGTGTAACAACTGAGCAAGAGTGGGTCTACTGGTGTAACAATGGTGCAAGAGTGGGTCTACTGGTGTAACAATGGAGCAAGAGTGGATCTACTGGTGTAACAACAGAGCAAGAGTGGGTCTAATGGTGTAACAATGGAGCAAGAGTGGGTCTAATGGTATAACAATGGTGCAAGAGTGGGTCTACTGGTATAACAATTGTGCAAGAGTAGGTCTACTGGTATAACAACTGAGCAAGAGTGGGTCTACTGGCATAACAATGGTGCAAAAGTGGGTCTACTGGTGTAACAATGAAGCAAGAGTGGGTCTACTGGTATAACCATGAACAGCATTTGCACAAATATGAGGACACGTTGCCCATGCATAGGAAATGCTGAATTGAGTATTCTAGTCCCAGGAATCCCTGACTTAATGGTTATGTTTCTGTTCTGTTTATTACCTGATCATTTAATCAATACTGATTAGTCAAAGTTGAAATGGTTCTTTTTGCCTTTTAAGCAAAAATAGTTTTTTTTCTTTTTTACAAGGTTACATGTTTATGAGAATGTATTCTAATTTGTTGTAATTGGCATCTTATCTGTAAAATGTTATATGTGAAAATGTAAATGTTTAATTGCTTTACCTTTTTACTTTAATACAATATTTACAAACAAAATGGTTACACTCAAAGCATCATCTCCTAGGAGACAGCCCTATTCTAATTGTCAGAACTAAGAATTTAGAAATAGTTGAAGCAGCAGCATTCAGATTTTTAAGCAATAATGAATGACAGGGATTAGGTTAATGTCCTGTTAATTACCCCTAGGGTCGTAATGTGGCGCAAGGTGAAGCTGAGTGCTACATGTCCCCAGAGGGTGATTAACTGGACATTAATGTTTACTCTGCTGAGTTCAAGTATTGTTATTATAATAACTGCTTACTGTTTTTATGTTGTCTTGGGCACATAAAGCAACATATTGAGGTAACGGAATAGCAGGTTTTGGAGGCATGGCCATGTTGTGGCCAGTGGCACCACTGCTTTTCAGGCTGGGATCCATGGCACACATTAGACTGCATGCTGTATATGACAGCAGTGAAAAGCGTGCCACCTACTTGAAGCAGTTGTACCGCTGCAGTGAGGCGCTCCCTCATTGCAGGGTGTGCCTTGCCTGGTGTAATATTTCAATAAAATATGGCAGCTGTTGCAGTCTGCCTCACAATCCCAATCAAGTTGACATTGGGGGTGCCCAATCCGTCTGTCAGCTTGCCCTCATCCCAATTCAGTTTGCCAGCGGTGAGCCCAATACTCGTTGGTATAATGACCCACTTATCATTTAATTTGTGTGCCAAGGGGGTGCCCAATCCCCCTCATCAACATGCACCCTCCAGACATGTTTCTGTGCTGATGGGGGGCCCAATCACATTAGCTTTAGTCCCTTCCCCCAAAATACAGGTGGCACACTGGGAGCTCACCCCAGTGTGCTAAAAAATCTGCAAAATAAGAAAACCAACCTGTGTTGTCGTCATGTTTTCACCTGAAAACAAGAAAATTGTCCCTCGACATGTCTGATGCCCTCCCCAACCCAAGCCCACCCTCAGTGTACCCCAGCTCTGCACACCACCCTCACCCCATAATTAGCTTCAGAGCCTGTCACAATGATCTTGGTGGACCAGGAACATGTCTGCACTCCTCAAAGCCGACCGTGAACTGAAGAAATGCAAGTAAGCTTTACAGTGGCATAAATGTTTCTGTGTTCAACTTCTGTGCATATCTCAGCCATCTGGAGGGAATGTTGGCACCAAATTTTCAAAATTTGCTTCTTGGGACCCCACGTCATGAATTCAGTCACTGTCATCTCGTTATTCTGTCACAAAAGGTGATTTCACGATCACTGCACGGAATCACCTTTTGGGACCAATTAACAAAATGACAGCATCACTTTTCATGAGATAGGTTCCCAAAAAGCCTATGTTTCAAATTTGGTGAAAACATTCCCAAAACTGACTGTGTTACAAGCCTGTATTTATCAGTTTCCACACACACTCGTAACTTCCAGAATATGTAATACTTTTACTCCAGAATTTCAACATTGCCAGTTTTTTACACCTCCTTATGAACAGTACAACTGTCATTTTTCACATCCTGCCTGAAATGTGTTTTTGTACATCTAGCGCACAGTGGCGCAGTCACTGTAGGAAAAAAATTTTCAGGACAGAGTAAGAAAATGAGAGTAACACTGTTCATGAGCAGAGATCCCACAATGCCTTTGTTGAAAATCTGGTAACAAAATTTCACAAAATGACTATGTTACAAGAATGCTTTATGCAGATTCCATGTAAAGTCATAACTTTGAGAATTTTTTATATTTTTTCTCCAGATTTTCAACATTGCTATTTTTGCACACCTCCTTATCAGCAGTACAGCTGTTGTTTTTCACATTCTGCTCAAACTGTGTTTTCACTTGTGGTGCAGAATGGCACGGTCACTGTGGGAAATCAACATTCTGGATAGATTAACACAATCACAGTGCCACTGTTCATGAACAGAGGTCCTCAATGCTTTCATGAGGTGGGTCACAAAAAGGCCATGTTGAAAATTTGGAGTGTAAATACCAACAAATGCCTGGGACATTAGGGTTTCTAACCATAATGTCCCACCCTGTACAGGCTAACAGACATCAGGGGAGTGCCTTTGGATTGTCAGCTGTAATGCTTATGCCATTGCACTCCCACCCTGCAGCCAGTGACAGGCACCAAGGTGTTCAGCCCCAAAGTTCACCTCATTTGCCTATATCACACCCAGCTCAGCGTGCTTCCTTATGGAATAGGGTGACGTAAGTCTGATGACCCCAAGGCACAATGTGACACTTATCAGAGTCTGCAGAGTAGGGTGAGGTCTGCAGGACTTTGTTGTAAATGGGACTTTGTCCTAACAAATGAATTTCCTGTGAAAAAATAAATTTTTAATCAATCAATCAATCAATCAACATTCGGTATTGACAAATGCTTGTTTCCCATAGAGAAACTGGGTTATAATTCTAATGTTATAACCAGCCTGTTATAAAGACATTCATGTGCTGGTTTCCCTACTACAGCACATGCACCTGCCACAAATTTCCTGCTCTCAGCGTCATCTGTCCACACTCTTCAGCACTCTAAACTTCCCCGACAGAAGCTGGTGGTAAGTTCTTCATTTAGTTTAACAAAATACTACTGGGCACCAAAAAAACAACTACCTAATTGGCCCAAGTTAAAAAAAAAATAACTGCTTCAGTTTATGAGCAAGACGCTATGGACTGCACTAAAACTGCAACAGTCTGTAACTTGAATTAGTACAGAAATACAGTTTTTTTTTATAATTAAAAACTTTATTATACATTTCCTTTATAAAGGGCAGTTACAACAAATCAAGATGTGATGTAGGCCATGCACAATAAGAACTGCCCAACCCACTAGTCCCACCCACACCTTACAGCAGCAACCAGGCTATATCGCCTAAAGTGCAGTGAATAATTTTGTTGAGCATATGAGTAATACTTAGGTGTGATATGAACCTCAGTGAGACAACAAGAGTAAGAAATGGAGGGGATCCCATATCTAACCATATGCTGCTAGTCTATTATGAAGACTTGCAATTGCCCTCTGTTCGGAGATTAGCAATGATTCCATGTAACCATTCCTGGAAAGAAGGGGCAGATTGGTCCTTCCAATGATGTAGAATGAGTTTTTTAACAGAGAGAGCAACCATGGAAATATGGTATTTCCTGATTCTAACTCTAACCAGGGACATGGCCCCTAGAAGACACACCTCCAGAGTAAAATACTTCTGAAGGCCGAGTAGGGGATCGAGAGACCTCTTAATTGAATTCCATAAGGAGAAAACTTTGGGACAGGACCAGGACATGTGAAGGAGCATTCCTTCTTCTTGTAAACACTTAGTATATGTACTGGAGTTCGAGAAAACCCATTTTTTTAATTTAATGGGGGTACAATACATATTATGTAAAATATGGTATTGCATGAGACGCAATCTATCTTGGGAAACGTACTTGCGACAGGATCTCCATAGGGCTTGCCAATCCAACTGGTATTGAGGGAGGAGTGAGTTCCAGAAACTAGTAGGTCGAAGGAGTCCCATATTTTTATAGTACAACACCCTGTATAACTTGGATACGATGCCTGAAGATCCAGACAATTGGGAAATTTCAGGAATCAGGGCTGACACTTTCGAGAGGGGAAAATTCCCAGCACTAAAGTGAGAAGGTGTCTTAACTGCATGACCTTTAAGTGAGATAAGACCGGAATGAGAAACTTGTCAATAATTCCACGTGGGGACAACCAGTGCCCCTCCCCATCTACCAGGGAATACAGTTTTCCATCACCTAATTGAGGCAACCATTTGCAGGGAATCTGCTTTCCATTAAAAGTAAAAGATGGGGAGTTCCAAATAGACTGAGCTAAATCAGTCTGAGGAGAATAATGAAGAAATAAACATAACGGTGCATAAACTCTTAAGGGGATATCTATTGTGGTGCAGTCAGCCATCTTTACATGAGACAATTTCAGGTAGAATAAATTTAAGGGATCCAGGCGTTTAGATTTAATTGCATCTAACTCAATCTTAAGCCATACTGGTTGTGCCATTTCAGGGCCTGGGGATATCCATCTCACACATTTTGCTAGATGACTGGCCCAGTAGTATAGTGCCATATGGGGAATCCTCAGCCCCTCAAGTTTTGGGGCAGTAGCTAGCTTGTAATAAGCCAGACGGGATATTTATCAGCCAGATAAATCTGGTAAATATACTGTGCAATTTCTTAAACCAGTGTATAGGAATAAAAGAATTGAGAAGGAATAAGGGGTAATAAATTCTAGGAACTACATTCATCTTAATAATGTTAATCTTGCCCCATAATGATATAGGAAGTTAGACCATCTGTCAAGGTCGTGAATAAGAATCTGTGAGAGAGAGAGAGTCCAGGTTATCTTCAAACCTATGCTAAGGGGTTACGGGATAACTTTATGCCCAAGTACTTAATTGATCTAGGAGTCCAGCCTAAGCCTAGGTGGCAAATATCGCCCTTAAATACCTTGTGATTTAAGGGGAAAAATAAGGATTTACTAGCATTCAACTTGTAGTTGGATAGCTCGCTAAACCTGGCTATTTCATTCAGTAAGGGTGGTACTGATGAAACCGGATGGGAGAGATGTATCAGCAAATCATCTGCATATGCAGTGAGTTTAATTTCATGATGCCCAACTCAGATACCTTGTATAGAAATATTTTGGAGGATGTTTTGAATGAGAGGTTCCAGGTATAAGTTAAACAACAGAGGCAATAGGGGCAACTCTGCCTAGTACCTGAATGTAGTGGAAGGAATTAGAGAAGGCCCATTAGCTGAGATTGTTGCTGTAGGGATTTATATAATGCAGCAACCCAGGATATGAATACTGAGGAAATTTAAAGGTACTCAATTCCTTAAAGAGAAAACTCAATTCACCCAGTCAAACACCTTCTTGGCATCCAAAGAGGCCAGGCCTGCAGGGAAGTCGGCATCTCTGGTAGCCAAGAAGACGTGGATAACGACGAAATGATCTTCTGAAGAGCGCCCCTTCATAAATCCTAACTGATTCGCATCCTATTAACTCAGGGAGTACCCAGATAACCTGTTAGCTAAAATCTTTGAGAGGATTTTAATATCCTGATTTAGGAGGGATATAGGCCTATAGCTCTGAACAAGCTCAGGGTCCTTGTCTGGCTTGGGGAGAAGCATTATCAAGGCCTCAAAGAGATGGCAGTCAACCTCCATCCCAGATAGGATGTGCTGAAATAATCTATTAAGTATTGGTAATAAAAGTTCTCTAAACGTTTTATAGAAAAGGGAAGAAAATCCATCAAGCCCAGGAGTTTTATCTGAGGGTAAACCGTTAATAACCTCAGTGATTTCTTCCTGAGTTATAGGAGAGACCAGAGAGTCTGTGTAATGTGCTGGGAGGGAGGGCAGATGCGAACCTGTCAGATACTTCTCCATGCAGACAGGGCTGGGGGCGTGCTTCATGTCCCCGTACAGTGTTTTGTGGCATGCTGCCAACTCTTGAAGTATCTTAGTAGGAGATGTTTTCGGAGACCCATCTACAGATGCCCTGATAGAAGGGATAAATCTCACTGATTCTTGTTGTTTATCTGGTGCCAATAGCGCCCTGCCTTCTCACCTTGATCAGTATAACTAGCTTTAGTGCATATGATAGCTAACTCTGCCTTTTCCTGGAGTAATTCTAAATATTTATCTCTCAACACTAGGAGCTTCACCTTATCCTCTTGTGGAGAGTTATCCGAGACATTGGATTCGAGAATCCGAATTTGGGATAACAAGGATAATAATTATCTTTCCCTAACTCTTTTCCTAGCCACTGAGAGGCTAATAAGAATGCCTCTCATGTAGGCCTTAAAAGCCCCCCATATAATATCCGGTTTTGCACTATTTAAAGGGTTGGACAGAAAAAAGGCCTCAATGTGCTCCCTTATGGTTTTGCAATATTTAGAGTCTTTAAGCAGTTGGTCATTAAGTGTCCATCTTGTTTCTCTCTTTGACACATCCTGGATTGTCAGATCCCACAACACCAAAGAGTGGTCAGAGACTGGGCCAGGCTGTATCGACGAGGACCTAACCCCAGGCAGGAGAGTCTGAGAAATGAATATGTAGTCAATACAGGACTGAGCCGTGTGCTAAAGACCTGTATGTGAACTCCTTGGAATCCGGATTTAGGACACGCCAGACATCACAGAGCCCGCACTGACCCAGTAAGTCTCTAAAAGCCCTCTGACCTGGGAGATCCCCGATCCACCACCTGACCTGTCAAGGTTTGAGTCTACAACTTGATTAAAGTCACCCCCAGGATAATCCTTATGGGCAGGAAAGCAGGATTACATTTATAAGTCTCATGAAATAGGCAGGATCATCTGCATTAGGACCATATGCTGCCCAGTAGCAGTGGTATTGACCAGAGAGTACTAGAACTAAAACGAACCTGCCCTCAGGATCCCTGATAATTTGAGTTGAAACAAAGGAATGCCCCTGTTGAATAATGATCATAACCCCACAGCTATTTGAGGAGCCTTGCACCTCATACACCATCCCCACTTGTTGCCTCCTCACTTGTGAGGCTTCTGCTTCTAATAAGTGCAATTCCTGTAGACAAGTAATCTGAGTACATAGTAGGCTTAAATGTTTGAGAACCTGATATTGCTTAGATTTTTTCCTGATCCCCTTAACGTTCCACGTTGCAGAAGTCACCTCGTTGGCCATCTACTAGAGACGACTAAGAGTAATAGATTTGGCCCTGCGCTCAGGGTGTATAACACTAATAATGTAACCCTCCCATTGCTGCTGTAAGGCCCTCCCACCACCCAACCCCCACCAAGAGCCCAAGTTTGAACCCCCAGTACACCACCACCCACAAACAAGAACACATAGCACTCACCCCTCCCGACCCCCAAACTGTCACAAGCAATGCTTAGCACAGCACTGGATCATATCCGCTCCTCCACCCCTCAAACATATCTCCTGCTAATAATCACCTCATATCTCTAGATATAAAGCAGTTAATAAACTGCGTTAATGAGGGCTTAATATCTAAAGAGCGGTCTTGAACTTCCAGAGCCTGTGAACATATATTAGTGAATCCACTAGTTATCGAGAGATGAAAATGAAACTGGATGTCATAAATGTGAATATGGCAGGTCACCACAAGAGTCTCGAGAGAGAGTTGAAAAATGCTTGTCCCCCATGGGGGACTACATCATGAACCAGAGCTAGGGAAAAACTGATACGGAGGGGTAAGCCCATTATCGAGATGAGAACATGAGAAAACAAGAAACCAGGTGAGAGCTGAAACACGATCCTGAGATGGGAAAACAATGGGAATAATTACCCAGGGGTTACTGACCCCTAGTTCTGAAACCTCCCCACAAAACCTGAACAGCATAGCAATTGAAAGCAATGCAGTCCTCTCAAGGCAAAATTACCAGACCTGCATTACATGGGTGAACCACGCCCTCTTGTGGTCGTAACCTAATCCTACCAGCCTGCTAAAGCACCCGGAAAGCCCGAAACTGCTCAGAAGACCTAAATCCCACCATATAAAACCTGATCAGAAGGCATAACCCAAAACCTTCCCTTGTGTGCGCCCTCGAGAAACATTGTCCCGGATGCAGTCCGAAGCAAGCCCTCCGGGGGCCCCCCAAGGATTCTCCCTGAAGCACTATTCACACCAACAGGCCAGGACCTGAAAAAAGTAAAAATCAGGTTGTATACTAGTAGCCCAGTTCTATTAGAGACCATAGACTTAACTGAATTCTGTTGTTAGAAGGAGCGTTCTCCACACAAAAAAATAAGTAACAGTTCACTCAGAAGTTCCCGGTGAGTCCCGAAGATCAGGAGGCCCTCTCAGGTTGTCCGGAACAAATCTGGCAATGCCGACTTAAGGCTTAGTAGCGCAACTTCAGGATCCTCAAAACTGAGCCATGAGCCATTTACTGAGACTTGTAACTTTGCTGGGTACCCCATCCTGAACTTTAATCCCATCGCTGTGATCTTAGATACAATCGGGTGGAAGGCTTTCCATTTCAATCGGACAGAGCCAGGGATGTCTTGAGCAATTCTCAGCTTCGCCTTCTCCCATCTGACTTCTTGCAGGGCCTTGACTTTCTGTAAGAAATGGTGCTTTTCTAGGTAGTTCAGAAAATGGCAAATGATGGGGCGAGGAGGGGCATCAGGTGGGGGTTTTGGTAGAAGGGACTGGTGAGTCCGTTCTATCATATATGTTGGGCCAAAGGGAGAGGGACCAGTGACCCTTTCTACCAGCTTCTGGACAAAGACTACGTATTCTGGCCTTCTTCCTCTTCGGGAGCCCAAGAATTACCACATTATTTCTCCAACTATCGGCCTTCCAAGTCTTCGAGTTTAGCTTCTAGATGAGATAGCTTTTGTTTCGTTAATAGGAGCTCAGGATCCAGACTTTCCAATTTTCTCTCGATCGAAACTATTCGGACAGTGTTGTCCGAAACTGTCGTGGAGACTTCCTCTAACTTTCTGGAGAGGGATTTCAAGTCAATTGCCATATCTTTCATCTCTTCCCAGAATGGTTTAAATTCCTCCAAGAATCTGTTAAGAGTTAAGGGTTCTTGATCCCCAGCTTGACACGAAGGATCCAGTTTGTCTGCGCCACTCGAGGCTCGGGATTTCTTTGAGGCCTTCTCAGGAGTGGCGGGGGGGTGTTTCTGTGGGGCTTTCTTCATATAAGCCTCCATTTACCACACAGATACCCAAAACAGGAGCACAAGCTATTTAGAGAAAAGGATAACTTGTAGGCAGAGGAATTAGTTGAAGTTTAACAATATTAAATGACGAATTTATATTCGGGAAGCAGTAGCTTAGCGGAGGAACTTCTACTCAGCACTCTGCATTACATGATCAGAAATACAGTTATTTTCTATAATTGCTGTGGCAAAAAAACAACGCCCAGCAATTACACAAAATAAAGGATGGGTAGGTGTGTAAAACTCAGATTTTACACACCCTCAGGAGTGACTTAATAAACCCCTTGAACTTTGCTCTCAGGGTTTATGTGGCATCTTGGGGGTATAAAATCCTCATTATAACTACCTACCCATTCATTATTCTCTATATTATAATTGGGGTATGAGTTACTGTAGTTTGAATAATTGTTTTATGTATTGTTTGTTTATTTTTGTGTGAAATTAACATAAATAGTCCCTCCCCCACGGTAAATTGCATAGGATTTGGATTGTTTGCTGTGATCATTGTCATTGTCTCAGCATTTATTTTTCATATTTTTAGCTGACAGATAAAAGGTCCCCCCCTTTGTCTCTTGCACACCCTCCCTTCTCCTCTCTACTCTGCCTGTGCTTCTGATTCCTGGGTCAGCTTCAGAACCTATTTGGTCTGCCGCTGCCCACCCCCCTTTGTTACTGATAAGTAACCAGGATCAACAATGGCAAGATTTACTGATGGGATCCTGGAAATATGTTAATTTGTGTTCACCCTGAAAACCGCAATTGTACTATTAATCTATTATATTTAAAAGTAAGACTTGATTCTAAGTGAGAATTGTAAGTGGGGTTGGGAGACGAAGCAAAGAAAATGGGCCAATTCACACCTTAAACGTCAGCCTGGCCAGGACTCCTTAAACTAACTTCTGCACTTAACACCTAATCAGGGAGATGAGAATCATGTCACAGTTCATCCTGTCTTGCTGAGATTACTCAATGGCTGAGTCCTTTACAAAACAAAAACTAAAATGCAGTTTAGGCAAAAGAAGAATCAAAGAAAGGGCATGGTCAAGAGCAAAGCAGGATAGACATATGCACCTCAAGCTCCTTGCATAGGACCAAAACCAGAAAAATATCAGAAGAAACATCTTACAGTCAGACAGACTTAAAGAAAGATGGCTACTGTATAGATATGGAAAGGCAGTTTGAATTGCAATGGGAAGACCAAAAGGAGCTGGAAAAACAGAGGCAGAGGCAGCTCCTCAGGGCCTGGGAAACCACCATCAAAGAAACCAATGAGGAGAGAGAGAGAGTTAGCAAACTCTGATTCCCCACAACGAGCCATAAATTTACTTCACTACCACTATCCAGAAGCTCAACAAAAACTAGACAAGCAAAATGATAAAACTGTGGTAATAGAGCAAAGAATGGAGGCAATGGCAGGTGCGCGGCAGACCATGAGCGCATGGCTGAAGGGCACTGGCAGCTACTTCTACAGCAATAAGAGAGCAGGCCCTGCTCCACAGCAGACTTGAGCAATTGGAAAACTCAGCTCGCTCAGCTAACATTCAAATTCTGGGATACTGGAGGAGACAGAAATGAATGATCTACCTACCTTTTTGGAGCGGTGGCTCACTGAGGCACTGGACTGGGATTCTGGTGACAAGCATCAAGGCATATAGAATCATGCTCTGCAGACTTGTCAACAACTTGGGGTGTCCTGTACTATCCTGATGACAATGACAACTTCCATTCTAAGAGACCAGATACTTAAAGCTGCCAGAGAAGCATTACCAGTGATGTTGGAGGACAGCAGGATTCTTTTCTTTGCAGATTATTCATACGCTACCAGGATCGCTGCAAAGCATTCAAAGGAGTGGCCACAAAGCTCAAAGCCACAGGTATCATGTATAGAATATCTTTCCCTGCTCACCTAAAATGTGCTTATTTAGATAAAATGTACTCATTTATAGATGCTATGTCAGAGGCGGACTTTTCAACAAACTTTCCAACAAGCCACAGGATTTATCACAGGGAGCTGATATTTAGAGCCCAGAGGAGGCTGATTCTGACTGAACATCCGAGACTATCAATACAGTAGCAAAAGTCATGGTTAATTGAGCAGTATTTGTTTTGTTGCTGTAAGGTCTGTGAGTTAAAATGGCTTGTGCGACCCTATGTTCCTAGCTTAAGTGTCAGATTTAGATGTATAGCATCTGGGCAAGGTGTCTACATGTTATCCCCAACGTCAAGCAGAACTGGGTCAATATCATTTTTCTTTATTTTCTTCTTTTTCTGCAGTTCAAATGGTTAAAGGTGTAAGTTCCAGCAGTTAAATGGGTTTACAGAGTATGCACAGAGGCTCATTGAGGTAAAATGGTGGCTGAGTGTGAGAAGGACTGCCTTGTGTTAAATTTAAATGTGGGTGGACTGTTGACTGTGTAGCTTGCGTAGTAAGGGGTGGTTCGCACATGTTATGGGGTTCATTGTCTCACTAATGCTGCCCAGACTACTCTGAAATGATAAGCTGCTAAATGAAGTCCTGATTAGGTTGGCTATTGGGGTTATTTTGTTGTTGGGATTTGAAAACTGCACCCAGTAGCATAAATGTTTATCTGGATTAGACCCTAAGCCTCTAGTATGCATATTAATGTTGCTTGTTTAAAAGTTTAACTGTAAGTAAGTAAGAAAGTAAGTAAGTAAAATGTATTTCTTTCAAGCACCCTTCCCAAGCTCAGGACACTTCTACAATAATTCAAAACCACTTTAAAACACATTACACAAAACAATAAATACAGCAATGATAAATAACACCCCCTTATTACATCTCAGCAAATGCTTGGGTAAAAAGGAAAGTCTTTAGCTGTGTTTTAAAACTTTCCACAGTCAGGCAATCTCGTATCTGATGAGGTAGAGAATTCCACAGGATTAGTGCCATAAAGGCAAAAGATCTACCGCCACACATCTTTAAACGCACCCTGGGTATCTCTAGCAATCCCTCGTCAGAAGTGAAGAGCAACGATTCAAATATCTCCAGGTCTGAGGTTGTGGTGAGTTTGAGGGCGGTGTGTTTTTACCTTTTATAGATGGTAGCTGGGAATCTGATTATAGTAAAGCCCCTTGGGCTGGTGTAGTCAGCTAGTGGTATATAAGAAAATCGGAGTTATTTCCCGAATGAGCTTTGGCCACAATATGGCCCCAAGGTGTATTAATTCTAATTGATTTAATGAAGCTTTTACCTTCATGTTGTCAAAGTACAGTACAAGTTACATTAAACTGTTCCCTAAACTCACTGCTGTAGCATTGCTCAATGAGTTTCCCAATCTGTGCAGTGTTTAATTCAATGAATTATTAAAAGTTTAGTATTGGTTTGCAACTAGCTGTTAGGACTATAAGCTTTATTTTCAGCTGAGTGCTTATGAGTTTCATTTCAGAAGGCAGACTAAACAACTCTTAAGGAATGCTGTGATATTTATAAACAATGCTCTTAAGGAATGCTGTGATATTTATACACAATGCTCTTAAGGGATGCTGTGATATTTATAATTATACAATGGCAAGGAAATTTCCTGTATTCTGATTGGTCAGTGGGTGCCTGAGACAGTGATGTTATTACACACTAACATCACTGTATGAATTTACTTGAGCATATGGAGCATTTCATTGAGCACTTTTTTCTCTTCAAAAACACAAAAAATGTACTAAAAATATTTGTAATGTTTTGTTTATTTTGTATAACATTGAGCCATTAGTAGAATTGCAATAAGGCACTCCAAGGTGTGTAGATTAATGACGTCACTCCCAGGGAGCACTCGGCTCGCCCTCGCGGCTTCAACCCACCCCAGGAGTGACGTCATTACATGATAACACACACCATGTCGTGCCTTATTGCTTAAACAATGCTCTTAAGGGATGCTGTGATATTTATAAACAATGTCATGAAAATGCATTGCATAAACACTGTAAAACAGCTACTGCCATATCACTGAACAGGTACAAGTGAGTTGAAAAGGCAGTGAAGAATGATTGGAAAATAATTAAAAACTTCAACAATTCAAGCTGCCACGGCAGTAGAATCACAAAAAAACAAGCATTTGTCAACGCTGAATGTTTGCTTGCTGATATTAGCATTAGAAATGCAGGAGTTAGACAAATGCAGAAAAGGAATGGCAGTGAAGTATTAAACTTTATGTGAACCCCACCTCCATCTATCCTGTAGAGACGGACAAGATTTGGGGTTAGTGCTTGAGTCATCGGCCATGACGGTCAAGCCATGTCACCTCACCCTATTCTGCAGACATCGATAAGTGTTAAGGTGTGCCTTAGGGTGTTTGGCTTTACAGTCACCCCATTCCATAAGGATACATAGCTGCAAAGACAGTGTCAGCAGATAAGGGCCTATGGCCCACCCAGTCTGCCCATTTGAACTTGTAAGTTCAGTTTGTGTTTTCTGTTGCCCCTTACCCCTGACCTTCAGAATTCCTTTATGTTTATCCCATGCATTCTCAAATCCCATGATTGTTTCAGCCCCCACCACTTCCTCTGGCAGGGTGTTCCACTTGTCCACCACCTGTTCTGTGAAGAAATTCTTCCTCATGTTTCCTCTGAATCATCCTCCCTCCAACTTCATCCCTTGCCTTCTAGTCCTGGAACATCTTTTTCACTTAAAAATAGTGTATTCCTGCACCCTGTTCCTCCCTGTAAGATACTTGTATGTCTCAATCATATCCCCTCTCTCCCTCCTCTCCTCCAGGAGTACATGTTCAGTTCCTTCAACCTGTCTTCACAGGACTTATGATGCAATCCATGCACCATCTTTGTTGCCCTCCTCTGAACCTTCTCTACCCTGTCTATGTCCTTACGTAGGTATGGTCTCCAGAACTGTACACTGTACTCCAGGTGGGGCCTCACAAGTGTCTTGTATAGTGGAATTATGACCTCCCTTTTCCTGCTGGTGATGTCCCTGCCTGTGCATCCCAGCATCCTATTTGCTTTACCTGCTGCCTTGTCACACTGTTTTCCTACCTTGAGGTCATCAGAGATGATAATCCCAAGATCCCTTTCCTGCTTGGAGCATGCTATATCCTCATCCCCCAACTGATATATTGTGCCAGGGTTTTTGTGCCCCATATGCATTATCTTGCACTTCTTTGCATTGATTTTTAACTGCCAAACCCCTGACCATTCTTTAAGTTTCTGCAGGTCCCTTCTCATTCTGTCTACACCCTCTGGTGTGTCTACTCTGTTACAGAGCTTTGTAATATAGTGAAATGGGAGCAGCATGGGAAAGTGGGTGAAGTCTGTGGCTGAAGAGTCCAAGGTACACGTCAATGCCTGTCAGTGGCTGGGGTGGGGGTGGGATGGTATGAGCAGTACAGTCAGCAATCCAAAGGCACACCCCAATGCCTGTCTGTCTGCACAGGGTAGGGATGTTATGGTTAGAAACCTCAATGCCTTGGGCGTTTGTTGGTATTTACAGTACAAATTTTCAACATGACCTTTTTCTGACCCCACCTCAGGAAAGCATTTGGGACCTCTCCTCATAAAAAGTGGCAGTGTGATTTTGTCAATGTATCCTGAAAACTGACTTCCAACAGCGACAGTGCCATTCTGTACCACATGTATGAAAACACAGATTGGGCAGGATGTGAAGAATGACAGCTGTACCATCCATAGGGGGGTATGAAGAGATGGCAATGTTAAAGTGGGAAAATTAAAAATGCTCACACTACCAAGCATACATGGAAACTGCACAACACATGCACATAACAGTCACTTTATGGAGTTTTGTCACCAGATTCTCGACATAGGCATTTTATGACCTGTGCTCATGAACAGTGTCACTGTGATTTTCTTAATGTGTCCCAAACACTGATTTCCCACAGCAAACTCAGTATTCTGTGCCGGAACTGCAAAAACACATTTTGACAAGGATGTGAAAAATGACAGCTGTACTGTTCATAAGCAGGTGCAGAAAAATCGCAATGTTGCACATCTGGAGTTAAAATATTACAAATGTGCAGTTATGAGCATATGTGAAAACTGCACAATGCATGCTCGTAACACAGTCATTTTATGGACTTTCATAATCAAATTGTTAACATAGGCATTTTAGGACCTCTGCTAATGAACAGTGTCACTGTGATTTTGTTATATGTCCTGAATAGTGATTTTACTAGCCACCACACTATTCTTTTTGAAGTGCGAGAACACATTTCTCCAGGATGTGAAAAATGACAGCTATACTGTTCATAAGCAGGTGGAGAAAATGGCAATGTTGACAATATGGAGTGAAAATATTGCAAATGTGATAAGTAACGCGCATGTGAGGAAACTGTGCAGTGCACGCTCGTAACACATTCATTTTATGGACTTTTGTCACTAAATTTTCAATGTAGGCATTTTAGGGCCTCTGCTAATGAACAGCATCACTGTGATTTTCTTAATGTGTCCTGAACAAGGATTTCCCACAGCGAGTGCAGTGTTCTGCACCGGAAGTGCAAAAACACATTTTGGCCAGGATGTGAAAAATGACAGCTGTACTGTTCATAAGGAGGTGCAGACAAATGGCAGTGTTGACAATCTGGGGGTGAAAATAATGCAAACGTACGAAGTTACTAGCGTGCGTGGAAACTACACAATGCACGCCGTAACATACTCATTTTATGGACTTTTCTCCAATTTTCAACATAGACATTTTTGGACCTCTGCTAATGAACAGTGTCTACTGTGATTTTCATAATGTGTCCCAAACATGGATTTTCCACAGCGACCACAAATATTCTGCGCCTGAACCATGAAAACACATTTCAGCCAGGTTGTGAAAATGACAGCTGCACTGTCTATAAGGAGATGCACAAAATCACCAATGTTGAAAATCTGGGTGAAACTATTGTAAATTTGCAAAATTCTGACATCTTACGTAACAACTACATAACGCACACATCGTAAAACAGGCATTTTTGATATTTCCACCAAATTTGCAAAATAGACTTATTGAGAGCCCACTTCATGAACACTAGCACTGTCATTTTGTTACTCGGTCCCAAAAGGTGATTCCGCACTGTGACCATGAAATCACCTTTTGGGGCCGATTAACCCTATGACAATTAAAGAATTCATGAGGAGGGGTCCCAAAAAACCTATGTTGAAAATGTTGTGCCAAAATTCAAAATTATACCTGAGATATGCATCAAACTTGAAAAAAACTATCTATTCCATTATATGGCTTACCGGCATTTCCTCAGTTCGCGGTTGGCTTTGAAGAGTGCTGACATGTTCCTGGTCCACTGAAAATCATCGCACCACACTCCAGAGGTAAGTATGGGGTGGGGGGTGTGGGGAGGCAAGGTGCGCAGTGGGTGGATGCAGGTTGTGGGAGGGCAGGGAGACCCCCAAGGGACCGTTTCCTTCTTTACAGGGAAAAAAAAAGTCCCATGATGTTTTTTGTTATGCAAGGTCTTTTAACTGGACATTTGACACACTGGGATGGTCTCCCAGCATGCCAACCTACTGTGTTATTGGGGGTGACTGTAGCCAACGGGGGGATTGGGCACCCTGGTCGGCATATATGGGGGCACTGTAGCCAAGGGGGATTGTGCACCCTCTCAGCACAAACACAGGTTTTGTGTGTGTGGGGGGAATTATGCTGATGGGGAATGGGCTCCCCGCCAGCACATCCAGCAACTGAAACGACTGAAGCTGATGGGGATTGGGGCCCCATGACAAACAAAGACTGTTTGGGGGGCACATGCTGCTGAGGGGATTGACACCCCTTGGCATGGGGCCATAATACTGTTTGTGAACATGCCCGCCATGTTCACAAAATGTATTAGGCTAGCTAATCTTCCACCCTGCAATGACAGGTCGCCCTCATTGCAGCACAATGACTGACACTGCAGTTACGTAGGTAGCCCTGATTGCTGCGGTGAAAATGTTTGACTTGGTGCACTTTGAAGACCAGTGTCATTGGCACACTGTGCCTCCATTGGTCCACCACTGCCAAGCGCCCAAATGCAGTGCCTCCCTAGGCTGTAACAGTGCCGCGCCACCACAATCCCCTTCTCTCCTAAGATGCCATATAATGTTTCTTGCACATGCACACAAGCAAACATAAAAATGCTACACCAGTGAGCTGATGGAACAGTTTAATGTGACTTGTGTACAAATGTGAAACAAATGTTCTGTGTTAATGACTGATGTAAGTACTGAAGTGAATTGTCATTTCTTGTAAGCATGTATGGTATTATCTGCTATTAAATGCAATGAAAATAAATTTCAACAAAAAATGAAAGAGTCAGTAATAGTAAATATATGCTGGGGATTGCTGGGGGCCCCCTGGTAGGCTGGGACCCTTGGCTTGTGCCTATTTTGACTATGCCATAATCTGGCTCTGGCAAGAGATGCAGTTAGCTGTAGGGAATCTGGATCATCTGTAACCCAGGCAGTGCTATGGAGCTACAGTACATGCCCACAGTTCACTTATGACAGTGCACGGGCAATGTAGGTGAGGTAACTTAGGGTCTAGCAATATATCGCCCAGTATTAGCACGACTGACATTGTGCCACAAACAAGTCAGAGCACCCAAGGACTGTCCGTGAAAAGGTTAAGTTTTAGGGAGACTTCACTCCCTCTTGCCCCACAAATGTGAGGGCTTTCCTCCCATACCCCAAAAGTAAATATAACATCCTCCTGGTAGGACATGCCATGAACGCAGCAGAACTGTGGGGATGCCAAACATGGTGGAGTGCGGGATGTTCTAGAAAATCCAAACACCCTATCACTGATGACTTTGTTGCTGTGCACACATTACAGCACTCTAACTCATGACGCTCCCTAACAATGGGCTACCCCATGCTTCCATTTCCAGAGGTGCATGATACTCACATCTCAGGTGGCTACAATGCTGGATGAAGTACACTTGCTACGAAGACAGCGGGGCTGGGGTACAGTGCCACTGTTAGAGGAGCTCTGTTGCACTTTGAAAATGTGCTTCGTCAAGCGAGGCTTTTCAGTTCTGCTCTGGCATGCACACAGACTGGCTGAGCACGTGATTTCTGTGTTTGTCTGTCTATATGATGGCCTGGGATCCAGAAAATCCCCTGAGTCCTAGTAGCAGCCAGATCTAGATCCTAGTCCATACATAGTCAACTGCTTGTGGGGGTGAGGAGGGCCCTCTCCCTGGAGGCCCATGCAATGGAACAGAGAACCGTGGAGGGACATCAGGATGGAAAATGAACCAGGGAGGACAGGGGTTAATGGATCTAAACTGGGCTGAGCATGGACAGGGAAAGAAGAGAAATTAAAAAAATGAAAACATGCAGCCGCTTCCCTGGCCTAATGGCAGTGCAGAGCACTGACGCACAGATGGCCTGGGTCTGAGAGTGAATCTAGGTGATTGTGCTGGTGGACAGAGCACAGTGGATAGAGAGCCTAGGTTTGGGAGTAAATGCATGTGGTTGTGTCAGTGGGCAGAGCACTGTGTATATACAGCCTGGGAGTGAGAGTGAATCTGGGTGATTGTGTTGGTGGGCAGAGCACTCTGGCTATACAACCTGGGTGTGAGTGAATCTGGGTGGTTGTGTCAGTGGACAGGAGCACTGCATGTAGAAAGCCTCAAGTGAGAGTGAATCTGGGTGGTTGTGTCAGTGGACAGAGCACTGCATGTATACAGCCTGGAAAGTGCGAGAGTGAATCTGGGTGATTGTGCTGGCGGACAGAGCAGCACAGTGGATACAGAGCCTAGGTGTAGGGAGTAAATGCATGATGATTGTGCTAGTGGGCAGAGCACTGTGTATATACAGCCTGGATGTGAGAGTGAATCTAGGTGATTGTGCTGGTGGGCAGAGCACTCTGGCATACTAACCTGGGTGTAGAGTGAATCTGGGTGGTTGTGTCAGTGGACAGAGCACTGCATGTATAGCAGCCCAAGGCATGGAGAGTGAATCTGGGTGAGTGTGCAAAATGCGCATTGAGCACTGCAGGTATACAGCCTGTGGCAAGGAGGAGTGAATCTGGGGTGATTGTGCCAGTGGACAGAGCACATGGATAGAGAGCCTAGGTTAGGGAGTAAATGCATGTGGTTGTGTCAGTGGGCAGAGCACTGTGTATATACAGCCTGGGAGTGAGAGTGAATCTGGGTGATTGTGCTGGTGGGCAGAGCACTCTGGCTATACAACCTGGGTGTGAGAGTGAATCTGGGTGGTTGTGTCGGTGGACAGAGCACTGCACTATGCAGCCCAGCGTGAGAGTGAATCTGGGTGATTGTGCTGGTGGACAGAGCAAGTGGATAGAGAGCCTAGGGTTTGGGAGTAAATGCATGTGGTTGTGCTGTGGGCAGAGCACAGTGTATGCACAACCTGGGAGTGAGAGTGAATCTGGGTGGTTGCGCTGGTGGGCAGAGCACTGCATGTATACAGCCTGGGCTGAGAGTGAATCCTAGGTGATTGTGCTGGTATAGAGCACTGTGGCTATACAGCCTGGGGTTGGGAGTAAATGTGGGTGTTGTTTCAGTGGACAGAGCACTATGTGTATACAGCCTGGGTGTGAGAGTGAATCTGGGTGATTGTGCTGGTGGGCAGAGCACTGTGGGTATACAGCCTGGGGTAGGGAGTAAATGTGGGTGTTGTTTCAGTGGACAGAGCACTATGTGTATAAACCCTGGGTGAGAAAGTGAATCTGGGTGATTGTGCTGGTGGACACAGCACTGTGTATATACAGCCTGGGTGTGAGAGCGAATCTGGGTGATTGTGCTGGTGGGCAGAGCAAAGTGTGTATACAACCTGGTTTCAAGAGGGAATCTGGGAGATTGTGCTGGTGGGCAGAGCATGGTGTGTTACAGCCTGGGTTTGAGAGGGAAGTTGGGCGATTGTGCTGGCGGACAGAGCACTGTGTGTGTACAGCCTGGGTATGAGAGTGAATCTGGGTGATTTTGCTGGTGGGCAGAGCACTGTGTGTATATAGAGCCTGGGTGTGAGAGTAAATCTGGGTGATTGTGCTGGTGGACAGAGCACAGTGGATAGAGAGCCTAGGTTTGGGAGTAAATGCATGTGGTTGTTTCAGTGGGCAGAGCACAGTGTATATACAGCCTGGGAGTGAGAGTGAATCTGGGTGATTGTGCTGGTGGGCAGAGCACTCTGGCTATACAACCTGGGTGTGAGAGTGAATCTGGGTGGTTGTGTCAGTGGACAGAGCACTGCATGTATACAGCCTGGGCGTGAGAGTGAATCTGGGTGGTTGTGTCAGTGGACAGAGCACTGCATGTATACAGCCTGGGCGTGAGAGTGAATCTGGGTGACTGTGCTGGTGGACAGAGCACAGTGGATAGAGAGCCTAGGTTAGGGAGTAAATGCATGTGGTTGTGTCAGTGGGCAGAGCACTGTGTATATACAGCCTGGGAGTGAGAGTGAATCTGGGTGATTGTGCTGGTGGGCAGAGCACTCTGGCTATACAACCTGGGTGTGAGAGTGAATCTGGGTGGTTGTGTCGGTGGACAGAGCACTGCATGTATACAGCCTGGACGTGAGAGTGAATCTGGGTGATTGTGCTGGTGGACAGAGCACAGTGGATAGAGAGCCTAGGTTTGGGAGTAAATGCATGTGGTTGTGTCAGTGGGCAGAGCACAGTGTATGTACAACCTGGGAGTGAGAGTGAATCTGGGTGGTTGTGCTGGTGGGCAGAGCACTGCATGTATACAGCCTGGGCGTGAGAGTGAATCTGGGTGATTGTTCTGGTGGGCAGAGCACTGTGGGTATACAGCCTGGATGTGAGAGTGAATCTAGGTGATTGTGCTGGTGGGCAGAGCACTGTGGGTATACAGCCTGGGGTTGGGAGTAAATGTGGGTGTTGTTTCAGTGGACAGAGCACTAGTGTGTATACAGCCTGGGTGTGAGAGTGAATCTGGGTGATTGTGCTGGTGTGCAGAGCACTATGGGTATACAGCCTAAGTGTGACAGTGAATCTGGGTGTTTGTGCTGGTGGGCAGAGTACAGTGGGTATACAGCCTGGGTCTGAGAGTGAATCTGGGTGATTGTACTGGTGGGCAGAGCACAGTGTGTTTACAGCCTGGGATTGGGTGTGAATCTGGGTGATTGTGCTGGTGGGCAGAGCAAAGTGTGTATACAGCCTGGTTTGAGAGGTGAATCTGGGTGATTGTACTGGTGGGCAGAACACTGTGTGTATACAGCCTGGGTTTGAGAGGGAGAGTCTGGGTGATTGCGCTGGTGGGAAGAGCACTGCTTGTATACAGCCTGGGTGTAAGAGTGGATCTGGACAATTGTGCTGGTGGGCAGAGCACTGTGTGTATACAGCCTGGGTGTGGGAGTGAATCTGGGTGATTGTGCTGCCGGGCAGAGCATTGTGGGTATACAGCTTGGGTTTGAGAGTGAATCTGGGAAATTTTCCTGGTGGGCATGGCATTGTGGGTATACAGCCTGAGTTGGCGAGTGAATCTGGGTGATTGTGCTGGTGGGCAGAGCACTGTGGGTATACAGCATGGGTGAAAGTGAACCTGGGCGATTGTGCTGGTGGGTCAGAGCATGGTGTGTATACGGCCTGGGTTTGGAGTGAATCTGGGTGATTGTGCTGGTGGGCAGAGCACTGTGTGTATACAGCCTGGGTTTGAGAGTGAATCTGGGTGATTGTGCTGGTGGGCAGAGCACTGTGTGTATACAACCTGGGTGTGAGAGTGAATCTGGGTGATTGTGCTGGTGGGCAGAGCACTGTGGGTATACAGCATGGGTGTGAGAATGAATCTGGATGATTGTGCTGGTTGGCAGAGTGCAGTGTGTATACAGCCTGGGTTTGGGTGTGAATCTGTGTGATTGTGCAGGTGGGTAGAGCACTTTGTGTATACAGCCTGGGTGGGAGAGTGAATCTGCATGATTGTGCCTGCGGGAAGAGCACGGTGTGTATGTAGCCTGGGTTTGAGAGTGAATCTATGTGATTGTGCTGGTGGGCAGAGCACTGTGGATATACAGCCTGGGTCTGGGTGTGAATCTGGCTGATTGTGCTGGTGGACAGAGCACGGTGTGTATACAGCCTGGGTTTGGGTGTGAATCTGTGCGACTGTGCATGTGGGCAGAGCACTGTTTATATACAGCTTGGATATGAGAGTGAATCTGGGCAATTGTGCTGGTGGGCAGAGCACTGTGTGTATACAGCCTGGGTGTGAAAGTGAATCTGGGCTATTGAGCTATTGGACAGAGCACTGTGTGTATACAGCCTGGGTGCGGGAGTGAATCTGGGCAATTGTGCTGGTCGGCTGAACACTCTGTACTGCCTGGGTTTTGGAGTGAATCTGGGTGATTTCGCTGGTGGGAAGAGCACTGCATGTATACAGCCTGGGTGTGAGAGTGGATCTGGACAATTGTGCTTTTGGGCAGAGCACTGTGTGTACACAGCGTGGGTTTGGGAGTGAATCTGGGCAATTGTGCTGGTGGGCAGAGCATTGTGGGTTTACAGCCTGGGTTTGAGAGTGAATCTGGGCAATTTTGCTGGTGGGCATGGCACTGTGGGTATACAGCCTGGGTGGAGTGAATCTGGATGATTGTGCTGGTGGGCAGATCGCTGTGGGTATACAGCCTCAGTGTGAGAGCGAGTCTGGGTGATCATGCTGGTGGGCAGTGCACTATGGGAATGCAGCATGGGTGTGAAGTTAACCAGGTTGATTCTGCTGGTGGGTAGAGCACGGTGTGTATACAGCCTCGGTGTGGGTGTGAATCTGGGTGATTGTGCTGGTGGGCAGAGCACTGTGTGTATACAACCTGGGTGTGAGAATGAATCTGGATGATTGTGCTGGTTGGCAGAGCACGGTGTCTATGTAGCCTGGGTTTGAGAGTGAATCTGGGTGATTGTGCTGGTGGGCAGAACACTGTGGGTTTACAGCCTGGGTTTGGGTGTAAATCTGGGCGATTGTGCTGGTAGGCAGAGCACGGTGTGTATACAGCCTGGGTTTTGGTGAGAATCTGGGCAATTGTGTGTGTGGGCAGAGCACTGTTTATATACAGCTTGGATATGAGAGTGAATCTGGGCAATTGAGCTGGTGGGCAGAGCACTGTGGGTATACAGCCTGGGTGTGGGAGTGAAACTGGGCAGTTGTGCTGGTCGGCAGAACACTGTGTACAGCTGCGTTTGAGAGTGAATCTGGATGTTTGTGCTGGTGGGCAGAACACTTTGTGAATACAGCCTGGGTTTGAGAGTGAATCTGGGCAATTGAGCTGGTGGGCAGAGCACAGTGGGTATACAGCCTGGGTGTTGGAGTGAATCTGGGCAATTGTGCAGGTGGGCAGAGCACTGTGTGTATACAGCCTGGGTGTGCGATTGAATCTGGGTGATTGTGCTGGTGGGCAGAGCACTGTGTTTATACAGCCTTGGTTTGAGAGTGAATCTGAGCAATTGTGCTGGTAGGCAGAGCACTGTGAGTATACAGCCTGGGTGTGGGAGTGAATCTGGGCAATTGTGCTGGTGGGCAAACACTGTGTGAATACAACCTGGGTTTTAGAGTGAATCTGGGTGATTGTGCTGGTGGGCAAAGCACTGTGTGTATACAGCCTGGATGAGAGTGAATCTGGGTGTATTGTGCTGGTAGGCAGAGCACTGTGTGTATACAGCCTAGGTGTGAGAGTGAATCTGGATATTTGTGCCCGTGGGCAGAGCACTGTGTGTATACAGCCTGGGTGTGAGAGTGAATCTGGGTGTTTGTGCTTGTGGGCAGAGCACTGTGGGTACACAGCATGGGTTTGGAAGTGAATCTGGGCAATTGTGCTGGCAAGCAGAGCAATGTGGGTGTACAGCTTGGGTTTGAGAGTGAATCTGGGCAATTATGCTGGTGGGCATGGCACTGTGGGTATACAGCCTGAGTGTGAGAGTGAATCTGGGTGATTGTGCTGGTGGGCAGAACACTTTGTGAATATAACCTGGGTTTGAGAGTGAATCTGGGCAATTGAGCTGGTGGGCAGAGCACAGTGGGTATACAGCCTGGGTGTTGGAGTGAATCTGGGCAATTGTGCATGGTGGGCAGAGCACTGTGTGTATACAGCCTGGGTGTGGAGTGAATCTGGGTGATTGTGCTGGTGGGCAGAGCACTGTGTTTATACAGCCTTGGTTTGAGAGTGAATCTGGGCAATGTGCTGGTAGGCAGAGCACTGTGAGTATACAGCCTGGTGTGGAGTGAATCTGGGCAATTGTGCTGGTGGGCAAAGCACTGTGGTATACAACCTGGGTTTAAGAGTGAATCTGGGTGATTGTGCTGGTGGGCAGAGCACTGTGTGTATACAGCTTGTGTTTGAGAGTGAATCTGGGTGATTGTGCTGGTGGGCAGAGCATCTGTGTATACAGCCTGAGTTGGTGAGTGAATCTGATGTTTGTGCCCATGGCAGAGCACTGTGTGTATACAGGCTGGGTGTGAGAGTGAATCTGGGTGTTTGTGCTGTGGGCAGAGCATGTGGGTACACAGCATGGGTTTGGAAGTGAATCTGGCAATTGTGCTGGTAAGCAGAGCAATTGGGTGTACAGCTTGGGTTTGAGAGTGAATCTAGGCAATTATGCTGGTGGGCATGGCACTGTGGGTATACAGCCTGAGGTGAGAGGAATCTGGGTGATGTGCTGGTGGGCAGTGTACTGTGGGTATACAGCCTGGTGGAAATGAACCTGAATGTGGTGATGGGTAGAGCATGGTATGTATACAGCCTGGGTTTGGGTAAATCTGGGTGATTGTGCTAGTAGGTAGAGCACTTTATATACAGCCTGGGTGTAGAGTGAATTTGAGTGATTGTGTTGGTGGGCAGAGCATGGTGTGTATGGCGCCTAGGTTTGAGAGTTAATCTGGGTGATTGTGCTGGTGGGCAGAGCAGTGTGGGTATGCCACTTTGTTTGGGTGTGAATCTGGGTAAATGTGCAGGTGCACAGCACGGTGTGTGTATACAGCCTGGTTTTGGTGTGAATCTTAAGCGACAGAGGTAGAGCAATCGCTTATATACAGCTTGATATGAGAGTGAATCTGGGCAATTGTGCTATTAGAGAGCACTGTGTGTATATACGCCTGGGTTGAGAGTGAATTTGGGCAATTGAGCTGGTGGCAGAGCACTGTTGGTATACAGCCTGAGTATGTTAGGTGAATCTTAAAATCTGTGCTGGTGGATGGAGCACTGGTGTATACAGCCTGGGTCTGAGAGTGAATCTGGGGGATTATGCTGGTGGGCAGAGCACTGGGTATATAGCCTGGGAGTGTGAGTGAATCTGGGTGACTGTGCTGGTGGGCAGAGCACTGTGGGTATACAGCCTGCGTTAGGGAGTAAATCTGGGTGATTGCGCTGGTGGGCAGACCACTGTGTGTATACAGCCGCGGTCAGAGTGAATCTGGGTGATTGTGCTGTTGGGCAGAGCACTGTGGGTATGCAGCCTGGGTGTGAGAGTGAATCTGGGTGATTGTGCTGGTGGGCAGAGCACTGTGGGTATACAGCCTAGGGCTTGGGAGTGTATCTGGAAGCAGTTGGTGGACAGAGCACTCGTGTAATACAGCCTGGGTATATGTGAGTGAATCTGGACATTGTGCTGTTGGGCAGAGCATGATGTGTATACAGCCTAGGTTTGGGAGTGAATTCATATTAATGCTGGTGGCAAATAACTGTGTATTGATAAATTGGGTTTGAGAGGAATCTGAACAATTGTGCTGGAGTAGAGCATTGTGTGTATACAGCCTGGGTGTGAGTGAATCTGGGTGATTGTGCTGGTGGGCAGAGCACTGTGGGTATACAGCCTGTGTTGGGAATAAATGCAAGTGGATTTGTGTCGGTGGACAGGCCAGTTCTGCCTTAGCTTCTGCAGGGCAGCGTGCCGTGAAGCGATACAGGTGAGTTCCATCATCTCAGTGCCCTCTGCAGCGAGGAGTGGGAGTGTGCTCTGCTGCAGGGCAGGCATGTCCATGAGTGATATGGAGTGAGTTCCATCATCTGATGCCCCTGAAGCAGGGGTGGGAGTGTGCTCTCCTGCTGCAGGGCACTTCATGCCCCGCAAGCGATACAGGTGAGTTCCATCATATCAGTGCCCCCTGCAGAAGAGTGGGAAGTGTGCTCCTGCTGCAGGGAGCAGCGTGCTTGAGTGATCACAGGTGAGTTCCATCATCTCAGTGCCCCTGCAGCGAGGAGTGGGAGTGTGTTCCCGCTGGGGACCCGAGGCGTGCACATGATCATGACAGAAGGCTTTGCTCATGTATGCAGGTGGGGGACACCAGAAAAGCAGAGAAAATGCCACTGCCATCTCTTGGCTCCCCTGTGCCTTAGTGCCTGGTGGCACTCTATCCTCGTTCACCTGGTGCACTAGCTCAGGGAGGGAGCTGGGGGGAGCAAGAAGACACAGACCTGAACAGGGTACATCCCTGGACCAGGGTGTATCACTGATTAATTTACATGGCATAAAGAAAAAAACTTCGCATAGGAAAAACATACAAAACTGTGCTGCCCCTATGTTGGTGTTCTGATGCCATTCTAAATCTATACATTATTTATTTAAGTCATTGATAACTGGTAACTGTACTGATCCAGGGACCCTTTTAGGCACAAACCCAGGCATATAGTAGGTGGCAGTACAGAAGGAGGAAATATATTATACAATGACTATGAGCTAGTGACATGAATAGACATCTCTGGTGGACAAAAGTAAGGTACATCGCAGAAAAAGCAAGGAGAGGCCAGCCGTATAACCTATAATTACATTCAGTTTCCATCAGGATAATCAAAACTAACTGTACATTATTTACAGCAGGATGAGTGGACTTCATGTTCTAAAAGTAAGGGAGGGAGGGCTACCAGGGCCGATGATATGAGACTGGAGCGAGGAAGGTTCAGGAGTGAGCTTGAGGAGACACTTTTGCAGTGAGGGTGGTGGCTGGGTGGAATGCGCTACCTGCTGAAGCGGTATGCAGTAGAACAGTGGACTGCTTCCAAACGAGGTGATGAGAGAGACAAGGGGGGTTAATAAGGGAAGAGGTGGAAGGGAGGGGCAGCTGTAGAGATATGGTTTGCAAGGCACATTCGAGCAGACTTGATAGACCTCTAGGCCTTTATCTGCTGGCAAATTTTGTATAAATTGTAAATGCAAGACATAGGCGCCACCAGACACTGTTTAGAGTTAGTAGCATGAAACATGTATTGAGGGAAGCTCTATTGTTTGTGTTAAACAGGGAGCAGAGGGTTGCTTCCTACCCTTTGTTCCTCTGCCTGAAATGGGTCTCTGGCTCTGCTGTGCCTTTCCTGGTTACACATTTCAAATGAATCAATCAATCATAATTATTGGATAATAAGCCCGATACCTGGGATGACAAATGGCTGGGACACTTTACTATGCCTCTAAAGTAAACATACTGAGGCTCTGACTCCAACACAAAATAATATTTATTAGTAGAAGCTAACTGTCTCCATTGCAAATGTTGGTTCCAGAACACAAACAAATGAAAACACCTGCTAAGGGAGCTGCCTGTTGCTAACATGATGCAGTCAGCATTCTAAACTACTGGTTGGGCCCTTTTCTGTGATGTCATTAGATCTGTGAGGTAATAACTGTGTGGCTATGGCAATAAAAAGAAGATGCTATCAAATAGAACTGGAAAGCTTTTGGTTCTGAAGCGCATTTTTTCAGTTCATTTGTGTTATTTATACAGTGAGTTTCTAGCCGATCAGTACTTAGTTCTGCTCCTCTTTAAACGTTATACTTTGTGAAGTAAAACAATAAAATCACTGGGAGGCAGGATATAGCTGTACAGCGTAAATAGAACCAGAGGAAGGTTGCTGTGGTTGGAGCAAAAAGGAAAGATTTAGAAGAAAATTGCTCTCTCCTTTCAGAGTGGTTTCCGCTTCTCAAAACCTGGTACTACCTCAGAGAAATAAATCCAGGAAAAAGATTTCAACAGCTGTCTTCCAAATACCTCAAAACTGGTCAGGTAAGTCACAATGACAAAGTACTCTGAAAGTAGTATAACTGTCCTGCCACTGATTTAGTCCTCAGAATCAAAAGTTACAGGTACCAGTAAGATCATACTCAGGTACTGTGGGAAATTATTGTCACAGTAGTTCTGTTTGAGTACCACTCGAGCTGCTGCCAATTCACTCCATTTTGCAGTCACTAGGAGTGCAAGGGAACCTGTCTGAAAGATGTAACTGTTTGCCAGAAACCATTTACAGTAATAATGAAATTACAGTTTGTCTAACCCGCTTTCTTTGCAGTCAGAACTGTGTCTGCCTAGTTCCCCATTCTGGTTTTGAACTGCTGAACTGGACCAATCAGTGTGGGATAAGCTAGCTCTAAAATGGTGCTTTGACTTAATCAGAACTTGACTCATAATCTGAGCCAGCCACAAGAGGATTGCATGGGCAGTGACTCTGGGAGATGTAGTTTAGACTTAGGCGCCTTTTGGACCAACAGCAGCAGTCTATTGTGAGTGATAATAATCCAGTCAAGAACTGGGAGGAACTCAAAGGAAGTGCCCGGTTTTATCTGTTGGAGTTTCAGTTTTGGTCTGGGAGTGAAGGGAAAGAAACCCTGTGTCCTTCAGTGCACAGTTTCAGTCAAAAACGCGTGTAAGGCCCAGAGTTCCGGTCTGAAGCTTGTGTAACTGCTTGTTAGACTGAATCCCCTGTGAAAAGAATCAAAGGATCTCTGAAGAGTAGAAACCAGGCTCACCCTGTAGAAGACTGAAGAAATTGTTGAATTGCACTGGTCTATCAGGAACTGAATCTGCTGTGTGTTCTCCGGTATTGTGCAGTAATTGTGATCGGGATAGAGAAGCAGCCTGCCTGGTATAGTACTTTCTTTTTTTTTACCATATAAATGTGTGAAGAGTCTCGTGGAGCTCAAAAGTAGTCCTGCTGACATTGAAGGACCCTATCTTGTTTGGAGGTCGTGAGTACTAATTCAGGGTCGCTCCCTGTTGAATTGCCACAATAAATCCAAATGGAATCACTGTACTGCTGACTGTTTAAACTAATTTTTCTTTTCACTGTGTGAAAGGGCCCCACCAGCTAGCCACGGTTTGGACTAGCCACTAGGGCTTGGGTACCCAGGGACAGTAACTGGTAGGGCTAGGCCTGTGCACAGAGCCATAGGTAGATAGTGAAGTGATAAGCTAATTAACCTGATTTCCCCCTGTCCTTGTTATATCCCCCTAAATAAATCAGAGCTGCTTGTTTCAGCAAAGTTATACTGCCTGAGGTATTTGTCTATGTTAAAGTACTGTACTGTGATTGTTGCACTGTATCTTATTTCACCGGAGGTCCCAGTGCCGGAACTAGTCCTGGGGGTAAGTGTATACTGTGAAGGTAATTCTGATATATTGTGTGGGCCACTAGTGGGAAGAAAGGGGGTTGCAGTGTCCCAGAGGGCTGTGACCAAGTTAGTTTAACTATTGCAAACCCTGACCTCTGGGTGAGGCACCCGCCATTGGATCCAGGCCCTCAACCTGTTAGTGGCAAATCAGGCAGGGGTAGTAGCCCCTGGGATAACGCCATCTAGGGGTTACATCTTGGAGGCTCACCGCTGGGATTGTGTGTCCTCTAGTGGCCATATTTACAAACCACTGTTAAGGAAAAAAAAAATAAATAAATGGGTACCCCACAGAAGTGGCTGTGCACCGCTGGTGGAGTGGTGTACTGGGGAGGAGATCAATTCTCAAAATGCTATGCTTATCCTGGACATCCCTGGTATCAATAATGGACACTGTGCAGGGAGTACTTTCCAAGGTGGAAGGTTTACAAACCCTGTGGTAGTGGGTCGGCATGCTAATCTGCTCACCCACACTTTCCTGGCCCTAGTAGAGTTTAAGGATCCCATAGATAGCTCCAAAGTGCCACAGACCATTACCCCAGAGGGAGCCTTCACTGCTTGGAGAGTGATAACTAAGGACAGTAAAGACCCGGGGAATGAGCCCCCACCACTATCTGAAACTTTTGAGGAGAAATTTGCTAAATGGTTGCTGGGAGAAGGGAAAACTGTGGAGGACTTGAAGAAACTATTCTTGCCACCTGGGGGTGTTCTCCCCAACACCCTCTCCCGCCCAGTACCCGTAATGGTGGCTAACCAATGCAGACTCCTATTTCTGCACCTGCCATTAATCACGACTCTCACCGGTGGTTGAGGATCTTCTCTGGCACCTCCCCACCCCCAAGGGGAGGATGACTGGGAGACCTGGATAGACTATGTTGCCCCCAAGTGCTAGAATGGCAATGCTCGAAAGTCTAAAGTTTTAAAGAGGGTTAGTGAGAGAGCCTCGGCGGTCCCGCCCTGGCTACCATCCGTGCTAAACGGGCCAGTAACCTGAAGTTACTGCACAGGCTCATCTTGAGGCCTTGGAGAATGTGTATGGGAGCCCAGATTCTGATGAGGACCTATGGTGGAGAGTAAGAAATGCACAACAGTACCAAGGGGAGTTGTTGTCTGTGTATGTCTCTCGTCTGGAAAAATTGTTGCAAGAATGCCTCAGAAAGGTAGTTTGCCAGCTATTGAACTGACTGAACCAGACTGGACAGAATCCTTAAGTCTGCCCCTCTCAGAACTGCTGTTGCTTCAGTTATGCCTGGCAAATCGACTGGAATCCCCACCTCCCTATGATGAGTTAATGAGAGAAATTCGAGGAGTTGAGAAAAGGCGACTCGGAGGGACCTGCACAAACAGCTGTGCTACGACCGAAAGTGACTGAGGGTGACCCATCAAGTGAAGTTCAGGGGCAGAGGTTGACAGTCAATGAGTGCTCTGACAAGGAAAAGAATGGGACAGTAAGGATGTGTGTGGATTATTGCACCTTAAACCAACGGACTATCCCTGATCAGTACACAATGCCCCGTGATTCAGGATGCTTTGGACTGCCTAAACGGGAGCAAGTGTGGTTCTCTGTGCTGGATCTCTGCAGTGGGTACTACCAGATCCTGATGGCCCCAGACCTGCGGAGAAGACAGCCTTGTCTCTGTCCGGTCTGGCTTCTATGAATTCATGAGGATGCCTCAAGGATTTCAGGTGCCCCAGCCACTTTTCAACGATTGATGGAGCGCAGTGGGGACATGAACTTACTAGAGTGCCTGGTATACCTAGATGATGTTATTGTGTTTGGCAGCTCACTGGAGGAACATGAGAGCAGATTATTTAAGGTATTGGACCGACTGGAGGACTTGGCCTTAAACTGTCCATTGATATGTGTCAATTCTTTCAAACATCAGTAGAGTATGTGGGACACATAGTATCCACCGAGGAATAGAGACCATCCAAGTAAAGTTGAGGCCTTGACCACCTGGCCACAGCCCAAAAATCTAAAAAGAACTGCAAAGATTCCTGGATTCTGTGGTTATTATCGGCGCTCATCAAGGACTATTCAAGAGTGATCCGCCTTTACTTAACTTTACATGCGGTATCCCCAACCCACAAAAAATACCTAAAGTCAACGCCCCTCAAGACTGAAAGAGTGTATTTTCATCCGAAAGAAGTATTTGGGGTCCGCTGGACTCTGATTGTGAGACTGCTTTTCATGAGATCATATATCAACTTACCCATGCTCCAGTGCTGGCCTATGCCGATCCAAGAAAACCTTACGCCCTGCACACACACTGATGCTAGCTTGCAAGGGTTGGGTGCTGTTGTACCAAGAGCACAAGAATGGCCTGAGACCAGTGGCCTTTGCCAGTAGAAGCCTGACCCCATCCTAAAAGAACTATCCTGCTACATAAGTTAGAGTTCCTAGCTTTGAAGTGGGCTATTGTTGACCAATTCCATGAGTACTTGTATGGGGCTAAAATACTAGTAAAAACTGACAATCATCCTTTGACCTATGTGCAGACCTCAGCTGTTGGATGCCACTGGCCATAGGTGGCTTTCTGCATTATCTACATATGACTATGCTCTCGAATACCGAGCAGGTCTGGAACCACATAGATGCTGATGCTCTCTCCCGGAGGCCTGTTCCCAGAATGATTGGGTCCAATTGGCAGAACCTGACATTCGGGCACTCTGCCGAAGTTTGACAGGGAGGAACAATGTCCACGGACGTGGACTGCATGGTGGATTGCTTGGGACCCTCTGAGAATTGCATACCTGCTGCTTATTGCCACTTTTCTGCAATAGACATTGGTGCACTGCCTCAGCTGGACAATGACAGTATTCGGCGGCTCAATCCCGCATCCCATGATCAAAGCAGCTTTTAGAAGCCCTCTATGCAGGAAAAGATGTGTCCAAATTACGCTTCCACTGATTTGAGAACTGAACTGTTATACAAAGAAGGTCCTAAGTTGAAACTGATCAATAAACTGTTATACAGAGAAACAGTAGACAGAGGGGGACAAGTAGACAAACAACAACTAGGTGCTGCCCACTGCCTTCGAGACTCAGTACTGAGGTCCTTGCACAACAACATGGGGCACCTTGGTATAGACAGAACACTTGACTTGGTGAGATCCAGATTCTATTGGCCTAAGATGGGGCTGATGTGAGCAACACATTCAAACTTGTAGTCGCTGCGTTACTTAGGAGGAAAGCTTTTCCCCAGAGGGCTGCCCCCTTGTTAACATCACCACCAGTGCACCCATGGAGCTGGTCTGTATTGATTTTCTGAGTTTGGAGTCAGATCAAAGAAATATCAGTAATGTGCTGGTGGTCACTGACCATTTCACGAGATATGCCCAAGCTTTCCCCACCAAAGACCAGAAAGCATCCACTGTGGCCAAAGTACTTGTAGAAAACTTTTGTTCACTATGGGGCTCCACAAAGAATCCATTCTGATCAAGGGAGAGACTTTGAGAGTCGCCTGATCAAAGAGATGCTTTCTGTGGGGAGTGCGAAAGTCCAGAACCACCTTACCACTCTAGGGGGACCCACAGCCTGAACATTTCAACCGTGACTTTGCTAGATATGCTAGGCACCCTGCACCCAAAGGACAAGCCTAGATGGAGCCAACAAATTAGCACCCTGGTACATGCTTGTAACTGCACCAAAAGTGATGCCACTGAGTTCTCCCCACCTCCTGATGTTTGGAAGAGAAGCTCGACTACCAGTAGATGTGTGTTTTGGGGTCTCTCCTGATGGGGTTCAAGCTGACAACTATTTACAGTATGTGCAAAAGTTAAAGGCTCCAGCTAACTCATGCATACCAACTGGCTCAAACCATGGCTACCAAAAAGAAATCTGGCCAACAAAGAACGGTATGATAAAAAGGTGAAAGCACAGGAACCCAGGAGGGAGATCGGTATTGCTAAGAAATCTGGGACTGCATGGCAACACAAGATTGCTGACAGATGGCACCATCTCCCTCACATTGTAGTGGCAAACTAGATGATCTGCCAGTGTACAAAGTAAGGCCTGAGAACAATTCAAAGATGTAAAACAATGCACAGAAATCATTTACTGCCCATTGGACAAATCCTGATTGAGTCTGAGCCCTCAGAAGATGCCCCTCTGGACCAGTGACTAGAGCTGCTGCTAAGAAAAGATCAAGGAAGTCTGCACCTACAGAAGCAGAGTTAAAGTGTCCCTGCACAAGTCCCAGTTGAGCATGACTGTCAGTCCATATCAGAAGAAAGTGAGAGTGACTTAACTATCCTTCTTGCTAACTGAGTCAATTGTTTCGGACAATCCCCTAGTCAATACTGGAGACAAAGCTGGGCCTTCTGACTGTCTAAGCCCCCAGCTTCATCCCTGGAGCCAATGCTCCCAGAAAGTGAAGTGCAAAGCATCAGATCAGATGAAATGGAATCATTGTATGGTTGAACTGTTTGAGCTTTCAGGGAGGAAAATGATAGATTGGGGCAGACTGGTGATACATCCTAACAAGAAGAGTATTTTGAGTGCCCTGACAGTCCACTGACAGTGTCCGAAAGCTCTCCATGCGAAGCCAAATGTTGTGGACTCAGAAACTGTAACTCCTGGAGCTGAAAGTGCCCTAAGTTCTAGCCTCTCTACCCCAGGAGACTCCTGACAAGTGAGGACAATGCTGAAAATGAGGCTCAGAGTGCAGAGACTGTAACAGTTCCCCCTAGAAAGACTGGTCGAGCTGTAAAGCCTGTGGTGCACCCTCAGTTATGATTCACTTGGGAGGCCTGTGGACTTGCCTCTCAATGTTGTCCATAAAGGAGTGTATGTGTCCCCAAGCTCATTGCCCAAACTGAGCATCAGTGCTAACTCCAAGTTACTTGTGTTGCCCTCTAAGCATGGTGCCTGCCTGCCCCAGCCCCAAGGTACATGATAGGGAAGAGCCCCATCTCTTCAGGTTTCATGTACAAGAGGTAATAACTTGAGTTATGGTACAATGTGTGTAATACTATGTAAAGAGGACGTACTGCAATGTTTCAGAAATGCATTCTTGGTAAAATGATATACTGACTGATGATTACATGTGTGAGCCTAATGCAAATGTATATGGTTGCAGTTAAAACTTATGGTACTTGCTTGACGCTGACGCCAAGCTTTCCAGGCTAGGAAGGGTGTAACCCTGCAAATGGGGTTCCCAAAGACTTCAGGAGCTTGCTTGAATGCTCCAAGCCTGAATGGTGTTTTGCGTGGCTATTTATCAGTGAGTGTTTTTAGAGCCTCTGGTACTCTCTTTAAGAGCTGTCTGCTTGCAGACATAATTAGTTTATATGGGGGACTGTGTGCTTCTGTTTGAGTACCACTCGAGCTGCTGCCAATTCACTCCATTTTTGCAGTCACTAGAGTGCAAAGGGAACCTGTCTGAAAGATGTAACTGTTTGCCAGAAACCATTTACAGTAATAATGAAATTACAGTTTGTCTAACCCGCTTTGCAGTCAGAACTGTGTCTGCTCTAGTTCCCCATTCTGGTTTTGAACTGCTGAACTGGACCAATCAGTGTGGGATAAGCTAGCCTCTAAAATGGTGCCTTGGACGAATCAGAACTTGGACTCATAATCTGAGCCAGCCACAAGAGGATTGCATGGGCAGTGACTCTGGGAGATATAGTTTAGACTTAGGCGCCTTTTGGACCAACAGCAGCAGTCTATTGTGAGTGACAGCCAATCCAGTCAAGAACTGGGAGGAACCCAAAGGAAGTGCCCGTTTTGTCTGTTGGAGTTTCAGTTTAGGTCTGGGAGTGAAGGGAAGAAACCCTGTGCTCCTTCAGCACAGGTTTCAGTCAAAACGTGGTGTAAGGCCCAGAGTTCCGTCTGCAGCTCGTGTAACTGCTTGTTAGGACTGAACTATCCTGTGAAAAGAATCAAAGGATCTCTGAAGAGTAGAAACCAGGCTCACCCTGTAGAAGACTGAAGAAATGTTGAATTGCACTCGGTCTGTCAGGAACTGAATCTGCTGTGTGTTCTCCCGGTATTGTGCAGTAATTGTGATCGGGATAGAGAAGCAGCCTGCCTGGTATAGTACTTTCTTTTTTACCATATAAATGTGTGAAGAGTCTCGTGGAGCTCAAAAGTAGTCCTGCTGACATTGAAGGACCCTATCTTGTTTGGAGGTCGTGAGTACTAATTCAGGTCGCTCCTCGTTGAATTGCCACAATAAATCCAAATGGAATCACTGTACTGCTGACTGTTTAAACTAATTTTTCTTTCACTGTGTGAAAGGGCCCCTACCAGCTGCCACGGTTTGGACTAGCCACTAGGGCTTGGGTACTAGGGACAGTAACTGGTAGGGATAGGCCTGTGCACAGAGTCATAGGTAGATAGTAAAGTGATAGCTTAATTAACCTGATTTCCTGTCCTTGTTATATCCCTAAATAAATCAGAGCTGCTTGTTTCAGCAAAGTTATACTGCCTGAGGTATTTGTCTATGTTAAAGTACTGTACTGTGATTGTTGCACTGTATCTTATTTCACAGGAGGTCCCAGTGCCGGAACCAGACCTGGGGTAAGTGTATACTGTGAAGGTAATTCTGATATATTGTGTGGGCCACTAGTGGAAGAAGGGGTTGCAGTGTCCAGAGGCTGTGACCAAGTGTTTAACTATTGCAAACCCTGACCTCTGGGTGGAGGCACCCGCCATTGGATCCAGGCCCCTCAACCTGTTAGTGGCAAATCAGGCAGGGGTAGTAGCCCCTGGGATAACGCCATCTAGGGGTTACATATTGTAAAGAACAACTTCATTACTAAGGTAAGAAGCCACCTGGCTAAGACATTTATTAAGATCCTACAACAAAGATCAAACAAGACCACAAGAGTATGTTTCTGCAGATTTGCAACTGTTTAAAATTGCAAAACTTGTAGTCTTAAAATGTTTCCACTCGCGGCTTCTACCGGCGTCAAGTTGTCTAAGAAAATGTTAGCTGAGAAAGTGCCAGCACAGTATTCAAATTATGAACATTATTGCATTGCTAACTATAGAGATTATTAGCTACCTGAACACCCCTGCTAGCATTGCCAGGAACTAAAATAATATCTGACCCACATAACTGAACACAGAATCTATGCAGTGATATACATGAGGTAATATAATAAATAATCCACCTGGTTCTTGACTTGTATTAATCACCAACAAGAATCTGGTGAACCTGCTAGCCCCACTAACTTGTAAAAAGGTACTCTCAAACTCAGCCAGAAAAGCTTCCTTGCACTGGAAAATGTTTAAAATGCCTGAGCTGGATTCAGACATTACTGGAGTTCAGTGGCACTAAATCAAAGCACCTGCAACCACCGTGTGCTATTTTCTACACAAAAACAGTCCCACAGAGAAAAGGAAGTTCTACAGTATGGACCAAAATGGAGCCATCCAAATGTTTTTTTATGGCCCCAGTTTCTCAAACAATTCCTATCAAAATGACCACCCTTCCTCTTCTTTTCAGTTTGCAAATCTCCTGCTACTTGAGAGCTGCTAGTTGATTGGCTCTCAGCTCTCATGAGATTTCGGCCACCATCTTAGATGAGGATAAACAAACTAGATTTGACTAAATCCAACATATTTTGCAGGGGAGAATAGAGCTAGCAGTTGCTTAAGAGTAAGAGAAACAGATGGGCTCACCAACAGTTCTGCATTCAGCTCATATGCCCGACTCAGCAAGGCTCAGTTTTGTCAGCTGCGGATGTTAGCCTCTGTCACTAGACATCGAGCTCCCATTGCTAATACCGCCATATCTCTGATTTTGCGGTTGCCAACTAAAGTAATGGCTCAGTGCCGACGCGTTCATCTACGTCATATGCGGCATTGTGTGGGTGAGAATCACGAGACTCTGTTCTCTTACTCAGTGCTGTCATGCACCATCAGTGCCATATTGCTCCCACACCACATGACTTACTGACTGCACAGCATGTACAGTCTTACTTACTTGGCACAACTGCGGGATGAGACAGGCCAAAACTGTGCACAGGATGTATTTTTAGGAAAAACAGGTGTAAAATATGCCGATACACCCCTTATCTGAAGCACTGCACTCCAATCATGGACAGTTTCATCATTGCAGCGGCAGTCTTCCCCCCCGGCAACCAGGCACATTCCAGCCCTGCATATTCCAGTGTACAGTAATGTGCATGCTGGACTTATGAGCAACTTGTTTGCTCACTGTACCTTTGCCAGTGAAATAAATAAATGAGCCACTCCACGCCTTTGCATAACTGGTGGCTCCTGCCACCCTTCCCTCGAAGCTGACATCAGGGTGCCCAACCCCCATGTCAGCAGCCCCCCATTGTGGTACACTAAAGTAATTATCTTTTCCCCAACACCAGGATGTCCACTCCTGGTGTCAGATGCATCCCCCACCCCTTTTTTAGCTAACCTCAGGGTGCCCAATCCCCAGGTCATCATTGATTTCCTCCACTAGTCTGGCACATTGGGAGACCACCCCAGTGTGCCAGCAATTTATTTTTCATAGTATTTCACCTGTCAGAAAAGAAAACTGTCCCCAAGGTCTTTTCCTGTAAGTAAAAAAAAAATTCTCCCCTTGTTGCCCTCGCCAACCCTCCCTCTGCATACACCACCTCTCGCACTCCCTCACCCTACTTACCTCTGAAGGTCCAGTGCTGCAGTCTTTTGTGGACTGGGAACACGTCTACACTCTTCAAAAGCTGACTGCAAACTGAAGAAACTCACAGTAAGTTCTAGAATGACAATCAGTGGGGAATTTCAACTTGGGTTGATTTGTCAGCCATTTTTGGAAGTTTTGGTCCCAAATTTTCGACATGGGGTTCTTGGGATGCCACCTCACAAAGACTGGCACTGTCATTTTGTTTCTTAGTCACAAAAGGTGATTTCATGGTTGCAGCATGGAATCCCCTTTTGGAACCGAGTAATGAAACAGCACTGCCACTGTTCATGAGGTGGGGTCCCAAGAAGGCCATGTTACAAGTTTGGTGAAAAACTCCCAAAATGACTGTTACAAGTGTGTCTTGTGCAATTTGTACGCAACTCATAAATTCGCAAGTTTTTAATATTTTCACTCCAAATTTCCAATATTGTCATTTTGTTCACACCTCCTAATGAACAGTATAGCTGTCACTTTTTGCATCCTGCCAGCATTCTTTTCACACCTGTGGCACAGAATGGCACAGTCACTGTCTGAGATCAACATTTGGGACAGAGTAATGAAATCGAAGTGTCACTGTTCATGACAGGAGGTCTCAAAAGGCCAAGTGGAAAATTTGTTGAAAAATTTAAAAAAATGACTGTTATGCAATTTCTACGCATGTTCATAACTTTGCCACTTTTTCATATTTTCACTCCAGATTTTCAACACTGCCATTTTTTCACACCTCCTCATGAACAGTACAGATGTCATATTTCACATCCTGCCCCAAATGTCTTTTCATGCCTGCTGTGCCAAATGGCGCATTTGCTGTGCAGAATCACCTTTGACGATTGAGTACCGAAATAATATGCCACTGTTCATGAGCTGGGGTCGCAAACAACCCATGTTGAACATTTGGAGTGGAAATACCAACAAATGCCCATGGTGTTGGGATTTACAACCACCTTGCCCCGCTCTGTACAGACTGACAGGTATCGGGGTGTGTGGCTTACGGTCATCAACCATAATGCTCACGACATTACACCCCCACCCTGCAGCCACTGACAGGCATCGAGGTGTGCTTTGGGGTCTTCAGCCTTAACATTCACCCCATTCTCCCTACACTGCACCTGTCTCAGCTTATTTCCTTATGGAATGAGGAGAGTGTAAGGGTCGAAGACCCAAGGCATACCATGACACTTGTCAGTGTCTGCAGGGTGAGGTGGAGGGGCATGAGCGTTTTGGTCGATGACCCAAAGACACACCCCAACACCTCTAGTCTTTGCAGGGTGGAGTCTGGATTGACATTAGTTCAATACTTCACTGTCATTCCTATTATGCATCTCTCTAACTCCTGCAGTACCAATTCCGATACCAGCAAGCAAACATTCGGCATTGACAAATGCTTGTTAAATATTGGTTCCAGTTCTATTACTGTTCCAGAACTGCTAGTGCTTCTGATTTATACACAGGTGGTAAGCACCATTTTAGAACTGTATCATGCAGTTAATATCCCTTGTTCAGCTCTTCCATTGTTGGTACAATGCATCCATGTTCTAGTACAGAGCGCTGCAGTAGCAAGGGACATATACTACATCATACAGTTCTAAAATGGTACTGAAAACAGAGTGTAACTCAGAAACACTCACTGAGGTTACTAATAGATCTGTATAGGTGGCACAACAATATAACTAGAACCAGCTTTTAAAAACAGTTTCTACTGAGGAAAATAACTTTCAGGTTTAGCATAGTTCTCCTTTGAACATCGGATGCACAACAGAAAATGGTTACAAATATCTCTTACTTTTAGAAAAAGCGGAGGATCCTCCTGCTCCATCTTTGACTGAATATCAGATAACTGCTCCTCAATGGTGCTGCTCTTCTCTTGAATTTCCTGCAGGTTTTCCTCCATCTTTCTCAGAATTCCTGCTGCTTCCTCCTTGAGCTCTTGGATCAGCCGCTGTTCCTTGTCCTGGAGAAACTGGTGCAGTTTGGCAAACTGTGATGTAATGTGCTGCTCCAAACTCTGAGCTTTGTCCTGAAAAGCAATAATCACAGTGTGAAACTACAGGACAGACTGTAGCTTAGAAGAAACAAAAGCAGATTCACTCACTTGGATGTCCAAGATCTTTTTCTCCTGCTTGTTCCAGAGTTCTGTAAACTCTTTCAGTTTGGATTCTAGAGGAGATGAGACTGTTTTCAGCTTGTCCTGGAGAGATACAAACAGTATTAAAGAACTAGTGTACTGCGTAGAACTAATAGTTTTTAAAAGCTGTCAACTATTACCTTTTAGATCTAAGGTACTTTTTATTTTCCCTTTGGTAATTAGAAGATGTTTTACCTGTTGCTAGTAGGTATAAATTGTGAAGCAGCTCTCTGCCTGGCAGCTGACATATCTAGCTCTGTTCCTCCCATTACATCACCAGCATTGTGACCTCGCTGACTGTGACATCACAGCTGCTCAGGAAGAGCCACTCAGCTGCTTGGTCAGTCACATGTGATGTCACTGCCAGTGAGGTCACAGTGCTTATGATGTGTCATGGAAGGAATAGAAATAGATATGTCAGTTGTCAGGCAGAGTGCTATTCCGCACACCCAGTATAATACAATCACATGGAAAATGTTCTAATGAGCAAAAGGAAAAAAAGAGAAATATTTCCTAAATGACAAATTACAATGATTATTTCTTAAAACGTCTTGGTAACATTTTCTTCTCATATTTTTGGTTCTATTTGCCTTTTCACGCAATAGGTACCAAGAAATACATTTTGTTTAACTACTAAACAGTGTCAGCAGACCTAACGTAAAATAGATAGCACCACAGGTTCTAATCCTAACTGGCCAATCAGATTGCATCATGCAAATGAGTCATTTAATGAGTCAATAAGGCAAGATGGTATTTGTAAGTCAGTTGTGGAATAGTGCACATCCTTGGATGATGTGGCTCAAGGCAAAGCCAAGTGTCTTCCCCCACCCAGGAAAGGTAATTATTACCTACATAGCACACCCAGGAGTGCATTATTACTGTTAGTTCTGTTAAGATTTATTGCATATGTTTATAAAATCTTTTCAATATCATATCGTATAATTTTAACACACAGTAAACAAGTAGTTATGAAGTGAAAGGAATTTTATAATAATACAAATCCTTCCGTAATTGATACAGTGCATAAGTTAGCCATAATAAACCACTGCAATCTTCTTCTACTACCATTTTTGCATACACATACGTATTTCCTTCCTGCCCAATGTGCAGCACTAGCTATTGCGAAGATTATGGCAATGTTTTTACTTGTAAACAGCAATACAGTTTTCTGGTTATCTATTAAGTTTTTTTTTTCAGGTGTCTGGGTTCCAACCCCTTACTACTTGATACCTTCTGTAGCACACAATAAAGCCCATAATGGATTAATCTTGTCTTGACATTATTGTCACAGATACATGTGGCTTCACAAGTATTTGTATTCCAACCACTATAGAAGGCTGATCCATAATTATGAACCTCCACCAAGGATATTCATGGCCTGCGACTTCTCTAAATTTGATCCTGGCTCCTTTTTGGCCACCCTATTTTGCATACATTAGCCAACTATTAGAACTCTGCCTGACACTGACCCTTTACTTGACTTTTCTGTAAATAATTTCCTTTCAGCTGCCAATTTGCATGCCCCTCTTAAACAGATCAGGGTAAAAGGTCAGCACTCAAAACTGCTGGACAGTGATCTTAGGAAACAACTGTAGTTGGCCTCTTGTCTGACTGAATTAAGTGCTGGGAGCTCAGGAACCCCTGCAAAAAGGATCTTAAACCTGCCAAAATAAAATACTTAACTCACCTGCCAAATTAAAATGTGTCAGATCCAAGAAGTTCTGGATACAACTTAATGCTCTCTTAAAGGGCCATACCAGCTCTTTGAAATATGACATAGTGGCTGATGGTAAGAATTTTAGTGATCCCGTAGTGACTGCCAATGTTTTTAATAAATTATTCACGCTGGCCCGTCGGCGCAGTGGTTGGATTTCCGCATGCCACGCCGGGCGACCCGGTTTGGGAACGACTCAGGTCACTGGAGGACTGCCAGGGAGAGGGATAGAGCATCCTAAGGACTGCTCTTCTTCTGGGGAGGAGGGAGGGAGTGTCCGGAGCATAGATGACCCCTGGCAGATGCCAGGAGTACCACTGCCACCGCACATGTACGAACAGGAGGCAGGAGTGGATGTCAGGCGTCATTGCATGACCCCGCCTCCCGAAAACCGGAAAATGGACAGCTGCCAGCCACCCTCAATGAAGCTCGCCATTTTTTCACTAGTTTCCCCAGGCCAGCCCGACCTATCCCTCAAGTCTGCAGCATGCAGTGCGGAGTGCCAGCCCCGCCGTGGGGGGTAAACCACGGGTATCAGAGGCTTGAGGCCGATCTGGGAGTGGAAGCTCAGGCTCCGTGACCAGGCCGAAAGTACTGACGGGCTTGTGCTAGGGTAGGTGGCAAAAATAATAAATAGAAAAAAAATTATTCACTAACTTAAATAGATTCAAACCTCTTCCTTTGGACACCCCCATACCTGTTACAAAGAGCCTACCCCCTAAACTCCACTTTCACAAGATAACATGGAAAGAGGCGCCGATTCTCTAAAGATAGCTAAAAGTGGAAGTTTCAGTGGGGATTGATAAACTTGAGACTCAGCTAGTAAATACAGCCATCCCTGTCATTGCCTCCCCTGTTGCTCTGCTTCTTAACAAATCTGCTGTAGAAGGGAGAATTCATGAAAGCTGGAGAATTGCCTTTGTGGTACCAGTGCACACGGGTGGTCCCAAAGAACCTGTGGAAAATTACTGCCCCATTTCTTTCCTTAGCTGCCTGTCCAAATTATGCCAGATGTTAACTGGCGCACCTTTGCTGCAGCCACATCCAAGAACAGGGCCATTCTCTATGCCCTACGGGGGCATGCCTCAGACAGCTAGTGTTGGAACCCACTCGGGAGGGAGCAATCTTAGAACTGGTACTCTCAAATGGGGAAGGAGAGAGGCTCTCTGATCTTGAAGTGGGTAGCCATCTGGGAACAAGCAACCACCAGACAGCGTGGTTCATGACAAAATTAGCTGTAGAGTCAAGCCACACAAAAGTGAAGGTGCTGGACTTCAGGATGGCTGAGTTTGTCAAAATGGGAGAGTGCCTCAGAAAAGCACTAGCAAACAGGCAAGAAGGTGGGGTGGAGCAACAATGGAGAAACATCAAAACTGCCATCACAGAGACAACTCACCTTTGTGTGAAGCAAATAAACAAATCAAAACAAAAGAAAAAACACTATGGTTCTCAAAAGAAGTGGCGGGGAAGGTAAGGGAGAAAAAGACAGCATTCAGGAAGTATAAGGAAACACGGAAGAAGCAGGACTGAGAACTATACCAGTTAAAACAGAAGGAAGCGGGGAAGGGAGTCAGAACAGCAAGGGCCCAAACTGAGGAAAAGACAGCCAACTCAGTTAAGAAGGGGGTAAAACCTTTTATAAGTACAGAAGAAAGCAAAGAAAGACTAAGGCAGAGATATTGAGTCTGAATAAAGAGGAAGGGGGTTGGGCAGAGAGCAATAGTGAAAAAGCAAGGACACTGAACAAATACTTCTGCTCAGTATTCACAATAGAAATGCAGGGGGAGATACCTAATCCAGTCAATAGAAACATTCTAGATAGGGAGGTTGACATTAGTCCTTTCACAGAAGAAAAGGTTCTGAAAGAATTCTTAAAACTGAAGGTGGATATAGCAATGGGGCCTGATGGGATTCACCCCAGAATTCTAAAAGAACTAAGGGAAGAACTAGTAACACCACTGATTACCCTTTTTAATAAATCATGGGAGCATGGTGTGGTACCTGAGGACTGGAGGGTGGCAGATGTGATTCCCCTTCACATAAGAGAGAGCAAGACAGAGTCAGGAAACTACAGACCTATCAGTTTGACCTCAGTGGTACGGGAAAATGATGGAATCACTTCTGAAGGAAAGAACTGTTGAGTACCTAGAGGCCGGTGGGGCACAGGACTCGAGGCAGCATGGATTCACAGCAGGAAGGTCATGTCAGACAAATCTAATTGATTTCTTTGACTGGGTGACCAAAGCAGTAGACCAGGGAGGGGCTGTGGACATGGCCTACCTAGACTTTAGCAAGGCATTTGACAGTCCCGTACAAAAGATTAATAAACTAATTAGCCAGCCTGGGAGTGGGTCCCAGGGTGGTAGCCTGGGTAAAACACTGGCTGGACAACAGGACACAGTGGGTAAAAGTAAATGGAGTCCACAGTGAAGAAAGGAGGGTTAGTGGGGGACCACAGGGTTCAGTACTGGGGCCAGTCTTTTAATGTCTTTATAAGTGACATTGCAGAGGGACTGGAAGGGTAAGTATGTCTCTTTGCAGATAACACAAAGACCTGCAAAAGGGTTGATATGCAAGGTGGGGTGGAAAGGATGAAAAGGGACTTGGCAAGGTTGGAGGAATGGTCAAATGTATGATAGCTTTGATTCAATGCAAAGAAATGCACCTGGGAAACAAAACCCCAGGGGAAGAGTACACAATGGGGGGTGAGATACTGACAACAGCAAAAATGGAAAGGGGCCTGGGGGTAGTCAAATCAGATTACCTATAGGTGGGCCAGCAATGTGAGAAGGCAGTAAGGAGGGATGGGGGAATACTGGGATGTATAGGGAGAGGCATCCCCAGTAGAAAACAGGAAGTTGTTGGCACTCTGTACAGACAGTTGGTAAGACCGCATATGGAGTACTGTGTACAGTTCTGGAGACCCCATCTCTGCAAAGACATAGACTGGGTGGATGCTGTCCAGAGGAGGGCAACCAAAATGGTGCAGGGTCTGCACCAGAAGACATATGAAGAAAGACTAAAGGAGCTTAAGATGTATAGCCTCGAGGAAAGGAGGGAGAGAGGGAACATGATACAAACTTTCAAATACCTCAAGGGAATCAACAAAGTCCAAGAGGGCAACATCTTTCAGAAAAAGATGTGCAAGAACAAAGGGGCACATTTTGAAGATAGAGGGGGGAATGGCTCAGAGGAAATGTGAGGAAGTATTTCTTCACAGAGAGGGTTGTAGATGCATAGAACAGCCTTCCTGAGGAGGGCGTAGAGTCAAAAACAGTGGGGGAATTCAAGAATGCATGGGACAGGCATAAGGCAATTCTAGCGGAGAGTAGGAGGAAGTAGGCTGTTGGTTAACTAGAATCTGCAGCTTATCTGTTAGGTAGGGAAATGGGCAGACTGGGTGGGCCAAGTGGTCCTTATCTGCTGACAAATTCTATGTTTCTGTGTTTCTATTACAGTAAAATATGCTTTGTAACCAGTTCCAAGGCTATTTTGAACAGCTCTGCCTGCTGACTGCCAGGCAGTATGGTTTCAAAAGTACCATGGAACTGACACTGCCCAGGTTAGATTTACCACAGATATACTGGGCATCATGGACAGGGGCTTCTTACTGGGGCAGTCTTCACTGACCTCACTAAAGTCTTCAGTTTGGTTAACCATGGTCTTCTGTTAGAAAAACTAAAGCTCTTCAGCCTCGATAACCTATCCTGCCAGTGGTTCAACCGCTACCTGACTAACAGCTCACAGATACTGAGATGGAAGGGTGTATAATCCTTGAAAAGAACAATCACTGATAGAGTTCCCACAGGGTTCCATCTATGGACCTATGCTGTTCTCCCTTTTTACGGCTGTGGGTGAAACCTGCAGCCATTTTGCTCTGTGTTGCTGAAAATGGCTGATTGAGACACCCTCCATTGGACTTCTGGAAGTGTCCTTCTGAAAGTCCAACGGAACCTGTAACACTTCGCCATGATCAGATGCTATGGAGTAACTGCTGCACTGTTTTGGCTGTTACTTCCGCATTCTGAGACAAGAACTGCGCATGTGTGACTCACACACATGCACAGTTTCGCTAGCGCCACCATCTTGAGAATGGCACATTGCCATTCACCACAACTATGCATGCATAAATGCCACATGTGCGCAGTTGCTTTGCCACCACCATCTAATGGATGGCACTCGGCAACTCTGGTGGAACTACCGCTTCAGAGCTTTGCAAGCTCTCCACAGCCATATCAGCTCTGGCTAGCATTTGTTGTCTATGCCATGCCTGAAAACCGTGGTGAAGCTAACCTACATCTTTATGCTGATGAAGTTGTGCTCTATAGATGCTCTAGCAATCTCACGCTCATCAATACACAGCTCACTGGTGATCTCTTGGAACTGGAAAAGTTATTTTTTGCTAACAAATTCTGCTTATACACTGTCCCCTCTTAAAAAGCTGTGTCCCTCTGTTTTACCCTTGATAAGGCCTCCTCTGGCTGCATGTAGTCCACTGCTCTTTACTTCGGTAAACATCTCGAGCTTGCTGGACTTAAGATGTAATCTGTATCTGTCTAATCTTTGTACCGCACTGCTGTAGCATTGTTATTATCTCTCTAGCACTTTGTAACTGAAACTTGCAATGTGATATCATTGTATTAACAATCATTATCAACATGTAACTTTTGTAATCAATATCTTGTCATGTCTATTTGAGTTGGTGCCTTTGAAAAAGAGCCCTTTGGATCAAAGGTTGTAATCAGAAACCCAAATAAATAAAAATAAAAAAATAAAATAAACCAATTGGTTCTAAACACCAAGAAAATCAAAGCATTCACGTTTGCCCCTGGACACCTGGCTCTAGTAAAGCAGCACTTTATTTAATTTATTTGAATTTTGATGACCGGGTGACCCAGGGAACATAAGCATTCCAATAAAATAGAGAAGTAACAAGTTATACCATTGGTAGGCAGTATCACTGTACAGGAACAAAGGGTAACAATCAAATAAAATCACGTATGGACAACACAAATTACAGACAGTATTCAGACATTTCCATAGCATACTAAAATATATAAAGGTAAAGGCTGAACTGCATTATAGTAACTAAGTAGCAAGAATAAAAACATAAATACATAGGAATCCAACTGTATATTACATACGTACAGGACAGAGAGTCAGGAGCAAGGGGGAGAAGAAATAATAGGTTAGGTGGGAGGGGAGAGAGGGGGCAGGGAGGAGAGAAGACACTGGCTGAACATAGAAAAGGGGGTTACTTGCAGTTACAGATAGTAGGAGGAAAGAACATTTATTTGAAGTGTCTTCTAAATTCTGGTAGGGACATGCAAGACAGCAGATAGCGTATGAGATTGTTCCACATTTAAGGAGCTGCTGAGGCAAAGGATCACTTGCCAACAGCTAGACGTGTTTTAGGTGGATTCAGAGAAGAAGAAGAGGAAGAGGAAGAAGAAGAAGAAGAGCTTTTCATACATCCAAAGCGCTTTACAAGCAATGATAGACTATTAGTGAAGTGACTGAAAGTGTGGTGGTAGCCATATCGCACATCATCACCCACACACAGCCTGGATAGTTGCATGAACCAGTTTTATGGGAAGAGGAATGTTGGCCAGGACACCGGGAATGTTCCCTACTCTTTTGCGAAGAGTGCCCTGGGTTCTTTTACTTCCACCTGGTCACCCACTAGGACAACACCAGGATAGGCAGAAGGGACCTTGGGTTAATGTCTCATCCGAAGGATGGCACACCTCAGCAGTACAACACCCCCCAATACTGCACTCAGATGCCAGCGATTTTTAGGTGCAAGTCCAATCCCAGTGAGGGACGAGAACCCACGACCTTCCGGTCCAGAGGCGGATGTGCTACCAGGGAGAGGTGAGGATCTAAAGGTCCTGGGAAAGGATTTTGGTGTAAGCAGATTGGTAAGGATAGGTGGTGAGGGAAGGTGAAGGAGCTTAAAAATGGTGCACAGCATTGGGAAGTCCAGTTTGACCTCAAAGGATAACCAGCCTAGGGCGTTGAGGACATCACAGTGGTTGGCCCAAGGTGGGGCTTTAACAGTGAGCGGCTCTGTGGTAGCATCTGTTTTAGTTTTGCCAGAATGGGAGGCTTGACAAAATGAATTATTGGGTCCCCATAAAAAAAGCCAGGGAGAAGTGTTGCCAAGGAAATGGTCTTCCTTGCACTGGGTGTGAGGTGAGGGCAGTACGATATAATCAGCCAAGTTTTTGGTTTGATACCCTAATGACATTAGCTGTATACATTTCAAAGGAAAGATGTTCATCAAGGGTTAGTCCCAGATATTTAAAAGAGCCCATGCCTTCAAGTGGCACACCGAAGCAGATTCTGATTACCAGGGGTGGCTGGGAGGACAGGTCAAAATAGGTGTGGCCAAACAGCATGGATTTTATTAAGTATTTAGTACTAGCAGGTTGTCTGTAAACCATGATTCCAGCACATGGAAGTCATTATCCAAGTCAGAACTGACAGAGAAGACATCTCTGGAGGATCTGTAGAGTACGGCATCATCAGAATAAAGCTGAATCGATGCCCCCCACAATTCTCTGGTAGTTCATAATAAAGACAGAGAAAAGTAGATGCCCAAGGATTGCAAGGATTGATCCCTGAGGGACCCTGTCGGTGATGGGAGATAAGGATGATATGGATCTAGCCCATTTGACCCACTGAAAATGGTCAGATAAGTAGTTGGTGAACCATGAGAGACAGTTGGAGTTGAAGCCAAGACTTTGGAGCTTTGTGATAAGGAGGGGGTGATTTACAAGATCGAAAGCCTTTGTAAGGTCCACAAAGATAGCCTCAGTGACACATCCCTGGTCCATGGCCTGAAGGATGTCAAAGGTGACCCTCAGGAGGGCAGATTCTGCCTAGTGTGATTTCTGGAAGCCATGTTGGTGGCTAGTGAGGGCACTGGTCTGTTCAATGAAGGAGTACAGTTGGTTGTATAGTATTCTTTCCTGAATTTTTGCAATTGGGCATAGGACGAATATTGGTCTGTAGTTCTCGATGAGGTTAGTGGTGTCATGTTTGCGCTTTACAACAGTCGCAGTTTTCCATTTGCATGGGATAGTTTCAGTTAGGAAGGTTTGATTAATGAGTAGCGCTATTGGGTAAGCAAGTGCCGGTGCTCCTAGGCTGAGGATTTCGGGCTGCAAGGAGTCAAACCCTGGACAGCTATCTGGGTTGAGACTCATAAGTGACTTGAAAACCTCTTTCCTCAAAGTGGTTTTCAAATGAAAGAGGGGGTGTGGAGCTTTAGGGCAGGTGGTGTGTGGATTAAGGAGAGTAGCAGGTAGGCCAGTCTTGTATATGTCAAGGTTAGTGAAGATGGAGTTAATGCCGGCTGCTATCTCTGGGGGTAAGGTTAGTATAGAGCCTTTAAATAGCATATTCTGAGGGTTGCCCTATTCATTGCCCTTGCATAATGCATTTACTTGTGACCAAAAGCATTTGGGGTTAAGCAAGGCATGTTTTTTGCAGGTATTTTAAATAGTCATGCTTAGATTTATTGGTTTTGGTTCTACAGGTATTCAGTAACTGGCGATAAAATAACCAGTCTGAGTGAAGTCTGGATCTTTTGAAGGTTAGCCAGACTGGGATATGGGAGCATATTAGATGCCTTAACTCCTGTGAGAGACTAGGGTAGGATCTCTTAGCTCTTCTAACTTTGACAGGGCAAGGAAGTGCAGGATGAGGTAAATGGTTGATAAGGTATTCAAGGGCTTGATTTTGCAGAAGAAGAGTAGTAATGGGGCCCAGTGGGAGAACCAAGACTGTGCTGGAAAGCTAATGAATTAAAGCTGGTTAGATCCCTGGCTTTGAGAATCCTTGGGGGGGGGAGAATTATTCCTACAGATACAGAATGTAGGGAAGTGACTGCTGAGAATGATGCGGGGATTCCAGTGGCTTTGATGAAGTTCGTGTTACTGGTGAGCATCCAGTTCAGTAGGCTGTGGTTACCAGACTTCATTTTCAGTCTAGTGGGTTGATCAAGTAATTGCTCCAGCTTAGCATGCAACAGAACCACTTGGTAAAGTGCTCTGTTTGGACCCAACCAGTCAAGGTTGAAGTCTCCACTGAGAATGGTATCTTTAATAGGAAGACCATTGAGAGTTGCTCCACAGGTACACCCCAGCTCATCCTCTGGAGAATGAACCTGGCAGGTGAACTGCACCATATCCTAATCCTGAAGTACTACCACCACCCACATGCGACTCAGGTACACCCTGGTTCATCCTCTTGAGATGGAACATGGCAGGTACCCTAAGCCATATTCTAATTCTGAAGTACTACCACCACTCTATGTCTCACAAGTACACCCTGGTGCATCCTCTGGAGACTGCACTGGTCTGATGACCTGTGCCATATCCTAATCCTGAAGTACTACCACCACTCCATGCCACACAGGTACACCCCAGCTCATCCTCTGGAAACCGAACCTGGCAGGTGACCTGTGCCATATCCTAATCCTGAAGTACTACCACCACTCCATGCAGCACAGGTACACCCCGACTCATACTCTGGAGGCTGAACCTAGCAGGTGACCTGAGTCATATCCTAATCCTGAAGTACTACCACCACCCTGTGCCCTACAGGTACACCACAGCTCATCCTCTGATGACTGAACCTGGCAGGTAACTTGTGCCATATCCTAATCCTGAAGTACTACCACCACTCCATGCAGCACAGGTACACCCCAACTCATACTCTGGAGACTGAAACTGGCAGGTGCCCTAAGCCACATCCTAATTCTGAACTACTACCACCACTCCATGTGCCACAGTTACACCCTGGCTCATCCTCTGGGGACTGAACCTGTCAGGTGACCTGTCTCATATCCTAATCCTGAAGTACTACCACCACTCCATGCCCTACAGGTACACCCTGGCTCTTGCTCTGGAGACTGAACCTGGCAGGTGACCTGTGCCATATCCTAACCTTGAAGTACTACCACCACTACATTTATTTATTTAGTTTATGTTGACCGGGTAAGTGCACTAGACAATCCTGCCTATTTTCAGGCACGACCCGGGGAAGGGGATACAGATGAATGCCACTGACCTTGAGCCAGATTAAGCTGTTGATGGTATTTTTAGTGACTGAGGGAAATTTGGCCAGGACACTGAGGGAAAGTCCCCTACTCTTTTCGATAAGTGCCAAGGGGTCTTTAACATCCACCTGAACTACCACCAATCCAGACAGATGGGACCTCAGTTTAACATCTCATCCGAAAGACGGCACCTCAGAAGTGCAGCACCCCTCTCATGCTGCACTACAGTGTCAGTGCTGGGATATTAACCCAAGTGCCAGATGTGGGAACTGAACCCACAGCCCTCTGATCTCCCAGCCTCAGAGGTGAGTGTGCTACCTACTGAGCCACTGACACTGACTTACCAGTACCTTGACAGTACCAGCTCAGCGAGTAAGAGCAGCGAGGCAGAGCAAGATAGGGCCTGGTGTGCTGGTAAGGTAGTGGCTGTAAAAGCTATACATGTCCTCTTTAAAATGTGCCCAAATGCAGCGATTCAGTCAGAAATTCCTCCACAGGTACACGCCCCCATCTCCTCTTCTTGAGACTGAATCTGACACGTGCACCCTGAGCCATATCCTAATCTTGAAGTATTACTACCACTCCATGTCCTGCAGGTACACCCCCGATCATCCTCTGGAGACTGAACCTGTCAGGTGAACTGTGCGATATCCTAATCCTGAAGTACTACCACCACTCCATGCCACACAGGTACACCCAGCTCATCCTCTGGAGACTGAACCTGGCAGGTGACCCCTGAGATATATTCTAACCCTAAAGTACTACCACCCGGCTCATCCTCTGGAGACTGACATGGAAGGTTAGAAATTAGAGGTAATATTCAAACCAATAATGTTATTTGCTCAGGTAAACAGGACTAGGGTTGTCAGAACCTTCTGAAGTTCTGGGTTCTAGTTCTAATCTAGAACTTTTGAAAAAGTTCTAGGGTTCTAATCTGTTTTAGAACTTTTTAGAATCCAAACCCTATGTTTTAAATTGTGCTGCCAATAATGAAGATAATAGTGAAATACATGTGAAATTGAGAAGAAGAAATAAAATCTGTTCAGCATAAGGGGAGAGAGAAATGACCATGTGTGACTTTTATATATTGGGTACAGTGCAGCAATCAAAGGGTACACAGCAGAATGTGGCCAGTACACCACGTAGGAGTCACACACACACACACACACACACACACACACACACACGGTACAGTGCAGCAGTCAAAGGGCACACAGCAAGATAATGGTGGCCAGCACACCACATAGGAGTCACACACACACGGTACACACACACACACGGTACAGTGCAGCAGTCATAGGGCACACAGCAAGATAATGGTGGCCAGCACGCCACATAGGAGTCACACACACACACACACACACACACACACACACACGGTACAGTGCAGCAGTAGCAGTCATAGGGCACACAGCAAGGCAATGGTGGCCAGCACACCATGTAGGAGTCACACACACACACACACACGGTACAGTGCAGCAGTCATAGGGCACACAGCAAGACAATGGTGGCCAGCACGCCATGTAGGAGACGACGAGTCACACAACACAGTGACATAGATTTTATTTTTAGGTACTGACAATTGATGCTTCTGCCTCCCCTCCCAACAGGGAAATATATTTCTGGCATGTATTTAAGAATACCCCTACAGAACAGGCTGCTGAGCTGCACACAGTCTCACACACACACTGGGAAGGGTACCGTGCGGTCAAAAGGCACACTGCAGGGTGATGCATACCTCTCAACTGCTATGAATTCCGCATAGCGCTGTGATTTTCACACTCAGATTTACCCCGCTCCTTATAGGTTTACTGATCTTCCTCATAATGTCAGAGGTATTTCTGGACACACAAACAATTAAATCATTGAACTAGGTTGATAGAAACATTCTTTATCACTAACTATATGAGGCCTACGATCTGTAGACATAATATTACTTAAAAAAGAAAGTGTTCCACATTCTGGCCCTTTGCTATGATTTTTGAATTCCAGTACAATGATTTTTAATGCTGAGAGGTTGAGAGATATGGGGTGATGGGCTGGCCACAGTATGCCACGAGAGACGGATTGACACAACATAGTGACCATATACTCAACCTTTCCTCCTCTAAATGTGGGACACTGCCTCTCAATATGTGGAACAAATGAGCACGATGTGGGCCACACAGTCAAATGTTTAACTAAGAAGCTCATAACACTGAAAATGTATGCCTTTATGTTCACAAAGTTCAGTGTTAATTGAATAATATATTTTTCATATTATATACAATGAATTTTTGCTTTAAAATCTTGACAGAATGTGGGACACATCTTCTCAATGTGGAACATGGGGCTTTTTTGAAGTAAAATGAGGCACTGTTCCTCGTAATGTGGGACAGTTGGGGTGTATGACAGTGGATACTGTGTCAAAAACTAACTGCACTGCATGTATCAGGAAGTTTGGGGTGAAAGGACCCCCTCAGCACAGTCCTGATGATTTCTTGCTTTGTATAATTTATTTTAATGTGTTCCTGTTTGTTGGCTTTCTTCTGTTCCCCTAATCGCTTCCTCTCTCCCCCCCACCCACAGCCAGGGTGATCTCCCTCCCGAGTCCCGACTGTTCTTTCCCCGACCCCCGTTCCATTTTGTTCTATTTCCCCTTTAAGGCAACCTTTTTCCATTTCTAGAAAGCCAACAAGACAAAGTACGCTTTTTTAATTCAAACTGTAAAACGCCTCCCAATAAAACTCACAGCAGCAAGTAATAAAGTAGGATTAGAATTGCTGTGCAGAGCACAGCACTCAGAAGAACACCCTCCTCGATCTGAAATCAGACACAGGACTGGAGCCACAATCGCATAGCCACACTTCACTTCCCTGATAATGGATCCCACGATGCTTACCCCTCGGACGTTCTTTCAACCACCTGACAGCATAGCGGCTGCTCAGGTGACGGTGAATCAAGGCGTGCAACCTCACCAGCTACCCCCCCAAATAACTGTCTTGCGCTGCATAGTAGGGACAGGAGCTGAATGGATTGGAAACAGAGCCCGAGCACCACCCGGGAGGGGGAGAAGCCATAAGTAAAGTAAGACTTTTTTCCCAAACAACTTGGGCAGCAGCTAGCACAGCAATGAAGGGCTGGCCAGGCAGACACATAATGGGCTGTGATTTGAACCCTTTGGAACCCTCTAGTGTTCGAGTTCTAAATCAGAACTCGAACACCAGGGTTCGAGAAAGGTTCAAATCTTTCATGAACTAGTTCTGACAACCCTAAACAGGACCTTTTGCACTTACTGATAACCTTTTGGAATTTGTGTTTCCTGAAAATGTGACCTCTTGCACTTCTTGTGACCCCCTTACTGATTTATCTCTTTTTCTTCCTTACTTTTTACTGGAGCCTTCACCTGCCTGTCGAATCCTTGCTCCCTTATGTATTTCTCCACTAACACTGAAGAATGGTTGATCCCCGGCTACCTATAGAAAGCCTTGATTATAAGGACACAGGGTGATCACTGATCTAATGTGCAAAATTTCTTTACCTGTCCCCCCCCCACTGTGTCAGCTTGTCAGATTACAACCAGTCACTTTCAACCACTGCAATTTTCATTTGCATAAAAATGTAGTAGGTCTGTGACTGCTAATGCTGGTTTCAAGTACATGTAACCCCCTGCAAATGGGGGTTCCCAAAAGACTTCCAGGAGCTTGCTTGAATGCTCCAAGCCTGAATGGTGTTTGGCGTTTAAGCCATTTATCAGTGAGTGTTTTTAGAGCCTCTGGTACTGTCTCTTTAAGAGCTGTCTGCTTCCAGTCATAATTAGTTTGTATGGGGGGACTGTGTGTTTCTCTCCTTGAGTACCGCTCGAGCTGCTGCCAATTCACTCCATTTTTGCAGTCACTAGGAGTGCAAAGGAACCTATCTGAAAGATGCAACTGTTTGCCAGAAATCATTTAGAGTAATAATGAAAATACAGTTTGTCTAACCTGCTTTTTGCAGTCAGAACTGTGTTTTGCCTAGTTCCCATTCTAGGTTTGAACTGCTGAACTGGACCAATTAGTGTGGGTTAAGGTAGCTCTAAAATGGTGCCTTGGACTAATCAGAACCTGGACTGGAATCTGAGCCAGCCACAAGAGGATTGTATTGGCAGTGACTCTGGGAGATGTAGTTTGGACTTCGGCGCCTTTTTGGACCAACAGGGGCAGTCTATTGTGAGTGACAGCCAATCCAGCCAAGAACTGGGAGGAACTCAAAGGAAGTGCCTGGTTTTGGAGTTTCAGTTGAGCTCTGGCAGTGAAGAGGGAAGGAGCCCTGTGCTTTTTCGGTGTGCAGTTTTAGTCGGGAAACATGTGTAAGGCCCCGAGTTCCGGTCTGCAGCTTGTGTAACTGCTTGTTAGGACTGAATCTGTCCTGTGAAAAGAATCAAAGGATTTCTGAAGAGTAGAAACCAGGCTCACCCTGTAGAAGACTGGAGAAATTGCTGAATTGTGCTTGGTCTGTCAGGAACTGAATCTGCTGTGTGTTCTCCAGGGTATTGTGCAGTAATTGCGATTTGGATAGAGAAGCAGCCTGCCTGGTATAGTACTTTCTTTTTACCATATAAATGTGTGAGGAGGCTTGTGTAGCTCAAGTGAATCCTGCTGCCATTAAAGGACTTTGGCCTGTTACTGTTTACCATGTAAATGTGTGAGGAGGCTTGTGTAGCTCAAGTGAATCTTGCTGCCATTAAAGGACTTTTGCCTGTTACTGTTTACCATGTAAATGTGTGAGGAGGCTTGTGTAGCTCAAGTGAATCCTGCTGCCATTAAAGGACTTTTGCCTGTTGCAGTCTGCCATATAAATATGTGAGGAGTCTTGTGGAGCTCAAGAGTAGCCCTGCCGATGTTGAAGGACCCTATCTTGTTTGGAGGTCATGAGTACTAATTCAGGGTCACTCCCTGTTGAATTGCCACATTGAATCCAAATGGAATTACTGTACTGCTGACTGTTTAACTAATTTTTCTTTTCTCTGTGTGAAAGGGCCCCTACCAGCTGTCACGGTTTGGACTAGCCACTAGGGCTTGGGTACCCAGGGACAGTAACTGGTAGGGGATAGGCCTGTGCACAGAGCCATAGGTAGATGAGTAAAGTGATAAGCTAATTAACCTGATTTCCCCCATCCTTGTTATAGCCCCCTAAATAAATCAGAGCTGCTTGTTTCAGCAAAGTTATACTGCCTGAGGTAGTTGTCCATGTTAAAGTATTGTACTGTGATTGTTGCACTGTATCTTCTTATTTTACAGGGGGTCCCAGTGCCTGAACCAGTCCTGGGGGTAAGTGTATACTGTGAAAGTAATTCTGATATACTGTGTGGGCCACTAGTGGGAAGAAAGGGGGGGTTGCAGTGTCCCAGAGGGCTGTGACCAAGTTAGTTTAACTATTGCAAACCCTGACCTCTGGGTGGAGGCACTCGCCATTGGATCTAGACCCCTCAACCTGTTAGTGGCAAATCAGGCAGGGGTAGTAGCCCCTGGGATAGTGCCATCTAGGGGTTACATACATTTACATGTAATTTGTATTAATTCAATATAAGAAGTTTTTGTTCTATTTTGCCATGGACGTTTGTCCTTGCTTATTGACAACAGATGACAGTAATTAATTTTGGCTTCTTGTTATCCATATATCCACACCCCCTGATGGAGGCTTTTGCTGAAGCACTGGGGTTTGGGTCGAGAGCCAGGTTGAAAAATAAATGACATATTTGCTGTTACTTTGTCTTGCTACCACTTTATCATCTGAAGAGTGCTGTATGTGCAGATTTTCTGAACCTGGCAGGTGACTTGTGACATATCCTGACCCTGAAATATTACCACCACTCCATGTCACACAGGTACATTTCCTCTGGGGACCGAACCTGTCAGGTGAACTGTGCCATATCGTAATCCTGCAGTACTACCACCACTCCATACCGCACAGGTACACTCCAACCCATACTCTGGAGTCTGAACCTAGCAGGTGACCTGTGACATATCCTGACCCTGAAATACTACCACCACTCCATGTCCCACAGGTACACCCCAGCTCATCCTCTGGGGACCGAACTTGGCAGGTGCCCTGTGCCATATCCTAATCCTGAAGCACTACCACCACTCCATGCCTCACAGGTACACCACAGCTCATCCTCTGGAGACTGAACCTGGCAGGTGACCTGTGCCATATCCTAATCCTGAGGTACTACCAGCACTCCATGTCCCGTAGGTACACCCCGACTCATACTCTGGAGACTGAACCTGGCAGGTGACCTGTGCCATATCCTAATCCTGAAGTACCATACCACCACGCTGTGCCTAGAGATCTGGTAACAGCCTGCAGGCGAGGGTCAGACAGACGCCTATCCACACACACTCTGGACTCTCTTCTCTGAATGCCTCCTTTCAGACTAAATAGAATTTTCTGGCTTTCTTCTTGTGGGCACTCGCCCACACCCATTTCCTGTGTCTAAGGTTTTCCAGCTTCATTTCTGAGGTACCTCTATGAGCTATACTCTTAACCCTATTTATTCTGAAACCTTACTGATAAGCTTCCCAATTGGCTCAGGGGTTTCAGTATAATTACAAAGACCACTGATGAAAAAATATCATTAATTACTAATATTTTGGTTCCTGCCACTGCATGTGCACAATTTGCCTGAAATGGCAGCCTGTATCAGAGTGACTGAGAAGTATCGTTGATTTACAGACGCAGTTCTCTAGGTAATGGTTGCTTTAACACGAATAGAATCATGCTACAGTAGAATGTCCTACAGTGTTTCTGTCATACCCAAGGAGGGCCCTCTCAGCCGGCCCAGTGGTGCTGAGGGTTGAGGCGCTGGACACCACATCTTGTGCCACGCCAGCAACATGTTCAGGAATGAGCACAATTTGCCAGGCATCAGCAGGGGAGGGAGAGGATCAGGCATCCAGTGGACTGCTTTCCTCTCCCAGGGAGGGGGTATCAGCTGTCTTGCTCCATGGCTGCCACCAGGTGAAGGCCAGGTAGTAGTGTTGGAGTCCAAGCAGCAAGCAGGGGCCGCAGCTATGTAGGTGCATACGTACCTGAAAAATGGCATCCATGGGCTATACAAAGCACTGCCTGCCAGCCGTCCTCTTGCTCCATTGTTCCATCACTGGTTTGCGGCTACCCTGGCCTGGATTGTGGATACCTGGTAGGAGGAGGAGGAGGACAGCCCTCCCTTTCCTGACCTTGCCACGATGGAGGGGCAAATACATAGGGGAATGGGGCTCAGCAGGGTCAAAGAGACAGCAGACAGACTCTTGGGAGGCAGGGATGGGGCTGCCCATGGTGCACCCAGATGGAAACAACCTATATAAAAAAAGGAGGACCCTCTCCAGTTATGTAATGATTAAGGGGCTACCACTGCATGCCCTGCAGGTGCACCCCGTCTCAGCCATCCAGACGTCTGGTCCCAGTCTGTGGGTTAGAAGTCACACTGATGTGCATGCATAGGATCACGGCTCTGTTTTTCAAATATATTTAGTAGTGCTATCAATGCTCGTTTCCATTACAGAACCATGTCCATGTTTTCAGCCAGAAACTCTCTATTGGGCACCATACTTAGATAAATAAACATGGACAAGCAAAACTTAATGCACAAGATTTAGACTCAATGACGGCAGCATTAGATACATGCCTTCATGGAGATAACATGTTTCTAGCATGGAAATGGTAGAAGAAGCATCAGCATTTGTATAGCAATTTTTATAAACAATGTATCCCAAAGTACTTTATAAGCAATGCTAGACTGATAGGGAAGTGACTGAATGTGTGGTGGTAGCCACATCGCACATCAACACCCACACACAGCCTGGACAATTGCATGAACCGGTTTTATGGGAAGGGGAATATTGGTCAGGATACAGAGAAAGTAACCCACTCTTTTGTGAAGAGTGCCTTGGGTCCTTTTACTTCCACCTGGACACACAGCAGGACAGCCCCAGGATGGGTAGAAGGGACCTCGGTTTAACATGTCATCTGAAGGATGGCACACCACAGCAGTACAGCACCACTCTAATACTGCACTCATGTGCCAGCATTTAGGTATGAGTCCAGTCCTGGTGTGGGATGAGAACCCATGACCTTCTGGACCAGAAGTGGATATGCTACCAAATGAGCCATGCTGACACCTGCAGGTACACCCTAACTTAGCCATCCAGAGCCACCCGCTTGGGCTGAACATGATACAAAAATAGCTAAAAAAGTAATATAAGCCCCCCAAATGGACTTACCAGAAAGGAGCTCTTACTCTGCAGTTCGTGCCTTGGGGTTATTCAATGGCCCTGGTGGGAATCAGACCAATGCGGTCCATCGGAGGTCCTCATGGCTCTGCCCACCTCATCATGGTGCCTGGCCTTTGGTGCGGTAGGCCAGGTGCCAAATGTGTGTTTCCATGCCTCCATGTGCATTTCAGGCGGTGTTCAGTCCTTGAGGATTGCCACTGCAACAGGACTACAGTTTGGAAATAGTAATTGTGACAGCTCTTCTGGGCACATGTGGCCACTGGGAGACAAGGAAAGGGGGAAAAAAAAATTTGTCTGAGTGGCTGCTCCTTGTCTCGTGTCTGGTTTCCTGGCTCAACTGGGCTGGGGACCATCTAAGGCAGAAAGGGGAAATAAAAACTAAAAATGTTGTAAATAGTTTTGGTGGCCAGCACTACTGGGCATATGCAGCAACCTTGGGAGAAACATTAAAGAGGCAGCAGCGTCATTTGTGGGCTGTAGTTTTGGTGCTGGCTGGTGCCATATTTGGGGTACTGTAAACGTTATAGTTGGAACTTTGGATCCCACAAGTCATTGAGGAGCACAATTGGGTTGGAGCCTAGAATTTGGGTCCCTGATTAGACCTTGGGGAAGACAGTGGGTGGAGTGGGGCGGATTGCCCACTCGGCCATGCGGCTGTGTTTTCATTTTGTGTGGTCGGCCAGTAAGTCAGAAATAAGGACGTGGCAGCAGCCGTTACTTGGTTTATCTGAGGCATAAGTAGGCCAGGGCCCATCAAGAATGCCCCCAACAAATTTGTGGAACATTATTATAAATTCTTGTTTAGCCAAATATCAAGTCTTTTTTTAAAAGTTTCAAAGGTTATGCTATTAATCAAATTTTGTGGCATTTTATTCCACAACGTTGGCACCCTTATAGTGTAGTAGTTCAATCTTAGGTTAGTTTTAGCTTTCTGTACTTCTAATTGGCATGAATGCAAACTAGGGACAAATTTTCTATTAGAGTAATATATACCGCAATCCTGCATTAAAGATGGTGATTTTACAAGTTTATATAGTAATAAAAGATCTCCTCTTATGCACCTTGTATGTAATGAGTGTAAATTAAGATTTTGTAATCTAGTATGATAATCCAAGTGCTTTAAATGGGGGATCATTCTTGTTGCTCTCCTCTGGATCTGTTCTACTCTAGCTATATCCTTTTTAAGGTGAGGATTCCAGAATGCTGAGCCTTAATCAGTATGTGGTCTAACATAGGTCCTGTATAAAGGAAGCAAGCATTCTTCAGATTTAAGAATAAATGTGAGGTCAATCCTCCTTAGTAGTGTATTAGACCTATGAGCTGAATGATATGAGGAGCCTTGTTTTAGAGCTGGCTTGCTCACCTGGTCCCTAGAAAAGGGCTGAAGAAAGAGTTTGCTGCATACAATTGAGCACTAAGAAAGGGACAGGAGGACAGTTTGGGCTGTCAGCAAGGACGCAAGTCTGGGCCACCAGTAAGGAAGCAAGTCTGGATTGCCAGGAAGGGAGCCAGGCTGGGCTGCCAGCAATAGAGCAAGTCTGGGCTGCCAGAAAGGGAGCCAGACTGGGCTACCAGCAAGGGAGCAAGTCTGGGCTGCCAGCAAGGGCACAAGTCTGGGATGCTAGCAAAGGAGCAAGTCTGGGATGCTAGCATTGGAAAAGCAACTCTGGACTACAAGTGAGGGAGCAAGTCTGGGCTGCCAGCAAGGGAGCCAGCCTGGGCTGCCAGCAAGGGAGCAAACCTGGGCTGCCAGCAAGGGAGCAAACCTGGGCTGCCAGCAAGGGAGCAAGCTTAGGCTGCCAGCAAGGGAGCAAGTCTGGGCTACCAGGAAGACAGCCAGGCTGGGCTGCCAGCAATGAAGCAAGTCTAGGCTGCCAGCAAGGGCGCAAGTCTGGGATGCCAGCAAGGTAGCAAGTCTGGGCTACCAAGAAGGGAGCCAGGCTGGGCTGCCAGCAATGGAGCAAGTCTGCGCTGCCAGCAAGGGAGCAAGCCTGGGCTGCTGGAAAGGGAGCAATTCTGAGATGCCAGCAATGGAGTCAGTCTGGGCTGCCTGCAAGGGAAGACATCTGGGCTGCCAGCAGAGAAATGATTCTGGGATGCCAGCAAGAGAGCAAATCTGGGCTGCCGTCAAGGGAGCAAGTCTGGGCTCCTGCCAAGGGAGCAAGTCTGGGCTGCCAGCAAGGGAGCAAGTCTGGGCTGCTGGCAAGAGAGCAAGTCTGGGCTGCCAGCAAGGGAGCAAGTCTGGGCTGCTGGCAAGAGAGCAAGTCTGGGCTGCAAGCAAGGGAGCCAGGCTGGGCTGAAAGCTAGGGAGCCAGGCTGGGCTGAAAGCAAGGGAGCAAGTTTGGACTACCAGCAAAGTAGCAAGTCTGGGCTGCCAGCAAGGGAGCCGGGCTGGACTTCTAACAATGGAGCAAGTCTGGACTGCCAGCAAGGGAGCTAGTCTGGGCTGCCAGCAAGGGAGCTAGTCTGGGCTGCCAGCAAGGGATCCAGTCTGGGCTGTCAGCTAGTGAACAAGTCTGGGCTGCCAGCAAGGAGCAAGTCTAGGCTGCCAGCAGGGGAGCCAGTCTGGGCTGCCAGCAGGGGAGCCAGTATGGGCTGCCAGCAGGGGAGCCAGTCTGGGCTGCCAGCAAGGGAGCCAGTCTGGGCTGCCAGCAAGGGAGCAAGTCTGGGCTGCTGGCAAGAGAGCAAGTCTGGGCTGCAAGCAAGGGAGCCAGGCTGGGATGAAAGCAAGGGAGCCAGGCTGGGCTGAAAGCAAGGGAGCAAGTTTGGACTGCCAGCAAAGTAGCAAGTCTGGGCTGCCAGCAAGGGAGCCGGGCTGGACTTCTAACAATGGAGCAAGTCTGGACTGCCAGCAAGGGAGCTAGACTGGGCTGCCAGCAAGGGAGCTAGTCTGGGCTGCCAGCAAGGGATCCAGTCTGAGCTGTCAGCTAGTGAGCAAGTCTGGGCTGCCAGCAAGGGAGCAAGTCTAGGCTGCCAGCAGGGGTGCCAGTCTGGGCTGCCAGCAGGGGAGCCAGTATGGGCTGCCAGCAGGGGAGCCAGTCTGGGCTGCCAGCAGGGGAGCCAGTCTGGACTGCCAGCAAGGGAGCCACTGGGCTGCCAGCAAGGGAGCAAGTCTGTGCTGCCAGCAAGGGAGCCAGTCTGGGCTGCCAGCAAGGGAGCACATCTGGGCTGGCAGCAAGGGAGCCAGTCTGGGCTGCCAGCAAGGGAACAAGTCTGGGCTGCCTGCTATGCAGAAAGTCTAGGCTGCCAGCAAGGGAGCAAGTCTGGGCTGCCAGCAGGGAAGCAAGCCTGGACTACTAGCATGAACAGTCTGTCGAGAGGAGACAGATCGTTAAGGTGAGAGGGCTGTAGTGGCAGGCCAGGGTCATGACCCTCCCAAGTCCTCAGCTGCATCTCTGTCTGGGACTGTTCATATCTGAGGTCCTCGGCTAGAGGAGGAAATGATGGGGAAAAGTCCTCTGAGGATTTAGGACCTGATTCGGTCAAGAATCCTTCTGCTTCCTGTTGTTTAAGTGCCTAATTTGGCCACAGATTTTGCTGCCTGCATTTGGACTTTAGTTACCTAGGCTATGGGTCACAACATGAATTAACTTGCTCATGTTGAGACCTCCTTGGTCCAGAGCACTACTAGCTATGACGTAACCTGCACGGTCTGAAGCAACCAATTTGTGTTTTACTGCTCCATGAAGCGACTGTTTCTGTTTTATCAACTGCTCATTAAATGGGATCCTTTTTTTTTTTGGTTTGGTGTTTGTGTCCTACTTACTGAAAGAACTGTTTGCTGCTAAGAAAGTTTGCCTCCATAGCCTTTTTCCAGAGTGTTACAGGGTGGACCCCGAAGAACCAGCGCCCTATCAAGAAGGAATTTGAGAGGCCTGCCTGGTGAAGACTGTCTACAAAGGCCTCCTGGTGAAGTGGGCAAGGCCAGGCAGTTGAAGATCTGTAACTCTACAGTGTTCTAGCTCATCACCCAGGATGACCAAGGGCACCCCCAATGGAGATCATACATCACCAGCACTACCAGTTAGGACTTCGGTACTGTTTTTCCTGCTTTATTTCTCTGCTGTGTTTACTGGGTTGTCCAGTGCCCCCTTCCACAGGACACTTACCATCTGGATACCCCTAGATGTGGGAATGGGGCTAAAACATGGGGCTGACTTCCAGTGATGTCACCGTGCCATGCGGCTGCACTGAAGCGGAGCTCTGTACCCCCATGATCTAAAAGTTTAATTTAACTTCCCTCAGCCACTAATTTCTTCCTAAAATCATTACAGGTGTTTCTACTAGCATGGCCAGCCAAGTGAAATTGAAACCTGGACCTCAGGGCCGTTTGAAACAATGATGCTTGATCTGCAGGCCCAGGGCCCACACAAGGCTCCTCCACCAACAAGACCACCCGAAACTGCGGCACCAGAGTCAGAAGGTAGTTCCTCAGAAGATGAGGAGGCTATCATGATTTCCTCTCTGCAGCTCTATAGAGAGATGTGATGACTCACCCACTCCATGGATGTCTTCAGAGAAGAGGTGGCTGAAAACAAAGCAAAGCTCCTCCAACGCTGCTGTTTTTGGCAGAAGAGAACCTTGGTTTCAGAGCAAGAAACAGCCTTCTAGAACTACAGATTTTTTTTACTGTTAAATCACTTCTATCTCAGTAGGAGTCAGTACCTGTTTGGATTAAGCACACATATACTTTATCAGAAGAAGGGAATCTCATTTAAGTAAAAAAAAAAAAAGAAGAAAGTCACTGTGTGTTTCTCTGAGGAAGGGGGCTGTATCAGCTTAATTAACTGAGTCAGAAGCAGAGGGTGAATCTAATTGGGGGGCAGCTTAGGAGTTTAGGAGTACAAAAGCAGATGTCTCCAATTACAGCTTCTTGCTGTTTTTTGACAGAGGAGAATCTTGGTTTCAGAGCAAGAAACAGCAATCTAGAACTATAGTTTTTTTACTAATTGCCCTCCTTCCCACCCTAAGTGAGTTCTACTTTATAGTCACTGGATTTGACTCACAACAGGAACTTCCTGTTTGGCAGTAGGAAGGAAGGATCACTGAGACACATTAGTTTCATCAACCTTGAAGGAACCTAAAAAAAAAAAAACTCTCCCCTCCTGGCTGCTGGAGGTCTCCGAATCCAAGCACGGAAGAAGGAGACTACTGAAGACTACAGGAAGTTCCTGTCCCAGAACAGGAAGGGCAAGAGTTGTAAGGGCACATAGGCAGTAGGAACGTAAGTGTGAAAATACATAGAGGAGGAGACAGTAAGCATACAAAGCAACAGGAGAGGGGACACAAAATAAGTCAAAATGGGAGTGGTGCAGTGCAATGGCTGTGGGGCAGTGTTCTGGGAGACATTCTGGATGCTGCGATGCTGCCTTGTTTGCAGGCACCTCTCTGGTCTGAGGGAGAAGGTTGCCTGTCTCCAGGCTGATCTGGCTAGGATTTGTGAAACCTCTTCTCCCAGCCAGAGACCACCAAGGCCACCACCGTTGCTTCAGAGTTTGCCAAGAAAGAGGAGCAGTTGGGCCAAGGTGGGCTCAGGGAGGGAGAGGGTGGTGAAACAGAGGTGCATCCCTCCAGTCATACCTCACCACAATTCATATGCTGTTCTGGCAAAGAGTGATTCCTCTATGGAGTCACATGCAGTGGAGACCAAGGAGGATGCTGGGAACCTCTACAAAGGTGACCCACAGGAGGGTAGCACAAGACCCCACAGAGGAAGGAAACAACTCCTGGTGGGGGACTCAGTCATTAGGGGGGTAGAAGTGGAGGAGGAAGGGGATAGGGAGGTAAGGTGCCTGCCTGACGCCATGGCTTAGAGGGACAGGAGGTGAATCCTCAGGATCATGGGAGAAGCTGCACGAGGGAGGGAGCCGGATGTCATTGTCCACCTAGGGACAAATGACCTGGCTGGGAATGGGATCAGAATGGTGCAAGAGGAGTTTGTGGAGTTGGGGAGGAGCTTTAGACAAGTAGCATGTATGGTAACCTTCTCGGAGGTGCTGCCTATCTATGCAAGGATGATGCTAGGGTATTCCACACCATGGGATTCAATGAATGGTTGAAAAACTGGTGTGGAGCTCAGGGTTTTTGCTTCATTGGGGACTGGGGAGCCACCTGGAGGGATGCAGGCTTATACTGGTGCTATGGTCTGCATCTGTCCTGGGGGGAACCAGGATCCTATGTGACAGGTTTAAATGCTTCATTGGCAAGCATTTAAACTAGCCAAGGGGGGAGGCACTGAAAAGGAGCAGGGAAATCCCAGCCTCACCCACAAAACACAGTAGTTAGAGAGGTAATATCCAAGGTAGAGAAGTCAGTAGGGAGCAGGACAGGTGTAAATGCAGAAAAAGGCAGCAAGGACAGGCATAGGGCTAAAAGAGGTAAGGCCATGAAAAATAAATGAACAGTGATGAGTACCAGTGCCTGCAGTCTGTGCAATAAGCTCCTTGAACTAGTGGACTTGATGGAAGAGAGATGCCTGGATATTGTGGCAGTCACTGAAACATGGTACACAGAGAACCATGACTGAAATATCAGCATACCAGGATACACAGTGTACAGGAGGGACAGTGTGGGTAAAAGAAGAGGAGGACTAGATCTCTATATAAGGGAAGGGATTAAAGCAACAGAACTAAAGAGTAAACAGGAAGTTGATGAGTCACTATGGGTCACCCTGGAGACAGAAAATAGCACCACAATCCATATGGGGTTAGTGTACAGACCCCTCATCAGGGGAGGAAATGGACAAGGAAATGATAGAAGGCATCCTTAAATGGCAGAAAAAGGGAGATACTGTTGATGGGGACCTGAATATGCCAGATGTTAACTGAGTACCTTCTGCTGCAGGCACACCAAAAGCAGGGTCCTTCTGATGCCTTACAGCTAGTGTTGGAACCCATTCAGGAGAGAGCAGTCTTAGACCTGGTACTCTCAAATTGGGAAGGAGAAAGGATCTCAGATTTAAGAGGTGGTAGCCATCTGGGAACAAGTGACCACCAAACAATGTGGTTCACAATGAACATAGTCATAGAGTCAAGCCATACAAAAACAAGAGTATTGAACTTTAGGAAGGTTGACTTTGGGAAAATGAGAACATGCCTCAGAAAAGTACTAGCAAATGGGCAAGAAGGAGGGGTGGAGGAACAATGAGGAATAATCAAAACAGCCATCGCAGAGGCAACAAGCCTTTGTGTGAAGCAAATCAACAAAACAAAACAAAGAAAAAACACACTATGGTTCTCAAAAGAGGTGGCAGGGATAGTTAAGGAAAAAAGGATAGCATTCAGGAAATATAAGGAAACACAGAAGGAACAGGACAGAGAACTTTATCGGTTAAACCAGAAGGAGGCTGGGAAGGCAGTCAGAATAGCAAAGGCACATGTAACCCCCCTACAAATGGGGTTTCCCAAAAAGTCTTCCTTGAGGTTGCCTACATACTCACTGCCAGGCTGGTGTCCTGCATTTTAGCAGTTTAAATGTGATTACCAGAGCCTTTATAGCCTCTGTGTACTGTCTCTTTAAGAGCTGCCTGATTGCAGAATAAGAAATCTGAGAGGGAGCTCTGTTGAAAGATGTAACTATTTGCTGAAACTAATTTAGAGTGATAATGTAGTTTGTCCAACCTGTTTTCTTTGCAGCAAAGACTGTTTTGTTTGTCTCCACTATCTTGGTCCTGGACTGCAAATTGGACCAATCACTTCTGGTGGGACCTAAAATGTAGCCGGACTACAGGAGCTGCTGGAAGTCAAAATCTATAGGAACTGTAGTTTTGAATTTTTTGCACCTTTTTTGCAACTGAAGGAGGAGCTCCTGCTTTGACTGATAGCCAAATCAGCCAACCAAACCTTTTGGATCCTGGGGAAGTCCCGGGCTGCTTGCAGTTTTCAGTTAGATCTAAGCTGGACGCTGAGGAAGAAAGAGCTGAAGTATTTTGAGCAGCAATCCTGAGTGGATTTGCATGGGAGAACTGTGAAAAGGCTGAGTTTTTGGCTTGCATGTCTGCTCTGCTCCTGAGAGGAGAGAAGAGAATTATTTTGGACTAAATTCAAGTTTGTGTTACTAAAGTAAGCTACTGAAGTGGGCCAGGCTCAACCTGAAGAAGACCGAAGATTTTGCTGAATGCGATTAGCCTGTCAGGAGTTCCACTCACCCCTAAGCTGGTGTGCAGAGACTTTGCAATTGTGGTCAGGGAGCGCTTTGCCTGGTACAGTAGAATTCCTTTACATGTAAATGTGCTATGATCTGCTAGTGGGTCATAAGTTAGATCCCCACTGTATAAGCTGTCTTCTGCTTGATGGAAGCTGTATCCAGCCCAAAATGGACTGTATCCAAATTTGTCTCCATGCGGTCTGGGCCTTGCCAGACTGGCCCAGCCAGACTACCCACTGCACAGAGAAGCCATTGACGAGAGACCTGCATGGGATCAGGCCCTGCTCCACGCTTGAACAGGAACAATGCTTCTGTGACTTGTGTGGGCCTTGCTTCTCCTGGCATTCCAGATCAACCACCTGCAGTCTCAATTTCATCCTAGTCTGTGTCCAGTCTTGGGTATCATGAGTAAATACCAGGGTAGCTTCCTGCAACAACAGCTTAATCTGAGTGTGTCATCTGATTGTCTTGTTGTTTCATCTCCTATATGAACTGAACCCTCTGGCTCCAGATTACAAATATTGTGTACTGTGCATGTTGTATTTCCATCACAGGTCCCCAACCAGTCGTGTCGCCAGCCAACCCCGGCAACAGTCCTGGCTAGCCCATCTCTTCTCTACCTGGGTTCCCAGAGGTGGACTGTGGGGGACTCAAAGCGATGCATAACTGCTTGACTGATATAACCTTCAAGCTAATTCATCTGATTTTGTCCCTCTCTTATTCAAGTCCCCTGAATAAATCAGATCTAACTTTTTCTGCATGTAATCTGACTGTGGTTCCAGTTTGTGCTCAAAGTACTGTACTGTTGCTATTTGCTGTGCATAACCTTGTTTTACAGGGGGTCCCCAGGGTCGAGCCAGAGGAACCAGCACTGGTGGTAAGTGCAAACAGTGTGGGTACTTGTGTGGTGTACCAGGGGTATTGTGAAAGTGATTATTGTACAGTGTTCAGGCCACTAGAGGGGAAGGAGGGGGGTTACAGTGTCCTGGAGGGCTGTGCCCAGGTTAGCTTGACAACTACCAACCCTGACCTCTGGGTGAAGGCACCCATTTCAGAACTCAGGCTCTTTAATCTGCTACTAGCCAAGCAGGCAGGTGTAGTAGTCCTTGGGATAGCACCACCTAGGGGTTACACACAAACTGAGGAAAAGATAGCCAACTCTGTTAAGAAGGAGGATAAAACCTTTTATAGGTACATTAGGGAGCAAAGAAAGACCAATGGAGGGATACAGAGACTTAATAAAGGGAAGGGAATGTGGGCAGAGGGTGACAGTGAAAAAGCAGGGATACTGAACTAATATTTCTGCTCAGTATTCACAACGGAAGAGGAGGGGGAGGTACCTAAACCAAACAAGGGAGAAATTCAGAATGGAGGTCGATGCTAGTCCATTCACAAAAGAAAGGGTTTTGAAAGAGCTCTTGAAACATTGAGGCAGTATAGCGCAGTGGTCTAAGGCACTGAGCTGCAAATTTGGTGACATCCAGCAGGCCAGACCTGGGTTTGAATCCCACAGCCTTCTTGCATACTGTGTGACCCTGAGCAAGTCACTAAACCTCCTTGTGCTCCCAGGTCGCTCCTGTAAAAAAGCTTTCAGCTTAGTGTGCTATACCTGGTTAAACAACTAAATAAAATAAAATTAAAAAAAAAAACTGAGGGTGGACAAAGCAATGGGGCCTGATGGGATTCACCCAAGAATTCTAGAAGAACTTACAGTAGAACTAGTAACACCACTGACTATTCTCTTCAACAAATCATGGGAGGATGGGGTGGTACCAGAGGACTGGAGGAGGGCAAATGTGATTCCACTTCAAAGTGGGAGCAGGGCTGAGGCAGGAAACTACAGACCAAGTTATTTTGACTTCAGTGGTAGGAAAATGATGGAATCAATTCTGAAGGAAAGACTTGTTGAGTACCTAGAGGCCAGTGGGGCACAGGACCCAAGGCAGCATGGTTTCATAGCAGGAGGGTCATGGCCGATGAACCTAATAGATTTATTTGGACTGGGTGACCAAAGTGGTAGAGACGAGGCTGAGGGGCTATGGATATGGCTCACTTAGATTTTATCAAGGCATCTGATACAGTCTCACACAAAAGATTAATATACAAGTTAGCCAGCCTTGGAGTAGGTCCCAAGGTGGTGGCCTGGATAAAAAACTGTCTGGACAACAGGACGCAAAGGGTAATAGTAAACTGAGTCCACAGTGAAGAAAGGAGGGTAACTAGTGGGGTATCACAGGGTTTGGTACTGGGACCAGTTCTCTTTATTGTCTTTATAAGTGACATATAAGAGCACCTTGAAGGAAAGGTATATCTCTTTGCAGATGACACAAAGAGCTGCAACAGGGTTGATACACAAGATGGGGTGGAAAGGATGAAAAGGGACTTGGCAAGGTTGGAGGAATGGTCAAATATGTGGCAGCTCAGATTCAATGCAAAGAAGTGCAAGGTAATGCATCTGGGAAACTAAAACCCAGGGGAAGAGTAAACAATGGGGGGTGAGTTAATAACAACAACAAAAATTGAAAGAGACCTAGGAGTAATTATATCAGATGACCTAAAGGTGGGCAAGCAATTTGAGAAGACAGTAAGGAGGGCTGGGGGATACTGGGATGCATAGGGAGAGGCATCAACAGTAGAAAACAGGAAGTTGTTGTTCCTCTGTACAGACAGTTAGTGAGACCCCATCAGGAGTACTCAGTGGAATTCCTGGAGACCCCATCTCCCACATGACATAGACAGAGGGAGGCTGTTCAGAGGAGGGCACTAAAATGGTGCAGGGTCTGCACCTGAAGACGAAGGAGGAGAGAATAAAGCAGCTAATATGTATACCCTTGAGGAAAGGAGGAGAGGGGACATGATAGAAACTTTCAAGTATCTCAAGGGAATTAAAGTACAAGAGGGTAACATCTTTCAAAAGAAGAGATGTACAAGATCAAGGGGGCACAATTTGAAGATAGAGGGGAACATCTCAGAGGTAATGTTAGAAAGTATTATTTTCACAGAGAGGGTTGTGGATGCATGGAACAGCCTTCCTGATGAGGTTGTGGAGTCAGGAACAGTGGGAGAATTCAAGAATGCATGAGACAGGCATAAGGCAATTCTAGTGGGGGGTAGGAGGGAGTAAGCTGTTGATTAACTAGAATCTGCTGCTTATCCATCAGGTACGGAAATGGGCAGACTAGGTGGGCCAAGTGGTCCTCATCTGCCGTCAAATTCTATGTTTCTATGTTTTTATAAGAAGATCAACAGATTCAGGCCATTGGGCAAATCTCTTTCTAGTCAGTCGGATACCCTGGACTTGCAAAATGGAGCAATTATACTACTGGATGACCAATCCCAGTTCCTCCTAGAGAGATTAGAGAATTTGGAAAATCGGTCGAGAAGAGTAAATCTACATATCCACGGTCTACCAGAGCACAAGGAATCGAGGAATATGACAGAATTTATGGAAAGTTTGCTGCAAGAACTGCTGAATACTGACAAGGATTTATCTCTCAACATCATTCGAGCCCACCGTACTTTGGCGGCCCCACAGAAAGAGCCAAAAGCTAGGCCACGATTGGTGGTGCTTGCATTTTTGGACTACCGCACGAAGAAGATGATATTGCGCAAGGCCTGGTCACAGAAGGAGATCTTTTTTGGTGACAAGAGGCTCTACATTGAACCAGACTACGCCTCACAACCAAGGCATGGAGGAAAATGTGGTTTCTGGTCATTAAAGAGCTCAGAGATAAGGGCCTGAAAGCTTGCATAGACTTTCCTGCAAAGTTGAAGATCACTTCAGACAACAGAGTAAAAATCTATGACTCCCCACTGGAAGCAAAGAAATTCTTGGCCTCCCTCGGCATAGCGGTGGATGAGATCATTGCCCCAAGCCTGATGAAAGAGATAGACCAAAGGCAATGGCTTACAGCTAACAAAAAATTCTCAATGGCCCCTGCAAATGCCAGCCCTAGACCTTGGCTTAGGCTGTAAGCCACGGCCACAGCAAGGAACTATAACAGAGAAGAAACACAGATGACGGATAGCAGATGGGACCGTGCTAACCCTTTTAAGGACCGAAATTCCTTGCTAAGGGGATGTTTGGTAACTTTACAAGGACTAATAGTCCAATTTATGGTTTGTGAATTAACCAGGTCGGGGGGAGGGTTGGCAATGCCTTATCTTTTTGACTGTGTTTGGGGTTCAGGCCTTTTGGCTCAGTCTGACTGAAATGGATACTTTTTTCAGCATGCTTTTTGGGGGGGGGCCTGTTGCCTACTTCCCCTTCCCTCCCCACCTGAAATCGTTTTCAGTATTTTAAAAGTACTTGGGAAGGCATAGCTAATTTAAGGGGCGAGATGTGGAGACATGAGAGGTACTTTTTCCACTTCCTCGGTCTCCCTTGACCTGTCCCAGTGATCTAATTTTAGTACCATACTTGTGGGGGAACGTTTTGGTGCCTGCATCATGGAGCATGTGCGACCACACCAGTTGCTTCTCGGCCTCAATGGTGGGCTGGGCGACATGGTGCCAGATGTAATCCTGCACCCCCAGCGCTGCTTTACATCCACAGAATGGGGGGGATCTGTGTGACACTCTTGAAGCAGAATGTTGCTTTAACATGTTTGTTAATGGTTAGTTGGATCAGTTTGATCTGAGTAATTTTTGAATCTATTCTGTGGTTATGTAGTTATTTCAATCAATCAAAGTCTTTATTTAACCAGGCGATCACTGTTGAGCAAGCTCATTTTCGAGGTGGACCTGGGTTTGTTAACAAGGGACAATATACATGGGATGGAACACACAAGACAATAGTAATAATACAAATAAAGTGAGATACAATAATACAGTATATACAAAGTATTAGCAGGTAGCATTGACAGTAGTATATGTTTGGAACAGAAGATAACAGCTAGTTTTGGGTAGGACACAATTTTTCATAAAAGTAAAGAAATATACATATCAGGTGCCCCGAACACAAATAAAACCTAATATAAAAAGATATATAGTGATACAGTATGGAGAATTTAGAGCTGGAACCAGGGTCAAGGGAATGTGGAAGGGACATATATGGGGGTAGAAAAAGGGAAGAGGGATAAGTCGATTATAGATGTGATCAGTCTTTTAACAGTAGTAATTGGGGTATGCTTGGACTTATAGGAGTCACTGTTAAGGGTAGACAGGCACAGGACTCCTTATTATGATGTAGATATAGAGATTTAAAAATCTGCTAGGCTGATGGGGTGAGTTAATTTCAAAGTTTTTTGCAGCTTGTTCCACAGTTGAGAGAGCACAAAGTTGATGGCTGATCTGCCAATGTGAGATTCTGCTTTGTAAATATAAAGGTAGATATATGAGGTGCTTCTCAGGGCATACTTCCCCAGAGTGCACAAAGGTAAACAGACAGAGATATACTGGGGCAGTTTATTTGAGATAGCTTTGTACTCCAAACCACAGCATTTTTTTGCCGTCTGTAAGCAAGGGATGACCATCTCATTGCCGTGTACAATGCACAATGGTGGGTTGAGTATGAAAGAACTGTGATAAATCTTATGGCTCTATGATAAAGCGTATCGAGTTTGGCTAGGGTACCTGCAGGTCCCTGACTATATAAAAAGTCTGCGTAATCCAAAAGGGAAAGAAAGGTAGTTTGAACCAGTTTCAGTTTAGCGTTTTGTGAGGAGATTATTAATCTTAAAGAACAGACCAAGTCGTTGTTTAAGTTTCTTTGCCAGTTCTTCTAAGTGATCTGTGAAAGTAAGTCTATGGTCTAACCAGACCCCCAGGTATTTGAAATTTGGTACGTAGTCCAACTGCTCACCTAGAATGGTAGTGATCTGCAGGAGAGTCCCAGCAATTGCAGGATTTATTGCATTTTGAAGGGACGAGAGGAACATTGCTTTGGTTCTTTTTGCATTTAAGAGGAGTTTCTGGTTTATAAGCCAATGTTGCAGCAAATTAAATTCATTTTGAAGGGCTTTACAGGCTGCTTCAGGTGTGGGGCTACTAGCAGAGAGTACCGTATCATCTGCAAATAGGTGTATTAGTGCTTCTTTGATTGGGGCATCTACGTTGTTAATATAAATGGTGAAGAACAAGGGACCAAGAATGGAACTTTGTGGTACACCCCTCAATAGGGGTTTTGGTGGAAAACGTCCTCTCCTGCCTTTACTTGTTGAAGTCAGCCCTGAGAGGTAGCTGGAGAACCATTTCATGGATAGGGAATCCAAACCAATGTTCTGGAGGGACGACAGAAGCAGTCTGTGATCAACGGTATCAAACGCTTTGCTTAGGTCCAAGAAAACTGTGCAGGCAACTTTTTTGTCCAATTCAAGCTGCCAGTCATTTGTCACCTTGGCTATAGCAGAGATTGTACTGTGCTGTGCTCTAAAACCGGAATGTAATGGGTTGAACAATTTTTCTGATTCCAGTTACTTCCAAAGCTGAGAGTTCACTATTTTCTCCAGCATCTTTGACAGGATTGGAAGTAGGGAGATTGGCCTGTAGTTATTGAGGTCACTAGGATCTCCTGACTTAAACAAAGGGACCACAAGTGCATTTTCCCAAATGGGCAGTAGGTCACCCTGGGACAAGGATAAGTTGAAGAGATGAGTAATTGGGACTGCAAGGACACGGTAGCCGACCGTTAAGAAGTACGGGTCAATTAGGTCGGCCCCAACACTTTTCCTAGTGTCCAGTTGAAGGAGAAGATCTTTGACTTCTTTCAGGGAGGTAGGCTGCAGAGAGAAGGATGGACTGGGGATGAGTTTTTCTTATCTATCCAATCTAAGTTGTTGGCGGAGGATATTTGAGGGAGAGGAGTCAAAGGGTAGCTCTGCAGTGACAAAATGATTATTTAGAGCATCGAGGATAGCCGGTCTGTTGGAGATGACAGTATTGTGGATCAATAATTTAGTAGGTAGGGAATTTACAGTGGTGTGACCTTCAATGTCTTTGATAGTCTTCCAGAATTTGGAGGCATTTCTTGAGGAGCTCTCCAGCTGAGAACGGTAGAAATTAGTTTTGGCTTCTCTGACCATTTTGGTGCAGAGGTTCCTCACCCTCTGGAAAGAATTCCAATCATTTATTAAATTAGTTTTCCTAGCAGTTCTCCAGAGTACATCCCTACTCCGCAAAGCATCTTTCAGGTCTTCTGTAAACTGTTAGTTGCACAAACTTTTACTATGGGAGCATACTTGTTGAGGGCCCCTAGCACAATATCTGAGAAAATATCATAAGCCGTAGTCAGGAACTTGGCTAGATAGAAGTCCTGCCATTGCATGGAGTGTCTATATATACCCATGGAGATCAAAGTTGCGTATGCACCTTTTAAAGGAGAACGTTGGTGCAGTTGTGGATTTAAGAGTGGATCTTACACACGCGATGACGCAATGGTCACTAATATCAGAGAAAAAGACGCTAACATGGGAGAATAAATGGGGGTTGTTAACTAAAATGATATCCAAGAGAGTACTGTTATTAGTGGTTGAGCTTGTTAGGACGAGTAGATTCATTTATTAGCTGTGACAACCCAAGGGAATCACAGAACATTTTAAGTGGGGTGGATGCACTGGAGAGCCAGTCCAAGTTGAAGTCCCCTAGTATGATGCACTCTGAAGATGCTGAACCCAGGATGTTTTAACAACTGTAGTCCAGCTGATGGGGGTCTTTAGCAAACTATTATACGTAATGAGGCACCAGTGGCAATTTCAATCTTTAAAGATAAGCTTTCCAATTCTTTTGGGACAGAGGTTGAGTCAATTATGGAGGCAGGGAATTTATCCTTGATGCAAATAGCTACCCCACCACCTCTGGTTTGTTTGGACTCCATAATCACCAGAACATCTGGAGCAGTATGACATACCCAGGCCTGAACAGAAGTGATTTTTTTTTTATAGGTTACATACATTAACATGCAAGAATGTAAGCCTCTTGAGTCTTTGTAGCTCTGCTGGGGATTCCATGGGTGCCAGACGGCCTTGATTAAGCTCAACACTTCCTGAGCATAGTAAAAGCAGGAACAAGAGTTTCCTGCAGAGTCCTAGGAGAAGTGTGGGTGGCTGGGTCTTCTTTTGGTTACGTGATTTATCTGCAGCAGTATAGGGAGTTCTGAGGCTAGTTCTCAGTTTTCCTGATGCTGCATACAATAATACCCTCACTGAGAGAGTCAGTGGGAGTAGGGGGGAGTGTGCAGAAGGTGGTGTAGCCCTGTTGGCAGGCTCTAGGAGAGTTCCTATATGCCAGTGCAGGTGAAGGACCAGCAGCAGACTGGGGAAGTTAGAGCACATGCAAGTTCTTCTACTTGATAGGAAAAGTCCCGGTCAGACAATGTAAAAAGAAAGCCATTCTCCACTCTAGGAGTTATTTTATGATTCACGTTCAGGTCCAATACATGTAAGATGAACAGAGACAAGCATAGAAGCAGGTAATAAGCCCTCATTATGAGACTATCACCCAATGGGCACTACAAGTGCTGGCAAGAGAAGGGATTCTCAATGGAGGAGAATTTCTTAATCCCTGCAGAATACTACTATAGGCAGTGGAGCCTGAAGCAGTAATCCTTAAGTACAGTTCCTAGTCAGGCTAATAAGAAAAGAGTTCACCTGACTATAGACTAGTACTAGGGGCAGAGAGGCTTTGAAGCAAATTTCTTAGCTACTACTCTGGTGCAGACTAAGTACTAGAGAGATCACCTGACCTAAATCAGCTGCCTTAGCAAGACAGGATATGCTAATCAGCAATAAGCAAACCTAAAGTACCAAAATGGTATGCCTCAGCAAGACAGAATGAGATAAAGCTGCTAGAAGGCTTAGTTGCAAAAAGGGGATGAGAGGAATTGCAGTTGTTGACAGTAAGTAACCAATAAATTGAAACATCAGATAGGAGTGGGCGGAAACTGTGTGCATTTAAAGGAGGCCTGGGAGATGGAGGGGGGTGGGACGAGGAAGTTTGCAGAACTAGCACTGAATCAGTGCACATACAGTTGGAGAGAAACTGCAGCGGGTGGGAATGGTAATTTACTTCACACAGGCCGAGCAGAACAGGCTAAATTAAAATATATAAATTAGAAGCAGAGTACAGGAATGCAGACTTACATTAAGCCACACGTCTTGGGTGGTCCTGTCTCAGGTGAGTGAGACTAGCCAATCAGGGAGCTCTACATAGGTGTGGAGCCAATAGTGCTACCCTGAGAAGGTGCAGAAATTGAAAACAGCAAATTGCAAGTGATGATCCAGTTCAGCATTCACACAGCCCAGAGAAATCGTGGCAATTTTTTAAGTGTCGTACCTTATCTATCTCTTTGGGGGGAAGGGGTGGATCAGGCTGCTTGCACCATAGAGGTGCTATGGCTGGATCGTGACTGCTGCCTGTGGGGCAAGTGGCACCTGTAAGGAAGGAGGCAGCAGATTAAATAGGAGCAGATGGGGGGTCTAAACAGAGATACACAAAACAGCTGAGCACAAACTTGAAAGACAAGTCAGGGGGCGGTCTCAGGCAGAGGCAAGGTACCGGCTAACTCAGGAATCCAAAACAAGCACAAAAGAACAGACTGATGGGGGAGGGCAGGAGGGACTGAAAAGAGACAGAGGAGGACAGGGGGACAAAGGAAGACTATTAAGAATGAAAGTCAAGGGCAGGAGCCTTAGGCTCAAGACAGAGGCTACACATATGTTACAATTCACAGAATTTTCTAACAAAGTCCATAGCAGTAAGCATGTAAACCCAGTACAGTCTTAAATAGCATTAAAAAATATATATTAGCAAAGCCAGTAAAACTTTTTTACAGACTCAGTTCAAGGCAGTGTACAGAGTGAAAGCTTAACTGGGGAAAAATCAATGGGAAGTTTGCAGAGCTAGCACTGAATCAGTGCACATACAGTTGGAGAGAAACTGCAGCGGGGTGGGGATAGTAAGTTACTTTACACAGGCCGAGCAGAACAGGCTAAATTAAAATATATAAATTAGAAGCAGAGTACAGGGATGCAGGCTTACATTAAGCCACACGTCTCAGGTGCTCCTGTCTCAGGTGAGTGAGACCAGCCAATCAGGGAACTCTACACAGGCGCGGAGCCAATAGTGCTACCGTGAGACGGTGCTGAAATTGAAAACAGCAAATTGCAAGTGATGATCCGGTTTAGCATTCACACAGCCCAGAGAAATTATGGTAATTTTTCACGCGTCGTACCTTATCTATCTCTTTGTGGGATAGGTGGATCAGGCTCCTTGCACCGTAGAGGTGCTATGGCTGGATCGTGACTGCTGCCCGTGGGGCAAGTGGCACCTTATCTGTCTCTTTGGGGGGTGGGTGGATCAGGCTCTTGAACTGTAGAGGTGCTATGGCTGGATCATGAATGGTGCCCGAGGGGGCAAGTGGCACCTTATCTATCTCTCTGGGGGTGGGAGTATCAGGCTCTTGCACCATAGAGGTACTAAGGCTGGATCTTGACCGCAGCCCATGCCCTTATTTAACTTATTTTCTTTTGTACACTTGGGCTGTGTGTCCCCTTCTGTTTCTCCTTTCTGGGGACCGTTCTCTGTGTTGGGGGGGATACTCTGCTGACAGTCCCTATAGACCCTTTTAGATGTTTACCATGGGTGGCCTAATTATCACAACATACAACGTCAGGGGTTTAAATAGCCCTGTCAAAAGAGCAAGAGTACTCAGAGAGTTGAGCAGAATGGAAACCCACATTGCACTGCTTCAGAAAACCCATCTTATGGATAGTGAACACCAAAGGTTATGTCGTAGCTGGGTGGGTCAGGTCTATGCTTCTGCATTCCTAGCCCATCCCCACCGTAAAGGTATTGCTATCCTCATTCGCAAGTCATGCCCCATTCAGATCACTGCCTCCCAAACTGATTCAGAGGGACGGTACATCATGCTGCAGGCACTCTTGATGGACACCCCTTGCACCATCGTCTGCCTATATGCCCCTAATAAATGACAAAGAAGCAGCTTTTTTTTTTCAAGATTTTTTTTTTTGAGTTATCTATTTTATACCCCCATCATGCTCTGGAGCTGCCACTCCTTTGGACCGCCATGACCCACAGACATTCCACCTACTACTATCTCCCCCAAGCCACCTTACCTCAAATCTGCAGCCATCCTCGGGATAGCCCGGTGTAACCCTTTTACCGGGTGGGTCACTCTCCTCCGAGGGGGAAGGCACCAGCAGGAGGATCCAGCACACTATTTTTCCTTCAGCCCATGCATTGCTGAGCCTTTCTGGGCATTCTAGGAGTCTTCAAAGGTGTCCAGGGTCAGCATCCATCATCTAGACCAGTCCCCAGAGTGGTATTTTCCTTTTTTCTGTGATGTTCTCCCTTGTTGCAATCCCTCTGCAGTGCTACTGGTCTCCACTGGGTGCCGCTGCAGAGCAACCATGCACCCAACCCACCCCAGGGGAGGAGAGCAGTCCTATGGATGCTCAGTCCTTCCCCTTCCCCTGCCGCACCCAAGTCCATTCCCGAACTCAGGTAGACAGCGTGGGGAGGTAGGGCACCCATGCCTTAACCCTCTGCGCCACCGGGCAGGGCAAAATTTTTTTAAACACCCTACATATTACTCACCAACTTTGTATCTTAGGGGCGATTTCAATACTATTCTGTCTACATCACTGGACAAGCAGGGGATCCTTGAAAACCAGATTGGGGTCAGCAGGGCACTCTTTGCTTCATCTATCACAAAATCTAGGTTTGGCAGATGTATGGAGGAGGCTGAATGGGAGATCAATGGATTTCTCCCACTTCTCAGAAAGACATAACTGTAACACCAGACTAGACCTACTCTTTCTCACAGAAGAGTGGATGCATATGGTAACATCCTCTCAAATTATGCTCCGTACCCTCTCTGACCATGCCCCAGTTAAGCTTGCAATGAAGCTATCACCCCAAATTCATAACTCTCAGTGGAGGCTTAATGTAGGTCTTCTTAACAATCAGGAATTTAAAGCTCTAGTATCCACCACAATTCAAGCTTACGAATGAGAGAACCCTGTAGGGATGACTCCTCACATAGTGTGATTGGACGCTCTGAAGGCCATCCTCCATGGGGCTATTATAGGGTTCTCTTCAGCTGACAAATGACGTAGAGCACAGAAAAGGATGGAGCTACAGTGAGAACTGGCAGTCCTAGAAATCTTACATAAAATTTCACTAAACAAGCAGACACAAAAACTCTTGGTTGAAAAACACCTAGCCCTGGAAAAGTTGCTCACAGCCCACATAGACGCATCCTACAGAAGGGCTCGGCAAACTTATTATGAAGGGGTAATAGGCCAGAAGGGTATTAGTGGCCACCCTTCAACAACAACAGTTAAGCAGGTTGATCCCCAGACTTAAAGACCTCGACAGACCCCAGGAAAATAATCTGCCACCTGGAGGAAATAACCAATAGATTTGCAGATTTTTACAGCAATCTATATTCCCAAGAACCCATTCCAGACTTTGAGGAGAAGGTCTCTTCCTTCTATGAAAGCTTAGCAATGCAAGCCCTTTCTCAGTCAGCTCTTGAACACCTGGATGTGTCCATCTCCAGACCTGAACTCCTAGCACAAATTACTAACTTGAAAAATGGTAAATCACCTGGGTTGGATGGATTTCCCTCGGAGTTTTTTTTTAAATTTTTGCAGACCTCCTCCTGCCTTTCCTGCTGCCAGCTTGTCAGGAGATTATGGATGGTGAGGCTACCCCTGATTCATGGCAACTAGCCCACATCTCATTAATTCACACGGAGGGTAAAGACCCACTGGAATGCAGTTCATATAGGCCCATTTCTCTCTTGAATGTGGACCTTAAGTTGTTCATGGGCCTGCTGGCAAAAAGGTTCCAGACTCAGGTTGCCTCAGTGGTGCATGGAGACCAGACGAGCTTCATTACAGGGAGGTACTTATTCGATAACATCAGGAGACTTCTCAATATTATTTCCTCTCGCCAATCAAAGATACTTTCAAATAACCATATGTAACCCCCCTGTAAATGAGGGTTCCAAAAGTCTTCCAGGAGCTTGCTTGAACGCTTCAAGCCTGAATGGTGTCTGGCGTTTAAGCTATTTATCTGTGAGTGCTTTTAGAGCCTCTGGTACTGTCTCTCTAAGAGATGTCTGCTTGCAGACATAATTAGTTTCTATGGGGACTGTGTGTTTCCCTGCTTGAGTCCCACTGAAGCTGCTGCCAAATTGCTCTGTTTCTGCCGTCGCTAATTGGGCAGTGTGAGCACTTTTCAAAGATGTAACTGTGTGCCAGAAATCATTTAGAGTAACAATGAAAATACAGTTTGTCTAACCTGCTTTTCTTTTCAGTCAGAACTGTGTTTGTCTAGCCCTCCATTCTGGTTCTGAACTGCTGAAATGGACCAATCAGTGTGGGGGGACCTTTGACCCCCACGTCAACCATGCTCCCTGATGACTTGTGGGACCTGAAGTCTCCACTGAACTATTTACAGTGCCCCTCACATGGAGCCAGTTAGCACCAAGAAATACAGCCTCCATGGGACTCAAGCAGGGAAACACACAGTCCCCCATAGAAACTAATTAGGTCTGCAAGTAGACAGCTCTTAAAGAGACAGTACCAGAGGCTCTAAAAGCACTCACAGATAAACGGCTTAAATGCCAAACACCATTCAGGCTTGAAGCATTCAAGCAAGCTCCTGGAAGACTTTTTGGGAACCCCCATTTACAGGCAGGTTACACATATCCATGGATGCAGAGAAAGCATTTGATAGGGTTAACTGGAATTTTCTAAAAGTATCCATGGAAAAAATGAATTCCAGCCTTAAATTTCTGCATACAGTCTCCCAACTATACTCCAGACCACAAGCATTGGTAAGAGTAAATGGTGCTGAGTTCTCCTTTTTCCCCTTAACCAGAGGCACCAGACAGGGTTGTCCCCTTTCCCCACTCCTCTTTGCTCTTTGTTTGGAGCCCCTCGCCACCAACGTTGGACAGAGTTTAGAAATCTCGGGGATTATGGAGGAGGGCTGGAGCAAAAACTCTCTTTATATGCTGATGACTATTTTTTTTTGTCCTCTTCAGAAAAATCAACCCCAGCCCTGTGTGAGATGTTGCAGATCTTTGGAGAAATTTTGGGTTTTAAGACTAACTTTTCAAAATCTGAGGCCCTGATCCTAAGTGGAGCAGCCCCTGGGGGTTTAAAGACAGCTTCCCTTTCAAATGGGCCCCTTGGGGCCAAACTCGATACCTAGGCATCCAGGTGTCTACTGACCTTTCAAAACTTTTTGCCCTTAACTACGGAAGGCTTTGAGATCAGGTGAGCAGAGATTTGGCCAGATGGTGACTCCTCCCCCTCGCTCTCTGGTAGGCTGAATCTCAGTGCTTAAAATTAGTATTCTTCCCCGATTCTTGTTTTTGTTCCAGAGCCTTCCATTGAGATTGATGATCTCTTTCTGGAGCAAACTGTCGAGGGAGACTCAGGGGTTTGTTTGGCAACATAAGAGACCATGAGTGGCCAGGAACTTACCTTTCCTTCCACGGGAGAGGGGAGGCCTGGCCTTCCCCAATTTCTATTTTTACTATTTGGCAGTTCAGATGACTCCTGTTCTCTCTTGGGCTAAGCAACGGGTTGAATCTAGATGGGATGAGATGGACGACAGACTACCAGAGGGGAGACCACTTTACACCATGGCATTAGCCCCACCATCTGAGGAATACATCCGGTTCATTAGAAATAGATGGGTGCGGCAAGGAATGTTTATCTTGAGGAGAGTCAGGAGGCTGACTGATACCCTGGATGAGATGGGTCCACTATCCCTTATTAGACACGAACCGGACTTCTTCCCCCTCATGCTGGATTTGAGGTTTGCCAGATGGGATAGAAGAGGAGTCACCAGGTTCACACAGTTAATTGAAGGAGAACACTTCATCTCATTTCAGAGAGCGAAAGATAAGTTTAATTGGGATAACAGAGAATTTCTTAGATATATGCAGGTCAGGCACTTTATAAACTCCTCAGACCATTTATTGAGATTAATTAAACCATACTTAAACTGGGACCAGTTCTTATATGGGTTGGTGACTATCTCAGCTAATGTTAAGCCAGTGAAACTTATACACATTATCGGAGGGGGGAGATTCCTTGGAAGAACACAGAACACACTGGGAAAGAGAAGCTGGTATTACACTTCGATAAACTGACTGGAATCAGAGACTGAAACTGGGCTGGAAGGTAACCTTCTCCCCCAGTATGACATGAGTTTTATTGGAAAATCCTTATTTGATACATTAGGGTACCCCTGATCACTCGACAGGAGGCAATGCCTCATGCTGGAGGAAATGGGGGTGGCAGTCATTGGCATATTTTTGGGCTTACCCAAGACTGGCTAGTTTGGGGGAAATCTTGGAGGAGACAGTGGAGCAAATACTGGGGGGGTGTCACTTCCTCACACTTTTGAGGACTGGGTTTTTGGGACCCCTACAGCAGTGCGCCTAAAGGGAGACTCTCAAAAAGTGGTGCTCATACTTCTAGCAGTGGGATTAAAGTGCATTACCTCTAGATGGCTGAAAAAGGAACCCCACACTCTTTTTGTCTGGATTACCAGGGTCAAAGATGTGGTATTGAAGTCCCTCACGGCCAAGCTGCGGTTGCAGTGGGACAGTCATTTGCAGTGTTGGCAACAATTGGACACTATTGGGGGGCAGGGAGAATTTAGTGACACGCAGCCTAATTGTTGAGGCCTATGTTGGGGCCATAGACATTCTTATTAGTACTGTTACCTTTTTAACATCAATTTACACATCATTGAGTTTTAATCTGGGATTGATTTCAGGGTCATCCTTGCAGGACCCAGATTATCTACTAATTTTACTTTGAGTTGCCACTGATCAGATGAATAATACATGTATTTCAGGTACAAGTCGCATGTAACCTACCTATGTTATTTTTACCAAATGATATGTACTCTTTATGTTTTAAATGCAAAACTATGCAGGCTTTTAATAAAGCAGAGTTTAAAAAAAAACAACCATGGGGGCTCATTTGGGATGTCAATTGTGGGGTGCCAGGCCATGGTGCACTTACATTTGGGTGCTGGACAAGCTGTGGAAGTCGCCTTTTGCTGGAATATATAACTGAGCAACCAAAATGGTGCATGGGACTGGGGTGTTTTCATTCCCTTTCCTGTGAGATCTGCCATGTGCCTTGCTTCCATCAGTGGCTGAGACTGGAGCAAGGATGGGCTATGGGAGCAGAGTCTGTATCATAGCCATTGCCCCTTTGCCTCCTTCTGTGTCACCTCTGGACCGTCGACTTTGGGACAGTTTTCTAGGCAAGGGAGGTTTATCAATGGAAATTCAGTACCCACGAATATGCACATAAAATGTAGTTTCCTTTTGAAATTATATCCTGTGGTCATCCGTTTGACCTAGGGCCTAGGTCTTATGTGTGGTTCCCCCAAGTTATTCAAAGCTTTAAGGGCTTTGACTGAAAAGCAGGCCGTAGCTAAGACGTAAAATCTATTTGCATGAGCAATGGAATTTTGGGGGACAATTGTGCCTTATTTGCAAAGAGAAAAAAAAATTATGTGACTGAATGTTTTATGTACTGCTGGTACCTATCACGTTAGCACAGCAAAACCCACTACAGTGACACTTTCAAACAGATTTGAAGTTGTTGCTGTAAGGGTCCCGCTGCACACCGGCATTGTTTTCACAGTGTTTCACCCATTTACAATCAATTCTGACTTGGAGTTGATTATATTAGTAAGGGGAAATGCAGGGGGCACAGCCCCCCACATAAAACGCAGGCAGATACCGACAGGCAAAATTTCGCCTGTCAGTATCACATATTTTGCTGTGCAGCATGCCAACAACTTTGTTGTCATTGCAGCTTGGTGGAACCCTGTTGGTAAGGTGAATGTTAATGGAGTAATAGCTGCACTTTACAGCTGCACTTTTAAATTGTTGCACTACAAAATATCGCTCATTGTTTAAGCTGTATTTTATTGTTTGGGGGGAGGATTTTATTCAGGGAAATTTAAAGAAATTTTCTGAATGAAAATAGTGCCGGGTAGTTAGATTGTTTTCCCTGGTTTTAATAGTTCTGATAGAATGTTTTAAAGGGATCAAATGTTACGCTACTTTAGAGTGGACTGGTAATGGCTGCTAAACTGTTGCTTATGCTATAAGTATGTTTCTGCCCGAAATTTTTATAAGGGTGTTTCTGCCAAAATTTTTTCAGGCTGTCCAACACAGGCAGTTGACAGCAATGAGTGGGTAAGTGGTAAAGCGTGTAGGGTATGGTGACCTTGGCATGCTGCCGGGTGAACTGAAAGCAGGGGTCTGTAGGTTCAGTCGGTGGGTCACCAAGGAAGTAGGATCTGGAATGCTGTTGGCCAGGCTGAGTGCATGTTGGACTCTGAATTCTCAATCGGTGTGTGCCAGGTAAGGATTAGTTAAGGGACTGGGGATGCCATTGGTCAAACCACGTTTTTGGTCATTTGTAGGTCTGGCCAGTGGGTAGCCCAGTTGGATAGTAATTCTCAGCTGGTGTAGGATGCTGGGTTAGTGTTTGAAGAGGTAGCAATAGTTTGGGCATTGAGTAAGTGTAGTGTAAACAGTATAGGGCGAGTCTTGGCTCACTGAGGGAGGCGAGCATTTATGTTTAGAGAGAGTGTAAGCTCACCAAATGGGCTTACCTGAAAGGAGCTGTTACAATGCAGCTCCCCTCCATACTTTGGGGTTATTCGGTGGCCCTGATGGAATTCTGACATGTGCAGTCCATGGGAGGTTCTCACGGCTTCTGCTACCTCATTGTGGTGCCTTGCTGTTGGTGCGGTGGGCCAGGCACCATGTGTGTGTTTCCATGCCTCTGAGCATGTTTTGCGGCAGTATTTAGTCTGGAAAGTTGTAGTGGCAGTGGGACTGCAGTTTGTAAGTAGTAATGGTGGCCCAGCTACTGGGCATGCATGGCAGCCGTGAGACAAGGAAAGGGGACAAAGAAATATTGGCAGAGTGACTTCTCTGGGTACCGGGTCCAGTTTTCTATGCTCACCCAGGCTCAGGACCACCTAGAGCACAGAGAGATAATAAAAAATAGAAGTTGTAAATCATTTCAGTGACCCACGCTACTGGGTATACACGGCCATCTTGAGGAAATCTTTAAAGAGGCAGTAGCTTCATTTGGAGGCTGTATTTCTTGGTGCTAACTGGCTCCATGTGAGGGGCACTGTCAATAGTTCAGTGGAGACTTCGGGTCCCACAAGTCATCGGAGAGCATGGTTGAAGTGCCACCTAGGGATCAGGTCCCTGATTAGACCTTGGGGATTTTTACACCTTTTGGGGAAGTAACTTTAAAGGACTCTTTTGGTGTCAGAGGGGTGACCTGGGGAAAGAGAGTGAGAAGAGGGAGGGTAGAACAGCACTGATTGCCTGCTCCACCATGCATCCATGTTTCGGTTTTGTGTGATCGACCAGTGAGTCAGAAATAAGGACATGGCAGTGGCTGTTGATATTGGGGGCCTTGTTTTAGGGATGGCTTGCATACCTCATCCATGAAAAGGGGCTGAAGAAAGAGAAAGAAAAATCTGCAAGGGAGCACTTAGAAAGAGACAGGAGGACAGTTTGGACTGCCAGCATGGGAGCAAGTCTGGTCTGCCAACAAGGGAACAATCCTGAACTGCCAGCACAGAATCAAGCCTGGACTGCCAGCACAGAATCAAGCCTGGGCTGCCAGCAAGGGAGCAAGCCTGGGCTGCCAGCAAGAAAGCAAGTCTGGGATGCCAGCAAAGAAGCAAGCCTGGACTGCTGGCAAGGAATCAAGCCTGGGCTGCACCAGCAAGGGAACAAGCCTGGGCTGCCAGCAAGGGAACAAGCCTGGGCTGCCAGCAAGGGAGCAAGCCTGGTCTGCCAAGGAAGCAAGTCTAGGCTGCCAGCAAGAAAGCAAGTCTGGGCTGCCAGCAAAGAAGCAAGCCTGGACTGCTGGCAAGGAATCAAGCCTGGGCTGCACCAGCAAGGAAACAAGTCTGGTCTGCCAGCATGGAAGCAAGCTTGGCCTGCCAGCAAGCAAGCAAGTCTGGGCTGCCAGCAAGGGAGCAAGTCTGGGCTGCCAGCAAGGGAGCAAGCCTGACCCACCAAGGATGCAACTCTGCTGCCAGCAAGGAAGCAAGCCTTGGCTGCCAGCAAGGAAGCAAGCCTTGGCTGCCAGCAAGGAAGCAAGCCTTGGCTGCCAGCAAGGAAGCAAGCCTTGGCTGCCAGCAAGGAAGCAAGCCTTGGCTGCCAGCAAGGAAGCAAGTCTGGGCTGCCAGCATGGGAGTTCAGTCGGGAGGAGAGAGAGCCTTAGGGTGAGAGGGATGTAGTGACAGGCTGGGGCATTATCAAGCACATCACCTGCTAGTCCTTGGCTACCCCTCTGTCTGGGACTGTTTGTTTCTGGGCTTTTCGGCTGGAGGAGGAGGAGATGATAGGAACAGTGCTCTGAGGGTTTAGGGCCTGATTCAGTCAGGAATCCTTCTGCCTGCTGTTGCTTAATAGCCTAATTCGACCAGCAATTTTGCTGCTTGTGTTTGGACATTAGCTACCTAGGCTATGGGTAACTGCCTGAACAAACTTGCTCACGTTGAGACCTCCTTGGTACAGAGCACCATTAGCTCTGACGTGACCTGCATGGTCTAAAGCAACCAGTTATGTTTGTGTTTTACTGTTCCATGGGGTGACTGTTCCTGTTTTTTATCAACTGCTCATTAAATAGGATCCCTATTTTCTGCAGTTTAGATGTTTGCCTCCTATTTTCTGAAAAAACTGTTTGCTGCTAAAGAAGTTTGCCTATGCTGCCTGTTTCCAGAGTGTTCCAGGGTGGATCCCGAAGAACCAGCTCCCCATCGAGAAGGAAGATGGCACAAGGCCTGGCTTGTGAAGACTGTCTACAAAGGCCTCCAAGTGAAGTGGGCAAGGCCAAGCAGGTGAAGATCTGCGTCACCTCTCTAGTGTTCCAGCTCATCACCCAGGATGACTGAGGGCACCCCTGATGGAGATCATACATCAGCAAAACTACCCATTAGAACTCCTTCCTGTTTTATTTCTGGGCTGTGTTTACTGGGTTGTACACTGTCCCCCTCCTCAGGACATTCACAATCTGGATACCCCTAGACATGGGGAGGGGGGCTTACAGTAATAATAAATACTTATTTTATATGCTGGGGCATTCTATAGAGTTATTTTGCCAAGTCTGTGCCAAGAGGCCAACTGCTAACAAATTACCAGAAATTACAGTGCAGAGCTAACATTGTCCTTTAAACAGTCGGGGTATGAAGTCTGATGTCATATTTGTAAACTAGAAATTGTTTGTATCATTTACAGTATTTACTGTGCAACTCACCTGATACATGCTGACTGCATCCTGCAGGGATAGGAACCTGTGACCTGCATGTTTAGGAGATACCACACAGCTGAAACAGATGGGACTTCCATCCTCCTGGCAGAACAATTTCAATATCTCTTGATGCTCTACACACTGGACTGATCTCTGTACACAGTGTGGTTTCTGTTCCCGGTGTGATTTCTCCACTTTCTGACCCTGGTGTGATCTCTGAGCTTTTTCCACTATTTTAGCTAGCAGCCTGTTAACAGCATACTTCTTGGCTAGGAACTCCAATCTGCATCAGGACGGGAGGGAGTTTTCTCACTGTCCCAAAATCTGTCGATACAGGACCTGCAGAAGTTATGCCCACACTCCAGCATTACTGGATCTTTAAACAGATCCAGACAAACAGAACACATTAAATCCTCATCCAGATCATCAGCCTGTTTACTTGTCGCCATCCTTACAGCAGTTTGATCTCTCTTTCTTTTTACTTTCCTTTCTGTGAAAATGAGTTCCTGTTGCAGTAAATCACTTCCTGTTAACCTTCTGTGGTATGTGTGGATACAGCAACACAGTGCAGAGTTACTTAAAGCTGCACTGTCAGATTTTTCCAAGAATCTGTAATCTCACTCACCAGTCTGAATTTAGGCTCTGTGGTGCTCCATATTTCATCCATCAAGACACAACCATTTGTTTGTTTTTCTTCCTTGTACTTTTGTAAGAAATCCAAATGTAACTTTGCCATTCTGTGCTGTGTGAGACCCCGCCTTTGGTTTGATAAGAACCTGCCCTCGGCTCTGCCTGCACTTCCAACAGTGTCTAAAGCAGGTGGGGGAGGTGTGCAACCACTATCAGTAATTCGATCCTACTTCCTTCCTCCTTCAGTCCTTTATATTGCCTTCCCCATTTTTGTCCCATTCTCCTTGTGCATGACAGCTAGTTTCATCCTGCCTGCAAGCTTCCCTGAAGTCCTGCAATTTCACCTCAGCATGGCTAGAAAATTGGTAATTACAAATGATCTAATGCACAAAGAAACCTATTATGTATAGCTTTATTTATCTATCATTTCTGTTGTACAGTAGTTGCTGCACTTTTCACACATTGTATTTATTAGTTGTCAGTGTGTACCCCATGAGCTTTAGGTGTCTACAAGTGCATTGATAATGAGACACACACTTGTTATAACACTGCCTTATAACACAGCCCATTTATACCTTGTGTAATGCACTCCTATGTCATGTTCCCTAATGCAGCACTTAATAATTGTTGTATGTATGCTATCTCTCTCCTCAGAGTCTTAATTGTTTCCTTGATGTAATAAATCCCACATTTCTGCACCCTGATTTAGTGCTTACTACTAGTGATATGCAGTCACTCTCCTCAATGTCTGGTGTCTCCAACCACACTGTAGTGTTCTGCTCCTTGCTGTTGTTTGTGATACAGATGTTTATTATAAACCCATGTTCCCTTTCCACAATGCTGACTTTTACTTCTTTGAGATCACCCTTCCCTAAGTCCGAGGCTGACAGTTCATGCACCATATATCCCCCCCCAAAAAAGCACATGCTGGATGGTCTACTTGACTGAACCACCTGCTATCATGCACGATGTATCCACCACCTTCCACGAAACCCCATGCCATCACCTTGACACTTGCCCCTATCACCAACACTTTGTTTGGTGACTGTGCTGTGCATGTGTACTGTTGAAGTTCACTATATGGTTAATGGAGTGAACATTCCCTCTCACTGACAGTCAGTCATCAGCTCGTGGTGGTGATGAGAAGAGGATGATATGCAGCCTGCACCTCCTTCAGGGTTCTGTTTTAGTAAGTGTTGTGAGGTGGTGTGAGGGTGGTTGCACTAGATCACTGTTAATTTGTTGTGTGGAGAATTTGTATTACTGTATACTTTTCTTGGGTTGGGGAGCACAGGAACATGAAGAATTTCCACACCAGTTTGTGAATAACATTACCTAAATTCAACTATCTGTGCAATATAAAGATGCACTGAATAGTGGTGCCTCATTTATCTCCTTTGTTTACAGGCAATGTATTTCAACATGTTCTGCCACCTCTGAGACAGCATGGTGAGAATGAGATTCAAAAATTAAACTATGGCTGCTGCTTGGTGCATATTCTCATTTTCCTAAGTGTAACCCCCTTATAACAGCTAAGGAGCCAGAAATAAGACATGATGGTAGTGGTACAGTGCAGTGGCTGTGGAGCAGCAGTCTTCCGGGAGACGTTCTGGAGGATGTGGTGTTGTCCCATCTGCAGGCATCTCTCTGGGCTGAGGAAAGAGGTTGCTCATCTCCAGGCTGAATTGTCCAGGATTTGTGGGACCTCCTCCTCCATTCAGGAACCATCAGTGTCACTGCCGTTGCCTCAGAGGTTGCCAAGAAAGCAGAGCGGTTGGACCACAGTGGGCTCAGGGAGGGTGAGGCTGGTGGAACAGAGGTGGGTGCATCCCTCCAGTTGTACATCTCCACAATCCCTATGCCATTCTGGCAAAGTGTGGTTCCTCTATGGAGGCGCCTGCAGTGGAGACCAAGGAGGATGCTGGGATCCTCCACAAAGGAGACCCACAGGAGGGTGGCATAGGACCCCACAGGGGAAGGAAATAAATCCTGATAGGGGACTCCATTGTTAGGAAGGTAGAACTGAGGGAGGAAGGGGAGAGGGAGGTAAGGTGCCTGCCTGGCGCCATGGCTTGGAGGGACAGGGACCGAATCCTCAGGATTGCTGGAGCAGCTGCACAGGGGAAGGAGCTGGATGTCATTGTCCACCTTGGGACAAATGACCTGGCTAAGAAAGGGATTAGAGCAGTGCAGGAAAAGTTTATGGAATTGGGGAGGGGCCTTAGACAAGTAGCACGCACAGTAACCTTTGTGAAGGTGCTGCCCATCTATGGCATAGGAGAGGCTAGGGTGTTCTGCACCATGGAATTAAATCAGTGGTTGAAAAACTGGTGCAGAGCTCAGGGATTTGGCTTCATTGGGGACTGGCGGTCCACCAGGAGTGATGCAAGCCTATACTGGCATGATGGGCTGAATCTGTCCAGGAGGGGAACCAGGATCCTAGGCGATAGGTTTAAATGCTTCATTAGCAAGCATTTAAACTAGCCAAGGGGGAAGGCACTGGAAAGGAGCAGGGAAATCCTAGCCTCCCCAAAAAAAAATCACGGTAGTAAGTACGGTAAACACCAACATAGAGGTGGTGATAGGAAAAGGGCAGGGTAAATGGGGAAAGTGACAAAGGCAAGAAGGACAGAGGATGGGGCAAAAAGGAGTAAGGCCATCAGGAAATGGAGGGTAATGAGTACCAATGCCCATAGTCTGGGCAACAAGCTCCCTGAGCTGGTGGCCTTGATGGAAGAGGAACCTTGATATCGTAGCAGTCACAGAAACATGGTACACAGAGAACCATGACTGGGATGTTAACATACTGGGGTACATAACCTACAGAAGAGACAGGCAGAGGAGAAGAGGGGGAGGAGTAGCTCTCTATGTAAAGGAAAGGATAAAAGCAAATGAACAAAAGAGTAAACAGGGAGGAGAGGAGGCACTGTGGGTCACCTTGGAGACTGGAAAGGGCACCACAGTCCACACAGGGGTTGTGTACAGACCCCCATGTCAAGGGGAGGGAATGGAGAAGGATATGATAGAAGGCATTCTTAGGATGGCAGAGAAAGGGGGTATACTGTTGATGGGAGACCTGAATATGCCAGATGTTAACTGGAGCACATTTGCTGCAGCCATATCCAAGAGCATGGCCATTCTTGATGCCCTACATGTGGCAGGCCTCAGGCAGCTAGTTTCAGAACCCACTCATGAGGGAGCAATCTTAGAACTCATACTCTCAAATGGGGCAGTGAGAGGATCTCAGATCTAGAAATGGGTTTCATCTGGGAACAAGTGACCATCAAACAGTGTGGTTCAGGTTAAACCCAGCTACAGAGCCGGGCTTTCACAAAAGGGAGGGTACTGGACTCAGGAGGCTGACTTTGGCAAGATGGGAGAGTGCCTCAGAAAAGCACTAACAAACAGGCTAGAAGGAGGTGTGGAGCAACAATGGGGAAACTTAGAACTGCCATCACAGAGGCAAAAGCCTTGTGTGAAGCAAATAAACAAATCAAAATGAAAGAAAAAACCACTATAGTTCTCAAAAGAGGTGACTGGGAAAGTCAGGGAGAAAAAGATAGCATTCAGGAAGTACAAGGAGACACAGAAGGAGCAGGACAGAGAGTTGTACCAGTTAAGGCAGAAGGAAGCAGGAGGAAGTCAGAATAGCAAAGTCCCAAACTGAGGAAAAGATAGCCAACTCAGTTAAGAAGGGATAAAACCTTTTATAGGTACATCACAGAGTGTAGAAAGACAAAGGGAGGGATAGTGAGGCTGAATAGAATGAATGGTGGGTGGGCAGAGGGCAACAGTGAAAAAGCAGGGATACTGAACAAATATTTCTGCTCAGTATTCACAAAAGAGGAGGGGGAAGTGCCTAATCCAGTTAACAGAAGCACTCTTGATGGGGGGTCGATCCCAGCCCTTTCATGGAAGAAAGAGTTTTGCAGGAACTCCTAAAACTGAAGGTGGACAAAGCAATGGGGCCTGATGAAATTCACACCAGAATTCTAAAAAGAATTAAGGAGGGAACTAGTGAAACCTCTGACTACTCTTTTTAAAAAGTCATGGGAGGATGGTGTGGTACCCGAGGACTGGAGGAAGGCAGATGCGATTCCCTTTCACAAAAGTGGGACCAAGACAGAGGCAGGAACTACAAACCTGTCAATTTGACCTCTGTGGTAGGGAAAGTGATGGAGTCACTTCTGAAGGAAAGAATTGTTGAGTACCTTGAGGCCAGTGGGGTACAGGACCCATGGCAGCATGGGTTCACAGCGGGAAGGTCATGTCAGACTAATCTAATAGATTTCTTTGACTGAGTGACTAAAGTAGTAGACCAGGGAGGGGATGTGGACATGACCTACCTAGACTTTAGCAAGGCATTTGACACAGTCCCACATAAAAGATTAGTAGTCAAATTAACCAGCCTGGGAGTGAGTCCCAGGGTGGTAGTCTGGTAAAACATTGGCTGGACAACAGGACACAGAAGGTAATTGTAAATGGAGTCCACTTGAAGAAAGAGGGGTTACTAGTGAGGTACCGCAGGGTTCAGTATTGGGTCCAGTCCTTTTAATGTCTTTATAAGTGACATTGCAGAGGATCTGAAGGAAAAGTATGCTCTTTGCAGATGGCAAAAATCTGCAACAGGGTTGATACACAAGGAGGTATGGAAAGGATTTGAAGGGACTTGGCAAGGTTGGAGGAATGGTCAGAATTATGGCAGCTAGATTCAATGCAATGATGTGCAACAATGCACCTGGGAAGCAAGAACCCAGGGAAGATTACACAATGGGGAGCTAGTATCAACAACAAAAAAGGAAAAGGACCTGAGGGTAATCATATCAGATGACCTTAAGGTTAGCAAACAATGTGAGAAGGCAGTACGGAGGGGTGGGGGTATACTGGGATGCATAGGGAGAGGGATCTCCAGCAGAAAACAGGAAGTTGTTATCCCTCTGTGCAGACAGTTGGTGAGACCCCATCTGGAATACTGTGTCCAGTTCTGGAGACCCCATCTCCACAAGGACATTGACAGGATAGAGGAGTCCAGAGGAGGGCAACTAAATGGTACAGAGTCTGCAAGAGAAGCTGTACGGAGGATAGACTAAAGGAGCTTAAAATGTATATCCTGAGGAAAGAAGGGGGACATGATAGAAACTTTAAGTACCTCAGTGGAATCAACAAAGTACAGGAGGTAGCATCTTTCAGAAAAAGACATGCAAGAACAAGGGGACACAACTTAAAGATAGAGGGGCGGTTCCGGACAATGTGAGGAAGTATTTTTCACAGAGGGTAGGATGGCTGAAACAGCCTTCCTGAGGAGGTTGTGGGGTCTAAAACTGTGGAGAATTCAAGAATGCATGGGACAGACATAAGGCAGTTCTTGTGGGGGGTAGAAGAAATAGGCTGTTGGTTCACTAGGATCTGCAGCCTATCCTGTAGGAAAATGGGCAGACTAGGTGGGCCAAGTGTCCTTATCTGCCATCAAAGTCTATGATTTTATGTTTACTAGAATGCCTCTAGTGGTCTCTTTAAGAGCTACCAGCTTGCTGACCCAGTCAGTTTACTAAGAAGGGAAGGGACTGTGGGTTCTCTTGCTCAAGTCCCACCTGAGCCACGGGGTAGATGCTCTATTTTTGCCATTGCTAAGTAGACAAAGTGGGCCCCTTATTGGGCTGTGGTATTTACATATTATATGTTAACTGAGTATTAGGGAATGTAGTTTGTCTAACCTGTTTTCCCTTGCAGAATGGACTTTGTGCGTTTTGCCCCTCCATTTTGGTCCGGGACTGTCTATGGGGTCCAATGAGGATCCAGGGGCACTTAAAATGGAGCATTGTTCAGCCAATTAGGGCTGGGACTCTTTTGGGAGCCGGCTGCCAATGGGAGATATGGCCCATTATCTGGAAACTGAAGTCCAGAAGGTGGCTCCTTTATTGCACCAATAGAAGGAAGCAGAGGGAATTGGCAGTGGGAGCCCTCCAATACCGTGTGTCATGCCAGATTGAGGACCCCCAGCTTTACGGCTGAGAAAGCAGAGTCGTTGGCCATGAGGAGAGAAGGAGCTCTGGGCTCCTGTACTGTAAAGTCTTTGCACTGGAAGTGCATGTGGAAAGCCAAGTAGTTGGGCGACAGTATTGCCAGAAGGAGCCGGACAAATCCTGTGGCATGCAGGCAGAGGAGTGTGTATACGTGAGAGGCCCTACCAGGCTCACCTGTGAGGACCGGGAGTAACTTGCTTCATCATGCTCAGTCTGTCAGCAAAGTGAAGCTGCATTGCATTACCCGTTCATGCAGTGAAACGCTCTGAGTTTAAAGCAGCTGCCTGGTTTGGTACCCCTTTGTCCTACATATAAATGTGTGGAGAAGTGTTTGGACCACAGGCCTGTGTCCTGCAAGTGGTGAGAGGGATCCTGTACAGGAGTCATGACTCATGAGTACTAAATCAGGGTAGCTCCCTTCAGCAGTCTCATTGAGGGCAAGTTTGGTCTGGCTGCTCCACTGACCATCTGAACTGAGCCTGCTGGCCCTAAGATCTCTTGGGATAGCACCACCTGGGGGTTACATAGCATTGATAGTTGTGGATCAGCTGCTGTTTGAAGCATCTGGCCATGGCTGGTTAATTTTTTTGGTGGGTGGGCTTGCTTGGGGGTGACTGCAAGAAGTTGACAAATGGGCGAAGTAATGACTAAGGTGATAGTTGTGACTCATTTTTCAAAACCTCAAATTAATACCATAAATATAAACACAATATTGTATGTTCGGTCAATCAGCAATGCTTTTGTCCACACTGTTATACTACTGATACCCCTCTTGCTGAATAGCACATAGCATCACTTTCAATGGTTGACACACAATTAGACAAGTGAGAGAGAGAAACTGGCTTAGCATGCAACCGCATGGCGAAGTGATGAGAGACGGGGTGAAATGACGATATGTGGGAATTGTTGTTGCGAGACTGGGACAACTTTCATCCAACAGGAAGAGAGCAACTATTGCAGGTGGATTCTACAGCACTAGCAAAGTGACCCGAGGTGTCCAGGGGTAGCCGCGAAGGGGCAGTGGTGGGCATTGGTTGGCGTGCTAAGTCTCTTCAGTCGGGTAAACCCACTACACCCGTTTGGTATAAGAGGTGAGTGGCGGATGGGAGGATGCAAATGATGATGAGATATCATTGATGTTAAGACGGGGACCTATTACAGCTGTTCAGGTACAAACCAGGCAGGGTGAAGTAACACAGCAGAGGGACACATCAAGGAGATCGGGAGGCATTGAGGCAAATATGGCTCAGGAGTGGTGGAAGACAGTAGGTTCAGGAAAAAGAAGGAAGAAGCTGGATATGGTGGATATGGTGGGCCTACATTCAGATGTGGGCACAACAAACATACCTCTCAACTGTACCACATTACGAGGAATGTTCCTCATTTTACTTCTAAAAAGCTCCCTGTTCCACATTGTGAGGACTTGTTCCACATTCAAAATCAACATTTTAAAGCAAAAATCCATAGTAAATGATGCAAAAAATATATTATTCAATTCATAACAGACTTTCTGAACATAAATGCAACATGTTAACAGTGTTTTGAGGCCGCCCGTGGCGCTGAGGGCTGAGGCGCTAGACGCCACACCTTGCTACGCCAGTGACCCGGGTTCGGGAATGGACCCGGCTGCTGGGGTCAGCAGGGGAGGGAGGATCGAGTCCCCAACGGATGCTCTCCTCCTCAGGGGTGGGAGCTATGACCGCATGCACTCTACAACATTTCCTCAAGGCCGGGGTGGAAGCACCGACTAAGGGAGGACGGAGGCGGCCCGCCTCGTCAGAGCCGGGAGGGAGACATCAGCTACGATGAAGGATGAGCGCAGGCCAGCACACGCCGGGACGACGCCCCAGCGTGGTCGCCCAGAGGATGGGGAAACTAGGGAAGAAAATGAGAAAATCCCTCCGGTAGCACTAGATGATAGCCTTCGGTACCATCCCAGGACCACTAAAAGAGGGACAGACCCCAATGTCAGGAGGGACGGAGGCACTTAGGGGCAGATCTCCCACCGGAGGTGGAAACGGGGGAAGTGAGAGGAAGGAAGGAGGGCTCCGGGAGTAGAAGGGGGTATAAAGATAAAGTAAAAAAAAAACCAAAAACAGTGTTTTGAGCTTCTTAGGTAAAGATTTGATTAGGTGTTCCACATTTTGCCCATTTGTTCCACATTTTGACAGGCAATGTTCCACATTTGGGGGACAAAAGGTTGAGAGGTATGACAACAAACATGGGAAGGATAAGCCTGGGTGTCCAGCAGGAAAATAGTTATGCACCCCTCTTTACACTGACAGGGGAAGGAAGCAACTGATAGTAACCACTGGAGGAACGAGCAGGAGCAAGGAGGAAAGGAGACACTCCTGGAGGCGGGTTCTGGGGCACGCAATCTGGAAAACATGGGGAACTTCTCTGAAGCTTTTGAAATTTCCCCAACAAGAAAGAACATTTTTTTGGGGGTACCTGGAGGAGACACAAGTAAAGCGAGAAATGGGTGGCGTTGGTCAAGATGGAGGGAAATGCGCTGGGGCTGGGGCCAATGCTCCAGTAGAAGATACTGGGTTGCCCCTAAGCATCACTGGCAAAAGAAAGGAGACTCCGGGTGGTGGCTCAGTGAGGAGGAAGCTCTATAGACGGACGGGGGGTTGGGGCCTTGCTCCGGCGGTACAAACTGTCATTGCCCACTGTGATCCTGCAGGATATAATGGAACCAAGGAGGTCAGGACAAACGGAGACATGGGTTCAAGCCTGGGGGATGGACATGGTTCAGGCAGGATGGAGGGTGAAGGAGACAAGCAGGCTAATGTAGGGGGACGGGGGACACACAGATAGCGAGTGGTAACAGGGATAATGAGGCAGTGAGAGTGATGCTCTTGGGTGACTCCTTGACTGCCTGGGACACCAGAACAGCCACCAGAGGACTCTCAGTGAAGTTGGTAGGTGAAGAACAGTGAGGCAGGAACCTACAGTGGCTACTTCATTGAAACAGGGATGTATACCTGTAATCCATGACTCTGACTGAGCTGACGTATATGATGACGAGCCATGGATCGCTTAGGGTGAGAAGATGCTTACCTGCATAGGTCCTGCTGGCAGAGGGAAATGGCATAGCAGTCTTTGTCTGCCACGAATATCCATTTTTCTATATTTGTTTGTATCATCATTCCATGTGTGCTGGTTCCAGTTTTCCTCTTGTGCTATGTACCCTGTGTCAAACTTTGTGATGCGCGTCCATGGCGAGTGCTTTTACTGTCCACCCAAAATTAAAAAAAAAAAAAACAGACACTGATATTTGTTTTTCTCACCAAGATATTCTCCTTGCTACAACATAATTATACTTATTTTCTGTTTTTCTGCTTTGTGTGTGTGTGTGTGTGTGTGTGTGTTCATTTGGTAGTTCAACAGTCCCATTGTGTATAAATTCCTCACTTGCTGGCAGTTGACTTCCACTGAGTCTCAATCAGGGGCTATTCTCACTGTGCTTCAGTTTGTGTTTGAGTACAGCACCATCACACAGACTATTGGGTCATCAAGCTAAATGTAGGAGTTCGACAGCACTGCAAAGCACCATGACTTGAGCACATAACTGTGTCTTTGGCATCAGATTGCCAGTTACGCTGTCAGACATTTCTGTGTTCCTTAGTGGCCTATTTTTTTGTACTATGAAACACAATTCTGCTGGGAATGAGCACTTGGAAATTATCCACAGTGGTCAACATATCTATGTTCCACCGCCTGCAGTCACTGTTGGTTTAGGCGCTGTATGCCACACCGCACTGCACCGGCAATCCATTTTGGTTTAGTAAGTGAAGCTGATGCACCAGCCATCGTTGGCAAGGTGGAGAAGTCAGGACACAGACTGGAGGAGGCAGAATAGCTGGGGTGTTAGGGGAAAGGGAGCATTTTTGAGGCAGTGAAAAGAGCCCACTGAAAGAGAGAGAGAAGGAGAGAGCCAATAAAGGAGTCAGTCATAATTCTGGAGGATTCTATAGTAAAGGGGATCATATGGTAGTGGTGAACGGGGCACAGGACAAGCAGCATCTGGGTAGAGTGCATGCCTGACATGACAGCAGATAGGGTACAGCAGCACATTGATCATTGTGTACAGAAGGTGGTGGGGAACCACACATCATCGTTCACCGGGGAACACATGCTCTGAAAGTAAGACATTATGCCATGGACAAGTGCATGTACAGACTGAGAAAGCAGGACCGTGGACTTCAGCGTGTGGTTGATTACTATGGTTTGCCTTTCATAGGTTCTGAAAACTGAGTGTGGTTAATTCTGTTTTCTGGATGCCAGCCCAGCATCACTGATGGTTGCAAGGCTGGATGCCACACCATGCACCACGCTGGTGAACAGTGTGTTGGAACAAGCCCTGGCTCTCATGGGTAGGCAGGGGCAGGAAAGGATATAGTGTCTGCAGGACTGCTCACCTTTCCTAGGGTAAGGGTTGAGTAGCTTGCTGATGCTTTGGAGGTACATGGCATTTGCTGGGTGCTGCAGCTCCAGGCAGCATGTGAATCTGTGGATAGCATCAACAGAAGCCTTATGCATGGCAGGGGAAGCGTGCCCATGAAGTGCAGAGCTTCTCCCTGCATTTGCACTCAGGCCATAATTGAAAACAAGGTAAAAAATGTTGTTAATGGTGGGACCAGTAAGACACCTCCCCTAGTGCTGGATCTTCAAGCCTGCCCATGATCCTCTCCCAGTGGCTTTCTGTTTGCAAACTAGATTTGCAGACAGGTCACCAGTAAGGAGCTGTCGACCATGCCCTGGTGTGCTTACATCCAGGGGAGTCGCCTCTCCAGGAATGAGTGAACAGTTCACCTTATCCATGTATAAGAGCTGAAGATATTAGGTGTGAGTGATCATGTTGGTTGTGAGCACCACTAGAGATAGTCTGGTGGTCCAGTTTACGCAGATACAATTAATGTAAAAAGAAAATTTCTGCTTTCCTCATTATTTGACAATCTTTTAAAGTGTGCATTGTGATGACTCCCTTCGTGTCCCACTTATGGATCACTTCATGACTGCATAGCTATGGCTGCTTTTATGGATGCCATCAGCATGGTTTGTGCTCCTATTTAAAATGTTCTCAACTCATTCATTACATAATATTTTTAATGAGCAGTCACGCACTCCATGATGGATAATAATTGTCTTTTCTCCTTTCTTGTACGAAATGGATCACCTTGTTTTTGACCCAGCTGTGCTGACTTTGGCTGCAAGTTATCATCAAGACATTTTCTCATTGCCTCCAGACGTAGATACTAATCGATCACGCAGGCATTCATCGCATCATGGCACATCTTGTGGTGCCTTGGATGTCTTAGGTAATGTGTGCGGTGCCTGTCCCCAGATGCTGCGTTGTGGTGTATCCTGTGACGTCTACCCAGACCCCTCTGGACAGTACACTGGTTTCCATCCTGATCAGCTAGTTTGACAAATGAATTTCTTTTTTTTTTGTCACCCATTACTTTGTTAATTGATTTTTGTTAATTTGTACCCCTTGATTCACCACTTTATGAACATGTATTTCACACACATTTCTTTTAAACTTTTAATATTGTGCTGTACATGTTTCTTCTTCTTTAACTCTGCCTCCTGTTCTGTTGTATGTAATGTTTGCACACCAACATGTTGTTTGTTGCATTCACTGATGCATACAACTGCCTCGCTGTGCCGGTAGGGAAATACACAATGCGGACAATTTCGTGAGGGTCTCCATGTGCATGTGTATTTGGCATCATAAGTCATGTCTGGTAATGACAAACAATGACAGAATCACAGTTGACCGGGTATTAGGGAACGTGGTATCCAGCACTTGCAACATTGTATGTTTCAGCATTGGAACAGAGACTACAATCTCATTAGGTCAAAGCAGTTTGATTTCAACAATGTTAACTTTGCTGAACTGTGTCTTGGTTTCACCAGAGTGTGTCAGTATGGGGAGTGTAATAGCAGTGGTAGTAGCTAAATGAAGCCTTCATGGATTCAAAAAGTGATACCTCAGAGTGCTATCCAGGGTAAATAGAAGTAGTGAGCAACTGTTGTTCTTAAGACATGTTTCAGCATGGGGTGTGGTAACAAGGTGAGGGCTCAGAAATTTAAGAACACCCAAAGGGATGGAACAAGGATGGGGTACTGAGATTGTCTAACTGAAACCGGAAATGCATTATGGAGAGCAAAGGCACAGACACAGTAAGATACTAACATACATACTGTCAAGCAATCAGATTAGGCCGTATGGTTCATCCGGAGTGCTTGATGGCACTGAAGTACTGCCTCCAGCTTTCCCCCCTCCTCGCTTGTACCACTGCAAGCTTCATTTAGTGTACCCTGGTGGCCACCAACTCACTCAGCAGAGACACCCACTCAAGGCTTCCCATATTCATTCACTTGAGATACGTGATGTCCTATATCATATCCCACCTGTACCTTTTCTCATCTAAGAAGTAGTGGGTGAGCTCCCCTGTCTCTCCTCCTAGAATCTGCACTAGCCAAACTACTATCCTGATCATTCTACTCTGCACCCTCTACAGTAAATCAATGTCATCCTTTTTAAGTAGGGATGCCAAACCTGCACACATTTTTCAAAGTGTTTGTTCTCTACTCAGGCAATTGCACAGTGTGTGGACCACCTCACAACTCCTTGAAGCCATCACCCTGGATGTCCACCACAGCATTTTATTTCATTTAGCCACAGCCAATCCAGACTGATATGTTGATTACAATCGTTTAAGAAAGAGAATAAGAATTCTTCAGTTTCATCATGCAACGGCTGACATACAATACTAGGGGTCTGACAATGTTAGGTTTAATGTAGCAGGACAGTCATGCAATGAGAGAGACATGGCAAAATTAGATGTACTGTATCAATATTGTGATTTGTTAGTCACAGAACAGTTGTGCATTATTCCATGACTATCCATGAGCCACTACATGACACTTTGGATCTATAATTATTGAAGAGTGTGGGGTACAATTTCTGGAACTAATGCTAATGGCGGGCGGCTTTGAACTGCATTCTAGCCCCATCGGTGAGGAAAGGATAAAGGATGAACTACGTAAAACCAAGGGCCATGGTGAATAATGTACTACATCCGAGAGTGCTAGGGGAACTTCAGGCAGAAATGTTTGACATGCTGGTATTCATGTTCTATCATTGGAGTATTGTGATTTGCCAAAAAATTGTACTGAGGTCAGATTAATACCGATAGTCCAGCAAAGTATCATGTAGCTAAGTGAAAATTACCACCCAGGTATGTCTCACAGCACTATTAGGCTAGTTAATGGATGCAATCATCAAAAAGAGAGTGTGATGGATCACAGACAGCAGGGCTTCTCAAAGGTTAGGCCATGCCAGACCAGTATGATTGTGTACCTTGGCTGAGGCACAGAGGTACTAGAGGTGTGCTGTGTGTTGATCTTGCTGCAGTTTGTCTTAACTTCGTTAAGTCCTCAAAAACTAACCCACTGCATGCGTGTCAACAAACGTGCCAGTAAAGTGTTCTGGGACAACACTGTTATATGAATACTACACTTGTAGACAGTCAGAAGTCAGACTGCATTAATGGGAGAAACACCACATTATTGTCTTGGTGAGTATCTGGGTGGTAGACGTGGGCTTTAACAGTACTCTGAATGCTCGTTTTCAATATTTTCATCAGTGACATAGTGGGTGAACTAAATTGGCAAGGGCTGCTCTTGTTGCGTTCTAGAAAAAACATGTAATAGGTTGCAAACCTTAGAGCATATTGATAACATGAAGTAAGACCGAATAGCACTAGAAAAGTGTTCTGACATATGGAGGCTAAATTTCAATGTTACATTGTTTACAGTGATCCCCTTGGAATGTGGTTGAGTACTCTGTGAAACTCAGATCAGGGTAATTGAACATGAGAAGTGTCTTGACAAACTGATGCTAAATCACCTCATGGAGAGCAAGCAATGCAGCAGGACTGTGTGAATAGCTTAATCGATGTTGGCATGGAAATGCATTGGCATCACTTGCAGACAGAGTAAAGACCTGATTACCCTGTATTTGGCTAATGTGTGCTCGCTCCTGTAGTGTGCATAGGTTAGGCCTATATGCCAGCATTTCTAGCTAAGGCCACTGGTCGGGCACTTGGGAGGTGAGCAATTTGCACATGGCCGAATCAGGTACAGGAGCAATGAGTGTTGAGGAAGTTAGAGAGAGCAGTAGAAAGAGAGTGGGCAGAGAAGGAATGATGAATTTGAGGTGGAGATCATTCCATAGCTTGTGTAACCGGTGTGAGAAGGCGGCTTGCCCAGCAGTAATCTTTCTCCTAGGGATTGATAGTTGGTGGTAGTTGCAGGATCGAAGATAATGGGTGGGGGAAGGGCAGCTGAAAGCACAGAGGAGAGGTAGGAAGTGATGGTGTCAATCCATAAGTTAGATACATATTTAGCACAGTGTGAAATGTAGTGGTTTCTGATGGACGATTGTGCCAGGGAATGGTAGAGGTTGCAGTGGTGGGTAAGGGGTGAGGCATCAAGAGCAAAGCAGCAGAAGGCATTAAAAGTGTGTCCAGCATAGATAGGGTGGGCTTAGCGGCTGCACCCTAAACAATGTCACAGTAATCAGCGGAGGGAAGTATCATCTCCTGGACCACTTCACATCTGATGGGGGAGGGAGGATACTGCGTTTCCCATAAAGTGCACCGAGCATGGGACGTAATTTTTTTGAAATAGCATCGATGTGGTATGAGAAGGAATGATGGCAGTTGAGCCATACCCCCAAGTAATAGAATGAGGAGACATACTTGAGTTTTTGACCATCTAGGGTGTGGAAACGGGGAAGGGATGGGAGTCTGCACAGGCACTGTTGTGTGCCAAAAGTCATCGTGACAGTTTTTTTTTTACCTTTAGGGAAATCTGGTGTGAGCTGAACAGTTGCTGTACTTTGTTGAAGTCAGCTTGGAGGTTAGTTTGTACCACTTCAGTGTCAGAACCTGAGCAGAAGAGTACAGTGTCATCTGCATACAGGTGGATTGAGGTAGTAGAGCAGATGATCAGTAAGTCATTTAGGAATATAGAGAACAGTATGGGTCCCAGAACTGACCACTGGGGGACACCGGTAGTTAAGGCAAGGTGTGGAAGAGATAGCATTTGCGACTCTAATGGACTGGGTTCTGCCAGAGAGGTAAGATCTGAACCAGTTGGTGGCAGCAACAGAGAGGCCTGATTCAGTGAGACAAGAGAGCAATATGGGGTGGGAGACAGTGTCGAAGGCTTTCGCAAATTCGATGAAGATGGCTGAGATGATCAGCCCACTGTCCATACCTGTCAGGATTGAGTCAGTAAGCCACATCAAGGAGGATGCAGTTGAGTGGCCCTTTCTGAAACCTGACTGGTAGGGTATGAAGATATTAGAGTTGGTGAGGAAGGAAGTAGTTTTGGTGAGCACCACCATGTCAGCCACAACACCACATGCAAGGTGTATGTCACCTTGTAACTCTGTCACTCTACTACCTTTATTTCTGAAGAGCCATTTTAACCAATCCACATAACAGGTGGATATATAAGCACTGTAGCTTGCACATTTGGCACAGTGTGCTAACAATGTTTCTCAAGTAACGAACAGGCTGGAGGCAAATGATATTTTCAGCTGAGGTGCAGTTTTGGCATGGGGTCTTGTTGCTGACATGGTGGTGCATCAGGGATCAGTCGTTTTGCCAGTCCTTTTCAATGTGTTCATTACTGACATTGTAAACAACTGGTGTCCCATGTGTTTCTGTTTGCATTTGAATACCAAATTTAATACCAGAGCTAATTCACCCCATGAGGTGTTGGTGGGAGGGTGAATCAGAATGATGACTGACATGGGCAAACTTTTAAAATAGTCCACGAACTGGCACCTGTAGTTTGCTTCCATGAATTCCAAACATTACCACCTGTTCAATATAAACCAATATATAAGGCTACATAATGGTGTAGGTGCAATGTGGTAGTTCTCACAGTCACAAAGGAGGAAAGGCACCTCGGGGTTCTAATTTTGGAAGAACACAAAATGTCACAGCAGAGTACAAAAGCCATCCATGAAGGTCGGATGTCAAGCAGTGGTACATCATCAGGTGTGACAAAAGCAGATATAGGGATGTTGTGGTCCCATTACTTTGAGTAATGTTCAAGTCTCAGTTTCAGTAATGAGTGCAGTTATGGAGCGAGAACCTTCCGAGGGACATTAACAGGTAGTGTATATCCCCGCTAACAGTGACATGCTTGCAACTCAAGACTTATGATGGCTGATTGATGGCCCCAACACGTACTTTCCTTGATCAAATCAGCTACTCCACCACCCCCTTTACCTTTTTCTCTGTCACTCTTGAATACTTTAACTCCTGTGATGGCCCCGTCCTAGTCATGGTTTTGGTTTGCCCATGTTTCAATGATACCTGCTATGTCGGGCTCTCTGTATGACAGGTCCCAGTCATAGTTTTGGTTTGCCCATGTTTCAGTGATACCTGCTATGTCCAGCTCTCTGTCTGACAGCAGTTCATGCTGCTTTGCCATTGTATTCCCCTGGCTCCTATCCTTTAGTGAAACTACCCTCCTCCCTGACTTTCTCCCACCCTCCTCCCTGACTCTCTTTCCCACATACCCCCTTACTCTCCCCTAGCAAAAGTAGGTCCTATCATTGCTATGACAATGAGAAGGTTCTGACGAGAGCAAGACAGGGACCAGCCAGCGAGAGGACATTCATCTGAGCTCAGGGACTGTGGCTGAACTTTTGAATTTTCAATTTCAGCACCAAAACGCTGAAGGAAGTGGCCCTATTTAATGGACGGCCTGAAGCAGTGCTGGAGAGTGAGAGAGGGACCAGCCAGAAAGAGGGAGCTCATCGGAGCTCATGGACTGGTGCTGAACTTTTGAAGTTTCATTTTCGGCACCAAAATTCTGCTATCGTCCTGACCTATTTAATGGGCAGCCTGCAGCATCACAGGAGAGTGAGAGAGGGACAGAACTGAAATGTTCTTCCTCTGTCCAAGCCACCCCGCACCACCAACCTTTTCAATAGACTTTATGGGCTGGTAAGGGGAGGGGTTTTCTGGAGTTGTACAAATCAGGACTTCTACCTCAATAACACTGTGTCATTCTGGGGTGAGTAAGGAAAAAACATGGAATACAAGTAGGGTTGTGATATTACATGCAATTGAGTTGTTAAACAGATGAAAGTTGTACTATATGATTATACTGTTTATTCTGGTACAGTAATATTACAGGCAGCTGGTTGTAAAACAGAGCTAACATATGCTATCAATCAATCAATCAAATCTTTATTTATCCTGGTGAACATCGTTGAGCACAGCTCATTTGCAAGATGGACCTGGTAAGGTCAAGGTTCAATTTACATAGATACATAAAAAATATTCAATATACACACATTCTAGGATACTACATAGAATATTCAGTATACACACAGTCTAAGGATACATTCTAATCAGACTATACATTAAATTCAGGTATATGGTAATAAGGGGTGTGGGGAAGGGGGTGGGAAGTGGTGTGCCTGGCTGGTGGGGAGGAGGAAGATGGTGGGGGCCTGTACTGTGGAACAGATAAACTGTGGGCCTTATGAAGAGGGCAGGAGCGTGGCACTGGGGGGTTTGCATAACAGGGGTAAAGGGCTGTGATATATGACAAGGAATTAAGGGGAGGTGGATGGAAAGGAGGGGTGCATGGAGTGTGAGGGGTGGTGACTTTAGTAAAGGTGGATACCTTCCATGAGTTGGCTATCTGGGAGGGAGATGGATAAGATTAGGAATACTCTACTGTTTGTGGAAACAATTACATTTTCTTTGATAAGCCTCAAATACAGATATATAAAGGATGTAAATGAGATGTATCTGTTCACTTTCAGGGTCTTCTGCATCGTATTCCATAAGGCAGATAAGACATAGCTGTTAGCAGATCTACCATATCGAGAACTGAATTTGGGCACTTTAAGCATGATGAAGTTTAGACTTCTTAGGGAATATTTACTTGATGTGATTTATGTGAAGCAGTCCGAGATGTAACTTGGTAGCATCTTTGATATTGCTCTATAAGTCCATTGTGTTGCATTCCTGTCTCTTCTAAATTGGAGAGAGGTCCATTCAACTGCAGCATAAAGCAAGCAGTGGTAAGTGCTGAGAGGAAGATCTGTAATAGACCTCAAGGCTCTATGGTAAAGTGTGTCCAGTTTGCTCAGATATGAGTTGGGGCAACGACCATATAGGAAATCTGCATAATCTAATACTGATAGAAATGTGGCCTGGACCAGCTTCTTTTTAGAATCACTTGTGAGAAAGTGCATTATTCTGTAATAGAGCCCAAGTCTCTGACAGAGTTTTTAGCAGATCTTCCAGATGATCTAAGTAGTCGAGTCTACTGTCTACCCAGACACCCAGATATTTGAATTTTGTAACACATTCAAGATTTTCACCAAGGACAGTGGATATGTGGGGAGACTGTTTGGGAAGGAGTGTCCGGCTTGTGTTTGGGGGAGAAAAACATTGCCTTTATAGATACACAGATACACAGACAGTGTCAGCAGATAAGGGCCTATGGCCCACCCAATCTGCCCATTTGAGTTTGTAAGTTCAGTTTATGTTTTCCTAGAAGTATGTTGCCCCTTACCCCTGACCTCCAGAATTCCTTTATGTCTATCCCATGCATTCTTAAATCTCGTGATTGTTTCAGCCCCCACCACTTCCTCTGGCAGGGTGTTCCACTTGTCCACCACCCGTTCTGTGAAGAAATTCTTCCTCATGTTTCCTCTGAATCATCCTCCCTCCAACTTCATCCCATGCCCTCTAGTCTAGCCCTCTTTGTTTTTTTTGCATTTAACAGGAATTGTTTTTCCAGTGGTTGGTGTTGTAATAGGTTGAATTCTGCTTGTAGCACTATGCATGCTGTTACGGGAGAGGGGTGACTGACATACAATACTGTATCATCTGCAAACAGGTGTACAGTGGCTTTGGTAAGGTTATTGTCGATGCTATTGATATAGATGGCAAATAAGATTGGGCCGAGGATGGATCCTTTGGGAACTCCTCTTTGGAGAGATTTGAGTGGCAATGGGTCTCCTTCAGCCTTCACCTGCTGGGTCTTTCCCGTGAGATAGTTATTAAACCATCTAATGGAGGTTGAGTTGAGTCCTATGGATTTCAGGGAGGAGAGGAGCAATTCGTGGTTGACCGTATCGAATGCCTTATTCAGATCTTAAAAATACAGCACAGACACAATTTTTTTTGTCCAGTTCAAGTTGCCAATCATTGGTTACTTTAACCAGGGCTGTGATATTGCTGTGGTTGGTTCTAAACCCAGATTGTGCTGGATTTAAAAGATTAGCCTCTTCAAGATATCTTCTTAGTTGGGTGCTTACGATTTTTTCTAGCAGCTTAGATAGCACAAGGAGGATAGAGATTGGCCTGCAGTTGTTGAGGTCCATGGGGTCCCCTGCTTTCAGTAGCGGGATAACTAGGGCTGTTTTCCAGATCGATGGAATAGATCCTAGTTGTAGCGAGAGGTTAAATAGGTGTGTTATTAGCACTGCTAATACTTGTATGGCAATTTTTAAAAAATAGGGATCTAGGGAGTCTGCACCTGCACTTTTTTTGGTGTCCAGTTGTGATATTAATTTTTCCACCTGCTTCAGGGTGGCTGGTATGAAGGAGAAGGTGGACTCCGTTACCCATGCTTCAGTATTCTTGATACCTAACTGGGAACGCATTTGATTAGCCAGAGAGGTGTTGAATGCTAGACCAGTGGTTGTAAAGTGATTGTTGAATGATTCCAGGACTTCCAGTCTATCAGAGATGGTTCCCTTGCCATTGTGTATTTTGGCTGGGAGTGTGTTACTAGGATCATGTCCTGTTATGTATAGAACTTGGCAGGGTTGTGGCAGGAGGAGTCTAGTTCAGACATTTAATAAACAGCCTTAGCATCTTGCACTTTCCTGGTACAGATAATCCTGGCTTTTTTGAACAGCTCCCAATCAGTTGATATCTTAGTTTTTCGTGCCTTTTTCCATAACTTGTCTCTGTCAGGGAGGGTGGCTTTAAGGTCAGGAGTGAACCAACGGTAGGTTTTATTTTTTATGCGTACCTTAGAAATTGGAGCATGGATATTAAGGGCACCTGTAATAATGTCATTTAGCACTCGGACGCTATCTCCACTGTGTTTGCTAAGTAAAACTCTTGCCATCATGTGGAGTGGTTTATCTCTTCCAGATATGCCTCAATGTTGAATTTTTGCTTTGATCTCTTCATTGTGAACTTGGTGGGAGATGACAGCTTGCATGCTGATCTTATTCCCGTAATAAGGCAGTGGTCACTGATGTCATTGAATAGTACTCCAACATGTGACAAAAGGTGAGGTTTATTCACTAGTATAACATCTAATAGTGTGCTGTTGCTTGTATTCTTTTTGTTGATTCTGGTGGGTTCATTTATGAGCTGTGTAAACCCATGTGCACCGCAGAATGATATTAAGGGTGCAGCTGCCTTTGAGAGCCAGTTTAGATTTAGGTCTCTTATGATTATATTTTTTTCTGTTTCCTTTTTGATTAGGTCACCCAGGTGAGATAATAGCTTGAGGTCAGCTGAGGGGGGCCTATAGCAGCCAATTAGCTGCAGCGATGTGGTGTGGGAGAGGGCCACTTTGAGGGATAGGCATTCAAATTCCTTTACCATGGATACTGAGTCTGAGGCAGGTTACAGATATGCTGTCCTTCACATATACTCACGCCCCTACCCCTAGTTTGGCAGTCAGCTCTGAATACTTGATAATTACTTAAGTTTATGTCTTTGTCGGCTGTGACAGGCCTGAGCCACGTCTCAGACACTACTAGTATATCTGGTAGCTTATGGTTAACCCAGGCTGATCATCGTGATCTTCTTTAACAGACTGCATACATTAATATGGAGAAAGCTTAGCCCTTTGATCTTGGCTAAGTCTGTTGTGCAGGATGACCTCTGGGGTCCTAGGTTAGTTCTACATTTCCTGAGCATATTAATAATAGTATCAATAGTTTCATAGCTGCCGCAAGAGATAGGTTAAAGATTCTTGCCGCTGCTCTTTTTTTATTCTGATAGCACTTCGCTTGCCATCCGGATATGGAGCTTCTGGCCTCTTGTTAGAGCGCTGATTAGTAGTCTTGCAGACAGGCATTGAGTAATGTTCTGCAGAGTTGAAGCAAGGTGCCATAAGATAGTAAATCCGCCTGAGTCCCTCCGTGGCAACTGCTCCATGGGTTATGTTGTAGCATTGGGAGGTCATATGTACATACCCAGTCCCTTGTGACTGTTGCAGTAATGCAGTAAGTCGAGTAATGTAATACATCTCCCTGGGTGGCATCCTATGATAGATACCCTTTTTCACTGCACTCAGGATACAGTAACAGAGCTAGCAGAATCCAGAGAAATCCCCCCATTATGAAAAGTATAACTGGTATGCAGAAGGTACTATAGCAAATGTCTTTCGTGGTGCCCTCAGTAGATTGCTAATACAAATGACTTATTCAGCTACTGTCCGGTGAGTAGAGTTTAAAAAGGGGAATATAAATTAGAGGAGAAGGATAGAAAACACAATGGGGGTGCCTAGCGATGTGTTCTCACTGTGATGGTTAAGGGCAAACAATGGTCAAGCTTCGCTCAACAGTGTGGGCAACATGAGCTAGCAGAAAGGGAGTCTGCTGATTTGGTAGCTAACAAGGGGATATAGAGCAGGCTACAGGGCATCGAGATGCAGGGGGTGTGATTTATGTTTTGCCGGGAAGGTGCCTATATAAGAAAGGCTACAGAAGGGGGAAGGGCAGGTTGCATAAAAACTGCAGTTTTGCTATACCTTTTCCTGGAAGTCCCTCCGGTCTGGCAGTTCCGAGTGTCAGCTTACGGCTGCCAACTGCCCACTGACAGAGACTGGCCCCGGTGCTCAACTGTGGGCACTTAGCAAGGGTCATTTTCTGAGGAAAAAAGACAGAGCACAGCAGGTTAAACGCTTTGCAATGGCGAGTGTCAGCAGTGCAGCAGGGGGCCGAAAATTAGCACTTTAAAGGCAATGATAATGATATTGAGAATGATAATGCAGGCCATATTGCCCACGATTGAGTACAGTGATTAGTGTAGAAAGACCAAGGACCCCTCTAGTGGCAGGTCTGTATAACCTGCTAATGGAAAACTAGCCACAAAAAAAAAACAACCTCTATTACACTATATGATGATAATGTTTATTCTGTACATTCATTTCAATTTAAAGAGTTGTTTTATAGCCTGTTTACCCTGTCCCATCAGCTAGAGTGTAAGTGTCTATTTAGAACAGGGCTGTTTGCTGGAAGAAAACATGATCAATCTAGTCTGTATCTTCAGTTAATGATTAAGAGACTCATTTTTATTTATTTAGCTTTTGTTGACCAGGTAAGTGCACTAGACAAATCCTGCCTATTTTCAGGCACGACCCGGGGGAAGGGGAATACAGATGAATGCCAACTGGCCTTGAACCAGATTAAGCTGTTCATTTAAAAGCCTCTTTATCCAGTGTCAGACAGGGTTTACGTGACAGCCTTGTGCTTGGTTTTATGTTGACCTGAATATGGCTGACCTGGGATACCCCAGTATGGCACTTGAAGTGGAAGGAGGGGTAGTAATCCCAGGAAGGAATGTGAAAGAGAGGACGTGCCTATAATGAATATAGAACTACATAGGGTGGCCACTTTCCACCATGGCAGGCATCTTTGGAAGGCTTCTAGGATGTACATGCTATAGGGGTGGCAATAACTAAAGTGGGCCAGGAGGGGGAGATACCAACTTTGTAGGCAGCTATCTCATATTAGGATTGAAGTTTGTTGGTTAAGGAGTAGCTGGGTGACTTGTGGGGCAGAGATAAGGGGTGAGGGTAGCAGAGTGGTGTAAACCTCAATGTGAAGCAGAGATGGGAGATGCAATATATAGCAGAAACAAAAGGAGGAGAGCAGGCCTAGAGAGAATTTAGAACACAAGGAGGTATGGGAAGTACCCACCCTCAACAGAGGGGCCTGTCCCAAGCATAGGGACCTAGGTGAACAAAGCTTGGATAACAAGTAAACAGAGTTCCAGGCCATGCTGTTTGGTTGTGGGAGGGTGGCAAAACTCACGAAAATGTGGGCCAACAACAACAATGACTGGGACCTTAACATTGTCATTGGGTGTTGAGGGCGGGCTATGTTCTAGACGTTGTCTTGGTGGATGGGGATCTGGTAAGGGACCTGGTTGTAGAGGGTCACCTGACTGTGAGAGACCATGACAATGTCTGTTTTCACAGTAACATGGGGTGAGGGGTGGAAAGATCTAGGACACTGGCAGTGTATATAAGGGGAGCAGAATTTATGGTAATGGGAAATATTCAAAAGGATCACATGCAAGGGATTACAACAATGCCAGATGTGGGTAAGAGATGGGAGGTCATAAAACCGGTACTTCATGAGTCAGTCCTAACCTGCACTAAGGTGAAGTGCAAGGGAGCAAGGTCACATAAACTGTGCTGGTGGACCAGTGAAGTTCAGTGAGCATTCAAGGACAAAAACTAAGGACAGGCTTGGAAGACTAAGATCGGATAGTGGGTGGGTGGAAGATGCGAGTGAGCAGGCGGAGGAATTAAGCAACCACTTCTCCTCTGTGTTTGCTATGGATGAGGATGTGATATTTGCTAAGAAAAACACAATAGGGATATATGCAAAATTGAGTGGGATCGGGGGAGTAAAAGAAAGGGAACTTAAGGGAGGTAGAGCCATGCCTGGTGTATCACATCTGGACAATGATAGAAAGGACAGAAAGGAGGGGTTGACAGATGAAGCTCTCTCCACCGAACGGGTCTGGCAAGTCCTAAAGCCCCTGAAGAATTGCCTGAATTGTCATTACAGTTGTCAACACACCATCGCTGTACAGTGCTGGGTATTCTGTGTAGGTGGAGGAGGGGTTTTCAGGGTTGCGAACAGTGGAGGTCAAATGAGCATGGACACCGTGTTGTGGTAGTGGAAACCAGAAGATGCCCTGGTATGAAATGGACTCTGAAATGAGGTCACTCTTGTCTGGTTTCCATACCCAAGGACACCACTAATGATCTTGGGCAAGTGGTCTCTCCGGCTCCAGCGGACCTTCCTACACAGGTGGTGTTGTGCAATGCCAGATCCATAAGAAATAAGACTGCAGTTATTGCAGATCTTGTAGAGTATGTGACTCTGGCACCCATTACCGAGACCTGGCTAGATGAAAATGCTGGTCCAATTTTGGAGGCAGCAGTTCCAGATGGGTACTCGGTGTTACACCGCCCATGGTTGTACCGTGGTGGTGGGGGGGTTGCAATCTGTTTCAAAACCAAACTGGGACTCACAAGTGTACAAGTAGAGGGAGCAGAGTCCTTTGAGCGTACTGTAGTGACAGGTGTGGGTTGCAGAATTTCTCTCATCTATTATCCACCAGGTGATGAGAAGCGTTTTCTGCAGGAAGTAGCATACTTCACCATTGACATGGCATTTAACTCACCCAGGCTGATGGTCCTGGGTGACTTTAATGCCTGGTTCCATGGTGAACTCTCTCAGTTTGGACAACACTTCATGCAAGCGGGGGCTGTGGAATTCAAACCCAGGTCTCCCCAGTTTGCAGCTCATAGCCTTAAATCACTGTGCTATACTGCCTATTTCATAGTCTGTTGTGGATACATACCCCTGTACATGTGTACCTTTTCCTGTGTTATATAGAATCAGGGTATTGATATGAGGTCTGTACAGAGGGATAACTACTTCCCTTTTTATGTTGGCTTGCACGCATGCGTAAGAAACATCTTGCAACAGTGCGGGTCTTGGGGGTGCAGCTGCTCTTGGGCGAATGCAGGGCCCACATCAGTAGGTGCGTCCCTCATTCCCCAATCAGCCTGCATACCACCGCCACACCATGCATTCATAATGGGGCGAGCACATCAAAGCAAATGTCAGCGCAATCGTCATACATAGTGGTCCTTTGCTTGCCGTAAGCTCACGGCCATTATGATCATGGTTGGCAGCTGGCACACCATGAGCCCAAACAGTGGGGTGCCCAACCTCTGTCAGCAACCCCCATGTTTGTGTGCCGACAGTGTAGCCCACTCCCATCGGCATCTCCCCACAATGTGGAATGCTGAGGGGTGCCTAATCCTCCTTGGCTTGCACCTCCCGCTTTTGCCGCTGACCGAGACCCCACTCCCAGCTCTGCATCACCCCTCAACTGTTGAATGCCGAGGTGCCCAGTCCCCTCAGATCTCCCTCCCCTTTCGTTGTTTGGCGGCAGGTGCCCAATCCCTGCTGACATTACCCCTGTTCTGTGCTGACGAGGGTGCCCAGCCCCCATCAGCTACTGACCCCCACACAAAACCCATAGGTGGCATGCTGGGAGCCCACCCCAGCATGACGAATGCCCTGTAATACAAAAACTGTCCTGCGACAGTTTCGCTTTTATTTTTCTACATCTGGAAAATGAAAACCGCCCCTCGTAGTCTACATGCCCCCCTCCCCTCACCCACACCCACCCACTGCACACCCTGCCTCCCTTCACCCTCTCACCCAGTACTTACCTCTGGACTCCAGCGACGATCTTCCATGGACCGGAACACTTGTGCACTCTTCATAGCGACGCGAACTGAGGAAATGCCGGTAAGCTGTATAATGCAATGAATAGGGTTTTTCAACTTTGTTGCATATCTCAGGCATTCTTGGAATTTTGGCACAAATTTTCCACATTGGGTTTTAGTGCCTTCCTCTGAATTCGTCACTGTCATGGCGTTGTCGGTTTGGAAGGTGATTTCACAGTCACTGTGCGAAATCATTCTTTCAGGACCCATTAATGAAATGACAGTGCAGTGTTCATGAGATGGCCTCTCAAAAGTCTATGTTCCAAATTTGGTGGAAAAAATCCAAGAAATGCCTGTTTTAGGAGCGTCTGTTACGCAGTTGCTATGCAGGCTCGTAACTTTGTGCATTCGCAATATTTTAATGCCATATTTTCTGCATTGCCATTTTTCTGCACCTCTTGTGAGCAGTACTGCTGTCATTTCCTACATCCTTCCCAAAATGTGTTTCCGCACTTCCGGTGCACAATTGCGCAGTCACTGTGGGAAATCAGTGTTTGGGCCAGATTATGAAAATGTCAGTGACACAGTTCATGAGCAGAGCTCCTAGAATGCCTATGTTGAAAATTTGGAGCTGATACTCCATAAAATGACTGTATTATGAGCATGCGTTGGCAGATTGCACACATACTCGTATCATCATGCATTTGTGATATTTTCACTCTGGATTTTCACCAGTGCCATTTTTACACACCTCTTGATGAACGGTACAGCTGTCACTTCACATATCCTGCCCAAAATGTGTTTCCACACTTCCGGCGCTGAATAGCGTGGTCGCTATGCGAAATCACTTCTTGGAACACTTTGAGGAAATTACAGTGACTCTGTACATGAGCAGAGGTGCTAAAATGCCTATGTTGAAAATTTGGTGCCGAGCGCCCATAAACTGCCAGTGCTGCAAGTGTGCCTTGCATGTTTGCCATGTGCCTTTGCAACTACACAACTTTCGTATATTTGTATGCCACATTTTCAGCACTGCCATTTAATTACACCTCCTTATGAACTGTGCAGCTGTCATTTTACATCCTGCTCAGCATGTTTTCCCACTGCACTACCAAACACCCACAGGGACACCCTAATGCCTCTCACTCTCTGTAGGGTGGGGGTGGATTGGCATCAGATCAATGCTTGACTGCCACTCCTATGCTGCATCTCTCTAACTCCTGCACTGGTAGTGGCAGCAAGACAACATTCGGCATTGACAAATGCTTTTTCTACTTGTTATGCCCCTTCCAATGCATCCCAGTATCCCTCTGGCTCTCCTTACTGACTTCTCACATTGCTTACCCACCTTTAGATCATCTAATATGACTACCCCCAGGTCACTTTCCATTTTTGTTGTTGTTAGTACCTCCCCTGCTATTGTGTACTCTTCTCCTGGGTTTTTGTTTCCTAGGTGCAATACTTTGCACTTCTTTGTGTTGAATCTAAGTTGCCATATGTCTGACCATTCCTCCAACCTTGCCAAGTCCCTTCTCATCCTTTCTACCCCCCTTTGTGTATCAACTCTGTTACAGACCTTAGTGTCATCTGCAAAGAGGCATACCTTTCCTTCCAGAGCCTCTGCCATGTCCCCTATAAAGATGTTACAGAGGACTGGACCTAGTACTGAGCCCTGAGGTACTCTACTAGTGACCCCCCTTTCTTCAGAATGTGTTCCATTCACTATCACATTCTGTGTCCTGCTGTACAGCCAGTTTGCTACCACACTGGGACCCATTCCCAGGCTGGCTAACTTGATTATCAATTTTTTTGTACGTGACTGTGTCAAATGCCTTGCTAAAGTCTAGGTAGGCCATACCCACAGCCCCTCCCTGGTCTATTGCTTTGGTCACCCAGTTAAAGAAATCTATCAGATTCATCTGACATGACCTTCCTGCTGTGAATCCATGCTGCTTTTGGTCCTGTGTCCCACTGGCCTCTAGGTACTCAACAATTCTTTCTTTCAGAAGTGATTCCATCATTTCACCTACCATTGACATCAAACTTACAGGTATGTAGTTTCCTGCTTCTGCCTTGCTCCCACTTTTTGGAAGGGGAATCACATCTGCCCTCCTCCAGTCCCCAAGTACCAGCCCATCCTCCCATGATTTGTTAAAAAGTGTGGTCAGTGGTGTCACTAGGTCCTCCCTTAGTTCTTTTAGGATTCTGGGGTGAATCCTGTCAGGCCCCACTGCTTTGTCCACCTTGAATTTTGGAGTTATTTCAGGACTCTTGGTTCTGTAAATGGACTGGTGTCAGCCCCCCTACCCAGAGTGCTTCTATTGTCTGGTTTAGGTAATTTCTCCTCATCTTCTTTTTTGAATACTGAGCAAAAGTATTTACTCAGTAACTCTGCCTTTTCACTGTCTCCCTCTGCCCACCTCCACTCTCCCTTATTAATCTTCACTATTCCTCCCTTATTTATTTATTTATTTATTTATTTAGTCAGTTAGTTAGTTAGTTAGTTAAACATCAGTTTAGAAACCTTTGAGCCAGAGGCTCATTTACAAAGGTACCTCGTCACAAAGAGGACATCAGAACAGTAGTACAAGGGACACAGTACTTACAAACAAAAAAATTACAGTTCAACGTAACCTTTCTATGCTCCCTAATGTACCTATAAAAGGTTCTATCCCCCTCCTTAACTGAGTTGGCTATTTTTTCCTCAGTTTGGGCCTTTGCTAGTCTGACTGCCTTCCCCACTTCTTTCTGCTTTAATTGATACAGTTCCCTATCATGCTCCTTCTGTGATGCCTTATACTTTTTGAATGCAGCCTTTTTCTCCTTAACCTTCCATGCCACCTCTTTTGAGAACCATAGTGGTTTTTTATTCTGCTTTGTTTTCTTTATGTTTCACACAAAGGCTTGTTGCCTCTATGATGGCAGTTTTCATTTTTCTCCATTGTTCTTACACCCCTCCTCTTTGGCCATTTGCTAGTGTATTCCTCGGGTATTCACCCATTTTGCAAAAGTCAGCCCTTCTAAAGTCCAGTATGCATGTTTTTATATGACTCGTCTCCATGGTTGTGCTTATTGTGAAGCACACTGTGCAGTGGTCACTTGTTCCCAGATATCTACTGACTTCTAAATTTGTGATCCTCTCTCCATTTGAGAGTACCAGGTCTAGTATTGCTCCCTCCCGAGTGGGTTCCAGCACTAGCTGTCTAAGGTCTGCCTCCTGCAGGGCATCGAGAATGACCCTGCTCTTGGATGTGGCTACAGTACATGTCATCCAGTTAACATCTGGCATATTCAGGTCCCCCATCAACAGTATCTCCCCTTTTTCAGCCATTTTGAGAATGTCCTCTATAATTTTCTTGTCCATTTCCTCCCCTTGAGATGGGGTTCTGTATACAACCCCTGTGCGGATTGTGATGCTATTCCCTGTCTCCAAGGTGACCCAGAGTGCCTCTTGTCCCCCCCTTTACTTTTTAATTCTGTAGGCTTAATCCCTTCCCTTATGTATAGAGCTACTCCACCTCCTCTTTTCCCCTCTCTGTCCCATCTGTAGACTGTGTACTCTGGTATGCTGACATCTCAGTTGTGGTTCTCCATGTACCATGCTTCCATGACTGTCACAATATCCAGTTGTTCATCTTCCATCAAAGCTACTAGCTCAGGAAGCTTGTTTCCCAGACTATGGGCATTGGAACTCATTGCCCTCCATTTAATGTTGGCTTTATCCTTTTTTCCCCCATCCATGCTCTTTTTGCCCTTGTCTATTTTTCCATTTAACCCTGTCATGCCCTCTGTTGAGCACTGTACCTCAGTGTTTACCTTACTACTTGTCATGTTTTGTGGTGGGAATCTTGAAATGTCCTGCCTTTTATTAGCACCTCCCCCCATGGCTTGTTTAAAAGCTTACCAAGGAAGCATTTAAACCTGTCACTTAGAATCTTGGTTCCCTTTGTGGACAGATGCAGACCATCATGCCAGTATAGACCTTCATCTCTTCAGGTGTACCACCAGTCCCCAATGAAGCCAAAGCCCTGTGCTCTGCACCAGTTTTGCAACCATTCATTAAATTGCATGGCATGTAGTACCCTAGCTGCACCCCTGCTATGGACAGGCAGCACCTCTGAGAAGGTTACCATACTTGCATGTGTCTGAGGCCCCTCCCCAACTCCACAATTTCATCCTGCACTGCACTGATCCCATGCCTAGCTAGGTCATTTGTCCCAAGGTGGACAATGATATCTAGTTCCCTCTCCCATGATGCTGCTTCTGCAATCCTGAGGTTTCTCTTCTTGTCCATCCAAGCCATGGCACCAGGCAGGCACCTTACTTCCCTCCCCTCTCCCTTCCCCAGGCCTACCCCTCTAACAATAGAGTCCCCTATCAGAAGCTGTTTCCTTCCCCCTGTGATGTCCCTTGCCACCCTGATGTGTGTCTCCCTTGCGGATGTCCTCAGCATTCTTCTTGGTCTCCACTGAGGGTGCCATTATAGAGGAACCTTGCTGTGCCAGACTGAAGTATGGTTTGTGTAGAGGTACAACTAGGGGGCTTCACCTCTGTTCCACCACCCGCACCCTCTCAGAACCCACTGTGGTCCAACTGCTCTTCACACATGGCAACCTCTGAGGCAGTGGTTGTGGCAGTGGTGCTCTTTGGGTGGGGAAGTTCTCCTTAGTCCTTGCCAGTTCAGCCTGGAAGTGGGCAGCCTCCTCCCTCAGAGCTGACAGTTGCCTGCAAATAGGACAGCAACGCAGTTTCCAGAATGTCTCCTGGAAAACTGCTGCCTCACAGCCAGTGCATTGCACCACTCCCCACATGTCCCTCTCCTTATAATATGCAATATATAATATATATATATATTTTTTTTTCTTTTGTGGTGTGTACTTACCCTTTTGCACTGTCCTGGGTTATTAAGAATATCAGTTCTGCCCCAAGACCTGTTGAGGAAGTGATGTCAGAACATTGGCTATAAAGGAAACATCATGCCTGGTGGGGTGGGATGGGGAAGGGTGGTGGTAGTCCACAACCACTGGTGACTGTTAGAGACAATCAAATACACCATGCTTCACCACCCTGGTGAGTACTGCCCTTTATAGTAATTCAACTAACGTCCAGTAACTGATTTGTAAACTGTTTAAAAGTAATTTGATGAAAACTGTCACAGATGTGATTCCCCTTCACAAAAGTGTGACCAGGCCAGAGTCAGGAAACTACAAACCTGTCAGTTTGACCTCTGTGGTAGGGTAAGTGATGGAATCACTTCTGAAGGAAAGAATTGTTGAGTACCTAGAGGCCAGTGGGGCACAGGACCCAAGGCAGCATGAAGGTCATGTCAGATGAATCAAATTGATTTTTTGTCTGGGTGACCAAAGTAGTAGACCAGAGAGGGGCAGTGGACATTGGCTACCCAGACTTTAGCAAGGTATTTGACACAGTCCCACACAAAAGATTAATAGTCAAATTAACCAGCCTGGGAGTGGGACCCAGGGTGGTAGCCTGTGAAAAACATTGGCTAGACAACAGGACACATAAGGTAATTGTAAATGGTATCCACTCTGAAGAAAGAGGGGTTACTAGTGGGGTATCGCAGGGTTCAGTACTGGGTCCAGTCCTTTTTTTTTGTGTGTGTTATGTGTTTCTCCTCCTTCTTGCCTCCTAGTTCGCCACTCCTTCCGGCAGCACATGCTGCCCCTGACCCCCTCTGTTCTGTCCCTCCTCCCCTCACCTCAGATCACAGCCAACCCAAGGGTGGTCTGATCCCTTTGCTGGATGGGTCCCCCTCCTCCGAGGGGGAAGACACCGGGGAGGGAGGGAAGGACCTCCCAGCATACTAGGCATCAGTCCTTGGGCACTGCTGAGGTGGGTTCAGAGGACACAGGACATCTTGGGCCAGTGGGAGCGGGCAGCCATCATCCGGCGAACCAGGAGGCTGGTATTTCTGCTTTTCTCCCGAGGCGTGGTGTGCCACAAACGTCAAGGCATAGCCGATGTTTACCATGCCTCCCGCAATGTTGAGGTTCTGCTGCTGGTCTCCCCAGCCTCTGCCAGGGGGTACCAGGCAGTGAGCCTATATCTCCTCCCACCCCTGGAGTAGGTGAGCAGTCATGGGACGCTCAAGCTTACTCCTCCCTGGCCAGCTCTCCAGTGACCCGAGTCTGTTCCTGAACCCGGGTCGCCGGCATCGCAAGTGAAATCCAACTGCTGCACCGAGAGCCAGCCCAGTCCTTTTAATGTCTTTGTAAGTGACATTGCAGAGGGACTGGAAGGAAAAGTATGCCTCTTTGCAGATGACACCAAGATCTGCAACAGGGTGATACACAAGGAGGCCTGGAAAGGATGAGAAGGACTTGGCAAGGTTGGAGGAATGGTTGGAAGTATGGCAGCTATGATTCAGTCCAAAGAAGTTCAAAATAATGCACCTGGGAAACAAAAACCCAGGGGAAGATTACACAATGGGGGGGAGGTAGTAACAAAAACAAAAAAGGAAAGGGAACTGGGGGTAATGGTTGATGTCAACATCAACAAGTGCAATACCTGTTGGAGCGGAGCAGCAGCAAGGGCAGAGAGGATGCTGGGATGCATCACTAGTGGGAGCTGATGAGGCAGAGGCAAAGTGGGGGAAGATAAAGGAAGCTATTGTAGGGGTCACTGACATCTGTGCTAAGAAAGGGAGTAAAAATAAGAGGAGTATAAAACCTCTGTGGTATACGAGGGAAGTAACAAAAAAGGTAAGGACAAAAAGGACAACCTTTAGGAGGTCCAAGACAACTCAGACTGAAATTAATTGGGTGAAATACCCAGTGATCCTGAGAGAATCCAGGGTAGAGGTAAGGAAGGCAAGAACAAAAGAGGGGGATGTGCTACAAGAAGACAGAGAAAAGGCAGACCTACTAAACACCTATTTTTGCTCTGTGTTCAAGAGGGAGGAAGAAGGAGAAAAATGCCGCAGAGCAGGGAATAAATGGTTGGGGGTGGGTGTGTAGAGATGAGGCAGTTTCTCATGGAGGAAATATTGGAAGAACTGGGATGCATGACGGTGGACAGGGCAATGGGGCCAGATGGGGTGCACCCAAGGGTGTTAAGGGAGCTAAAGTAGGTATTGGTGGAACCCTTGACTGCACTCTTCAATTGGTGCCTGGAAACGGGGGTGGACTACCCCCATTTTGTTAAAGTCCTTATGCAGGTGCAGCCTCAAGTACTGCACACAATACTCCAGATGGTGCCTAACCAGTGCCTTGTAAAGAGGGATTATTACCGTATTGCTTTATTAATTGAATAGTAAGACTACAAATAACTTTGAACCATAGCTTAGTTTACACAGTGGTCTGCATCTGTGCAAATAAAAAAAACAAAAAAAAAAACAGAAGACCAAATGTAATAGAACCATACAGTACATAAAGTATGGAACAATTGATTCAAGTTAGATAATACGTGGATAGGTTATTGCAGAGAAAACAATAAGTAGGTGCCTTGGTTCAGGAGTCAATAACAACAGATTAACACAGGGGTCAACATTAACTTTGTTTTGCACTAGCCAGCCAGACAAGTTGCTTAAAAATGGCACTGGCCTACAGATGGCTGCACTAGCCCACAATAATAATGGTCAATTTTGATAGGTTATACAGGAAAAATGCAAGCTGAGAAATACTCTGATTATTGCATATTTATCCTGCTCCCACATTGCTTTCTGTCCCAGCAAAAAAAAAGACTGCAGTCCAATCACACACAGTGTGTATTCCCATTGTTTTTTTATCATGTGCCCCTTGCTTCCTCTTTCTTCACCCCCTCCCCACCAAACCAGAGAATACCATAATAGCAAATGTTCAATCAGGCAGTTCTAGCTCTGCACACACAATAGCCAACATCATCGACCTCTCCAAGGCCTTCGATAGAGTATGCCATGGACTACTAATTGACCAACTACTGAATGCTGGGCTATCACCTGACCCTTCTCTCTTGTTCAAAAGCTACTTTGAAAACCACTGCCTGTTCACTCGGGTGTCCCACAGGGATCCATACTGGGACCCCTCCTTTTTTGCATTTTCTTAAACTCCCTCTCTTACCACTGCTCTGACCAGATCATACTATATGCCGATGATGCTGTTGTATTCTCGACTCACAAAGATCCTGCAACTCTTCAACACAACGTTCAACTTAGTTTCAGTTCTGTAGAGACATGGTTTCTTAATCATAAACTGGTCCTCAATGACAAGAAAAACAAATCGATGCTCTTTTGCAGCTCTCATAACCCGCATAAGCTACACCACTTGGCTATCTCCACCACCTAGGGGAACACTCTAGATCAGGTGGGGTCCTTCAAATACTTAGGGATACAGCTTGACCCTAATCTCTCCTATGGACCTCATGTAGATAATGTAGCTAGAGCTGCTAATACACGGCTTGGTCTCCTCTACAAACACAGACTACATCTCATGCCAGAAGCTTTGAAGTTTGCAGTCCTGAGCTCTGTGAACTCTATAATAGACTATGGTCTCATCATTTATGGCTCAGCCACAACCACAACCCTTAGGCACCTCTTAACTGCCTCAAATAAGGCATGTTGGCTCATCACTGGTGCTCACCGTCTCACCCAAACATGTGACCTATTCACTTAGACCGGCTTGCTCCAACTATCAAACCGCATAAAGTTTCTCGCCTGCTCCATGGTGAAAAAAATCTACCTTGGCCTTGCACCTTCTGGGGTCTCAACTCTGTTACAACAACGAATTAACAAATGGTGTCTTAGGAGATTCATGCTACAGCCACTGAAAGTCCCCCACTGTCACACTTCACAGGGAGAACATTCTTTTGCTTATAAAGTGCCACTCTGGTTCAATGGCCTCAGCCCCATCATCTCCTCTGCTCCAAAAATTGGTATGTTTAAAACTAGTCTCTGGGACTATCTCACTACCAACAGCTCTGTGACTGCCCATCTTAGCTTGTTTCTCCACTTCCCTGCCTGCTCTAGTGGTCCCCCCTCTCCTTCTCACTGGATTCTACCTCACATCTTGGTATACCCAGTGCTGCACTTTTCACCCTCTCCCCACCCTTCCTACATTCCTTCTCCCCCACTCCCCTCTTCCCTCTCCCTATGACTCTGGCACTTCTTATCTGTTGTTTATTTTCTCTGACAAATGCCTCTGGCTGCCTTGCTTACAATGCTACCCTTGAATTGTATTAATCTGTACTCTGTTTGCAATGTCCACATTGTTGTAATGTCTGTCTTGATGTTCCCCATAATTTGTATTTCTCTGACGTGGAACCTTTGTTAGAGAGCCAAGGCTCAAAGGTATTTGTAATCCTAGACTTGATAAATAAAAAATAAAATAAATCATGTAAGTCACCACAGTCCTATCCTGACCTGTAGGGCAATGTACAGAATCAGGCAGAGAAAGACACTCTCATCCATCACCCTGTGATTAACCAGAACTGCACTTCTGGAAGTTTTCTTACACTATGAAGTGGTCCAGGGGAAGTTCTAGGATTTCTTTGGAGAGAGTTACACAAACACAGGGGGCTTGGGATGTAAGAAACGTTGACATATCTGTTTATATATGCCAGGCACAAAAATATTGATTTAACATGCTCTGCCCTAACAAAAACAGATTTTTCATAACAGTATCCTTTCACCAGTCAAAGGGGAGCAGTATACAGGCATGATGCTGTATTACCTCTCTTTCTATATAGGATGATCTGTGCATACTAGGAATACCTTTTTTTACCTTTCAAAGTATATGTTTTACTAAGGTTTTGCTTTGTACCATACATGCTCCAAAGCATTGTTTTTAGGATGATATGACATGTTGAGTAGTACTGCATTGATGGCATTGACTGGTGTGATCCATTAAGAGGAGCTGTGGAGCCCTACACCAGTCAGTAATGGGAGCTATGGGTCTATGGATGGCCACTTCAGAGTCTAGTCTACAGTGGTGTCAAGGGAAAGTATAGATTGGACAGACGACCTGGCTGGGCAGACTGTTCATACATGATAGAATTCTGTCACTGCAGTGTTGGATACAGACACTCAAAAGGTTGGGAAATGAGGCACACTGGTCTTAATATTGTGGGACAAATCAAAGACAAGTTCAGCAAACTGGAAGCTAGTGATGTCCTTAGGAAAACTTTGTATACTACGTTCGAAGTACCTGTATTCCATACTAATTGCAGCAAAGCTGCGGTTAGCCATGCTATCCCCTTTTCATGGAACAAGCTGCAATCATCGCTCAAATTATCCATTTTATTACCACTAAACATGTTTAAAAGCCTTGTCGCAAAGCATACATATGACGTTTGCCACTGTTTCTCAGCTTAAACCTTTAGTCTGTGATCTTCCTGTCATTCTTCTTCTGCACCTGTCATGTAGCTCCTCTTTACTCTTCCTCAAATCCTTCAATATCCCTACACATATGTCCCTTCCTTTCCTCCCATGCTCCATCCCCTGACCCCTATTCTTTTTTCCTCTAAGTTCAACTATCTGCTTAGATTATATCATTATTATGAGTTAATTGTTTTGCATTTGTATCACAGTATGTGTTGTTGTTATCATTATGTACCTATATATACCTATTGCACTTTTAAATTGCACTATTGTCTTCTAAATTGTACCTGCTCTGTTTATGTATATTGCACTTTATTGTTCTGAAATTGTCTGTATGGGACCTCCTTTTTAATGATCTTGCTCAATGGAGTCTTCCTGGTTAAATAAACTTGAACTTCAACAAGGGGTGGTGAGAGGAAGGTCCTGTCAAACTAATATCACAGATTTCTTTGACTGGGTAACCAGAGTGGTGAACCAAGTGGGAGCGGTTGATGTTGCCTACCTTGATTCAGCAAAGCTTTTGATACTGTTCCACATAGAAGATTGATTAATAAGCTGGGTAGGCTCAGGCTGGGTCAGAAGTTGGCCAACTGTGTGGCAAACTGGTTGACGGGCAGAAAACAGAGAGTGGTGGTAAATGGTATGCAGTCAGAAAAGGTGCAAGTCACAAGTGGGGTACCTCAGGGATCAGTTCTGGGGCCCGTCCTCTTCAATATCTTCATCAGTGACATTGCAGATGGACTGGAGGAAAAGGTCTGTCTGTTTGCAGATGACACCAAGACCTGCAACAGAGTAGATGATCCAGAATGTGTGGGCAGAATGAGAAGAGATCTGGATAAACTGGCAAAATGGTTGGAAGAGTGGCAACTGGGGTTTACCACAAAGAAGTGCAAGATCATGCACAGAGGAAAGAGAAACCTTGACACCACCTACAGGATGGGAGGGGAGTTGCTGGCAGTCACAAGGGAAGAAAGAAACTTGGGCATCGACATCGCCGATGACCTGAAATCATCCAAGCAGACCACTAAAGCAGTAGGTAAGGCTAGGGGGATGTTGGGGTGTATTAGTAGGGTATTCACAAGCTCTAAAGAGGAGGTATGGCTAACCTCTTTACAAGACACTGGTTAGACCTCACCTGAGTATTTGCAGTACTGGAGGCCAAACCTTCACAAGGACATTAACTAAATTGAGGCAGTCCAGAGAAAGGCAACCAAAATGGTGCAGGGACTGCATCAGAAAACATATGAGGACAGATTAATGGAGCTCAATATGTATACCCTTGAGCAAAGGAGAGAGGTGATATGATCGAAACATTCAAACACCTTAAGGACATTAACAAAGTGAAAGAGTCTCACATATTTCAATATAAGAACAAGCATTTGTCAATGTCGAATGTTGATTGCTTTGGTCTGTTGAGCTCGCACAGTGGGCCTCTGTCACTGGCTCAGTCTGTTTGTCCCGGAGCTGCAGGCTGCTCTTTTGTACTGGGCTGCTGCGTGCATTGGCACCTTGTTCTGCTGAGGAAGAAATACGCAGCTGTCCTGACAGAGCTCCATTGAAGTGGCTCACTCCCCCTGTCTTACTCACTCATTCCGGTTCTCCTGGCACTGCAGACTGCCCTTTTGTACTGGGCTCCTGCCTTTGCTGGCGCCTTTTTCTGCCCACAAAGAAATCTGCAGCAGTCCTGACAAAGCCTGCTGAGCCTCGCTCACTCCTCCTCTCACTCGCCATTCTGTTCTGCTGGTGCTGCAGGCTGCCCTTTCTACTGGGCTCCTGCCTGCTTTGCTGCCTTCTTATGCCCATAAAGAAATTTGCAGCAGTTACAATACAGCTCTGTTGAGCTCATTCACTCGCTCATTCTGGTTTTCCTGCCACTGCAGGCTTCCCATTTGTACTGGGCCCCAGCATGTATTGCTGCATTTTTCTGCCCACAAACAAATCTGCAGCAGTCCCAAGAAAGCCCTGTTGAGCTCATTGACTCCCCCTCCCTCACTCGCTCATTCTGTGTCTCCTGATGCTGCAGGCTGCCCTTTTGTACTGGGCTCCTGCCTGCATTGGCAGCTTTTTCTGGCCAGAAAGAAATCTGAAGCAATCCTGACACAGCTCCACTGAGCTTGCTCACTGCCCGTCTGTCACTCTTGCATTCCGTTTCTGCCAGCGCTGCAAGCCGGCCTTTTGTACTGGGCTCCTGCCTGCGTTGCCACATTTTCTGCCCACAAAGAACTCTGCAGTAGTCACACTAGATCTCCGTTGAGCTTGCTCACTACTGCTCTGTCACTCGCTCATTCTGTTTCTCTTGGTGCCGCAGACTGCACTTTTGCATGGAGCTCCTGGCTGTGTTGGCAAGTTTGTCTGTCCACAAAGAAATCCGCAGCTGTCCCGACAGAGCTCCATTGAGGTAGCTCAGTCTCCCTCTCCCTCTCTCATCGCTCTTTCTGTTTGTCCTGGCCTGCAAGCTGCCCTTTTGTACGGGGGTCCTGCCTGCATTGGTGCCTTTTTCCTGCCCACAAAGAAATCCCAGCGGTCCTGACAGAGCTCCGTTGAGCTCAGTAAGTCCCCTTGTCTCAGTCACTCGTACTGTTTCTCCCACTGCTGCAGGAAGGACTTTTGTACTGGGCTCCATGCCTGCATCAATGCCTTTATCTGCCCACAATGAAATCTGTAGCAGTCCTGACAGCGCTTCCGTGAGTTCGCCCCCTCCCCACTCGCCTCTCTCGCATTGCCTCTCAGTGCTGCAGGCTGCCCTTCTGTGCTGCAGACTGGCCTTCTGTACTGGGATCTTGTGTTGGAGCCTTTGTCTGCCACAAACAAATCTGCAGCAGTCCCGACAGAGCTCATTTGAGCTTGGTCACTCCCCCCTCTAACTCAGTCGATCTTAATCTGTCCCAAATACTGATTTCCCACAGTGACTGTGCTATTGTCCGCAGGAGTGAAAAAACATGTTGTAGCCAGGATGTGAAAAATGACAGCTGTAGTGTTTATAAGGAGTTGACAAAATGCCACTGCTGAAAATGTGGCATGACAGTATTAAAAATTTGCAAAGTTACAAGGGAGTGTGGAAACAGTTCAATGCACGCTTGTAACACAGTCATGTTACGGAGTTTCATCACCAAATTTTCAACATAGGGCTTTTAGGACTTCTGCTCATGAATAGTGACACTGTCATTTTCTTAATCTGTCCCGAACACTGATTTCCCACAGTGACCATGTTATTCTGCACTGGAACTGTGAAAACACATTTTGGTCAGGATGTAGAAAATGACATCTGTACTGCTTATAAGGAGGTGTGAAAAAATGGCATTGTTGAAAATGTGGAGTGACATTACAAATCTGTGAAGTTAGAAGGGTGCGTGGAAAGTGCACAACGTACACTTGTAACACAGTCAATTGATGGGCTATCATCACCAAATTTTCAACATAGGCATTTTAGGACCTCTGCTCATGAACAGTACCATTGCCATTTTCTTAATCTATTCAGGAACAGTGATTTCCCACAGTGACCGCTCTGTTCTGCACTGGAAGTGCAAAACACATTTTGGCCAGGGTGGAAAAATGACAGCTGTAGTGTTCATAAGTAGGTCTGGGAAGGCCCTTACTCGTACCAAGATGCAGTATTTAGACCTAGGTGAAAAGGCGAGTAAACCCCTTGCTTGACGGTAAAACAATTGGACTCAGCTCAATATATAGTGGGAGTTCGGGCAGGGCTAGGGGATCAGATTCATACTGACGCGAGAGAAATCTCAAAGTTATTTGGTGAGTACTTCCAGAAATTATATGTACATGAGTCTGATGCGGGACCCTCTGGTCCTGAAATTGCGGAGTACCTAAGTGAAGTAAACTTGCCAAAATTATCAGTAGTCGACTTAAAATTTTAGAAGCTCCAATCGCCTTTCCGAGATACAGAAAGTTATTCAGCAGCTACCCCCAGACAAATCCCCAGGCCCTGATGGCTTCCCTAGTAATTTTTATAAGGCTTTTCTCCCAGAGATTTCACCAGTGCTACTTGACGTCTTTAGGTACTGGTACAGTTATGGTATTTCTGATCCGCTTCTTCCTCGAGGCCACAATTTCTCTAATTTTGAAACCGGATAAAGACCCAACCAGTTTGGATAGTTATCGGCCAATCTCTTTGCTTAACACCGATATTAAAATACTCGCAAAAATTTAAGCTAATAGGCTAGCTGAAGTTATGGACCAATTAGTTAGCAGGGAACAGGTAGGTTTCATGAAAGGGAGACCATCTCACGATCACATGAGGAAACTTATGCATCTTATTGCTGTACCAAAAAAGTCTAAATTCCCTACGGCACTCCTTTCACTTGATGCCGAAAAGGCCTTTGATCAGGTCTCATGGTCCTTTCTTTTTGCCAATCTCTCAGCTTTCAGCATACCCCACAACTTTATAACTTGGATCAGATTATTATACTCATGCCCATCAGCCAGGGTGAAATGCAATGGATTCCTGTCACCAGCCTTTGTTGGAGCTGGGCACCAGGCAGGATGCCTGTTGTCCCCTTTATTATTCAATTTGTATTTAGAGCCTTTACATGCGAGGATTATAAATAACTTCGCCATCAAGGGTATACAAATAGAGATTCTAGGTATGTCTGTTCTGCATATGCGGATGACGTGCTCTTACATATAGAAAATCCAGAGTCTTCGATCCCAGCTATACTTAAGGAGATTAATAGTTTTTCTGCAGTATCTTCATATAAATTAAATTGCGCTAAATCTAAAGTTTTCCCGCTAAACTATCTTTTGAGAAAAGCAGGGATACAGGGTATAGGTGTTGCATGGGAGACAAAATTTGTTACATTTCTTGGCATAAAGATTAAGACGAGTTTTATCCAGATGGCCAGGGATAATTTGGCTTCCATTGTGTGAGAGATCTCGGCTGATCTTAAGAGATGGAGCGCTTCTCCTTATCCCTATGGGGCAGGCTGAATCTTATAAAGATGATGGCTCTTCCCAGACTTCTTTACCTGCTTGATATGCTAGAGCTTTTCTACCAAAGAGCTGGTTTATTAAACTGCAGAAGGTATTTAATTCCTTTTATGGCAAGGTAAACAACCTGTCGCTTTATCTCAAACTTTCAGCTCCTAAACTTAAAGGTGGCCTCTGCAGCCCTCTCCTTTTATCTATTATTTGGCCCAGCAGTGGAAAATTGGCTTTCTGGGATCGGAGCAGACTAGAGTTCCATACACCTCTCTGGTTGACATTGAACAGGTCCTGCGAAGAGGGTCAAATGTTCTTATCTGCACTCCTCTATATACCTCTGGCCAGCCTTCCCATGTCGCTCAAAAATAATCCTATAGGATGGTCTATCAGGCATTTAATCAATTGCAAAGTTATTTAGGGTTAATGGTGGTTATCCGCCTCAACCCATTATTGACAATCCACAAATTAAAATTGAGGCGCCTTATCCCGGCGGCCTTTTGGCCTCAGGTATGCAACTTAACGGTCGCTGATTTTTGGGATCAGGGCAGGCCATATACGTTTGATGTCCTAAAAGAAAAATGGGGCTGTACGGGACGTGATTTTTATAAATGGTTGCAGCTTAGGAAAGCCCTAACTCAGGTCTTCTCCCCGAATTATAAAGAGGTTAAGGAAGGTAAAGATATACACACTCTTTTTAGGATGGCGCAGCAGCCGCACGCAGTGGCCAGGGTTCGCAGTCTCCTCCAAGAATGGGATCACACTCTACCTCTGGGAATCTGCTACTATTGGGTCCAGGCATTGGATATCAGTGCTTCCCCAAAAGCCTGGAGGATGCTTTGGTCTACACTGTATAGATTCATTAAGCAAGACAGGCTAAGAATGATCCAGTTTAAAATTATGCATCATATGATTTTGACTCTTACCCATCTCTTTGGAAGGGGAGTTCTCAGCTCACCTCTATGTGGGAAATGTAAAAAGGAAGATGGAACTCTTTACCACCTTTTATGGTTGTGCCCTCTAGTTCAAAACTTTTGGAAATCAGTAGGTTCCCTGCTCAGCCCTATCCTTGGCTCTTACAGAATGGATACCCCCAAGATCTGTTTATTGGGTGCCTTCCCTATGACCACTCCTAAAGTTTGGAGAGCATACATTAGTCGGACCGCTGCTGTAATGAAACTGCTAATTCTCAGGTACTGGGTGTCAGACAAGGTTCCAACATTGGTGGAGTGGCATAGGGAATGCACCTTCGCTATACAACTTGAAAAACACATTGCAGACACAAGGGGTAAAAGAGAGTCTTTTGTTAAGTTATGGGGTTCATTGGAGCATTTTCTTTTCTCGTGGACTCCTTCTAACTAAAACTTTATTTTCTTGGTTCATTAGGCTAGCACCTCTAAGGTTAATTAGTGACTTTCAACCTCTTACATGTTTAATGTTGAGGGTTTGTGGGGTGGGGAGGATATGGGGTTTGTAAGTTAATTAGTATTGACTGTTGTTTCTGCCGGGGAAAGTGTTCCTTTTTATTTCTTCTGCAGAATGGCTCTAAGATGTTCTGGCTTTCTCTGTAACCCCTATTTAATTATTCGCGAACAATTGTGTTTTGTTGAGAAAAATTAATAAAACTTTTAATTATAAAAAAAGTAGGTCTGGGAAAATGGCAATATTGAAAATATGGTGAAAATATTAGAAATTTGCGAAGTTACGGGCGTGCGTGCCAACTGCGCAACGCACACTCGTAACACAGTCATTTTAATGGAGTATCATTACCAAATTTACAACATAGGCATTTTAGGACCTCTACTCATGAACAGTATCACTTTCATTTTCTTAATCTGTCCTGAACACTGATTTCTGACAGCAACCGCACTATTCTGCACCGGAAGTGCAAAAACACATTTTGGCCAGGATGTGAACAATTACAGCTGTACTGCTCACAAGGAGGTGCAACAAAATGGCAATGTTGAAAATTTGGAGTGAAAATATTGTAAATTTGCGAGGTTATGAGCATACGTATCAACTGTGCAACACACTATCGAAAAACAGTAATTTTTTGGATTTCTTCCACCAAATTTGCAACATAGGCGTTTTGAGAGCCCACCTCATGAACACTGGCACTGTTGTTTCATTAATCTGCCATGAAGGATGATTCTGTGCAGTGACCGCAAAACCATCTTTCGGGGCTGATTAACGCCATGACAGTTCAAGAACTCATGGGGGGGGGGGGGGTCCCAAAAAACACATGTTGAAAATTTGGTGAAAAAATTCCTTAAAATGCCCGAGATATACACTAAAGTTTGGAAAACCCTAACATTATACAGCTTACCAGCATTTCCTCAGTTCGCGGTCGACTTTGAAGAGTGCAGACGTGTTTCTGGTCCAGCGAAGATCATCGCATCAAGCTCCAGAGGTAAGTATGGGGTATGGAGGTGTGTGGGGAGGCAGGATGCACAGTGAGTGGGTGGGTACAGGTTGTGGGAGGGGGGGCCAGGGAGACTATGAGGGACTGTTTTCTTTTCTTTAGGTGAAAAACCTAAAACAGACTTTGCAGGACCATTTTTAATTTACTGGGGCATGTGGCACACTGGGGTGGGCTCCCAGCATGCCACTGGAGTCTTGTTTTGGGGGGCAGCTGTAGCCTACAGGGATTTGGCACCCCATTGGCACAATAAAGGGGCATGTTGCATGCTGGGGTGGGCTCCCAGCATGCCACCAAGCTGTTTTAGAGGGGCAGCTGTAGCCGATGGGGATTGGGCACCCCATCACAAACAACAAAAGTGGGGGTGGGAATTCTATTTCTGCTGATGGGGATTGGGCACCCCATCGGCAGACAATAAAACTGGGGTTACATTATGCTGATGGGGGAGGGAACCCCATCGGCAAATAAACATGGGTAATATTGTTTGTGAATATGGTGGCAAGCCGCCATGTTCACAAACAATATCACAGATCCTACATCCCGCCCCTGCAATGACTTGTTGCCCTCATTGCCGCGGATGGCTGACGCTGCATGACAAGGCAGCCCCTGATTGCGGCGGCTGTTTTTTTAAAGTTGGTGGCAGGCTGGCTGAACTAGTGTCAGCAGCTGCATGCCACTGCATTGGGGGATGGGGACAAGCGTTTGCAGACTGTGGGGGCATTTGGCACAACAGTGCCACGACTGCACAACCTGCTTCTGGAGAAACCTGCTGCAACATGTTTCTAGCGTATGTGCGCAATCAACATAAAAATAGCAGGACAAGAGGACACAGCATGAGATTAGAGAATGAGCGGCTGATTAAGGGGCAATGTGAGGAAGTTCTTTTTCACATAAAGGGTGGTGGATGCATGGAACAGCCTACCTCAGGAAGTGGTGGATATGAATACAGTGCAGGGCTTCAAACAAGCATGGGATAGGCATAAGGGAGCAATACAGATGAGTATGATTAGAGAGGCCATTGACAGAGCAAAGGCAGATGGCACATTGATAAGGTAGAAAAAGAAATGGGTGGACTGGATGGGTCTTGTGGTCCTTATCTGCTGTCAACTTCTATGTTTCTATGTATGCGGACACAAGGCACAGTAAGATGCAGTGCTCACATCATAGTGAGTTTGCACTGTATTAATGGGTTGCCACAGGCACTGACTGGCTGCACTCTCCTGTGAAATTTAAAGTGCTTCAACTGTAGTGTTCATTGGCATCCAGCATTCATATTGTGCACCCTATGTCATGTCTCAGCTATAACAGAGCAGCACCATGGGCATACCAAACATCATTTTTTATTTCCTTTATCTTGCAGCAAACTTAGGCTGTGGTCATTCATCTTCCTGTTATGCTTATGAATGATAGAACGCTATTGGTCTTTATATTACTCTTTCAGTAACATTTTCATGCACAACATATAATATCTGTGAACATTCTAAGTTGTTCATCTGCATGCAGTGAGTTCAAGCACAACATTGCCTGTATTCTTTAGAAAATGATTCCCTCTGTCCCATTTATTTTTCTGTTGGAAACTGTGGTTGGTGACTAAGGGGTGCGTAATAGAGTAATAGGTTGTTGTAGACTGCAGTTTGAAGACGTTCACTGATCTTATTCAGCCTTGGAACTGAGACTCATTCAAAGTGTGTCATCTAATTGCTTTTGTCCCTGTGCTATCTTTTGCATTTTGTCACAGGAAACAGGACTGTCACACAGAGCAGAATTCTGCTGTTCACAGTTTGAAGCACTTCATTTCTCTCATTCAGACTACCACTGAGACTCATTGTGGGGGATACTCTCTGAGACACTCCACCTACCTTACATCATGGGTTGTGTGTACACCGATAGGTTGTATTGATGCACGTCCCCTCTGGATGTCCCTGGTCACCTGTAATCAGTTCCTTTTGTGCATCTGTCAAGGTTGTCACACTCTTCCAGAGCTCCACTTCACTAACCTTTACTACAGGTAGGAATGTTCCTTCCCCCACTTCTGTTTCCCTTGCATGATCTCAGATTAGATAACTCTGATTCTTTTGAGACATTGGTATGCGTTAGACCTATTTAGTCAGCACTATTTGCATTACACAAAGTTACTTGCACTGTGCATTCCACACATTCACTGTGCATTCCTCACATTCACTGTGCATTCCACACATTCACTGTGCATTCCGCACATTCACTGTGCATTCTGCACATTCACAGTGCATTCCACACATTCACTGTGCATTCTGCACATTCACTGTGCATTTCAGACCTTCACTGTGCATTCCAGACATTCACTGTGCATTCCACACATTCACAGTGCATTCCGCACATTCACTGTGCATTCCGCACATTCACTGTGCATTCCACACATTCACTGTGCATTCTGCACATTCACTGTGCATTTCAGACCTTCACTGTGCATTCCACACATTCACAGTGCATTCCACACATTCACTGTGCATTCCGCACATTCACTGTGCATTCCGCACATTCACTGTGCATTCCACACATTCACTGTGCATTCCACACATTCACTGTGCATTCCGCACATTCACTGTGCATTCTGCACATTGCCTGCAGACCCACTGTTCTGAGCCTCCCTAACGGTTCTGGGTGTCACAGCCTACAGTTCTCCTGAGCACCTTACTCTTCTTCCTCACCTCCGCTGCACTCTGGACCCCCTCACTGTAGCGGCCCCAGATGCTGCCTCTCCATGCCACCACGGCTGCTGGTATGTCATGGACCTCATTGCTGCTGCCTCAGTGCTCTGTCAACCCCGTATACGTGGCCTCAGACGCTGCCTCCACCAGCACCTCATACTTGCTCTCTGGACTCCCCTCATGTAGCGGACCCAGATGCTTCCACATGTGGCAATCCCTCTCACTTCACCTTTACAGCCTGCACATAACCTCTACAGCTCCTCCCTGTCAGGATCAGCATCGCCTACCTGCTGCTACTTCTGCCAAGGCTCCCTCATCTGCGGAGGATTTTCCACACTGCGGCATCTCTGCTGTGTTTGCCTGCCAAGATGGATCCCGCGGCATGTTTGTTTACAACCCCCCGGGGGTCTGTGCCCTTGACATGTTAGCTCCTTCTTCCTCCTTCCAACAGCCTCTCCTTGTGCTGCTACGTCAGGTGCACAATTTCATTGACCACGTTACACTCGTGAGACTTCCCCTGAAGTCTCTTATGTCATGACCACTGCACGGCACACCCTTTGCCGTGCGATACCGTCCACAGCCCTTCTCCGCTCCGAGTGGCGCACATCCGCACTGCTTTGCTTGCCTCACTAGCAGGACTTCCAGTGGCATTTCTGCCTGTCTCTTAAAGGCATACGTACACATGTGCACAAGACAACCCCCCCTGCCTGCACACTACGCCTACAGGGACCACATTATGATGCATCCTCTGCAAGTCAGCACCATGGTGACAGGCCAGCTGTTCCCCATTCTGGCACTGCTTCCTACTACTTGCCAGTCTGTGCAGTCCATCCCTTCTGTGCCTCCTGCAGCATGTACATTGCTTTTGTTATTGTGCTTCATTAGTATTTTGTGTGAGAGAACAGGACCGTCACATAGACAACTGGGTGATAAGTATCCTGAGCTGAGCTCAACTCCACTACGACATCAGATGAATGGAGTGCATAGCAAGTTCTATGGCATCAATCTGACATGCAAAGACACACAAAATCACTGTCCTTTTTAGACAGCTACTGCTGAAAACATGCACATTTTCAACATTTGCAAAATAATCATATTCAAGATAAAATCAATTTATTAATTTTGACATGGTGCACTATAGACATTCACTGTTCTGTACAGACCTTACTGTGGGTCATCACAGAGACTGAAAATGGCACCGCAATCTGTGCAGAGGTTGTATACAGACCCCCATCTCAGAGGGAGGGAATGGATATGGAAATGATAGAAGTCATCCTTGGGATGGCAAAGAAAGGGGAGATATTGTTGATGGGTGATCTGAATATGCCTGATGTTAACTGGAGCACATTTGCTGCAGCCACATCCAAGAGCAGGGCCATTATTGATGCCCTGCAGAGGGCATGCCTTAGACAGCTAGTGTTGGAACCCACTCGGGAGGGAGCAGTCTTCGACCTCGTACTCTCAAATGGGGACAGTGAGAAGATTTGAGATCAAGAAGTGGGTAGCCATCTGGGAACAAGTGACCGCCAAACAGTGTGATTCATGATAAACTCAGCTGCAGCGCCAAGCCTTTCAAAAGTGAGGGTACTGGACTTCAGGAGGCCTGACTTTGACAAAATGGGAGAATGCCTTAGAAAAGCACTAGCAAACATGCAAGAAGGAGGGGTGGAGCAACAATGGGGAAACATCAAAAATAACATCACAGAGGCAACAAGCCTTTGTGTGAAGCAACTAAACAAATCAAAAGAAAAGAAAAAAGCCACTATGGTTCTCAAAAGAGGTGGCAGGGAATGTTAGGGAGAAAAAGATAGCATTTAGGAAGTATAAGGAAACACAGAAGGAGCATGACAGAGAACTGTACCAGTTAAGGCAGAAGGAAGCAGGGAGGGAAGTCAGAATAGCAAAGGCCAAAACTGAGGAAAAGATAGCCAACGCAGTTAAGAAGGGGGATAAAATCTTTTATAGGTACATTAGGGAGCATAGAAAGACAAAGGAAGGGATAGTGAGGCTGAATAGAATGGACAGTGGGTGGGCAGAGAGGGAAAGTGGAAAAGCAGGGATACTGAATGAATACTTCAGCTCAGTATTCACATGATAGGAGGAGGGGGAGGTACCTAATCCAATTAACAGAAGCACTCTGGAGAGGGGGCTTGATCCCAGTCCTTTCACAGAAGAAAGGGTTCTTAAAGAACACCTAAAACTGAAGGTGGACAAAGCAATGGGGCCTGACAGGATTCACCCCACAATTCTAAAAGAATTAAGGGGAGAACTAGTGACACCACTGACTAACCTTTTTAACAAATCATGGGAGGATAGTGTGGTACCTGAGTACTGGAGGAGGGTGGATGTGATTCTCATGCACAAAAGTGGGAGCAAGACAGAGGCAGGAAATTACAGGCCTGTCAGCTTGTCCTCTGTGGTAGGGAAAATGATGGAATCACTTCTGAAGGAAAGAACTGTTGAGTACCTAGAGGCCAGTGGTTCACAGGACCCAAGGCAGCATGGATTCACAGAAGGAAGGTCATGTCTGATGAATCTAATCGATTTATTTGCCTGGGTGACCAAAGTAGTAGACCAGGGAGGGGCTGTGGATATGGTCTACCTAGACTTTAGCAAGGCATTTGACACAGTCCCACACAAAAGATTAATAAACAAATTAGCCAGCATGGGAGTGTGTCCCAGGGTGGAAGCCTATGTAAAACATTGGCTAGACAACAGGACACAGAAGGTAATAGTACACGGAGTCCACTCTGAAGAAAGGGGGGTTACTAGTGGGGTACCACAGGGCTCAGTACTGGGTCCAGTCCTTTTTAATGTCTTTATAAGTGACATTGCAGAGGGACTAGAAGGAAAAGTATGCCTCTTTGCAGACGACGCAAAGATCTGCAACAGGGTTGATCCACAAGTGGTGGTGGAAAGGATGAGAAGGGACTTGGCACGGTTGGAGGAATGGTCAGATGTGTGACAGCTTGGATTCAATGCAAAGAAGTGCAAAATAATGCACATGGGAAACAAAAACCCAGGGGAAGAGTACACAATGGGGGGTAGTAACAATAAAATGGTAAGGGACCTGGGGTTAATCATATTAGATGATCTTAAGGTTAGCAAGCAATGTGAGAAGTCAGTAGGGAGGTCTGGGAGGATACTGGGATGTATAAGGAGAGGCATCACCAGCAGAAAACAGGACGTTGTTATCCCTCTGTACAGACAGTTGGTGAGACCCCATCTGGAGTACTGCGTCCATGTCTGGAGACCCCATCTCTACAAGGACATAGACAGGAAGGGGGCAGTTGAGAGGAGGGCAACTAAAATGGTGCAGGGTCTGCAAGAGAAGCCATACGAGGACAGACTAAAGGAGTTTAATAAGTGTACACTTGAGGAAAGGAGGGAGGGGGGACAAGATTGAGACTTTTCAGTACCTCAGTGGAATCAACAAAGTCCAACAGGGTAGCATCTTCCAGAAAAAGAGAGGTGCAAGAACAAGGGGACACAATTTGAAGAAAGAGTGATGGATGGCTCAGGGGCATTTGTGAAGTAGTATTTTTTCACAGAGAGGGTAGTGGATGCATTGAATTTCCTTCATGAGGAGGCTGTGGAGTCTAATACTGTGGGAAAATTCAAGAATGCAAGGACAGACATAAGGCAATTCTGGTGCCCTCTCCATCATTTCAATATCCCTGCATAAGTGTGGTCTCCAGAACTGCACCATATACAAGGAAGTAAGTTGCCTTAGTGTTTTTTTGGCCCCAGTGGATCACTGCACACTTTTTTGCGTTATATTTTAGTTGCCAGGTTTCTGACCACTTCTCCAGCTTCTCTAGGTCCTGCCTCATGGTCTCCACTCCCTATTGTGAATCCTCCCTATTGCAGACCTTAGTGTTATCCACAAACAGGCACACCTGACCCTCCAAACCCTCTGCTAGATCACTAATATAAATGTTAAAGAGTAGTGGTCCCGGCACTTACCCCAACTGCACCCCGCTGGTAACTGGCTGTTCCCTGGAATGAGTCCCATTTGCCACCACTGTTTGACACCTTCCAGTCAGTTCGACACCCACCTAGTGATTTTGTGGCCCACACCCAGAGTGTCCAGCTTATTCACCAGCCTTTTATGCAGAACGGTGTCTAAGGCCTTACTGAAATTGAGATAAGCCATGTCCACTGCTCCTCCCTGGTCCACTACCTGCATCACCCAATTGAAAAACTCTATCAGGTTAGTCTGGCAGGACATACCCTTAGTGAAGCCATGCTGCCTTTCATCCTGCAGACCATTGGCCTTCAGGAATTCCACCAGTCTTATCTTTAGTAATGTTTCCATTACCTTCTCTACTGTTACCTTACCTTCCCTACCACTGAAGTGAGACTAACAGGGCAGTAGTCCCCACTTTATGCACTTTAGGATCCAGACCTCCACACCACAATAACAATCATTCAGGTCAATAAGTTTCGAATAAACCAATAGTCACCAATTTGAAGGATGTTTGGCCCAGCGCCCTATGCAACTTTCTTGTGTATTGTCTAAAGAGATTCGCAGTTACAGCTCCTTTGCACCAATTTCTGTAATCTGACCAGAGTACAGGTGAAACCTATCTATAAGTTCAAGCAGTTGCAGTAAATCCCACTGTCCAAGGATATTCACAGTTACAGTTCCCCTATGCTGATTTATGTAGGTCAGACCAGAGAACAGAGTGCTAAGTTCACCTCTGGTTGTCTGGCTCTTCCTACCTCTCGCATGCTGTTGTATTCTCCACTCATAAAGATCCTGCAACTCTTCAACACAACCTTCAACTTGGTTTTGGTTCTGTAGAGACATGGTTTCTTAATCATAAACTCATCCTCAATGACAAGAAAAACAAATCTATGCTCTTCTCCAGCTCTCATAACCCACCCACACAAGCTACACCACTTGGCTATCTCCACCACCCAGGGGGAACACTCTAGATCAGGTGGGGACCTTCAAATACATAGGGATACAGCTTGACCCTAATCTCTCCTATGGACCTCATGTAGATAATGTAGCTAGAGCTGCTAATACACGGCTTTGTCTCCTCAACAAACACAGACCACACCTCAAGCCAGAAGCTTTGAAGGTTGCAGTCCTGAGCTCTGTGATCTCTGTAATAGACTATGGTCTCATCATTTATGGCTCGGCCACAAACACAACCCTTAGACACCTCTCAACTGCCTTAAATAAGGCATGTTGTCTCATCACTGGTGCTCACCATCTTACCCACACATGTGACCTGTACACTCAGACCCGCTGGCTCCAACTATCAAACCGCATAAAGTTTCTCACCTGCTCCATGGTGAAAAAAATCTACCTTGGCCTTGCACCTTCTGGGGTCTCAACTCTGTTACAACATAGAATTAACAAATGGTGCCTTCAGAAATCCATGCTACAGCTACTGAAAGTCCCCCACTGTCACACTTCACAGGAACAATGCTCTTTTGGTTATCAAGCACCACTCTGGTTCAATGGCCTCAACCCCACCATCTCCTCTGCCCCAATAATTAGTATGTTTAAACTAGGCTTCGGGACTATCTCACTACCAACAGCTCCTGGGACTGCCCAACTTAACCTTGTTTCTCCACTTCCTTGCCTGCTCTAGTGGTCCCTCCCCCCCACTGGATTCTACCCTCACATCTTGGTATACCTAATGCTGCACTTTTCACCCTCTCCCCACCCTTCCTACATTCCTTCTCCCCTCCCTCTTCCTCTCTCGTTATGACGTTTGGCACTTTTATCTGTTGTCTATTTTCTCTGACAAATGCTGCTGGCTGCCTTGCTTACAATGCTACCCTTGAATTGTATTACTCTGTACTCTGTTTGCAATGTCCACATTGTTGTAATGTCTGTCTTGATGTTCCCCATAATTTATATTTCTCTGACTTGGAACTTCTGTAAAAGAGCCAAGGCTCAAAGGTATTTGTAATCCTAGACTTGATAAATAAATAAAAGAGTAAAACTATTCCTTTGCCTACCGACAAAAGCGGAGGCTAACAAAAGTACCTACAATAAACTACAAGTTTCTCTGTCCATCCTCGAGTAAGTGTCTGCATTCCAATATCCAGGAATCACTATTGACGAATCCTTTTGCTTCGATGAAAACATACTCAACCTCACTGCTGCCATCAGTAGTAAGTTAGGTGTACTGTATTGTGTCCGGTTTTGCCTTACAACTGAGACTAGGCTCACGGTGGTTAGAGGGAGTATTCAACCAATCCTTGACTATGGAAACATGCAATATGGTGCTACCTCCGACACCAGACTATGCAGAGTACATACTTCCCTCAGTAAAGCCTGTAGATTCATTCTTGGTGCTGATCGACTTATGCATACATGCGTCCTTTTTTATTAGGAAAAAATGGCTCCCTCTCCAAGACCAGATCAAGATTCACTTCTGCATTCTATGGAGGAAGGCCCTTCTTGGACTTGCAACCCCTTCCTTACAGGCTGTATTCCGTCAACCTGGCTGAGAATGCCACTAGAGTGTCTCTGGACATGCCCTAGCTGTACCAGCACAGAAAAAACAGAACAGGACGTTGAGCATTCAGTGTAAGGGCTCCTACTCAGTTAAATGAACTCCTTTCATCTTCTACCAGCCTCTCATGCCTTAGCCACTTCAAAACTGAACTAAGAAAATCAATCTTGCCTCCTGTGCAATGCTTCTGCCATACTTTGTGCTTGGCAGATTCTTTCTCTCCTATTGCCTAGACCTCCCCTGGTGCCCACTTACTACTGAGGCCTCAATGCTACACCACTCTCTCTTCCTCCTTGAACTCTCTCAAGTTCCCTTACCCACTTAATTCCCTGTACTGCGCCCACAGTTACTTACCCCGTCGGCATTGTCACTGTCCCCTACTTATCTCCTAGGTCCACACCAGCATAGATTTAGGCACAATGCTAGTGCTGCCTCTACTATCTCACCCCCTATTATTAAGTTGCCACCCACTAACCTCTGCTAGATGAATCCATTGCCTGTACTTATTGACATTAGCACTGTGTCTCCTTGCTTTGGGATGTGATCCCTTAGTTCTGTAGCACCAATTGCTTGAATTTGTGTTATTGATTGCTTGTCTTTTGATACTGTATACTCTATGTACTGAAATGTTTTTCTAATCACAGTGCTTTCTAGCCGTGAATGTTCACCTCTTTCCTCCAGTAATTGTCTCCCCCCACCTTTCTATGTATGACAACGATACTTCGGAAAGGAGCTTTTAGCTCAAACATTGTAATCCTGATTTCTCAATCAATAAATAAAAAAATACATAAAAATATATTTGTACTTTAGCAATGCCTTTGTTTCAGTGCCACATGGGAGGTTGGGTGGAAAGTTGACATACATGGTGGCGGAGACTAAGGGCCTGATTCTCAAAGGCTCCTGCATGGCGCAAAGTACTTGCACCAAACAGTACCTCCTGGAACTAGTCACAAAGGCAGCCAGTGTCAACAACAGGCTGCCTGCCCCAAACGGGGCTTCCACTATCCCCGTGTCCAGAGATGGGCTATGACGAGGCACAAGAGGCACTGCAGCAGACGCAAGCTGCTGTAGCCCAAAAATAGTATTCACAAACTGCACCCTGAAAACAGTTTTCTAAGTACCCTTAGACCAGCCATTGCTGATCTAAGTGGACTTAAAAATAGGTCCCCTGGGAGAGCTGTCCTGTCAGTGGTGCTGAATGTACCACCTCCCCCAACCCTAATGTGCCACATGGGCCACACTGCTACTGGACCCCATCCACATTGTGCCCCATAGATCATACAGTGCAAGGTCACCTGCCCAACTCTGATGTGCCTGTACCATGTCTATACATGGTGCCCCCAGCCCAGATCCTGGTGCGCCCACTGGTATCAAGCACATGCCACTAACCCTCCCACGGGTAACCCATGGCCCCCACCCAGGCAGGTAGCTCCCCTCGGTAAAGTAAGAATAGTGTCCCAGTTGGGGACTGGCTGTGGGGCTATGCAGAGGGCTGTGACAAGCCACTGCTCTGTCTTGGGCTGTGAAGGGGAGCTACCTGCCTTAGTGGGGGTCATGGGTCACTAGTGGGAGGGTTAGTGTCAGGTGCTTGGTACTGGCATTGGCACCAGGATCCAGGCTGGGGAGCACTATGTATAGACATGCTACAGGGCACATCGGGGGCACATCCTGACTTGTATACGATCATCACTTGTATGCCATATGGTGTCATGACGTCAACTGGGGCTTGGAGACATCTAGCCAGTGCTGCCTGTTGCTTGCAGTTAACCCTCCAGTGCACCATGTGTTTGCCGCATGGGTGAGGGTGTCGCAACTGTTGGGACTTAGGTACCAGGACCCCTCCTGTACCAGAATCTGGTGCAGGGTCCCTGGTGCACGGGGCTTTGGCGCAAGCTGCGGTTTGCCACAGCTTGTGCTGGACGCAGTCCCATTTGAGCACCCAGACCCAAGATGGTTAAATGGATTACAAAGACTATAAAAAGTGACTGACTCCAACTGAGCCTACCCATTCTTTAAAATTCTCTTGCTACAATGCACATTCAGTTACCATACCATTCACTGGGCAGCGCACTGGTAACGTGCGAATAGAATAATAATAATAACAATAATAATTTTATTATAAGGCGCCTTTCGATTACCAAGGCGCCGTACATAAATAACAAATCAGAACAGTAAAAGAAAAAAACATTCAAACATACAATTAAAACAAAATAATCATAACAATCAGTGTTCTAAAAATGCAGTTTCCCATAAAAAAAGTCTTCAGACCTCTCTTAAAGCCCTCCACAGAAGTGCACTCCCACAACCGATGGGGTAGAGAGTTCCAAAGGGTAGGAGCTACATACACAAATGCCCGAGCACCTGAAGATTTCAAATGTACCCTTGGAACCTCTAGCAACCCTTCGTCGGCTGAGTGGAGTGATCAATTTGGGTGATAAGGAACCAGAAGTTCTTTCCAGATAGCCTGGGCCCATATTGTAGAGCTTTTGAAAGTCAGCAAGCTGACTTTAAAGGTGATCCGACACTGAATTGGCAGCCACTGCAGTTTGTGCAGCACCGGAGTAATGTGACAGGATCTGCTAGAATCCGTCAAAAGCCGGGCTGCAGCATTCTGCACTAGCTGCAGGCAATGGATTTCAACCCCGGAAAGCCCTAGGTAAAGGGAGTTGCAACAATCCAAGCATGATGACACAAAGGCATGAACTAACATTGGTAGATTGGCAGACGGAACAAGATGATGGATCCTGACAATGTTCCTAAGATGGTAAAAGGAAGTCTTAACAACTGCCGACACCTGCGATTGCAGTATCAGACCATCATCAAGAACCACCCCCATGTTCCGCACCTGTTCAGGGGTTGGGAAAGAAATGCCTCCAAGAAAAATTCTGGAAGGCGCATCACCACCCGACCCCCCTATCCGATGACCCGGGTCCACAACCAGTACCTCAGTCTTATCAGAATTCAACTTCAGCCAGCTAGAATTCATCCACTCCTGGATTTTGGTTAGACAGCTATTAAAGATTAAGAGAGCTCCAATCTGGTAGGAGGCAAAAGAAAGATAGAGCTGGGTATCATCTGCATAACAGTGAAACCTCATCCCATACTTCCTTACAATGTCTCCAATGGTTAGCATATACACCACAAATAACATAGGTGACAATACTAAACCCTGGGGTAACCCACAAGACAAAGCAGTTGAATCAGAGGGAAAAAAGACAGGACACAACTCTTTGTGATCTTCCAGTGAGGAATGATGAGAACCATCCTAAGACGGTTCCAGATATTCCACAGAACAGTCTTAGGTGTTCTATCAACACCATGTTATCTACGGTGACAAAGGCTGAAGAAAGGTTGAGGAGAACCAAAATGGAATGATTCTTCTGATCTCTAGCCATCAAGAGATCATTGAGCACCCAAACCAGCACTGTCTCTGTACTATGTCTTTTATGAAAACCGGACTGGAGGGGTTCATAGACATCATGGATGGTCAAATGGTCTTCCAGTTGTGCAGCCACTACTTTCTCAATCACCTTGCCAATAAAGGAAGGTTCGAGATAGGTCTGTAGTTTTCCAAACAGTCAGGGTCTGCGGTAGCTTTCTTCAAGGGGGGTGTCACCACCACCTTTTTCAGGGTGCTAGGAAACCCACCTGATTCCAGGGAGCACCTGACTATCTGCACAAAGACTGGACCAATGATGTCAATAAAACCTAACATTAGGGAGGTTGGTCCAGGGTCCAAACTACAGCGCGTAGGGCGCATATGCTGGATGATCCTCATGACATCAGTGAACTCCAGCTGACTGAAGGAACTCCAGGAAAACTGAGGCACCATGATCTCACCCTGGTTCATGGCAACCCCCATAGAGTGTGATGGCAAAAACTCAGCCCTAATGTCGGCCACCTTATTTATGAAGAACCGAGCAAGCTCATCGCACTCCAATTGCAAAAAAATTTTCTGAACTTAAAGACAGGCTGGGTTGCACAGTCTGTCCACAGTTCAAAACAGCTGAGCTGGTCGATTCCGAGCAACTGCAATCTCCCTGGACAGGAACTCTGCCTTCTTACGGGTGACTGCAGATTGATAGACCAAATAATGATCCATCAATCTAAGGTGGTCAGCATCAAGGGTAGACCTTCGCCAGCAGCGCTCTAACCTTCGTCCCTGTCTCTGCATCGCCCTCAATGTCCCATCAAACCAAGGGGACTTGGGGCGGAGGGAGAGGGGGCAAACACGAACTGGAGCAATGTGATCCAGAGCCCCAGCAATGGCTATGTTATAGGCCGACGCGAGGGTCTCTGGATCACTGCTTGCCAATGCGGGAGATGAGAGGTCAAGTACCGCCGCAAGGCCTTGGGGATCTATATCCCATAAAGGGTAGTACCTAACCAACTCTGTAGGGGCAGGTCTTCTAGAAGGGGAGCAAAAACTAAAACCCACGGTGTAATGATCTGACCACCAGACGGGTTCCACCCCCACATCAGATGCCTCGACCCCTAGAAGGAAGATTAAGTCCAAAGAGTGTCCACATTTATGTGTAACAGAGGAAACCACCTGTGTAAGGCCCAGTGTTGTCATTAACTGGAGGAAGTGTTGACCAAATCGTGAGAATTCGTCATTGACCCAGGCGTTGAAATTGCTCAGAACCATCAATCTAGCCAATTCAAATGCCATATCGACGACGAAGTCCACCACTTCTGCAAGGAATTGCATCTCATCACTGGGTGGATGGTAACTGAAGGCAATTCGAATGCCTACACCTGCTACAACTATACACTCAAAGGACTCAACCCTTTCCACTAGTACCTCCGTGAGGCCAAGTTTGGTCTTGAAACAGACCGCAACCCCTTCCCCCCCATGATCCAATCTTGGGCGGTGTAACACCGAGTCCCCAGCTGGAGTCATAGCCTCCAGAATGGGGCCAGAGTTATCATCCAGCCAGGTCTTGGTAATGCAAGCCAGGTCCACCATTCCAACAAGATCAGCTATAATTGCGGTCTTGTTTTTAATGCAGCTGGCATTGCACAACACTGCCCAAGTTGGATGAATCTCGTGGGCTGCACAGGTCATCTGCCCACCATAACTGGTGGTGCCCTTGGGTATGGGCATCCGGTAATTGAATGAATCAGTGTGCATGTGTGGACATGATGGTGGCACTGCACCACACACAATACCCGGTTTGATACAGTGCACTTGTCATGGGGTGTTTGCGCTGCACTGATGTGGTGCCTCACGCAGTGACTGTACACACGCTACTGTAAAATTGTAAGTGCTTCTGCAGTTGTGTTTATTGGTATTCGGCATTCCTGCTGTGCACCCTGTGTCATGTCCAGATCTGACAGCGCATCACCATTAGCCAGCCAAGCATCCTTTTTTCTTTTGTTTCTTTTGTTGCATACCGAAGTTGCAGTCATAGATCTGCCTGTCATGCTAATAAAGGATATAATGCGATTTGGCTTTATGTAGTTGTTTCTGTATCGATTTTCAGCACCACATATACTGTTTGTGGATACACAAAGTAGTTTGTATCTAGTGTACATTTAGAACACAATATTTACCTATCTCACTGTTTGTCACAGTTATTTCACAGGTTGGAAGTTGCGGTTGATGATTAAAGAGTGTATATTAATCAGACATAGCACAAGGATGTTATTGATTGCAGTTTGAAGACATTCATTGCTCTCATTCTGCCTTTCAACTGAGGCTAATTAAAGGTGTGTTAGCACCTAATTTGTTTTGTTCTTGTGCTTCATTTTGGATTTTGACTCAAAGAACAGGGCTATCACATAGACATAATAGAATTTTGCAATTAATGGCAGTTTGAATCACTTCCTTTCTTTCATTCAGACTGCCACTGAAACTCATTCTAGGTCAGTTATCACTTAATTGCTTTATTCTTGTGCTTAATTCAGATTTTGTTTTTGGAAAACAGGACCAACACACAGAGAACTGTGTGCTAAGTGTCCTGTGCTTAGCTCAACTGCACTGCCAAAGCCTGAATGGAGTGCATAGCAAGTACTATGGCATCAAACTTACATGCAAAAACTCATATATCTCATTCATTTTCAGGCATGGACTGGAAGGAAAAAGTATGTCTCTTTGCAGATGACACACAGATCTGCAACAGGGTTGATACGCAGGTGGGGTGGCACCTAAAGTCTGTTTCTTTGGAGGTGCAGTGGAGTTGACGGGGATTGGGCACCCCATTGGCTATAGCCAACTTTGCCACGCTTTATGGGCTCCAGCGTGGCACCTGAAATGGGTCTGAGAGGGACAGTGGAGCTGGAGTGGGGATTGGGCACCCCCGTTGGTCATACAGGATGTGGGGGTGGAGAGGAGTGCATGAACATGCAGGGGTGGTCTCCCAGCATGCTACATAGGTGTTTCTCAGTGGGGAAGTATGGGACAATGAATTGTATATGACAGTTCAGATGCAGAGCTGATGTGTAGGCAATTTGCCTGCGCGTTACCACCACTGATTGTGGCAGTGTTTTCCTTAGAACTGTACACCTGCATCTGAATGGCTGTCACAGACAGCTCAGACATTCATTGGCACAGTGCATCATACTGCAAAAGGGAGCTTCAGCATTGAAGTGGATGAGGCACACCCATGAAACTCATATGGTGGCACTGTGTTTCTCACATGCATGCAAGCAAATATAAAAATGGAAAGGGACCTGAGGGTAGTCATATCAGAGGACCGAAAGGTGGGCAAGCAATGTAAGAAGGCAGAAAGGAGGGCTGGGGGAATAATGGGATGCATAGGGAGAGGCATCACCAGTAGAAAACCAGAAGTTGTTGTCCCTCTGTACAGACAGTTGGTAAGACCACATCTGGAGTACTGCGTGCAGTTCTGGAGATCTGATCTCCGCAAAGACATAGACAGAGTGGAGGCTGTCCAGAGGAGGGAAACCTAAATGGTGCCGGGTCTGCACCAGAAGACATATGAAGAAAGACTAAAGGACCTTAATATGTATAGCCTCGAGGAAAAGAGGGAGAATGGGGACATGATGGAAACGTTCAAGTACCTCAAGGGAATCAACAAAGTCCAAGAGTGTAGAATCTTTCAGAAAAAGAGATGTGCAAGAACAAGGGGCACAATTTGAAGATAGAGGGGGATGACTCAGATGTAATCAGAAGAAGTATTTCTTCAAAGAGAGAAGGTTGTAGATGCATGGAACAGCCTTTCTGAAGAGGCCGTGGAGTCAAAAATCTTGAGGGAAATCAAGAATGCATGGACAGACATAAGGCAATTCTAGGGGGTTGGGGTAGGAGGAAGTAGTCTGTTGGTTAACTAGGATCTGCAGCTTATCCAATAGGTAGGAAATGGGCAGACTGGGTTGGCAGTGATCCTTATCTGCCGTCAAATTATATGTTTTCTATTATGTGGCCAGGTTCTTGATGTTTGAGATCCACCTAGTGCACAGGATAATGCAGACTGCAGTTATGAAGCAGATGATGATGGCGATGGCAGGGAAATGCCAAGTGTCTCATGTGCTGATGTCAGACAGGTGCTCACTGTATGGTGACTTGTGCTGACACAAAGGGCCTATGTAGTGCATGATTGGGAATTGCTGCAGCGCCCTGAGGCTGCATGGAAAAAATATGTCACGGCTGAAAGTAAGCAAGCTAAAATCACACAGTTCTTCCAATCAGAGTGAAAACCAGCCATGTGTCATATGCCCCTCCAAATGAAGAAACTGTTTTTAAACAACACAAAGCACTTTTCACAAATGAAAAAAATATCCGCACCAATGAACACTATGTCACAGCCCACAGAAAATAAAGGCTGAATGTAAATGAGCACCTACGCACTAAAAACACAGCACAGTATTGTACCCCCATGTACCAGAACGCACAAGTCCACACCTTCAGTGCTGAATAAAAAAAAATGCATTACTGTACAGTACTAGTCGCTAGAGTAAGAAACATGAAATGGGCTGTATTTTTGAGGTGCCTCGCATCCTGACTAACACGCATGCATCTAATGAGGTAGCTCATGTTTAAGCTCCGTCTCCTCCGGCAACTGTGGACATTGCTTTTGGCAGACATTAAATATGAACACAAAACTGTCCATCCATAACGGCATGCACTGTAATTGTACCCCACCCTGTTCCTTGGTCAATGGGCCTGGTATACACCCTAAAGCTAGGGGTGGTACCAATCTGAGTATTTCGGCTAAAAGTAAACGCTGTGCCATATGTGAGTACTAGTTCTGTTTTTTTGGGTGCCAACTTGCCAAAAGTGGCATGGTGGTTATACATAAAACTTGGAAACTGTTGCAGCTCAATCAATCAATCAAAATCTTTATTTAGCCAGGCGAACACTATTAAGCAAGCTCATTTTCGAGATGGACCTGGGCAAGATACATAAACAGTACATAAAGAGGAATACTAACTTACAGAGTCATTACATAGAATAGGGATTACACACAAGAGGTTAATTACAGCACTGGAGTACATTTATAAAATAAGTCAGACAGCTAAATACCATGTGCTATAGAACTTGTGCTACAAATGATAGAGAGTAAACCTATACAACCATATATACAGAGTTTTCATGGCGCAGGCTTGGATTCAAGTATTGAGTACTGTACATAGTGCAAGGAGGGGCATGGTGAGGAAGGGGAGGAACTCGGGAATGAGAGCATAAGTGCAGGAGTGCCTGAGGGGCTTTAGAGCACCAGGGGCAGGTGGCAATGGTTATAAAGCCAGGGGCACACACCAAGGACAGGGGCAGAGGGTGACGGCCAGGAAGTGTAAGATTAGTTAGATGCCAGGATGACTCGGAGGGAGTTCCAACTTAGATTGGCTGGAAGTATCAGGTGGGTACAAATAGACACAGAGCATACTGAGTAGTGGGACAGGAGTACCAGGAATGGAATGCTCCTGACAGGGCTAGAAACTGAATCTAAGGGGAGGGGGGACACTGGGAGGCTGTGACATCAGGGGAAGCAGTTACAGGATTCCTTGAATGAATGAGAATATAATGCTTTGAAGGCTGATAGTTTGATTGGGAATGCCAGTCACAAGGTTTTTTGCAGGTTGTTCCATGGTGCAGGTAGAACATGATTAATGGCAGACCTTCCAAGGTGAGACTTGAACTTAGGTACTGCAAGCAAGATGTAAGTAGAACTCCTTAGGGCATACTTACCTACCACATTTAGAAGAAGACAGTCCATGACATATTGTGGCAGTAATAGCCCTGTAGGTCTAGAGGGCTGCATTTTTCTGTCTTCTTTACCCAATAAGGAAGACCAACCTACTGCAACATATAGGGAGCAGTGATGAGTAGAATAAGGAAGTCCAGTAATGAATTTCAGAGCTCTATAGTATAGCGTGTCAAGTTTGGCCAGACCAGTGGCAGTGCTCTGGCTATATAGAAAGTCTGCATAATCCAATAAGATGAGGAAAGTAGTTTGGACCAGTCTCTTTTTTGCCTCCAATGTTAGTAGGTTCTTGATCCTGTAAAAGAGGTCAAGCCTCTGCCTCAACTTCTTTATCAGCTCATCAATGTGATCATTGAAGAAAAGCTTTTGGTCTATCTAGACCCGCAAGTATTTGAATTTTGTGACATGGTCCAGTGGTTTGCCAAGAGCGTATGAATCTGAGGCAAGATACCTTGAATTGAAGGTTATTAGCATTTGCAGAGAAAAAAGCATTGCCTTTATTTTCTTTGCGTTCAGGAGCAATTTCTATTGCAGGAGTTATCATAGTAGTAGGTTAAATTCATGTTGCAGATCCCTGCAAGTTGATTCTGGGGAGGACCTTTCAATGTAAAGTACCGTATCATCGGCAAAAAGGTGAATGTTGGCAGCTTTGACGTCAACGTCGATTCTGTTTATGTATATTGTAAAGAGCAATGGACACAGTATCGAGCCTTGTGGTATACCCCTCAGAAAAGAGTTCAGTGATGAGAGCTCCCATCCCACCTTAATTTGCTGTTGCTGTTCTGTAAGATAGTTCAAGAACCATCTCAGGGATAGGGAGTCCAGGCCAATGTTTTGGAAGGAGACAATGAGTAGATCATGGTCAATAGTATCAAACACCTTGCTTAAATCCAGAAATACAGTGCAGATGGTGCATCAGACTCATACAGCAGGTCAAAATGACTACTTCCATAACAAGCTCTCAACCTCGCGTTAGGATCAATTCAAATTCTGAAGGACAATCCACAACCTCCTAAACTCCTCATCATCCACTGGTAGAGATTAGTCCATCCCTAATGCTGCACTCGCTGTAAACAGACTAAACTAATATTTCACAGAAGGACCAAATGCTCTGATACCAGTCTCTAAAGATGCACAGCATATTCTCCACTACTCGACTGGTCCCTTCACCCTTCAGGCAATCCCAGCCCAAGAAGAAAGGACTAATGGGTCTCAACATATCTTCCAGCTCCGGAGCAGATGGTATCTCCCCAGATTACTTAGAACAGGCACTTCAGCTATAGCGGTCCCTATTGCACACCTCTTCAACCTGTCTCTGTCATCTTGATCCTTCACCCTCAAATAAACATTCAGTGGCAGTCCTGTCCACAAAGGTGGCCCAGCAGACGTACCCTCCAACTTTCACCTGCTCTTCCCTCCTGCCAATCCTGTCCAATGTCCTGGTGCAACTAGTGAGCAGGTAGTTCACTGAATTCTACTCCAGCTCAGGTTTTCTGATACCTTTCAAAGCAGGGTTCTGACCAAACCACTCCACAGCCACCTCCCTTCCCTGAGTCAAAGACTTCATTCACACCAACACAGACAGGGGACTGGGCACAGTGGCCATCTTCATAAACCTAGTCAAGGCCTTTGAGACCATGGATCATGGCCTCCTTCTGAACAAGCTAGCAGCCTCTGCTATCTCTTACTAAGCTCCTCAGGTGGCACATCTGTTCCCACCATCAATTTCATTGAAGAGCCCCTAGTTTGAGAATTCCATGCAGTTCAGAACTGGTTCCAAGATAACAGGCTGGTCCTACTGTGACTAAGCTCCTCAGATGGCACCCTGGATGTGTGCTTGCTTTACAAGCACAAGGGGTTAGGGGATTGATTCTAGGTGAGGGAACATATTTGACATCTTTATTAAGAATATTCATGAATGATGGGTCTGCACCAGAAGCCATACAAAGAGAGACTAAATGAGATTAGTATGTATATCATCGAATTAAGGCGGGAGAGGGGGGACATGGTAGAAACTTTCAAGTGCCTTAAGGGACTCAGTAAAGTCCAAGAGAGTAGCATCTTTCAGTTATGCAAGAACAAGGGGGCACAATTTGAAGATAGAGGAGGGACGGCTCAGGGGAAACGTGAGGAAGTATTTTTTCACAGAGAGGGTGGTGGATGCATGGAACGGCCTTCCTGAGGAGGTTGTCGGGTCAAAAACAGTGGGGGAATTCAAGAATGCATGGGACAGACATAAGGCAATTATAGTGGGGGTGGGAAGAAGTAGGCTGTTTGTTAACTAGGATCTGCAGTTTATCAAATAGGTATGAAAATAGGCAGACTAGGTGGGCCAAGTGGTCCTTATCTGCCATCAGAGTCTATGTTTCTATGTTACACCTTGCTTGCCTGGTTTAGCTCCTACCTGTCAGACAGGCTACAGTTAGTAAAACTTGGTGATATTGTGTAATCTCCCCTGCTGGTACCCTCAGAGTCCATTAACAACCTCCCATAATCAGTTGCCTCCGGCAGTATTCGTATGTATGCAGACGATAGCATCATTTATGCATCTGGTCCCACCATCAGCTCCATTGAAGAGCTCCTAGAGTGGGAATCTCACACAGTTCAAAACTGGTTCCAAGACAACAAGCTGGAACCAGATGGTGGCTAGGACCAACTTCTGCCACACTGAAGATTTCCTCCACCCAAAGACACAGTGAAGAGTTGTCTGCAGCTCCACATTAGGAAACAAGTGATGGAACATTCAAAATCTCCACTGGTGGACTACAGGGATGCTGTTTACTTGGAAGCAAACCCTTTCACCCTGATCAAGTTGTCCACTCTATTCACTTTCAACTTTGTGCTGGGATAATGGCTGTGAGCACAACCTGGAGTGCCTTAATAAAGCAGCAGTGCAATGAAAAAAGTTATTCCAGAAAGCTAACTTTCTGCTACAGTTAAAAAAATATTGGCAGAAGTGTTGATTTTGGTTTTCTGGATGCTTCCGATGCTGTGTACTGTACATTTGTATTTTTGTCTGGACTCTTACCCTCCTCGGGTCCTCAATATTATTTCTATGCAAAAATAAGGTGACTCACTCCCCCTCTCTCACTCACTCATTCCGTTTCTTCCAGCGCTGCAGGCTGCACTTGTCTACTGGGCTCCTGCCTGCGTAGTTGCCTTCTTATGCCCACAAATAAACTTGCAGCAGTTACAATGCAGTTCCGCTGAGCTCGCTCACTCGCTCATTCTGTTTTTTCTGCCACTGCAGGGTGCCCTTTTGCACTGTGCCCCTGCATGCATTACTGCATTTTTCTGCCCACAAACAAATCTGCAGCAGTCCCAACAGAGTTGCGTTGAGCTCATTGACTCCCCCTCCCTCAGTCGCTCGTTCTGTGTCTCCTGGTGCTGCAGACTGCCCTTTTGTGCTGGACTTCTGCCTCTGTTGGTGGCTTTTTCTGCCCACAAAGAAATCTGCAGTCAGTCCTGACACCAGTCCGCTGAGCTTGCTCACTCCCCTCTCTCTCTCTCTCTCTCACTCATTCCATTTCTGCCGGTGCTGCAGGCTGGCCTTTTGTACTGGGCTCCTGCCTGTGTTGCCGCCTTTTTCTGCCCACAAAGAAATCTGCAGCAGGCATGATAGAGCTCCATTGAGCTCACTCACTCCCCCCCCACTCATTGTGTTTCTCCTGGTGCTGCAGGCTGCCCTTTTGTACTGGGCTCCTGCCTGTGCTGGCACATTTTTCTGCCCACAAAGAAATCCACAGCTGTCCAGACAGAGCTCCGTTAAGGTAGCTCACTACCCCATCTCACTCACTCATTCTGTTTCCTCCTGGTGCTGCAGGCTGTCCTTTTGTACTGGGTTCCTGCCTGTGTTGGTGGCTTTTTCTGCCCACAAAGAAATCCACAGCTGTCCTGACACAGCTCCGTCGAGGTCGCTCACTCCCCCTGTCTCACTCACTCCTTCTGGTTCTCCCAGCGCTGTAAGACTGCCCTTTTGTACTGGGCTCCTGCATCTGTTGGCACCTTTTTCTGCTCACAAATAAATCTGCAGCAGTCCTGACAGCACTTCAGTGAGTTCGCTCACTCCCCCTCCCTCAGTCGCTTTCTCATTGTGTTTCTCCCAGTGCTGCAGGCTGCCCTTGTCTACTGGGCTCCTGCCTGTGTTGCTGCCTTCTTATGCCCAGAAAGAAACTTGAGGCAGTTGTAATACAGCTTCGTTGAGCTCACTCACTCGCTCATTCTGGTTTTCCTGCCACTGCAGGGTGCCCTTTTGTACTGTGCCCCTGCATGCATTACTGCATTTTTCTGCCCACAAACAAATCTGCAGCAGTCCCAACAGAGTTGCGTTGAGCTCACTGACTTCCTCCTTCAGTCGCTCATTCTGTATCTCCTGGTGCTGCAGGCTGCCCTTTTGTACTGGGCTCCTGCCTCTGTTGATAGCTTTTCTGCCCACAAAGAAATCTGCAGCAGTCCTGACACCGGTCCAGCTGAAGCTTGCTCCACTCCTTCTCTCTCACTCACTCATTTCATTTTGCTGAAGGCAGGATGGCCTTTTACTGAGCTCCTGCCTGTATTGCCGCCTTTTTCTGCTCACAAAGTAATCCACAGCTGTCCGACTGAGCTCCGTGACTCCACCCGACCCCGCTCCTTCAATCCGACATTCTGTGTCTCCTGGCACGACAGGCTCCCTTTTGTACTGGGCTCCTGCCTGCATTGGCGAGTTTTTCTGTCAAGAAGAAATCTGAAGGAGTCCCGATTAGGGCTCCACTGAGCTCGCTCAATCTCCCTCTGTCACTCACGCATTCCATTTCTGCCGGTGCTGCAAGTTGGCCTTTTGTACTGGGCTCCTGCCTGTGTTGCCGCATTTTCTGCCCACAAAGAAATCTGCAGCAGTCACAACAGAGCTACATTGAGCTTGCTCACTACCGCTCTGTTACTCGCTCGTTCTTTCTCTTGGCGCTGCAGACTGCACTTTTGTATGGGGCTCCTGGCTGTGTTGGTACCTCTGTCTGTCCACAAAGAAATCTGCAGCTGTCCCGACAGAGCTCCATTGAGGTCGCTCAGTCTCCCTCTCTGTCATGCGCTCATTCTGTTTGTCTTGGTGCTGTAAGCTGCCCTTTTTATACTGTGCTCGCCTGCATTTGCGCCTTTTTTTCTGCTCCACAAAGAAATCAAGCAGTAGTCCTGACAGCACTTCGGGTGGAGTTCGCTCACCCCTCCCTAAGTCGCCTGTGTCTCCCAGTGCTGCAGGCTGCCCTTTGTACTGGACTCTTGTGTTGGGGCCTTTGTCTGCCCACAAACAAATCTGCAGCAGTTCAGACAGAGCTCAGTTGAGCTCGGTCACTCGCACCTGTCACTCGTCGATCTTAATCTGTCCCAAACACTGATTTCCCAGGGTGACCATGCTATTTTCCAGCAGGAGTGCAAAAACATATTTTAGCCAGGATTTGAAAAATAACAGCTGTAGTGTCCTTAAGGAGGTGTGAAAAATGCCATTGTTCAAAGTGTGGCATGACAATATTACAAATTTGCGAAGTTACAAGGGTGCGTGGAAACAGTTCAATGCACGCTTGTAACACAGTCATGTTATGGAATTTCGTCACCAAATTTTCAACATAGGGATTTTAAGACCTCTGCTCATGAACAGTGCCACTGTCATTTTCTTAATCTGTCCTGAACACTGGTTTCCCACAGTCACGACGTTATTCTGTGCAGGAACTGTGAAAACACATTTCGGTCAGGATGTGAAAAATGACAGCTGTACTGCTTATGAGGAGGTGTGACAATATTACAAATCTGCGAAGTTACAAGGGTGCAGGGAAAGTGCACAACACACACTTGTAACACTGTCAATTCATGGGCTATCATCAACAAATTTTCAACATAGGCATTTTAGGACCTCTGCTCATGAACAGTATCATTGCCATTTTCTTACTCTGTCCCGAACAGTGATTTCCTACAGCAACCACACTATTCTGCGTTGGAAGTGCTAAAACACATTTTGGCCAGAATGGGAAAAATGACAGCTGTACTGTTCATAAGTAGGTGTGGGAAAATGGCAATGTTGAAAATCTGGAGTGAAAATATTATAAATTCACGAAGTTAAGAGCGTGCATGCCAACTGGTGGCCTCGTAACATGTCATTTTTAGGAATATCATCACCAGATTTTCAACATAGGTATTTTAGGACCTCTGCTCATGAACAGTATCATTGTCATTTTCTTACTCTGTCCCGAACAGTGATTTTCACAGCAACTGCTCTATTCTGCGCTGAAGCACGAAAACACAGTTCAGCCAGGATGTGAAAATGACAGCTATACAGCTCACAAGGAGGTGTAACAAAATGGCAATGTTAAAAATCTGGCAAGAAAATATTACAAATTCACGAGGTTAAGAGCGTGCATAGCAACTGCTCAATGCACGCTGGTAAAACAGTGGATTTTTTTATTTTTCCCACCAAATTTGCAACATAGGCTTTTTGAGAGCCCACCTCATGAACACTGGCACTGTTGTTTCATTAATCAGTCCCGAAGGGTGATTCCGCACAGTGACTGCTAAACAACCTTTCCGGGCCGATTAACGCCATGTTAGTTCAAGAATTCATGAGGAGGGGTCCCAAAAACCCTATGTTGAAAATTTGGTGAAAAAATTCCCAAAAATGCCCGAGATATGCACTAAAGTTGATAAAAATCCTATTCATTACATTATACAGCTTACTGGCATTTCCTCAGTTCGCGGTCGGCTTTGAAGAGTGCAGATGTGTTCCCGGTCCAGCGAAAATTGTCACGCCGAGCACCGGAGGTAAGTATGGGGTGAAGGGGGTGTGGGGAGGCTGGGTGCAGTGGGTGGGTGCAGGTTGTGGGAGGGTGGGGAGACTACAAGGGACCGTTTCCTTTCTTTCAGGTACAAGACCTTCAAGAAAACATCGGGGGAAGCTTTAAACACTACAGGGGCATGTGGCATGCTGGGGTGGGCTCCCAGCGTGTCACCGGAGTCTGGGGGGGGCAGCTGTAGCTGACAGGGGATTGGGCACCCCCATCGGCAAACAACAAAGGGAGGGAGTCCTTTCTGCCGATGGGGATTGGGCACCCCATCAGCACACTATTAAATGGGGGGTGCCAGGTCTGCAGCTGGGACAATGCTACTGTGCTGAAAGGGGAGGGGGTCATGGGATACAGGGGGGAAGAGAAACCCTCTAACCCACCCATTGCTCCATCTGGAGGGATGTTTTCTTGGTCGGGGGAGCTCAGAGAGGAAGCGCTGCAGAAGGGAGAGAAGACAGGCAGGGACTAGCCAGCAGGATACTTGTATATTTGAATGCCATAGGTTTGGTTGCTTGAGGCAAAGGTTGACTTTAGATGATCACTAACAGCAGGAATGCAAGGTGTGCAGTCACTGATTCAGCATCGGCAGAGCAAGAGAGATGGAAATGTGCAAGCACAAGCAAAGGTGGAAGGTGTATGTGGGCAGGTGCATGCTAACAGCGTGTAAGAATGACGTGAATGTGCAAGGGGTTGAGACGTTGTCTGGAGAGATTATTTTTGGACCGAGGGAAGTACAAAAGGTGCTTAAATTATGAAAATGAGAAGAGGAAGGATAAGAAAGATAATGAAAGAGGTTACAACATAACATAACATAACATAACATAACATAACATAACATAACATAACATAACATAACATAACATAACATAACATAACATAACATACCTCAATACCTCAGGACTGGGGGATGGCTCATGTGGTGCCCCTCCACAAGAGTGGCCCCAAGGATGAACCGGGAAGCTACAGACCAGTGAGCCTCACATCCATCATGGGTAAGCTAATGGAGACTATCCTGAAGAGAGGCTGGTGGCCCTCCCTAGAGGCCAAAGGACTACAGGACAGCAGACAGCATGGCTTCATATGTGGCAGATCCTGCCAAACCAACCTGGCTGAGTTCTATGACTGGGTAACTAGGCAAATGGACAGGGGCCATGCAGTGGATGTCCTGTATCTGGACTTCAGTAAGGCATTCGACTCAGTGCCACATGGAAGGCTGGGAAGGAAGTTAGTAGGCACAGGGGTGGCTGCAAAGCTGGTGAGATAGGTAGGAAACTGGCTACAGGGAAGGCAACAGAGGGTGGTGGTGGGTGGGGAGCTCTCACACCCAAGGGCAGTGATGAGCGGTGTTCCACAGGGCTCAGTGTTGAGACCAGTGTTGTTTGGGATATTCATTGCAGACATATCATGGGACATCAAGAGCAAGATCAGTCTATTTGCTGATGATACCAAGGTAGGCATGGTGGTGGATGACCTAGGGGGATGGCAGGGGTTGCAGGATGATCTGGTAAAGCTTGAAACCTTGTCAGACACCTGGCAACTGGGCTTTAATGCCAAAAAGTGCAAGGTGCTGCATTTTGGGATGAAGAACCCAAGGAGGAGTTACCAGCTAGGGGGAGTGCAGCTAGCTCAGACAGAGGAGGAGAAGGATCTGGGTGTGCACATTACAGGGTCAATGAGCAACTCTGCACAATGTAGGAAGGCAGCTGCAAAGGCCAACAGAATGCTGGGTTGTATTACAAGGGGTATATCCTCGAGGAGGGAGGAGGTGATTCTGCCACTGTATAGGTCATTAGTTAGACTACACCTGGAGTACTGCAGCAGTACTGTGTCCCATATCTGAAGAGGATATTAAGTTACTGGAGGGAGTGCAGGCGCAGAGTGACAAGGATGATCAAGGGGCTGGGGGACTTATCACATGAGGAGGTTGAAGGAGTTGAACATGTACTCACTGGAGGAGAGAGAGAGACAGGGATGACATGATTGAAACCTTTAAATACATGAAAGGAATAAACACGACAGGTACAGAGGGCTGTTCAAAGTAAGGGAGGGAGGGCCACCAGGGCCATGATATGAGACTGGAGCGAGGAAGGTTCAGGAGGAAATGAGGAGACACTTTACAGAGAGGGTGGTGGTTGGTGGAATACGTTACCTGCTGAAGTGGTATGCAGTAGAACAGTGGACTGCTTCAAACAAGGATGGGACAGGACAAGGGGGAGGGTTAATGAAGGGGAAGGGTGGAAGGGAGGGGCAGCTGCAGAATAAGGGGTGCTAGCAGCACATTCGAGCAGACTTGATAGACCTCTAGGCCGTTATCTGCTGGCAAATTTTGTATGTTCATATGTTCATATTATCATAAGGATACAAGAATAACTATCTAGGGTTGGGGTCAAAAAAACACCGAGAAAGACTGACAGTGCAACTTTAAAGGAGCTATATTTGTTAGCAGGGAAAAAATCAACATGTTTATTAGTAATAATGTGTTTCTGGCAAAAACATTAATACGTTCATTTATTTCTCTTTTGTTTGTATTTCACTCGTGTCCTGAGATATGTGGATTTAAAGTTGTTGAGAGTCCCTGCTCCTTAGCCACACCACTATGAATAAATTAACATCTTGGTGTGGTGCTGTGTTGTGTGCCATCTGAAATGTGTGTTAGTGTCCTCCTAATACAGTCACAGTATAAGTACAATATGTAGAGTTGGTAAAACTTCGTGGGAGGAGGGTCTAGACTGCCTGAAGTTTGTCTGAGAAGGGAGATCCATCCGAGTATAGATTACAGAGGCTGCAACAGATGGCAGCAGCTGTAATTTGTCTGGGGCCATTCTCCCCCTGGACCTGGGAAGGAGGTGGGAGGGGGAAGACAGAGGTGGTCCCTTTGGGGCTAGAGAGGGTCCAGAGATTGGACAGTGGACCACCAAGGCCTCCCACTTGGAAGGGGGGGTGTCACATCCTGTCGGGGGAGGAGAAAGAGTAATTTCTTGGACTGTAGCCAGCAGTCTTTCCTCTTTCTCCTCTCGCCCTTCAGGAATCACAGACGTCCAGCCAGCAGCTTAGCCAGGTAAGGGCCTGCAGGCCTAAGTGGATTATGCCTGGGGGCTGGGGGCAAGCAGGGCTTGGGGAAGGAGGAGGAGGGCTGGTAGGAACTCCATTTTTCCACTCCACCTTTCCCTTTGACAATGCCCTTCTGGCAGCTTTAATTTATATACTGTAAATATCGTTTGTTGAGCCTCACCATTCTTAAATGCACGCTTGACTGTGTTAATATAATAATATTTTTATTTATATAGCGCATTTCCAGTATCAAAGAGCTGCACATAAAAACATGTCACAAATAATTTAAAAGTCTTACACAGATTAGCTTCAATTTAAAACTTTCCTCTGTTGTTTCAACTGTTATTTATATTACTTGTAGCTTTTAGACCATGTATATCCTGTACTGAATTTTGTATTCAGACTGTTTGCCTGCTAATCTCACACAAACTGTACTTCTATTCTTCGTATACTGATGTGGAACCTTTGTAAAAGAGCCATTGGCTCAGAGGTATTCATCTGAAATTCTAATAAATAAATAAATAAAATAGCTGGGAGGTTAGCGAGCAGAGTGGGGGAGGAACATTTGTCCATGGGGGAAAAAGGACAAGATTCGTGCTGGACGGTAGGAATGATTTGCCTCCGTTCATCAGAAGACCTGGGTTGGTCCCACAACTTCACCAGCATGCAGTGCTCCTCTGAGCAAGGTGCCTAACCTTCCCAATGCTTCTGGTTGCTCTGGGATGAGCTGAGCATTCAGCGGCCTTCCTTGCTTTAAAAAAATGTGTTTTGTAAATAATTTGTGAAACAGCCCACTGTGTTGTGTGAGCCTGCATGGTACCTCCTGCACCCGCTTCCGCAGTCGTGCAGCAGCACTCGTAGCTGTTTACCCGCAATCCAGCTGGTCAGAGCCTGCATGTTACCCTGCTCCCATGCTCTGCAGTTGTGCAGCAGCACCGTAGCTGCTTACCGTGATCCAGCTCTGGTCGAGCCTGCATGTTGGCCTGCCCCCCACGGTAGCTGTGTGCAGCAGCTCACAGCTGCTTACCAGCGAATCAGCTGGCCGAGCCACGCAGCCTGGCAGTGTTCTCTTGTGGTCTGTGGCTTCCCTTGAGCTGGAGGATAGGGTGGGACCACGGGCAGTCAGCCTACAGTTAGGACAGTCTAGCAGGGCGGCAGAAAATGATCAGCCCGCCCGGGGAGGGGGGATTCCTGTATTCCTGGAAATGTGGAGGCTGGTGCAGGAGAAGGGGCAGCAGCAGCAGATCACAGGCAGAGAGGACGGATAGCTGAGTAAGCTGGTGGTGAGTCCAGCGACGCAGTGCAGCTCGGGGATGCGGGATGGTGGTGTTGTCCATGAGGCCCAAGTGTGTCTGATCATTTGAGCATCTCTGAAGGAGTTGATTGGGGTTTGTCTGTTAGTTTTCTCGGCACAGGAGCATCCGGGTTCCAGGGGACATAAAAGTGTCTTGTCTACTTCGGCAGCTCCAGGGGTTCTTATCATAGTTGGCCCTGGCACAAGCATCATGGAAGTGCCAGTAGGGGGAGGTCCTAGCATGAACTCCCATGAGAATCTCAGCAGCCATCTTGTGGATGGCAATATGTGCACTGATGGCTGATATCTCGTGGAGTCCATAGCCATATTAGGGAGACCTCTGCATGGCTAGAGGACACTAGGAATGTCATACCTAAACCCCCAAAAAGAAAAGGGTATTTAAAAAAATAAATAAATAAAACATGAACAAAAAATACAAAGATAATGTTTGGCAGAAAATCAGGGGTAGAGAGTACGAGGACATGTTCTTCCTATTGAACAGACTGGTGGAGCGGGAGGACAAAAAGAAGGAAAAGGAGGAGGAGGCCGCCAAAAAGCCGCCAAAGGTGCTTCGCACTTTCGAGAACTGGATCACGGCCTTCCCCATATACACAGGCACCATACTTCAGGTGGATAAGGAGCCAGGGCTGGGATTGTACACATATCAGAATAGAATCACTGTCATGCACTGTAGGAATGGAGGAGTGTTATGGTTGGAGTACAGTGAGGAGTTTCGTCAGAGGAGGCAAGACGACAGTACCCTGTGGTGGGGGACTGTTGACATGACACTCTTGGCAGTTGTCATGCATGTGGGGGGGAGTGATGTGCACTGACAGTGGCCTGCCACTGCTATCAGTGCCACCGCATGCAGTGGAAGGGAATGCAGTGGGGATGAAGGCCTGCTATGCCTTTAACCAGGCAAAGTGTTCCAGGGCAGCATGTTGCTTTCGGCACATCTGCATGGTGGGAAGCACTCCAGCTGTTTGCAGATGCAGCGGGAGGCCTGGGTTTCAGAGCTTACTTCCAGGGGGAGTGGAGTGTGGGTGGCTGGCCAGTGGAGTGGGGGTGGCCAGCCTGCTCACCAACATCATGCTGATGGAGTTCGTCCCCATTGTGGTTGCCCTATGTTTATGGAGCTCAGAGCTATGGGACTGCAAGGTACTATTCAGATCAGATAATATGGGGGTGGTACACACCATCAACTGGGTCCAAAGGGCCCAGTGGGGGACTTGATGTGCATTTTTGTCCTTAAAATCTTGCTGTTGAACATCACATTCAAGGCTGTTCCCATACCCAGTGTTGACAATGGAATTGCTGATGCTTTGTCTCATTCACAGTGGCATCATTTTCAGAAGCTGGCTCCAGCAGCGAAGCAGAAGCCACGAATGGTACCCTGCCTTGTAGAGGGTAGTGTCATCTCAACTTGAAAAGCATAGTTAATTCCATCGCACTAAGGACAATGGAAGTATACCACAGAGGGTAGAACACTACCTGGGGGTGCAGGCACAGCAGGGCTAGCCAAGTTGGCCCATTCCGGTATAACTTATGTGCGGTGCTTCCATGCTGTCAAGGCAAAAGCAGAGGTCACGTCGGGGTGGTGACCGGATGACTTACTGGCTTGTCCTGGGTCTACAGGGTGCTGGGGTCACCAACATCACTAAGTCTTTCAAGGTGAGGAAACTGCTGGAGGGTGGGGTCAGGCTGGTGGACTTGCAACAGGACATAAGGTGTCCCATCACACTTGGGATCCTGGAGCATATCCGGGTGCACTTGGGGTCAGCTGGATGCCATTTGAGGCATTGCTATTCAACACCATGTTTTGGTGGGCATATGAGGGCTTCATGTCAGAATTAACCCAATGGAGGGGGCGCTTGTTGAGCCCGAGCAATATGGTTGCCAATCTCTAGAGCTCTGCAAATATCGCAAAACTAAGTCAGTCTTATAAGTACTTTAAATTTTACATATTGATCAGGCTTTACATCGACGGATGGAGAATACCTTGGGGTACAAAATGGGCAACCTCGTAAAGAAAAGTATTCAACTGATGGAGCTAGGTCGAAAACAACTTCAGGACCCTCCACTGCATGAGGTGAACAAGATCGTGGTCTCAGCCAAGCAACGGAAGTTAAGGAAGAAAACCTTCAATCACTGGGTGAAAAGATAAATCACTTAATAGCATCAATCTCAGGTCTATCTAATAAATTTGATTCCCTAACTAATAGGGTCACAATAGTGGAATCGACCTTAAGCTCTGTGACTGAGGCATCAGCCTCAGCTGCTAAAATGGCTGACACAGCTATGGGATCCATAGCGACAGTCATTAAATAAAACTCCCACTTGCGTTCTCAATTGGAGATGCTGGAAAATCAATCGAGAGCCTCCAACATATGCATAGTGGGGTTAGCGGAGCGTAGCGAGGGAGATCATTTCTCTTTGTTCCTTGCAGAGTGGACTGTGCAACAATTCGGAACTGAAGCTGCTCCAATAATGCAGAAGATCCAAAAAACATACAGAGTTGCCTTTAGAGGAAGGCAGGATAATCCTGAAGCCCCACGCACTATTGTGATAGTCTTAGACGGAGCGGGATCACGGGACTCCCTGATAGCACTTGCAAGAAGAAAGAAGATCTTCTTACACGAAGGAAATCAAGTTAAACTTTTTCCAGATCTATCCTACGCGACCTGACAAAGAAGAAAACGTTTTGATGGGGTACACGCCATGTTACGAGAAGCAGGCATACCACATGGCTTAATATTCCTGGCCCGTCTGAGGATCGTATCCACTAGTAAGATTTTCCTCTTTTCTGAGCCGTCCAAAGCGCTCAAATGGTGCCAAAAGCATATGTCTTCTCGAAGAAGAGATCTGGAAGAAGAAGTCTCATCCAAAGAAGAAATTCCTTGAAAGTTCTGTTTAACTGGAGATAAGTTCTTATACTTTCCTTTTTCCCAGCTAATGTTTGTAAAAGAGGGTATTTTGTCTAGAATTAAAATGTAAAAATCTTGTAACAGTCAGGCTCCGGATATGTGACATTTTACTGCTAGTTCTACTGGGTCCAGCAGGTCTGGACATTAATAATATGAAGGGGTTGTGAAAATATTTTCCTTTTGTAGTACTTGTTATGGCTTAGAAAGGCCCATTATCTAAGGAATTTGATGTTGCTTCCTCATATATCTGCAATAAGATAGCACGTTTAAGTGCCTGAGGTTTGTGAGCCAGATACTCTCTAAGTAGATTTTAAAATAGCGCTGTTTTGAAAGGAGCTCTGGAGATTTTATTTAATTAACACTATATTTAGTGTTTGACTATGGGATAGCTTAGTGTTCACCTCCCTGAAGTGGGGAAAGGTATGGTCTATATTACAACTGTGGACTTGATTTTCCTCTATATTGAACCATGCAGCTCTTGGGCCCTACTACAGAAAGTGGATAAATAGATGTTTTATAATCATACTGTAATCCTCCTACATGACGTATCTTATTTCATTTGACTAACCTTTTGTGTGTATTAAGAGGAGTGGCGCTCTCATTGTTACCTGTTTGAATGCACAAATGAAAATGTATTAACTGTTTGTTTGTCCTATCAAAAGAATAAACATAAAGTAAAAAAAAAAGAATTAACCCAGCCCACCCAAAGTACCAGGAACATAGTGCTGAAGGAGAGAAATGTTCTTGTGACAGAGCAGGGGACCTGGGTGAGGTTTAGGGAGAGTAAAACAGACTGCAGGCAGAAGGGATGTTGGTGCTTGGTGGAGGCTCTGCCTGGGGTGTCTTGAAAAGTCCAGGGCAGGGTGCGGGCATACATGGCGGCCAAGCCCAGAGCAAGGGGCACATTCTTCCAAGATTGGGATTGTGGCCTGGTCTGGGCATATCATTTATAGCCAGTTTTGGCCCTGACGGTCCAGGAGGTAGGGCTGGATCTGAAGGAGTATGGGACGTACTCTTTCAGAAACAGGGTGGTCACAAATGCCAGGAGCATGAGGTGGGTGGATGGCCAGATTCAGGTGCTTGGGCGATGGAGGTCACAAGTGTATTTGAGATATGTGCACCCTCATTTGCAATGACATAACTTTTGTTTCTTCCAGGGTCCCCAGAGACTGGTGGTTCGATCTGGATCTATGGCCAGGCCTTCAAACAGCAAGTGGCAAGGGTGACAGCTGGGCAGGAGTGCGGCCCAGTAGGAAGGGTCACCCAAGTGTTCTCACCCAGTGGTGGCTTGGGTACGTACATTGGGAAGGGGCGACCGGGAGAAGGCAGAAGGCTGTGGACTTGCTGTCAGGCCAGGAAAAGGACTTTTGAACCAGCCATAAGGGGTGGTGCTTGCATGCTTTCGCTCATTTGGTCCCACCTGAAACAGAGGTCTAGCTGGTCGAACAGGGGAGGGGGTGTACCCTCTCTTCAGGGCCTGCTTTTGGATCAACAGGGAGATGGGAAGTGTATGTGGGTACTAGGGGGTCCTTGGGGGGGAAACATAGGCAGATGAGGCGTCTGGTTGAAGAATGGTAGCTGAGATGGGAGAGTAGACCAGGAAGGGATGGGAATTGTGGCTAGGAGAGCTGGAACTGCTCTGGAGGAAGTGGTAGAGCAGTCAGCTTGGGAGGTCAGACATTGTTCATCGTGTGGCATCTCAGGAGCATCACTATACAAGCAATGGTTGTTAGGGGATGAGATGAGACGAATTCTTCTTAAGGTCTTCTGACACCCCCCCCCCCCGTCAGCGTGGAGGCGAAAACCGGGTACCCTGACTCGGGGGAGGGGCCATGGTCAGCCTCCAGCAGGTACAATTATACTGCAAGGCTAACGGCACCTGATAGGGGCAGCCAAGCAGCCCTGGCTATTACAACCACAGGCAGTTGATCCTCCCGGGTTTGCACACTGCTCTCAATCTGGATTGTTAATCAATAAACACATGGCTGCAGCCATTTCCTCCACGATATGTGTCTGTGTTTTCTTTCCAGGGAAGTGGGGGTTATGGATGGGTACCAGATAATGCCACACCACCTCCACGTTTACCCACTGAGTTCCATATATACCTAGTGGGCAGACTGATGCTATGCGGTCACTGGGTCATCTGACGCTGTGCATCTGCCATCTTGTCAGGGGAGTTAGTCAGCGGAAGTGATCCAAGACTGCATGGTTTTTGCTGGCTGTCTTGCTCAGCATCTCTCCAAAAGAAAGACAAGAATGGCAACACCCCATTCTGAGGTATGTAAATGCACCACCATCTTTTGATGGCAAAATCGTCATTGCCTCCAGGGGTTGCAGCTGGGTTTCATGCGGTTCAGCTTATTAGAATCTGTAATGATGTTTTGCCTGAAAACCGCATGCAGCCCATCGTGTCCACTCAGGGAGCATTCATACCACACAGCAGCAGCAGCTTCAAACTAGCAGTATTCCATTCCCCATCCTGTGCTGAACAATGAACGGGGACTGGTGATCACACTGACAGAATTTTCTATAGTTATGTGCAGTGCAGGGCAGGGGTGCAACTGCCGCTGCAGTGGCCGATAAGAAATAATTGCTCTGTTCCTTCAGTGAGAGTTGCTGCCACACCTTGAAGCTGCTGTGAACTCAGAAATAAATGCAGACTTGTGCAGCTGGAGGTGTGGATTAGATGACCAGCTCCATGAAAGGAGGGGGGACATTCCATGGGTGGGATTGTAATGGGGGCAACAACTGTAAGGAGAGTGGGGATGTGGTGGTCTAGGGAGGTGCTGAGCTTGGGGAAGGAAAGATTGTCCAGCTCCAGGCATGGTGGGAGTGTTCCAGGTGGATGATAAGTTATCGAGAGGCTGGTCTGGGGTCTGGCAGGTGATGTGGTGAGTCCATAGGCAGAAATGGATTGGATGTGTCCAGCTCCAGGGAAGGTAATCATCTAGGATGAGTTGCTGGTCTGGGAATGGGAGTTGTGGTCCAGCTACAGGCATGGTGGGAGTGTTCCAGGTGGATGGAGAGTTATCAGAAGCTGGTCTGGGGTCGGCAGGTGATGTGGTGAGTCCATAGGCAGAAATGGATTGGATGTGTTCAGCTCCAGGAAAGGTAATCATCTAGGATGAGTTGCTGGTCTGGGAATGGGAGTTGTGGTCCAGCTACAGGGATGGTGGGAGTGTTCCAGGTGGATGGAGAGTTATCAGAAGCTGGTCTGGGGTCGGCAGGTGATGTGGTGAGTCCATAGGCAGAAATGGATTGGATGTGTCCAGCTCCAGGGAGGGTGATCATCTAGGATGAGAGGCTGGTCTGGGGATGGGAGTTGTGGTCCAGCTACTGGGAGGGTTCCCAGGAGGGGGATGGTCCATGGTCATGAAATGTCTAGCTGCTGGGAGTGTTGTCTGCTGGGAGTTGCACATGAGGAGCATGCAGTCCTCGGGGGTGAAAATTACCAAATGTAGAGTGGATGGTTGGGCTAGTGAGCTCGTCTAGTGCATAGGGTGGGTTCAGCTGTAGATACAGTGGTTGACTGGGGTGGGTACTAGTTTGTGTGCTTGGAATCGCAGCCGTAGAGACAGTCACAGGGCAGGGGAATAGTCTGTGGACTTGAGGTTACTCTAGCTGCTTGGAGTTTGCATGGCATGGGCTGGATGCTGGTCCAGGTGCATGGAGGCAGGTCACCTGAGGGAAGAGGCTTTGCTGTAGGGTGTGCAGCTCCAAGGAAGTTGTAATGCTGTTTTGCCCTGAAACTGCATGTAAATAATTTCTAAGCTTTCCTGTGCCCCTCAAACTGTGGTTTGGAGCCAGCTTGGTGGCACAAAGGGTTGAGCACGGATGCTCACGCCAGCGACAGGGGTTCAGTGATGGGCTCCAGTAAGCTAGGAAGTTAACCAGGGTGGGCTGAAGTTGAGCACCCAACAACTGCTCTCCTTCTCTGGGTAGGGGTGGGATTCTTGCCTGCCCACTATACGCCACCGCCTGGCTGACCACAGGCAGTGCTGGTGCAGTCGAAGAAAGCTGAGAGTCAGGGAAGAAATCCATTTTTTGGATTGCTTTCAGCTTACTTCTTGTCTTAATGTTGTTTTTCTGATTGTTTGCGGATTAATCTTGTCTTCTTTTTTGAAAAGGATTTTTCCCCTGAACCACTGAAGATATATTTAGGATTTAAAAATGCTTCTAAACTTATTTCAAAAAAGTAAGATGAAACACGGCTTAAAAATAGTTTTTCCTTTTTCAGTTCAAATGCATTTTTAGGCCCATCTAACTGATTTACATATGTAACACCATCCTTGCAGTAATTCCTGCAAAATGTCACAATTTGTGAGGATTGGATAAGCATGTCCTCAACCAGCTGGTAAGTATTCTTACCTAAATTTGAAACCAAAGGTTGTGTGTGTTATTGCTGTTCTACTTATTACTATTACTGAAAAGAAAATGTTATCTTTTTATTTTTTTATACGTGTAAGCCAATGAATATAAATGCCCACTGAAGTTATCCGTACAGATAGGTCCATATAACATAATGCAGTATTATTTCTCAAATATAGAGAAATTAAATAATACAACTGAAAAAGCTATGTCGAATAAATCCTGTAATATAACACTAGAAATCCCATAACAGTATCATTCAAGTCCTGTAATAGTGTCTTTCCGAGCTCATAGGACTATTGTTCTGAGCTCTGGACAGTAGTAAGAGAGTAACCGAGCATTGCAAGCTGACAAATTTGTTGTGCTGAGCAGGAGATGTCCTTTACTCTAAATGTTGTGTATCATAAAACATTGCTGCTGCTAAGAAACTGCAAAACTCCCTCGATAATGGCTCTCTTAAAGTGAATTTCCAAGCTGTAGGTGTGGCCTTTTGGCCATTGTAACCCATTACAACAGCACAAGTTCTAATATATGAAAAATAATTTTCTATTATGCCTGTTGGGAAGGGGTTGTAAATCAGGTGAGCTTGGAAGGGATCGTACATCAGGTATCTCGGTGGGTAGCTGATCCCTTCCAGTTCCTGGTTCATCCCAACAGGCAGACATTTTATGACGTCCAACCAGGAGGAGTGCAGGGACCTGCCCCATTGATCACTATGTGTCTCAGTTTCAAATCTTTTTTTTTTTATGACAAAGCAACATCTGAAAGGCACTGCAACAAATTGGCCCCTTTATTAGTTAAGTGTTTGCATTCATATCTACCAGATATAGTTTCATCACTTAAAAATGTTTTTTTTTTAAACCATAGCTTTCAGCTGGTCACGTCACCAGGCTCTCCCTGGTTATATGCCATAAAATGTCTGAGCTGCGGGCGCTGCTGACAAATGGGGAAGTATAAGGGATCGGCTGGTATTGAGCTTGGCCCGATCTGTGATCCAATTCCCTTGGGAGAAACTGAAAATGATCTTTCGTGGATCATGGGGCTTACACTTCTGTACCGTGATGTGCCTGAAAACTCAACACATCAGGAGGTAAATTCTCCTTTAAATGAAGTAGTAACAGCTGAAGACAGAATCTAATCTGTCAAATTTTCTGCAAATGTGAGTACCAAAAAAATAATTACATTGATGCCTGGTTTATAACTTCGGTAAATAGGTGATCCCAATTCTACAAGCTCTTGGAATGGTGCAAGGGCTTGCACCAGAGGGATGTACAAAGTGCCCTTGCACAAAGATACATTGGGAGAGATTCTCCAAAGGCAGCGCGAGGCATCAAATGAGGCTTGCGCCATCCTTTGCTTTGACAAAACGGGCTGTGGAAAGATGCTAGGGGATGTGGAAGCTGCAAGCTGCTATATTCCTAATTAGGCATTTCTAAACCTTCCCAGAGCACAAACGCTTCACGTGTTCCCTTCGATCAGGCAGGTCAATCTAAGGGTACTTTGGCACATCCTCCTCTGGGAAAGTTTGCTACTTGCGCCCGCCTCTCAGAATCCCTAATCAATGTGTGCAGCCATCCTACCCAATCCCTTTTAGTGATATTAATCACAGCCCTGGTCGCCTAGCAGCCCCCCACCCCTGATGTACCTGTAAATAAAAATATTAACAAAATCATTCCTGGGTGGTCTAGCAGGTCCCCTTCATATCTCTCATGTGCCCCATATTAGAATATTGAAAACCTAATTCCCTGATGGTCTAGTGGACTCCCACCCCCCATCGGGTCAGGTAGATGCCCACCACCCTGGTCCCCATCCCTACAACTCCTCAGCTGCTATCAATGAAATAGAGTTGTAGCAGGAGAAAGTGGTGGCAATGACAGAGTAACAACTTCCAGTGTTCCCGGTCCTGCACAACCATCTTATCTCTTTACTCACTGCCCATCCTTTCATAGTGGTTAGGCTTCTGTTCTCCCTCCCGCTGCTCCAGTCTGCAAACACAAACCATTTATTCAATCTCGGACTCTCACCTGGACCACAATTAATTCACGCTACCGCATGGCACGAGTTTCAAATGTTCCATGCTGAGCCTCTGAGGTGTGGCACCAACAAGCACCTCATGCATGCCTTATAATGCACCTGGGTGGTCTCTTATTGAGCCATAACCCACACCTCATCTTGTCTTGTTGCTGCTTATACAATAGAGGTTTTGTGATGTGTGCCACTAAGTACATGATCGTATTCTTACTGCATGCTGATATCAGGAAGCTGGCGTGTACACAGTGAAAGCGCATCAGATAATATACTGGGCTGGATATTCCAAACCGTGCTATTTTGTGGCGCAGTCGCTATTGCTGCAAAATAGTTGCACGAGGTGTCTCAGGCGATATTCAAAGGTTGCGGCTCTTGAGCAACTCCTTTGAATATCACCCGCCACAGCTACTTGTGCATGGCGCAGTGGAACTTGCACCACCGCAAGTTGTCAGAGTGGAGCATTCAACTTGCAGTGGCACAAGTACCCATTGCACTGTCGCCGCAAAATCCCGATATTCAAAGGTGACATGCAAATGGGGCCATAATTCATGCAAAGCGCGGGGGTGCCATTTGCATCTGATTATGGCCCCATTTGCATTCATCTTGTATGCAGGTGTCTGGATCCCCTGAGGACTTGCACCTGGCGCCCTGCCAGGAAGCAGCCATTGGGGACCGACGTCCCCTGCAGCCCGATCATGGGCAAAACAGTGTAGAATCCCTCTACCACCCTCTACTGGCCTGGATCGAGGCATAGTTTATTCCCCCACCAGCCTGATCGTGGCAGCAATGTGGCTCCCTCATGTATCCCTGGTGGTCCAGTGGACCTGTACATCCCGATCGTGGGATGGTAATAAGTAACCCCCAATGTATCCCTGGTGGTCCAGTGGACCGTACATCCTGATTGTGGGATGGTATTAGGAACTCCCAGAACACATCCCTGGTGTCTAGTGTCCCCACCCCACCCACCCACAAAGCCCCACCACCGCTCCCCCGGCAGCTGGCGGCGGCAGCATCCATCTGCCTGCCGCCCGCGCCCGCCGACGACTGCCCGATGAGACTGCCGCCCGTGGCGCCCAGTGCAAACCGGTGGGCGTGCAGCCTCATATCGTACAAGACAGCCCAGTTTTGTGAATGAATGTACATCCAGGGAGGCAGGCTGGGGACCACCGCAGCCATGCCACACATGGGCACAGGAACACACTGCAGAACCAACAAGACACCTGCACACCCCAAGCACAGCATCACTGGGGGTGGGACAGATGATCTACTGGCTCATGGGGACAAGCCAACAAAGCACAGCAGGGCCATGATGCCCCAGCGCAACCACTGGCAGGCTGAGACTGCCACACACAGGGGGATGACAACCACAGTGCTCACATCAGCCCCGTCTTTGACAGCACACACCCTGCACTGTGACCCTAAGACACCACCCATGTGTAGTGACTGGCACTGCAGGAACACCATGCATCCTGCCCAGCACACGCCAACCCCATGTAGCAGAGAAGCATAAAGCCAGACCCACCCTGTGCGCAGCAGTGGGCAGCAGCAGATGGCAAGACCAACAGAAAGACACTGCCACACTGGAGACACCTCCCCATGCACACACACGCACACACACACACCCAGGACCATATTACCTCAGATGGCATGCACACCACTGCAACTGAGCAACCATAGCCAGCTGCAAATCAGAGACCAACACAGTATTCATATCAAAATATCAATGTATTATAAAAATGTAAATGACAAAACCAACAAGAGAACTATTTACAGGAGGGGAGGTAGGGTGCAAGGTAGGGGTGGGTAAGGGTAGGGATGAACAACTTGGAGCGGGAAGGAGGGCAGGAGGATGGGTGAAGTGGGAAGGGGATCTGGCTTAAGGCCTAGCAGGCGGTCCTCCTCCGCCTGGTGCGCCGCTGGTTGGCTCCGCCTCCTCCTGAGGCCATGGCACTGGATGCTTGCCAGTATGTCGTGTTGTCTGATGACACTTGGTGGATCCACTGCGAAAGGCACTCACTAATGCGTAACACAGTCAGGCCTAGGGAAAGCGGGAACACAGTCAATGGCTGTGACTGACCAACAACCCGAACACCACCCAACCTGTAAGCTATATGAGCCCAATGTCCCACACCTGTGATGGTATGCACCACCACAGTGGACATGCACATGGCCAGCCCAACCAGGCGGCACCAGCTATGTGCACCACCTGCACACACACACTGGCCATGTACATCCTAACGCAAACAAGGGTTGTCAGAGTGGCGTGGCAGCGTGGTGCGATGCCAGTCCCACAGCCATGTGCCCAGTGCATGCATGGACCACCAGTGATGCATACACAGGCGTGCTGTGACACTGGACAGTGATGAATGTTGCCTGTGTCATGCATGGTTGTGTTGTGCATGGCTGGTGGTCATGCCCCCCCAAGCATACAATAGCATCCATGAAGTAATGATACTCACAGTCCTCAAGCAGCTGTGTCTGCCACTGCTGCTGCTGCTGGGGCGCACCACCCACAGCACCACCGACTGGCACCAGGGCCCTGGCACGCCTCTCACCCGTTGCCTGCATCCTCTGCCCGTCCTGTGGGAGACAAATGTTGAGAAAACATCAGTGTGACTCCAAAGCAGACTGCCCCCTGCCCAGTGAGAGTGCCTGCCCACACAGCCAGACCCATGCATCTCACCTACACACACTGACACAGCCATCCATGGCAGAGCCACACCTATGCACAGCCACCAAAACACACTCACACCCCACAGAATACGGTGCATGGATGGTGCACCCACCTGGCCTCGGCACCACGCCCCTTTCCTGTGACGTGACTGTAGCCTTATGAAGCTCAGGATCCCTCCTGCGGAATAACTACACCAGTGCGGCACTGTACTCAGCTGACAGGAGCCGCCAGTGACCCCAGGTCGTGCCCTGCAACAGCCAGACCTGTGTTCAAGCCATGGTGGGGGCTCCTCACCGCCATGACCCATATAGAGGCTACCAAGAACCACCAGGTTGGCCACCCACCGGAGCTCCATTGCACTGCTCTCCTGCATGCCATGCCACCAGGTTAAGAGCAGGCAATATGGCGCTAACCGCAGTAACCCGCGATGGAACTGTTAGGCATGACCAGACACCATAGAGTTTACCCAATCATGCTGGCACGTACAGTGCCGTTAGTCCACATAGCACTGTCACTAGACAGGCGCCAATGAGGCCGTACACGCGGCAGCCAGAATAGTGCAAAGGTGGCAAAGGTTAGGCGCCGGTCATGGGGCAATGGACTGAAGCCACGCACAGCGTTATCTGACGTCTACTCATCCTGCGTGACCGACCACTGCACTTGACGGTGCCACAGTGTACTATTGCACAGTAATTACCACAGTGCCATATAGTGCCAGTGCTGTGGCGCCCCTAGAGCACAATGGTGGCCATATTTGGTGCTGATCTTGCACAACACGATCAGCAGCGCAGCAAACATCCGTGGGATTAACCTGCAGCTGCGCAATGCAGTATACCGCACAGTCACAGATCTGCGCTATTGGCTCGACGGCTCAAAACAATTGCGCAAAACCGCCAGAGATATTCGATGAAACACATAAATCATCTGATCAGCCAAATCAAAATGCAGTAGTAGAGAATATGTCATTAAATTACTTAACACCTCAATTACATGCATTAAGCTATAAATAAGCGACATTGTGCTGCGCTGACCAGATTGGTTACTGCAGGTGAGAGGTGAGTTGCATGCTGTGTAATGTGATATGTAGAACACTGGTCATGGGAAAATGCTGTAGACTGCACAGTGACAGGTGTCCACTTCCAGATCGCCATGACCAGGCAGACAAGGTGAGGGTGAGGGATGGTGGCATGGGAGGAGGAGCCCAAACTTGCCACAGCAGAGACAGAGGCCCTCTTCCAGGCCTACCTGGGAGGAGGAACCACTTACTGAGTGGACGGCGGGGCACCCCCTCAGTCCGATGTGGCTTTGCATGGGAGGGGAGCAGCTTGGGCAGTGAACCTGCATGGAAACCGCAGTGCTCAGCCACAGGAATGTACAAGAAGATGAGGGACAGCAAGACCACAGGAGGGTGAAGTAGAGAGGTGGCAGCCTTCCAGAGCGGACGCGTGCTGGCACTGGCGGGGCTAGCCAGTGGTGCAGGAGCTAACCCCGACTGAGGACAGACTGCGCATCAATGCAGTGGAGCACTATTGAGGCGTACCAGGAGGTGGATTCCCAGCAGGTGGAAGCCCATCACTGCATGGTATGATGTGGTGGTGTTGGGGAAGGTTGTTCACATGCACTCACATGTACTCTCTTTCTGTTACAGATCCTGTTGAGTCTTCAGGAGAGCGGTGGTGGTGGGTCAGGCAGTGATGACCTGCTGGACATGGAGGAGGTTTCATCCCCTCTGTCACCAGCCAGCATGCACTGCAGCACTGCAACTGGGTGCCAACTCTGGTGTGGTGATTGGTGTGGGGGGTGCACAACCTGTGTCTCAACGATCTGTAGCATGCATGCCAGCATGTGACTACTTAGCTGTAACACATACCACCATTGATGATCTGGGACTGCAATGGGTAGTGATATGTGTGTACCATCCAGCGGACACACGCAACACCCAACACATGCCCTGGGCCTTTCTAGTTCAACTTGGTGCCAGCATGTTGGCACAGTCCCAGACTGTGCCTGTCAACACGGTGTGGCAACACCAGTGGCTGTGGTGTCTGTGGCATATTCATTGCGACCACAGCGGTGGAATGAGTGGGACCGGGGCTCGGCGGTTGGAGGGGCAGCAGCAGCAGTCACCCACACCAGGTCTGGGGGTGAGTGTCGAAGCAGTGGCACATGTCCGCCGCCACTTTGATCCACCATTCCTGGTCCTGGCGAACCAAGCCCCACCCTCAAGGGGTGTTGTGCATCAGGACCTTCACACCACAGGGGACAGGATGCCGTTGGGGCACAGGTACCCATTGGGCAGAAACACCAGCTTGCTGCGGAGGTAGTACAACAAGCAGAGGTGGGTAGCAATGTCCGTGAGCACTGTCTGTGGCTGGCAGGTGGCACAGCAGGGTGTGCTCTGGACCGTGCAGAGCTGGTTCATATCTGCGGACAGATGTGACCGCCACCATTGACAAGCTGACCCAGGCAGTGGTCTCTGTCGTGGGCGCATTGGGCACACAGTCAGGTGCCCCGCACACACCCACACAGTTCACTCTCCACTCCCATTCACCGGCATGCGATGACACCAGGCCTGTCGAGCGGGTTCTACTAATGGGCATCCCGAGCACCCCTGGTGCAGGTTTGTTAGACATGTTGCAGACACCAATGTGACGGAGCCAGCGATTGTGCAGTGGGACCCCAATGATGGTCAACAGTGCCACCCATGTGGCCCCTGCTCAGCCTGCCAGGGCTGTTGGAATCACAGTGGGGCCACCCGCACGCATCCGTGGTGGCTGTGGGACAGTGCTACATGACGACCTGTCTCCCAGTGCAGGCCCTGTCCGGTGCTGCCCTGTCAATGTGTGTCATGGTGGGCGGTGCACTGCTGGGTGCTCCTGCTCAACCGCTAGCACACGGACCACCTACACCTCCCAACTGCTGTCCATGGGTGCGTGTGTGATGATACCTGCATTGTACTGTACACCAAGGTGCAAGGGTGCCCACAGCAACACACATGCTGGACGAGAGGTACAGATGATGAGGGGTGGTCGGTGTTCTGTGTGTTAACTTGTGTCAGTTCTGCTGTGCTGTGCATCTGCCCGTATGCGCGGCTCTGTGCCTGGTGTGTGTGTGTCCATAGTGAAGGGTTCACCCCTCACTGATGGTCATGTTTGTAAAGCCTGGACCCTTCCACTCCCCTGGCCGTCGCTGCCCTGGTGTGTTACCCTGTATGCCTGTGGTTTGCGCATGGACAGTGTTGGTTGCACATGTCCACTTGACTTACCTGTGTTGTGCATAGTGCTCACTCTGATGGTGTCCCAGTGCAGCTGGAGCCTGCTGGATCAGTCGGGGTCCCGCCCGTCCCTGGGGACTGCTCATCCCATCGCTGGCACCACTGCGTCCCCATCGCTGTCCCCTCTTCAACCTGTAAGGGCTATCCTACAGTCTTTGGCCATGTTATGCAGGATGAAGCCAGGAATATCCACAGCCTTTGGGGGCTGTACTGTAGAACCACCGAATTAGCATCGGAAGCATGCGCCCAAAGGCATCAGCTTACCCACTCTATGATGTTGCAGCAGCGGAAGCATGTACTCATCATAGCGTTACTCAAATGGGTCATGGGCGCGATGCAGTGTGAGGGCGGGTAGTACCCACTGCCTGTGTGGAATAGTGAGATCAATTAGTAATATTCAGGTCATTTTGCCCATATCCTGTGTGCCACCATGGCTCCTGTGGCATTCCACCTTGCCCCAAATGCATTCCATGCATGCATGCCCACCACATGTCCTGTGAGGATGTCCCCACTCTGATCAATCACAGAGTCTGGAATGATGCCATATGAAGGCATCATGTGCTCCACCAGGGTGTGGCACAGACTGATTATCGCCATGGCATCACACACCACAGCAGTTGACCTGAATATCCCTTTAGGTTCATATACAGCACCATGGGGCAGGGGAGCTGCAAATGGCCACATGGGTGCAGTCTATGGCCCTAACCAGGGCATCACGTGCTTTACCCTGTGGGCTCTGCATGTTTGCTGTGCGGCTCTGCTGCGCGAGTGCTGGGGAATGGATGTGTTCGCGGCATGTGGCAGCAGTCGCTGAGGGATGGGTGAGGATGCACCATGTGACCTGCTGTGTGATGCCTGTGGTGTCCCTGTCGACTCTGGGTGCCGTGGTGAACAGGCACACAGGCTGTCACCATGGTCTCCTCTGACAGAAACGTGACTCCGTCTTGAGGGTGCCTGCATCACATCACTGCACAGCTCACAGAGCTGCCTCAGTATGCCCTTCCGGGTGGTACGGCCCATGATCTCTCAGCTGTGTACAGCTCACTTAGCTGATCGCAGGCACAGTACTGCCTGTTGGGGTGCCACCGCCGACGGGCCCTTCACGGCCTCGATCACAGCTTGCATTCTCACCCCCTCGGACAGCTTCATGTGGAGCTGGCACCAATCCTCTCCTGGCTACGACCCCCTCTGGCTGGTGTTGCTGTGTTGCCCGGCTGTCCTGACTGCTACTTCACTGCAGACCCACCTGGCCTCTGCAGCCTATATTGCCGGTGCCTGCCACTGTCTGTCATTTGTCTCTCTCTCTCTCCTACCCCACTTGGCATCCTTAGCAGCATTCTTGCGCCGCGCCATGAGCCTTTTTATTTTGGCTCATTTCGCTGGTCTTGTAATTTCAATCAGTTCTGCTACTAGTAACACGAGTCTTTCAGACTAAGCATTCATCTTTATGCATGGCTCCACTTGCATTCGGTTGTGCGTACCTTCTTTGCATTAGCTGTTGCTCAACATGTTTTTTTTAGTGTGCAACTGCCTCCTGCTAATATATAAAATGGCGCAGTTTTGGACTTCAAGCATGACCCTATGCGCATGGCGCAACCGCTGGTATCTCCGACCCCAGGTACGCCACATATTGAAAGGAATAGCGGGCACCCGCTTATTACTCCCTTCTCCATGGAATTTACCATATATAGCATCAACCAGTTTCTACCTGGTTAGTTCTGTCCCACCTAGGCTTTCTAGTTTATTACCAGCCTTCTATGAGGACAGTGTTGAAGCATTTCTGAAGTTCAGATAGCCCCATTCACAGCAACCCCTGGTCAATCACCTTCTTCACCCAATCAAAAAAATTCTATTAAGTCAGAGGGCCAGCCAGGGGAAAGTTCATAGTCAGAGACTGCTCTCCTTCTTGAAAGGACTGTGTTTGACACAGGGAGCTGGGTGTGCCATGCATGTGATGAGAAGTGTTCAATGGGCGGGTTGGAAGCTGGTCCTCATGCAAGTCCTGCCCCCATACACTGGGGAAAAATACCGCCTGCCACCCAATAAAACTTGCCCTCACTGTCACTCCCAGGTTGGCCTATGGACCTATCCCAATGTTCTTGACATCTTAAATATAGATGCTGTGACCCTGCCCTGAGGGGGTAAGCAAGAGGATATCAGTGAGGTGTGACTGATTTAGAGGAAAGTAGGGGTCCATGACTAAACTGAGGAACTGGTGGCTGGCGGCAAGAAAAATTATTAAATTAAAAAAAATCTAGATTAGTCTGGCATGATCCCATTTGTAAAGCCGTGACCCTTTACGTCCAGCTGTTCACTGTCTGCAAGTTGTTGGCACCTTTTCCTACTGACCAAATAACATTGACAAAACTAGATAAATATAAATCATTGTTCAGGACAGATAAAGAAAATCACACTGACACTGTTCATGATCAGCGGTCCCAAAATGCCTGTGTTAACAATCTGCTGTAAAAAAAATCCCCAAACAGTTACATTATGGGTGTGCGTTGCACAGTTTCTACACACACTCGTGACTACCATTTTTTTAAAGATTTTCACAGCAGATTTTCAACATTGCCATTTTTTACACCTCCCCATGAACAGTACCGCTGTCATTTTTCACATCCTGTTCGGAATGTGTTTTTGCACCTGTGGTGCCAAGTGCCATAGTCACTGTGCAAAAGCAGTTTTTGGCTAACAAACTGATATTTCCACTGTTCATGAGGTGGGGGTCACAAAAAAAAACATGTTGAACATTTGGAGTGAAAATACCAACGAATGCCTGAGGCGTTAGGGTTTCTGACCATAACGCCCCACCCTGTAGAGTATGACAGGCATCAGGGGTGTGACTTCGGATTCTTGCCTTCAATGCTTATACATTCCACCCACCCACACCCTGCAGCCAGTGAGAGGCATCAAGGTGTGCCTTGGACTCTTGGGCCCCAACTTCACCCTCTATTCTCATATAACTCACCCATCTCACCATATTTCCTGATGGAATGGGGTGCGCATAAGGGCCAAAGACCCCAAGGCACACCATGACACTGTCAGTGTCTGCAGGTAGGATGTGGTGAAATGGCGTGGTCTCGCTATGCCCTGGCGACCCAAAGGCACACCCCAATGCCTGCCACTCTCTGCAGGGTGGTGGTGGGGTTGGCTTCAGTTCAATACTTCGCTGCCATTCCTATTATGCAGCTCTGTAACTTCTATACTACCAATGCCAGTGTCAGCAAGCAAACATTCGGCATTGACAAATGCTTGTTTGAATTTTGTCCAACAAATTTGCAACATAGGCTTTTTGAGAGACCACCTCATGAACATTGGCACAGTTGTTTTGTTAGTCAGCCCCGAGAGGTGATTATGCGCACTGACCATAAAATCACCTTTTAGGGCTGATTAACGCCATGACAGTGCAAGAATTCATGACAAGGGGTCCCAGAAACCCCATGTTGAAACTTTGGTGACAAAATTCCCCAAAATACCCGAGATATGCACAAAAGTTGAAAAAAAACCTGTTTATTACATTATACAGCTTACCAGCATTTCCTCAGTTCACGGTGTTCTTTGAAGAGTGCAGACGTATTCCAGTCCACTGAAGATCATTGCGCCGAGCTGCGAGATAAGTATGGGGTGGGGGTGGGAGGCAGAGTGCACAGTGGGTAGGTGCGGGTTGCAGGTGGGGGCAAGGAGACTACGAGGGCAATTTTCTTTTTCGGAAAAAAAAAGATGTAGATGGAACGTTTTCACTTTACAAGGGCATGTGGCATGCTGGGGCTTTCTTTTGGGGGCAGCAGTAGCCGACGGGGATTAGGCACACCGTCTGCACACAAGGGAGGTTTCATTATACTGATGGGATTAGGCACCCGATCGACAAGCAATAAAAGCAGGAAGTACAGAATGCCGATGGAAGTGGGCTCTCCCGTCGGCAATAAAACTATGGGGACTGAAGCCACGGGGATGGGGCCCCGCCCGGCTAATAAACATGGTGGGGGGTGAGTTATATTGTTTGTGAACACTGCGGCAAAACCGCCGCCATGTTCCTAAACAAAATCAGGATTTCTACATCCGCCCTGCAATGACAGGTCACTCCTCATTGCAGCAGATAGCTGACACTGCAGTGAGCGGGCGGCCCTGATTGCAGTGGTGAAATTGACAGAAGTTGGTGACAAGGTTCCAAACTTGCATCACCAGCAGTGTGCTATGGCATTGGGGGAAGCGGGACAAACCTTTGCAGGCTGTGGGGGCATTGGCCACAACAGTGCTGCACTTCCAAAGTCTGCTTCTGAGCAAGCTGTCGCAATATGTTTCTTGCACTGCACACAATCACCATAATAAAATTAATCAGTGCTCATAAACAGACACCCTGCTTTTGGGGGGGCGGGGCAGAGACTCAGACTGTGGACATTATGTGTACCAAGCTCTTTACTCCAACTTCTCAGCGATACTGACAGCCCTGATTTAATATACTGTACATTTGGGTCCCCAGCAAACAAACATTAAAAATCAATTAAAATCAGTCTGTAAGTTCTGAAATTTACCAGGTGGAACATTATTGAGGTAAATGAGAAATACAAAATCAAACATACCCCCATAATGCAAAGCATCATGGGCTGTATATGCAAATCACCATAAAATATTTTGCTGTTTCAACTTTAAGCAGAAGTGTATGGTCCCGAAAGGCCTCTCACACAGTCTGCAAAGGGTGCTAACAGATGACATAGAAACGTGTTTCGTCCTACCAGGATTCATCAGTGTGCCTCGTCTGCATGACACCCCAGTGGAAAGAACCAGCTACCCTAAGTTGGTCTATCTGGGTTCACCTCAATTGTATTCTGCCTGGTAAAATAAAAAAATGATTGATTTTAATGCTTGTTTTGTCCTTGGGACCCAACTGTGCAGTATATTAAATCAGGGCTGGCAGTATAGCTGAGAAGTTGGAATAATGAGCTATGAATGAGCTTGGTACATACAGAAAACCTGGGTTTGATTCCCATAACCTCCACTTGCATACTGTGTGACTGGCATGTCAACTTGAGCTCCTATACCAAAACCTCTGTGCCAGTTGATCATCCTTCAGATAATGTCCACTTTCCGAGTCCCTGCACCCCCCCCCACCACACACACCACCAAAGCAGGGTCTCTATTTATGAGCACTGATGTGTTTTATTTTGTATTTTGATATAATGTTATCATTTTTTGTTTCTGTAAGGTGTGAGTTAGGGTGGGGAGAAGTTTAAACAAAATTGTTATCCTTTAGCAAAAATATTGTTTATGTATCTAGGGTAACATCTTGTTTCCTGCCCATTTTTGTAGCTGGGTGGACTGACATGCTAGATTCTGGAAAGATTAAATGACTTGTTGCTCAAGCCAACACACACCGAGTATAATTACTTTTAAACCAAGTCCCAGCATTGGTGGTGTTACCATAAAGCCACCCATACACACTGCCTTTGCAGAGTCCTTGATCCATTCACCTGACCCTTGCATAATAAACGTCCAGAACAGAAGAATTAACAGTAGATGCCATGGGCAGCCTACCAATAAATTGGGATGATCTAGGAAACCCTGCCTGGTCCCACAGCTCAGACAGCATCCCCCGAATGACACCCAGGCCCAAGCCCCGGCTGCTCTTCAGTCCGGACTCCTACCTGCCAGCAGTGTTTCCTCCTGTGCCCAGGCCTCACCACATGGCTTGTGGATTGTTGCTCTCCAAGTTGGACTGGACTGATTCCCACCAAGCCACCATCCCTTCCCCGATCATGGAAGTAAAACACCGGGAGGAGGAGGATGCAGTACAGAGTGAGGACTGGGGCATACTACATACTACATTTCAAATTTATTACATTAGCTCTCATGGAGTCCAGTAGGGCTGGGTCACGGCCCGCGCCCATGGCATTTTGTTTTCCATTTCAGATGATTACCCTCTCCTGGGTCCTGGCTGTCCCAACCCATAGCACCCCAGCTAGCACCATTTTTGTTTCATTATCATCCTGGCTGGCTTGTGCGGTCCCGACTCCCACCATAGCACCACCATAACCAGACATCATCAGAACTGGAAAAGCCTTTAAAGCAGCAAGGTTATCAGAGAAATTATACACATTTTAAAATAAATTCATTTACTTTACCTACAATTAGGGCAGGCATGCATGCATGCACAGACAGCACACTCCAGTCCTCAACGAACTATGGTCTTTTTATAAGAACGCCAGCTCAGTGTACCGTCAGAGTCGGACGACCCACCTACACTCACCTGCATACTTATTGACGAAAAATAATTTAATATTTGCTGACATCGATGGACTGTCATGGTTGACTGTTGCAGCCCATGGCCCCATCAATGATAACTAGCACCAGCAATCACAGCCAACACACATCCTCTGACTCCAGGAGCAGTGCAGTGAGCACAAACACTCGACCTCCTCTCTCCAACTCTGCTCGAGAAATGGCGCTTGGCACCAATCGAAATAACACCTTCTTGCTCTCTTCACAGCTAGAGAAGAGCACATCCAGATCTGGGCACGGGACAGTAAGCAGCGCACACAGCTAGCACCCCCGCAGCCCCACTGATGTTATTGGCTGAGAATAGAAGCAAGCAAATAGTGCAGGCCCTTTGATCTATTTTTGGAATCCTGTCCCTGACGTCCATGATAGACCCCCCACAGAAAAAAACAAACTTGAGTTTGACAACTGGTGTTACAGAGCACAGGAAAAAAAAAAGGAAAAAAAAAAGGCAAGGCAGCACACAGGTCACATGCGGATAAAGGTCAGGATGCAATTAGTATCACAGGCACCCCTGGCCAGTCTGCCGTTGGGCACTCCCTAAAGACAGCAACCACAGAACCCGTACGCACACCCAATAAACTAAGCCTGCTATCTGCTGATCTTCCAACAGGCGCCATTACAGTACAATTGACCACAGAGGCCTTCACAGTGCCCCCACCTGCAAATTAAGAAATGATGAATGACAGGGGGTATGTTGTTGTGAGATTTACATACAGCTAGGATGTTGTGTGGTATAAGGCTGCAGGCTGAGTGGCATTACCCACCGGAGGCATATGTAAATCTCACAACAGAGTGCTTTGATTTGTCTGTGTAGTGTGTGTAGTCCTGGTGTGTCCGCCCCTTTGTTTGTTATTATGTGGTTTTTTTTTTCAAATTTACTTACCAGTTTTATGGCCTCTGGAGACCTGCATGTTAGCATGGTTTATTGTTCTTTTTCCTACAATGCATTTTGTCACACGCAGCAGTGATGTGCACAGAACTATAGATTCAACAAGTATTTTTGTTTAGTCAATTTTGCAGCAGTAGAGCTGCGATTTTAAGTCACTTTCCTTAGCCTTTGGTAACTGAAAGCTATATTTACAGCTTAGCAAACACTGTATGTCTTGAGTGGGTATTCTGTAAGAAACATAGAAATTGACAGCAGATAGGGACCACTATGCCCATCTAGACTGCCTGTGTTCCCTACCTTTATTAGTCGCCACTGACCCTACTTGGTCATTGGCTTTAGCCTCTCCTACCCACCTCTAGGATTTCCTTATACCTATCCCATGCATGTTTAAATCCTGTCACTGTACTTGCTCCCACCACCTCCTGGGACAGGCCATTCCATGCACCCACCACTCTTTCTGTGAAATAAAACCTCCTCGCATTACCCATTATGCTGCCCTTCCAATCTAATATAATGCGCCCTCATTCTAGTTCTTCTCCTATACTGGAAGATGTCCCCCGCTTGCAGCTTTTTTAAACCTTTAAGATACTTGAAGGTTTCTATCATGTCTCCCCGTTCCCTCCTCTCTTCCAGTGTATACATACTGAGGTCTTTTAATCTCCCCCCCCCATGTCTTGTGGTTCAAGCCCTGTACCCTCTTAGTCACCCTTCTCTGAACTGCCTCTACCCTATGTCTTTACAAAGGTGCGCCTCCAGAACTCTACACAGTATTACAGATGATGCCTCACCAGTGTTTTGTATAGTGGTAACATGACCTCCCTTCTTCTGCTTGTGATACCCCTTCCTATGCATCCCAACATGTCACTTGCCCTCTCAACTGCTTTGTACTCTGACATGTCACCCAAGATGATAGCCCCCAGAGCCCTTTCTTCCCTGGTGACCATCAGCAACCCCCTCCCATCCTGTAGCTCCCTCTAGGGTTTTGGTGTCCCAAGTGCATGATTTTCCTTCTTCGCATTGAACCTCATTTGCCACACCTCGAGCCATTTTTCCAGCTTTCCTAGGTCCCGCCTCATTTTCTCCACCCCATCTGAGTGTCCACCCTGTTGCAGATCTTGTGTCATCTGCAAACAGGCACATGTTCCCTCCAGCCCTTCCGCTATGTCACTAATAAAGACATTAAAAGACTGGCCCCAGGACTGATCCTTGAGGTGTCCTACAGTCACCCCTCTTCCTTGGTTTGGATCCCATTTACCACCACCCACTGCTTCCTGCCTCTAGCCAGTTTCTTTCCCAGTTTACCACCTTGTGACCCATGCCCATGCTTTCCAAATTGTTAGCCAGTCTTTTATGTGGGACAGTGTCGGAGGCCTCACTGAAATATAGGTAGGTGACATCTACAGCTTCTCCTTGATCCATCTCCTTCGTCATCCAGTCAAAAAAAATCTATCAGATCTGTTTGACGTGGCATTCCTACTGTGATTTCATGCTATCTCAGATCCTGGGCTCCACTGGATTCCAAGTGTTCCACAATCCTTTCCTTCAGTAGTACCTCCATGATCTCACACACTACTGAGGTTAGGCTGACTGGCCTATAGTTTCCTGCCTCCTCCCTGCTACCATTTTTGTGAAGAGGGGCCACATCTGCCCTCCTCCAGTCCTCTGGAACCACTCCTGTGTTGAGCAACTCACTGAACATGACTGCCAGTGGCACAGCTAGCTCCCTCCACAGTTCCTTTAAAATCCTGGGATGTATGCCATCTGGTCCCACTGCTTTGTCTACCTTTAATCTTGAGAGCTCCTCCAGAACTCCCTCTTCTGTAAATTGACTGGTGTTCACCTTCCTCCCCTCATTGTATCTGGTGCCCAGCTGTGGTCCCTGACCCTCCCCTTCTTTAATAAATACTGAACAGAAGTCTTTATTCAAGCATTTCTGCCTTTCCAGGTCACTCTCCACCCCTTCCCTTCACCCCCCAAATCTTGCACTTCACCCTGGACTTCCTTCTTCACATGCAGAATGCATTGTCCCCTTTCTTCACCATTTGGGCTTAACTTTCCTCTGTTTGGATGGAAAAGAGAAAGGTGTGAAGAGGCGAGAGAGAGAAGGGACGGGGAGGAGAGAGTGAAAGAGTGAAATTGAGGGGAGAGACCCCTGAGCCCTGGGTTTCCTAGTTACACCTCTCAATCTTCTGCATTGCAATCCAGGGGTAGGGCTTAAAAATCAGGAACAGATTAACAAAATCAGGAACAAATCTTTAAAAATGGTTCTGGCTGCTCAAGAAGCCACCAACAATGTTTGGTTTAAAATGTAAATTATAAAATGGGTCACAGAAATCCTGTAACCTCATTGGTCAAAACATATCATATGATGACATGAATAAATCCTGTAACAGACAAATGGTAAAGATCCTGCTAATTAAATTTCTTTCTTTGAACCTAATGCCTTTTATAACATTTTTAATGCAGATTCATTTTATTTTCATAATAATAATCTTCAGGGAGTGTGTAGTAGTGGGATTTACTCACTTCTTATGTGGTTGCAGTCCTGTAATTGCACCTCATGACACACCACACGAGGCGAGGGTAACTCCCACAACAAGCAAGCATGGGAGGAAGAGAGGTCCAGCAGGAAGTGGAGGGGGAAGTGCGGGGGGGGGGACGGTCTGGGTGCTGGTGCGCAAGGAAGGATAAATGCTTAATAGAGGGACAGGATTTGTTGGCAGTTAAAGGCAAGAAGTGGGGAAGGGAGGGTGGAGTAGTAGTGATGGGGGCCTCTATATTAAAGGGGATCATGTGAGGAAGCAGGGAGAGGTGAACAGCAGTCAGATATCGTAACATACTAACATAGTAGTCACCAGCAGATTTGGCCTTATGGTCTATCGAGTCTGCTCATGCCTCAGTACCTGGGTAGGTACCGAGGCCAACCCCCTCAACTCATTTCTGTCACTTATGACCTCCCTCCCTGCCCGCCTGGGGCTGGCCAACCTCTGCTTCATCCGCTTTCTGTATCTGTCCCATGCTCTCTTGAACCCCTCCACCGTGGAAGCCTGAACCAGCTCACTGGGTAGTGCATTCCACGGTTCCACCACCCTCTCAGTGAAATACCTCCTCTTCCTTTCCCCCCTCAGCCGTCTTCCTTCCAGCTTCAAACTATACCCTCTGGTGATACCACCCTCCTTTAGCCTAAAGATCCCTTCCTGATTTACCCTATTGATTCCCTTGAGGTACTTGAAGACCTCAATCATGTCCCCCCAGTCCCTCCTCTCCTCTAGCAAGAACAGGCTGAACTCCTCTAGCCTCTCCTCATACGTCAACTCCCCCTAGACCCCAGATCATTTTGGTCACTCTCCTCTGAACCCTTTTCCAGGAGCTAGATGTCCCTCCTCAAGTGCGGTCTCCAGTACTACACACAGTACTCAAGTTGTGGTCTAACGAGGCCATTGTACAGTGGCAGAATCACTCCCCTGCATCTTGAGGTAATCCCCTGTGCGATGCAGCCCTACACCCTATTTGCCTTTACTGCTGCCCTCCTGCACTGCTGGCATCCACCAGGACTCTTAGGTCTTTTTCTCCTGCTGTAGCCTACAACTCCTTCCCTCCCAGTGTGTACTCATGTATGAGGTTCCCCCTCCCTAGATGTAACACCTTGCATTTAGAGGAGTTAAAGTTTAACTTCCAGTTGCAAGCCCACCTATCCAGGGTCTCCAAGCCCCTTTGCAGGGTCAGCCTCCCCTCCAGTCCTTTTTAATGTCTTCATCAGTGACATTGCAGAGGGACTGGAAGGAAAAATATGCCTTTTTGCAGATGACACAAAGATCTACAACAGGGTTGATACACAAGGAGGCGTGGAAAGGATGAGAAGGGACTTGGCAAGGTTGGAGGAATGGTCAGAAGTATGGCAGCTAGGATTCAATGCAAAGAAGTGGCAATAATGCACCTGGGAAACAAGAACCCAGGAGAAGAATACACAATGGGGGGTAGTAACAACAACAAAAAGGAAAGGGACCTGAGGGTAATCATATCAGATGACTTTTAAGGTTAGTAAGCAATGAGAAGGCAAAGGAGGGCTGGGGGTATACTGGGATGTATAGGGAGAGTATCAGCAGTAGAAAACAGGAAGTTGTTATCCCTCTGTACAGACAGTTGGTGAGACCCCATTTGGAGTACTGTGTCCAGTTCTGGAGACCCCATCTCCATAAGGACATAGACAGGATAGAGGTAGTCCAGATGAGGGCAACTAAAATGGTACAGGGTCTGCAAGAGAAGCTGATGAGGAGAGACTAAAGGAGCTTAATATGTATACCCTTGAGGAAAGAAGGGAGAGGGGGGACATGATAGAAACTTTTAAGTACCTCAGTGGAATCAACAAAGTCCAAGAGGGTAGCATCTTTTAGAAAAAGAGACTTGCAAGAACAAGGGGACACAATTTAAAGATAGAAGGAGGGCGGTTCAGGGGCAATGTGAGGAAGTATTGTTTCACAGAGAGGGTAGTGGATGCATGGAACAGCCTTCCTGAGGAGGTTGTGGGGTCTAAAACTGTGGGAGAATTCAAGAATGCATGGGACAGACATAAGGCAATTCTTGTGGGGGGTAGGAAGAAATAGGCTGTTGGTTAACTAGGATCTGCGGCCTATCCTGTAGGTAGGGAAATGGGCAGACTAGATGGGCCAAGCAGTCCTTATCTGCCATCATAGTCTATGTTTCTATGTTTCCTCCCCCTCAACCACTGCTCCCAGCTTGTAGTCATCTGCAAAGAGACTCATTTTACACCTGATACCCTCTCTAATATCTGAGATGTTGGCATTAAACAGTATTGGCCCCAGGACCGAACTCTGTGGTACCCCACTAATAACTCCACTAGGAGTCGAGAACTCCCCTCCAGCACCACTCTCTGGGTGTTCCCAGCCAGCCAGTTCCCTACCATCTAACCCTCAATGGGCCTGCCCCCATCCCCCTCAATTTCTCCAGTAGGCCATTGTGAGTCAAACGCCTTACTGAAGTCCAAGAACAGTACATCCACAGGCCTTCCCCTATTGAATTCTGATGCTACCCATTCATAGAACTCCACAAGGTTAGTTTGACATGATCTACCTGGCATAAACCCATGTTGGTGACTATCCAGGAATCCTATATCCTCCAGGAACCCCCCCAAAACATTCTTTAAGTATAACCTCCATTACGTTACCCACCACTGACGTCAAACTGATGGGTCTATAGTTACCCGGTACCTCTCTGAACCCTCCTTTATTGATGGGCACCACATGAGCCACCCTCCAGTCCCTTGGTACCCACCCTGTCTCAAGCAACATGTTGAAGAGATTCGCCAGAGGTGCTGCCAATACATCCGCCAACTCCCGTAGAACTCTCGAATGTATGCCATCTGGCCCTGGAGATTTTTCCTTTTTGAGGTCTTTGCATACCAGTTCAATAGGGATAGCATCATCAGTCCCCCCCCATTAGCCGATCCTTCCTGTTGTGAAACCCTGAAGAACCCTCCTTCTGCCCTTTCCTTATCAATTCCTCTGACAATCCTACCCACTGCCCTGGCCTGACCTCTTCTCAGCTCTCTGCTTGTTAGGTTTCCCATCTCCTCCCTAGTTAACACAGAAGAAGAACTCCTTGACACCTCCACCTGATCCTCGCCTCCCTCCACCCACCCCCATTCATTCTCAGTCTGCTGTCTGGCCCTTGGTTTTTCCTCGCTCCACAATGTACCTAAAGAACCCTTTTTCCCCACCCCGTATGGGTGGAATCCATACCAGGCTTAACAGCAGAAAGGGCAGGTGGGCTTGCTTAGAAGTGTCAGGGAGGGAAGAGAAAACCTCATGTGGTGGTGCATGTATGCACCAATGACCTGGGGGAAGAGTTCAGCAGAATTGGTTAGGGAGATGTTTGAGGAACTAGGGAAGTTGTACATGGTGGTTGGGTGCTCAGTGGCCTTCTCAGAAGTGCTTCTGGTACCCAGGGCAAGGAGGGCTAGGAAGGATTGTGGAGTTTAACTCTTGGCTGGTGGGGTGGTGCTGCTCTCATGGATATGGGCTGGTGGGAGATTGGGAGAACACATGGGTCAACAGTGATGTATATGCAGTGGACTGATTGCACTTGAGTAGAGCTGGGCAGGGGGTATTGAAGTGGAAACTGAAGGACTACTTACCTTCCAAGGGGCTTTTAAACTAGGAAGTGGGGAGGAGTATGCAGCTAGTGTGCAAGGTTGCCAGGTAGGGGATCTGAACAAGCTGACACCCCATGACAGCAGTGTTTGTAACGAGATTGGGCCACAAGGGAAGGGTCAGGTAGAGGAGGCATGGGGTAGGGAGAAGGTGGGTAACGGGTGGAGGGTGGTCTCCCTGAATGTGAGGAGCCTGGGTAACAAAGTAACTGAACTACAGGCTCTCTTAAACACAGAGATGATGGAGTTGTGGCCCCCATGGAGATGTGGGCCAGCCAACACCAGGACTGGGATCTGGTAATCTCTGGGCGTGTTTATAGGAAGAACAGAGGGTGGGGAAAGGGGAGGGGTGTACTTATGTAAAGAAAGGCATTAGATGCACAAGGGATGATAGAGAGAAGCATTGTGGATGCAGTTCCCTGAATCTAAGGGGTAGGAAACTGAGGCTAGAGGTGGTGTATAGGCCACTGGCAGAGTCCAAGAAGTTGGAAAGGGAGTTGGCGGATCAGATTAGATGGGTATGTGGTAAGGGGATCGTGGTGGACCTCAATCTACCTGGGGTGGATTGGGGAACACAAGCCACCTCTATCACCAGGGAACAGGTACTTCTTGATGCATTCCAGGATAGCCAACTGGTGCAGATGGTAGGTGAACCAACCCAGCTGGTAAACATTGGACCTGATATTATCAAATGGTGAGACGGTGAGGGAACTATGGGTTTGATGACCCACTAGCTGGGCAATGACCTTTCAGTGTGTGTTCATGCTCAGCATTAGCAGGAGGCTGCGGGGTCAGCAACAAGGGTGATGGACTTAAGACGGGCAGACTTTGGGAGGATGAGGAAATACTGAGGGGGGCGCCTTGAGTGGATTAGTTCGGAGATGGACGCACAATAGAAATGGGATATCAGAACTTCTGGGCTGAGGAAGGACAGTGAAGCATGCACCAGGACTCTGAGCAAGATGGGCAGGCTAAGGTACCATGCTGGATAACCAGGAATGTGTCGGAGGGGGTGAGTGCCAAGAGAGCAGCTTTTAGGAGACTGAAAAGAACCAGGAGGGAAGAGGACAGGGAGATATACATGAGGAGGTCCAAGGAGGTAACTGTTAGTAAAAGAGGCCAAGGCCTGAAGGGCTGGCCGTGTCTGGGTGAGGCATCTGGGGGAGAAGGAATTCTATAGATACGCAAGGGAAAGGAAATGCTGGACTGGACAGTCCAGATCAAGAAGAACTAGAGAAGGAGGAGGAGGAGGAACAAGCAGAAGTACTGAATGAATACTTCTGCTCTGTGTTCACGATGGAGGTTGGGGGTCCGCTACCTCAGTGGACTGGGAGGATAGGGATGAAGAGGGAGGAGGTGACTGATGGGATGATTCTGGAAAGCAAGGTATTGGAAGGTCTGAAAGCACTTAGGGTGGATAAGGCACCAGGTCCAGATGGCATTCACCCTAGGGTGTAGAGGAAGATGGTGGAGGTGTTGGCCGGGTCACTGGATGACCTGTCCAACACCTCCCTGGACACAAGGTGCATGCCACAGGACTGGAGGTTGGCTCTTGTGGTGCCTATCCACAAGAGCGGCCCAAAGGATGAGCTTGGTAATTACAGACCTGTCAGTCTCACTTCCATAGTGGGTAAACTTATGGAAGCAATCTATAAGGAGAGACTGCTAACCTTCCTGGAGGTCAATGAGCACCAGGATGGGCAGCAGCATGGGTTCCTCTCCAGGAGGTCATGCCAGACCGACCTAATAGAATACTACAACTGGGTCACAAGGGAGTTGGACAAGGGCCATGCAGTGGATGTCCTGTATTTGGATAACCTAATAGAATACTACAACTGGGTCACAAGGGAGTTGGACAAGGGCCATGCAGTGGATGTTCTGTATTTGGATAACCTAATAGAATACTATGACTGGGTCACAAGGGAGTTGGACAAGGGCCATGCAGTGGATGTCCTGTATTTGGATAACCTAATAGAATACTACAACTGGGTCACAAGGGAGTTGGACAAGGGTCATGCAGTGGATGTCCTGTATTTGGATAAAATAATATAATACTATGACTGGGTCACAAGGGAGTTGGAAAAGGGCCATGCAGTGGATGTCCTATATTTGGATTTCAGCAAGGCCTTTGATTTAGTTCCTCATGGGTGACTGGGGGCAGAGCTGAAATACATAGGAGTCGGGGCTAAGATGGCTAACTGGATCAAGAATTGGCTGGACGATAGAATGCAATGGGTGTTTCGGGGGATGACTTCATCTCCTAGGCCAGTGACCAGCGATGTGCTGCAGGGCTCTGTGCAGGGCGATGTTTGGTCTGCTCATATCGGATGTTGCACATAAGGCTAAGAGCAAGATCAGTTTGTTCGCTCATGACACCAAGATGGGGGCTGTTGTGGATGACATAGAGGGGTGGCAGAAGCTACAGAGTGACCTAACCAGAACTGAAGAGTGGTTGGCAAGGTGGCAATTGGGTTTTAAAGTTATGCACTTTGGGGTGCAGAACCGAAACAGGGAACATTGGTTGGGTGGGGTGTGGATGGGTGTCACTGAGGAGGAGGATCTAGGGGTCATAGTAATGGGAAGCATGAACAACTCTGCTCAGTGCAGGAAGACTGCAACTAAGGCCAGTAGGATGCTGGGGTGCATTGTGTGGGGGTTCTCATCCAGACACAAGGATGTGATCCTGCCCCTGTATAGGTCCTTGGTCAGGCTGCATTTGGAGTATTATGACAGTACATGGGCATCTGTATCTGATACAGGATATCAGGCACTGCAGCGTAGGGTGATAGAAATAATATAGGGGATGGAAGGCAGAACCTAGGAAGAAAGGCTGAGACACTTGAGACTGTACACCCTGTAGGAGAGAAGGAATCGGGGATATGATTGAAACTTTCAGATACTTGAGGGGGATCAACAAATCTGGCACAGAGGGACTGTTTAAGCTGAGGAATCAAAAGGACACGAGGGGGCATGGCCTAAGACTGGAGGGTGGCAGATTCAGGAGGGAGATAAGGAGGCATTATGTCACAGAGGGTGGAGTCAAAATGAAATGCTCTACCAGAGGAAGTGGTGGCATGTAGGATGGTGGGCAGTTTCAAAAGAACTTGGGACAGGGCAGGGGGATGGGTAAACAATGCTGAGCAGTTTCCGAGGGTGAGGGGGAATGGGGTTGGGGCATGCAGTATAGGGGTGCTAGCTGTGAATTCAAGCAGACTTGATAGATCATGAGGCCTGTTTCTGCTGGCAGGTTTCATATGTTTGTATGCTTGTAACAACACACACACCCTGCTGTGCAGTTCTGGAGGCCCAATCTCCGCAAAGACATAGACAGGATGGAAGCTGTCCAGAGGAGGGCAACTAAAATGGTGCAGGGTCTGCACCAGAAGACAGATGAAGAGAGACAAAAGGAGCTTAATATGTATAGCCTCGAGGAAAGGAGGGAGAGGGGGGACATGATAGAAACGCTCAAGTACCTCAATGGAATCAACAAAGTCCAAGAGGGTAGCATCTTTCAAAAAGAGGTGTGCAAGAACAAGAGGCTTAATTTGAAGATGGGGGTGGCTCAGAGGTAATTTACAGGAAGTTTTTTCACAGAGAGGGTTGTGGATGCATGGAACAGCCTTCCGGAGGAGGTTGTGAGTCAAAATCAGTGGTGGAATTCAAGCATGCATGGGACAGTCATAAGGCCATTCTAGGGGTGGGGTAGGAAGAAGTAGGCTGCTGGTTAACTAGGATCTGCAGCTTATCCATAGGTAGGAAATGGGCAGACCGGGTGGGCCAAGCGGTCTTATCTGCCATCAAATTCTATGTTTCTATGTTAACCACAATAATACATTTTAGGGTGTGTGTAGTAGTGAGATTTACTCACTTCTCATGTAGTTAAAGTCCACAGCTACACTTCATGACACACCATACAAGACAAGGGTAAATCCCACAACAACACACACCCTGCAATGCATTACTGTAATCACATAATACACTTAGGTATATTAGACCTGTTACTGGAAGGTGGGGAACAGGTCAGGGATGTAAGGGTGAGGAACCCTGCAAGCAGTGACCACTGCACAGTGTGGTTTTCAATCAACCTGGGTAGGGAGGTAGCCACTATAAAAACTAGTATCCTGTACTTCAAAAGGGCAGACTTGGCAGGATGGGAAACATACTGGAAAGTCATCTGGCAAGCATCCGCCCAGAAATGGACACAGAACAAAATGGACTAGTCATCAAGACAGGACTGGCTGAAGCCACTAAAATTTGTGTTAAGAGCCAGAGCAAGAAAGCCAGGACCAAGAAACCCAGTTGGATGAGAAGAGAGGTAGTGGAGAAGGTGAAGGAAAAGAGGAATGCATTTTGGACCTACAAGTGATCCAACAGGGCAGCAGACAAAGAAGAATATGTGAAGAAATCCAGAGAAGTGAGCAGAGTGGTAAGGGCAGCAAAGGTGGCTAGGGAACGGAGGTTAGCGAGGTATCAAAGGAGGGAAAACTACTCACCTTAGTAATATTGTTTCATCCAGTATATTCTTCTATATTCATAACTGTATACAGTCTGCCTCCTAAGTAGAACTGCCCAGAGGAAATGGAACTATATGCAAATGATAGAACCTATCATTGCTCGAGACACATATTCAAACTGTTGCCCTCATAGATACATACATAGATACATAGACAGTGTCGGCAGATAAGGGCCTATGGCCCACCCAGTCTGCCCATTTAAGTTTGTAAGTTCAGTTTATGTTTTCCAGGAAGTCTGTTGCCCCTTACCCCTGACCTCCAGAATTCCTTTAGGTCTATCCCATGCATTCTTAAATCCCATGATTGTTTCAGCCCCCACCACTTCCTCTGGCAGGGTGTTCCACTTGTCCACCACCTGCTCTGTGAAGAAATTCTTCCTCACGCTTCTCTGAATTGTCCTCCTCCAACTTCATCCCATGCCCTCTAGTCCTGGAACATCTTTTCACTTAAAAATAGTGCATTCCCTGCACCCTGTTCCTCCCTGTAAGATACTTGTATGTCTCTATCATATCCCTCTCCTCCTCTCCTCCAGGGAGTACATGTTCAGTGCCTTCAACCTGTCCTCATAGGACTTGTGATGCAATCCATGCACCATCTTTGTTGTCCTCCTCTGAACCTTCTCTACTCCTGTCTATGTCCTCACGTAGGTAAGGTCTCCAGAACTGCACAGTGTACGCCAGGTGCGGCCTCACTAGTGTCTTGTATAGTGGAATTATGACCTCCCTTTTCCTGCTGGTGATGCCCCTGCCTATGCATCCCAGAATCCTACTTGCTTTACCTGCTGCCTTGTCACACTGTTTCCCTGCCTTGAGGTCATCAGAGATGATAACTCCAAGATCCCTTTCCTGTTTGGTGCATGCTATATCCTCACCCCCCCAACTGATATATTGTGCCAGGGTTTTGTGCCCCATATGCATTATCTTGCACTTCCTTGCATTGAATTTCAACTGCCAAACCCTGACCATTTCTTCAAGTTTCTGCAGGTCCTTCTCATTCTGTCTACACCCTCTGGTGTGTCTACTGTGTTACAGAGCTTTGTGTCATCAGCGAACAGTGAAATTCTGCCTTCTAGTCCTGTGCAATGTCACTGATGAAGATATTGAATAGCACCGTCCCAGCACTGATCCCTGTGGTACCCCACTGGTCACTCTTCCTCTGTGGAGTGACAGCCATTTACCACGACCCTCTGTGTCCTGCTGCCCAGCCAGTTACCTGCCCACCGCACTACTATCCTCCCACACCCATATTCCCCAGTTTGTAATAGTCTCTATGTGGCACAGTGTCAGAGGCCTTGCTGAAGTCCAGATAGGCCATGTCCACTGCCCTCCCCTGATCCACCTCCCTAGTCACCCAGTCAAAAAGTCAATGAGGTTGGTCTGACATGACCTTCCCCTGGTGAAACCATGCTGCCTTGGGTCCTGTAGTCCATTGACAACCAGATGTTCCACCAATCTCCTTCAGTAGTGCTTCCATGATCTTCCCCACTACTGAGGTGAGGCTGACTGGTCTGTAGTTCCCCGCTCTCTTTGTTCCCACTTTTGTATAAGGGGACTACATCTGCTATCCTCCAGTCTTGGGTACCTCCCTGTTTCTAGTGATCGGCTAAACAGGATAGCAAGAGGTTCAGCCACCACCTCTTATAGTTCTTAATGATCCTGGGTGCACCTCATCTGGCCCCATTGCTTTATCAACTCTTATTACTTCCAGTTCCTTCAGGACCCTTTCTCGTAAAGGGACTTGTGTCCATTTCTGCACCATTCTCATCCCTTGTACTCCATTCAGACCCATTACCATCCTCTTCCTCAGTAAAGACTGAGCAGAAATACCTGTTCAATATGTCAGCTTTACTGTTGTCATCCTCCACACAGCCCCCATCCTCCCCCTTCAGTCTCACTCATCCCTCCTTTGCCTTTCTTTTCACTTATGTACCTGTAAAGGTTTTGTCCTCTACCCACTGATTTTGCAATGTGTTCTGTCTGAGCTTTGACTTCCCTTACTGACCTCCTGCCTCCTTTTGCTTCTCCTGGTACTTCCCTATCCACTTCTGCCTGTGTCTTTTGTATTGCCTGAATGCAATCTTTTTGGCTTACTTTCTTTGTTACCTCTTTGAAAACCATAATGGTCTCCTCTTCCTTTTCCTTTTGCTAACCTGCTTAATACATAATTCTGTTGCTCTTGTAATCCCTATTTTAAATACTTCCCACTGTTCCGCAACCCTGATTCCTGCCCATTCCCCTTAATGCCTCTTTTTCAAGTATCTCCCATTTTCTCAAAGTTTGCCCCCTAAATCCAGGATACGTGTTTTGTGTGGTTTGGCTCTGCTCTTTCTGTGATTTCAAACCACAGTGACTGGTGGTCACTGTTCAGGTGCCCCCACTCTTACCCCATCACACTGTCCCTGTTTATGAGCACAAGGTCCAGTATTGCCTTCTGCCAAGTTGGTTCCATGACCAGTTGCTTGAGGAAGGCACCCTGAAGGGATTCCAGGATAAATCTGCTCCTAGTTGATGCTGCTGCTGGGATACTCCATCTACTGCAATGTTCCATTAATGCCTCAGATTTCGGTAACAGCCTACAAAGCAGAAGTACTACTTACCTACCTAAAGCTACCTTTGAATACGTAAAGGAACTAACTCCTTTAAACCAAATATGAACCCTGGTGGCTATTTAACTACAATCCAAAAACAGATACGTTTTATCCTGGAAACACAGGTAACCAAAGAATAAGAGTGAAATCCCACCAAAGTTAAAATGTACTTCAAGTAATGTGCACATACTTATGGGAATCCAAAATAAAATCAGTAGGCATGCTGAGGCTCTGGTTCTGGTAGGGAAGGCAGGGTGGGAGAGTTATGAATATAGAAGAATGCACTGGAAGAAATAATATTACTAAAGTGAGTAATTTTTTCTTCTAACCCCATGTATTCTTCTATATTCATAACTGTATGCAGACTTCAAAGCCGTATCTTTGAGGTGGGCAGAGAACCTACTTAGGAAAGAGGTTCTGTGACTACTGTTGTTCCAAATCTAGCATCACTTCTGGACAGTATGTCCGGACTGTAATGTTTAGTGAAAGTATGTACTGCCCTCCATATGGCAACTTTGCATATGTCCAGTAGGAGGACATCCCTTGAAGCTGCTATGGAAGCAGCTGCTCCCCAGTTGAGTGGGCCCTAAGTCCTGACGGGACCTGTCTGCCTGCTTTTTCATAGCAGAACTTTATGCAGCTGACTATCCAGCGAGAGATTGACCTCTTGGTAGCTGGTGTACCTTTTTTTACATCTCCATAGGTAAGGACTAACTGTTGTTTAGCCTCCCTATGATCTTCAGTGTAAGATATGTAATAGCTTGGAGCTCTCTTTACATCAAGACTGTGGAGTCTACATTCACCTGAGGTAGAATGCTCAGTGAAAAACACTAGTAGACTAATAGATTGATTCAAATGAAAATCTGACACCACCTTGGGGAGGAATTTTTTCAATCAATCAATCAAGTCTTTATTTAACCAGGCATTCATCGTTGAGCAGAAGCTCATTTGCAAGATGGACCTGGGTGGAGCATGAACAATTGTATAAACAGGTCAACACGGGTATTTACAAGGCAATACAGATAATACTGTTTACAGAGAGGAAGAAAAAGAAGTTCATATGTACATAGAATTATACAGATATTGTACAGATTACAGGGTATTTACTTACATAGAAGTGTCTATAGGAAGATAAAGCGGGTTATCTAAGGTTGCAGGAGGAAGTAACGAAGAAAAAATATATATACACTAGGTAGAGGTGAAGGTGGGGGAGGGGAAGGAGGTAGGGGGAGAAAGGCTAGGACGGCACGGTGCACAGAGAGGAGTTGGTAAAATGGGATGTAGAGAAGGTGGATGGAGAACGGAGTATGTGTGGAGCCCTGGGATTGGAATGCAGAAGCACGGGCATGGTAGGATGTCACAACCCGGGGTAGTGAACCCTATTCGAGGTTGGAAAGGAAGGATAAGGTGATGGACGGGCCTAGTGTTGATAAGACAGGGGGATAAGAGAGAGAACAATTAGGCTTGTGAGGAGCAAGCTGGGGGGTCAGTACTTAAAATTGGGTCTAGGCATGGCTATATACCAGTGCAGACACCGGTACTGGGTCTGAGTGGGTGAAGCAGTTACATACTTCTATGATTGTATGGAAATAAAGCATCTTGAAGGCATTTATACTGATTAGAGTGCTTAATTTGAAGGTTTTTTGTAGATCGTTCCATAAGGTAGGTAGCACGTAGCTTATGGTTGCCCTGCCAAAGCGGGATTTTGCTTTGGGTACTTTAAGTATAATAGCTGAGTAACTTCTTAACGTATTTCCCAATTATACTCAGGGGAAGACAGCAGGAGATATAGTAAGGCAACTTATTAGAAATGGCTCTATAGGTACAGAGAGCGGCGTTTCTGTGATGCCTGAACTTTAGTGATGTCCACCCCACTGCCACATATAGGGTGCAGTGGTGCATGTCGAAGGGAAGTCCCATTATAAACCTCAGTGCTTGATAGTAGAGTGTGTCCAGTTTAGCCATGTAAGAGTTGGGGCATTGGCTGTAGAGGAAATCAGTGTAATCAACCAATGATAGCAAAATGGATTGGACCAGTTGTTTCTTGGCATCTCTGGTGAGAAATTGGTTGATTCTAAAAAACAGGCCAATCCTTTGCCGAAGTAGTTTTAGCAAGTCCTCGATATGTTCAACGAAGGAGAGTCTTTGGTCTATCCAAACTCCCAGATACTTGAATTTGTATCAAATTCTAGTTTTTCACTTAGAACTGTGGTAATTTGGGGAACTGTCCCACTGGACACAGGGTTAGCTGTACGGATAAAAGGGGAGAGGACCATCGCTTTAGTTTTTTTGGCTTTAAGGAGTAGCTTTTTTGGGAGGAGTTGGCTTTGCAAAAGGTTGAATTCTGATTGTAGGTCATTGCAAGTAGCTTCAGGTGTTGGGCGACTCACGGAGAACTATATTATCTCAAACAGATGGATGTGGCTTCTTTTATACAGTAGTCGATGTTATTAATGTAGCTTGCAAAACGTAAGGGCCTAATATAGAACCTTGAGGTACCCTCTTGCAGAGTTTTTAAGGGGACAGGCCTCCTTCGGCTTTAACTTGTTGAAGGCGCCCTGTAAGATAGTCAGTAAACCAGCGACAGAGGAGGGTCCACACTATGGATTGAAGGGAGAGGAGAGGAGCAGACTATGGTCAACGGTGTCCAAAGCCTTGCTTAGATCAAGGAAAAACAGCACAAATAAAGTTTTGCTCTCAAGATTATGCTGCCAGTCATTAGTAACTTTGGCGAGGGCTGAGATAGTGCTATGTTTAGCTCTGAATCCGGATTGCATAGGATTTAGCAGTTCTCTAGACTCAAGGTGAGCCCTCAGCTGTGCAGTTACAATTTTCTCTAGGAGCTTGGACAGGACCGGAAGGAGAGAAATTGGCCTGTAGATATTGAGATCACCAAGGTCACCTGATTTGAACAGTGGTATAACATGTGCTGTCTTCCATATAGGTAGTAAGGTGCCCTGAGACAGGGATAAGTTAAAAAGGTGGGTGACGAGTATTGCTAGTACGTGGTAGACAATTTTTAGGAAGTAAGGGTCAAGGATGTCGGCCCAAGCACTTTTTCTAGAATCCAAATGAAGCAAGAAGTCCTCTACCTCTTTCAGTGAGGCAGGCTGAAGTGAGAAAGGTGGCAAAGCTATCAGAGTTTCAGGCAGTTGGCTGGCAGTCTGGGAGCGAAGTATGTTTGCAGGGGACTTATCAAATGCCATGCCTGCAATAGCAAAGTGGTTATTGAATGTGTCAAGTATTTCCATCTTTTTGGTTATAGTTGAGTTGCCAGAGGTAATCTTGGTTGGGAGTGAATTTCCTGGGGAGTGGCCTAGCAGATCATTGATTGTGTTCCAGAGCTTGAGTGGACTCTTTGTGGCAGAGTTGAGTTTGGATTTGAAGAAGGTGGCTTTCGATTCTCTGATTGTTTTGGTACATAAATTTCATAGTCTCCTGAACTGGTTCCAATCCTCTGCAGTGTTCAGTCTACGCGCTTTTTTTCCAGAGCTTATCTCTTTCTAGAAGCAAGGACTTGATCCGAGGGGTGAACCATTTACAGGTTTTGGTCCTAGTTCAAACTTTAATCAAGGGAGCATACTTATTAGGTAGTAATTTTGTATCCAGTTATTTAAATATTAAATCTGGTGTACCCCAGGGGTCAGTGCTAGGACTCATCCTATTCAATATATATACAAATGGTGTTGGATATCTGATGGATGAGGTCTGGCATCATTTGTATGCAGATGACACAGTATTGTATCTTGAAGGGAAATCTGTGGCAGGTATGCAGGAAAAATTACAGAAATATTTCAGTATATTACAAATATATTTTTCAGAACATGGTTTGGTTTTAAATCCACAAAAGTCACAGGTAATGCTGTTTTCAAATAAAAAAGTATCTTATGAATTTGGATATTGAGACATTGGATGGGTGTAGCCTGGCCTCTGAGGATTGTTATAAATACTTGGGAGTCTGGTTGGACTCCCATTGTAGTTGGGATTTTCATATTGATAACTTGATACAAAAACTGAGTAAAAAGTTGGGGGCATTGTATAAACATAGAAATTGTCTTTCATTTGATGCTAGGTTAAAGATTGTGAATTCGATGATAATTCCACATATTGATTATGGTGATGTCGTATATAAAGGGGCAGCTAGTGGCAGTTTGGAAAAGCTTGATGTTATCTATAATAGATATGTGCTTTTTGTTTTGGATGCACCTTGGAAAACACACTATTGCACCCTTTACAGGAACTTAAATTGGATATCCTTGACAGAACGGCGAAATATGCATGTGCATTGATTAATACATCACTGTTATTTTAAAAAAACACCAGGATATTTAGTGGAGTTCCTGGAGGAGTGGAATGTTAGGGAAGGGTTGAGACCTGCAGGGGAAATAAAATTTAGGGTACCATTTATGAGAACAGTGAGGGGCCAACATTGTTATGTATATGAGGGTCCGAAATTGTGGAACTTATTGCCAGGACATCTGAGGTTACGTACAAATAAAATATCTTGGAATGTAATAAGATCATGGCTTGTAAAGGAAGCAATGTCCTTAAAACTTGTTGTATTTGAGATATTTGCATATATGATATATTGTTGTAACTTTTATTTTTTCTTCCTTGTCTGTGTATGTATTGTGTTGCATGTATGTATAATGTATGTATTTGTATTTTCTTAAAAATGAAACTGATGTTCTCTATACAGTAGGACCCCATTGTAAATTAGCTGATGCTAAATTGGGTTTTATCCTGTTTTTGATATCAGAAATAAACTTTTTACTACTACTACTATTAAGGGCCCTTGATAGAATGTTGTGGAAGATATTGTAAGCTGACGTAATCATTTTGGCCAGATAGAAATCTTGCCACTGAGGGGAGTACTTAAGCTCGTTTAGGTAGGCATGTTCATTGAAGTTGCGCCTGGATCTCTTCACAGAGAACTTGCTGATGGGTGCTGGGTTGTTGGTGGATCTTACTCCCACAATAAAACAATGGTCGCTGGTGTCTGAGAAGAAGACATCAGCGTGGGAGAAAATGAGGTTTGCTCACCATTAGCACATCCAAAAGTGTATTTTTACTGGTGTTCTTCACGCTTGAGCATGTTGGTTCAGTAATAAGTTATGGCCAGCCTATGTTCATCACAGAAGGATGCAAGAGGCAGTAGAGAGAGCCAGTCAAAGTTGAGTTCTCCTAAAATAATAGTTTCTGGCAGCCCCTGTCCCAGCTTGTCACTTGGATATGACACAAGCTGTAGGCCAGCAGACGGTGGTCTGTAGCATCCTACTATGCAGAGTGCAGTAGTCTGTGTAATTTCCACTTTGAGAATTAGGCACTCAAATTCACTGGCAACAGATGCCGAGGACAAGCAGAAGGCAGAAAATTTGTCTTTAACGTAGCTACCTACCCCTCCTCCTCTGGCATGCCTATCAGCTCTGAACAAGGCATAGTTGGGCATGTTTACTTCTCTATTAGTGGTGTTGGGTCTAAGCCAAGTTTTGGAAATCACAAGTATGTCAGGAGAGGTATGATTTACCCAGGTTTGTATTAGGTTATCTTTTAAGGAGGCTACATATGTTAATGTGCAAGAAGCTTATTCCTTTTAAATTTGCTAGTTCTGCTGGCTAAGCAATAGCTTCTGAGAGCCAGGATTGAGTTCCTACGCTGCCTGAACATAGCAGGAGGATAAGTAGGATTTTATAAGAGCGCTAATTATAAGCTTGTAATTCCTGCCTTCCTCTTGTCTAGTAGATCTGATGTTTTTAGGGAGTGGAAAGTAGCCACCATAGAAGAGCTGATCTGTTGTAGCAAGAGCTAGTACCCCTACCACAATAGGTGGGGAGGAGATAGGAGTCTAAGTGGTGGGAGGTGGGCCTTGTGGTGGGGGAGTGTTATAAGTACTACTGGTATGTGTGGTCAAAGAGCAGGGTTTGAGGTATTGGTACTTGGAATCACGGAGGCAATTAAAGGATAAGTTGCCATGTGGTATACAGCACAAGGTGCCGTTGTAGACCAAACATGATGGTAGTTCAGGTGTCCAATGCTGGGCAGCTGGTATCAGCAGAAGAAGGGGCAGTGTAAGGAGCCATATAGGGCCCGACATGATGGTACCTCAGAAAAGGAGCCACTCAATTAGCCCAGGGGCCAGTGGAGTTGCTGGATTAATGCAGCTTATCAGTAGTTTTCTGATCCAGGTCGACCCGAATTTCAAAGCATTAAAAATATTTAGTGGTGAAGCCACAGCCAAGGAGAGCCTATGCGTTTTAGTAAGCCGAGGCCCTGAGAATTGGATTCGGTAGGCTGGACAGAGAAGAGGGGGATCATGAGCTAAGTCTCTATTGGTGGGACACTGCACCAGGGGACATGGACTAATATTTTGTTGGGAGCTACTGTATTTAATAATCAGCGGAGCTGGGGAGGGGGGTGGTCGAAAAAGTTGCAGCAGTTGCCGTACCTTGTAGGGCCTTGGGTCCTTGTCTGCAGTCTTGAGCGTCAGCTAGAGGGGCACCGACTGCCAGGTAGCGGGAAATCCTGCAGCTTAGGAGCTGGGAGCCTGGGTGGCAGTTCCTCAGCTGAGGGAGAGAAGGAGAGTGAGGATTAATAAAGGGGATTCACATAAAGGGTTAGACAGAACAGCGGGGAGTCCAAAATTTGCAGAACAAAAGGACGTGTATTACTTTGGCGCCCAAAAGTGTCTCGGGCCAGTGCATGTATGCAGAGAAAGGGCTGTAAAACACTAGATTTTTTTCCCAAACCACAATTCACATCCTTTCAATTACAGACTGGGTTAACACTTCAGCTTTTTGACATTTGCCCCAACATAAACATTTTTAGGGTTTAAAATCAAAGAGCAGAAGCCGGCTTTCACCAGGGACCAATCAGAGCATGGTCTGAGAGGGCACTCGCAATCCGGTTTGTATTGCGGCAGTTGCCGCACCTTGTAGAGCCTTGGGTCCGTGTTTCGCAGTCTTGGCGATCAGCTGAGGGGGCTTGACGTCCGGTAGTTGAGAATTCGCAGCTTAGGAGTTGGGAGCCTGGTGGCAGTTCCTCGCTGAGGGAGAGAAGGAGAGCAAGGATTAATAAAGGAATTCACACAAAAGGTTCGACAGAACAACAGGGAGTCCAGAATTTGCAGAACAAAAGGACGTGTATGGTACCAGCAATGCCAAAAGAGATAGTGAGGAGTAGTAGTAGGTAATTGCACCCCATGGTAGTTTGTTTGGTGTTACTGGCCTGCTTAGCTGCTAGCTGGTTTATAGTTGAAAGGGTATATAGTCGAATTAGGGTAAGGTCCCCAACAATAGGGCAGGTAGAGCAGTAATTGAGAGGAGTTAGATGGAGTGGCTGGAGAAAAGGTTGAGAGCAAATGTGTGATCCTGTGGGTGGGACTGCTTTAAAAAGGGGTGGTGAGAAAGTGGGTCAAGTCAGGTATTGAAGACAGGGAGGCCAGTAGCATGAAAATGTGCAGCAGTGGCATGACCAATCAGCTGCTAGGTTGAGGAAGGGGCGGAGTAAGGGTTCATTTAATACTGTGAGGAAGAGGGTGGGGGAGTGGGTGAAAAAATACAGTTCAGAACACAGCACAGAAAGAGATTTCCTTGAGATCAGGAAGCGCAAGGCATTGGAAAATCAGCCAAGGAGTAAAGCTGCCAATCAGTGCCTGGTTCCTCCACTTGGCATCCAGTCAAAACAGTGGCATTCAAAACCATGAGTTTCGCAGGTCTGGTGTGTACCTGAATCTGTCCGGGGGTCAGTCTGGTGCTCTGTTCACTGTGGCCTGCTCGGAGAGAGCCAGGGCCACAGGAGCAGCTTGGAAAGCCCGCAGATGGGCTGTCTGAATCTGTCTGGGGGTCAGTCGGGTGGTCTGCTAGCTGTGGCCTGCTCGGGGAGAGCCAAGGTCACAGGAGCAGCTTGGGAAGCCCGCAGATGGGCTGTCTGAATCTGTCTGGGGTCAGTCAGGTGGTCTGTTAGCTAGCTCAGTAGCTAGGTCCAGCAGTCAAACATCAGCTACTATACAATACAGTTTGTCCAGCACTAGACTGCACAGCATTAAGTAACACAGAGACTAGACTAGTGGCTTGTAATAGACCAGCTAAGATGGCAGGTAAAGTAAGACCAATTGATGCAAAACATATGTAGATTACATTAACAAAAATTCAGTCCAGAACACAGCACAGAAAGAGATTTCCCTGATATCCGGAAGCGCCAGGCATTGGAAAATCAGCCAAGGAGTAAAGCTGCCAATCAGTGCCTGGTTCCTCCACTGGGCATCCAGTCAAAACAGTGACATTCAAAACCACGAGTTTCGGAGGTCCGGTGCGTACCTGAATCTGTCCGGGGGTCAGTCGGGTGGTCTGTTCACTGTGGCCTGCTCGGGAAGAACCAGGGCCACAGGAGCAGCTTGGAAAGCCCGCAGATGGGCTGTCTGAATCTGTCTGGGGGTCAGTCGGGTGGTCTGTTAGCTGTGGCCTGCTCGGGAGAGCCAAGGCCACAGGAGCAGCTTGGGAAGCCCGCAGATGGGCTGTCTGATTCTGTCTGCGGGTCAGTCGGGTGATCTGTTAGCTGTGGCCTGCCCTGGGTGAGCCAAGGCCACAGGAGCAGCTTGGGAAGCCCGCAGATTCTGAGTGCCACTTTATCATTGTGAAAACACAAATAGTCCTTTTCTATGCATGGAGCCTGAAGCTCACTTATTCTTCTACCAGAGTCAGCCACTAAAAATATAGCTTCATGTAACATATACTGGGGTGAGCTGAAGACATAGGTTCGGAAGGTGACCTCATAAATTGAGCGATACAAATGTTCAAGTCCCACCTAAGGTCAGGTTCCCTAATGGGTGGGTATGTGTGACACAGACCTTTGAAAAAACTTCTTAAAAATAGGACCAGCTGCTATAGAGATGGTTCTACCCACCGAAATTTGAGCAGAGATAGATGCCAAGTGAACTCTTAGGGGAGTATGCTTAAGGCCCTGATCATGCAAGAAAGTAAGATATTCAAGGAGGGTCGAAATTCCTACTGAAGCAGGTTCGATGCTGTGCACGTTGCACCAAGAGAAAAATATTTCCCATTTAACTGAATAGGTTTTCTTAGTAGAGGATTTTCTATACCCCTTAAGTATGTGCAAAACTGCTTGTATGAGATTCAGATTTGTAAATTCTGTCTTCAAGAGCCAAGCTTTGAGACTGAGGGAGCTGAGGCTGGGGTACCCTATTTTGCCTTGGTGGGAGGTCAACAAGTTGTGCCTCTGAGGAAGATGTATCGGTCTGGATGCCGACATGGATAACAGGAGAGGGTACCAATGCTGTCTGGGCCAGTCTGGGGCAATGAGGATCATTGAAGCAGACTGGGACCTGAGCTTGATCAGGACTCTGAGAATGAGAGGGAAGGGAGGAAAAGCATACAGGCTTCTTCCTGACCAGTCCAGTACCATGGCATCCACTGGGATTGTGCCCCTGGCTGGAGGCCTGCAACAAAACAGTGGTAGTTTGTGGTTCTCTTGAGAGGCAAAGAGGTCTACTTCTGTGGTATCCCACCTTCTAAATACTGAATTTACCACTTGTGTGTCCAGGGACCACTTGTGGTGGCCCTGTCTAATTCTGCTGAGGGCATCTGCTAGAATGTTGTCCTGCCCTGGGACATGGACAGCTTGCAGAGTTGTTTTTATACAGTATGCCAGATCCCCCAGTTTCATGGCCTCTGAACACAGAGGATCTGATTGTGTACCTCCCTGCTTGTTTATATAGTACATTGTTGTGGTATTGTCTGTTCTGACTTGTACCACCTTGCCTTGCACCAAATGAGCAAAGGCCTTTAGAGCTAGAAGTACAGGTAGGAGCTCTAGGAGATTTATGTGAAGAAGGGATTCTGTCCTGGACCAAATCCCATGGATGGTGTGTTCCCCCATGTGAGCGTCCCATCCCAATAAAAAAGCATCTGTTGTAAGAATAAAGGAGGGGTTCTCCTTTTGGAAAGGGACTCCTTGCCTTAAGTCGTCTGAATGTTTCCACTACTGTAAGGCTTGAATAACGGCCTCTGTTACTGGGATGGGTTTTTACAGTTTGTCTCTTCTGTGTGACAAATGAGACCTGAGGTGAGACTGCAAGTCTCTCATTCTGTATCTTGCCCCTGAAACAATACCTGTTGCTGCAGCTATATGACCCAGAATCTGCATATAGTGTCTTGCTAGGCATGGCTGGTTTTGTTTGAAAGAAGCAGCCTGTCCTGAGGGAGGAAAGCTCTTCCCTGAGTTGTATCCAGCTCTGCTGCTATGAATTGAAGCACCTGAACAGGGGTAAGAACAGACTTTTCTTGATTTATCAGAAATCTTAGGGATTGCAGGAGATGCACTGCTGATTGCAAGTGCTCCGAGACCTGTTGTGGGGACTTTCCCACAACCAGACAATTGTCCAGATAAGGGAAGACTAGAATACCAGACCTTCTTAGATGTGCCACTACTACAGCTAGGCACTTTTTGAATACCCTGGGTGCTGAAGTCAGACAGAAGGGAAGGGAAGTGAACTGGTAATGGCCTGAAAGGAGCCTTAACCTGAGATACTTTCTGTGAGACTGCCTTATTGGGATGTGAAAATAGGCATCCCTTATATCTAAGACTGCCAGCCAATCCCCCTGCTGGATAACTGGTAGTATGGACGACAGGATAACCATCTTGAAGCTTGATTTCACTAGAAATTTGTTGAGAGATTTGAGATCCAGACTGGGTCGCCACTCCCCATTTTTCTTTTTGGTCAGAAAGTAACGGGAATAGAAATCCTTTCCCCTGAGAGGCACTGGTACACGTTCCACTGCTTTCATGTGGAGCAATTCCTGCACCTCCTTCTGCAAGAGTTTGCCCTCCATGAGGGAAGCTGGCTTGAAGAATCTTGATTTTAGAGAAGGAAGGGATTTGAAGCATAGGGACAAACCCTGATTTACCACCTCCAGAACCCACTTGTCTGTGGTGATAGAAACCCAAGTCTGGAGACCAAGGCGCAAAAAGGGGGGAGGGGGAGGAGTGGCCCTGTATATCAATGAAAATATCAAAGCTACAGAAATTCAGAATACACATAAGGAGCCAGAAGAACTGTGGGTCACCCTGGAAACAGGAAAGAGGACAGCCATAAGAACTGGGGTTGTCTACAGGCCCCCAGACCAGGGGGAGGACATAGACACATTACTGTTAGAAGATATACAAAACATGACAGCTAAAGGGGAGGTTCTGATAATGGGAGACTTCAACATGCCGGATACAGATTGGTCAATACCAGCAGGAACATCTGCCAGAACTAGACATATAGTGGATTCCTGCAGGGATGGCCTCAAACAACTGGTACAGCAACCCACAAGAGACAAGGCTATCCTAGATCTAGTACTGACTAACAGGAAGGGATCACAGATCTCCAGGTAGAAGGTCACCTAAGGCCAGTGACCATCACATGGTATGGTTCAATTTAGCTACATCTAAATCATCTCATTCCAAGGCACAAATATGGGACTTCAGAGGAGCTGACTTTGATAAGATGGCCAACAGAGTTAAGCTAGCCTGGCAAAGAGAAACACAGGTGAGGGGTACAGGCAAAGTGGGCAAGCATTAAGGATGCAATACTTGAAGCAACATCCCATTGTGTTAGACAGAAAAGGAAGTGCAAAAGAAGAAGGAAACCACTTTGGTTCTCAAATACAGTAGCAGAAAAGGTCAGAGCCAAAAGGCTGGCCTTCAGGAAATATAAGGGAACACAGCAGGATGAAGATATGGAGGCATACCAAACTGCCCTAAGGGAAGCAGGGAAGGCAGTAAGGCAGGCAAGGTCCCAAACTGAGGAAACACTAGCACGAACAGTAAAAGAAGATGACAAGACTTTCTATAGATACATTAGTGAAAGGAGAAAGTCCAGAGGGGGTATTGCTAAGCTTAATGGAGAAAAGGGAGCAAGTGAGGAGGAGAACCCTGAAAAGGCATCTATCCTAAATAGATACTTTTGCTCAGTATTTACTGAAGAGAAGGTAGGGTAGGGCAGGGCCCACAGCTCAGCATCATGGACACAGGGGGAAGGGAGGTGAGCACTACTCCCTTCACAAAAGAAAGGGTCCTGCAAGAGCTTGCTAAGCTCAGGGTGGATAAGGCAATGGGACCTGATGGCATACATCCCAGGGTACTTAAGGAGCTAAAGGTGGAACTAGCAGAGCCATTAGCAGAACTGTTTAGTGAGTCTCGAGCACAGGAGAGGTCCCAGAAGACTGAGAAGGGCTCATGTGATCCCACTCCACAAGAGTGGTAGCAGGGAGAAGGCAGGGAACTACAGACCAGTCAGTCTTACCTCAGTAGTGGGCAAGATTACGGAGGCACCCTTAAGGAAAGGATAGTGCAACACCTGGAACCTATAGCACAGGATCCAAGACAACATGGGTTTACAAAAGGAAGGTCCTGTGAAACTAATCTCATAGATTTCTTGACTGGGTAACCAGAATGGTGGACCAAGGGGAGCAGTGATGCACCACCTTGGACTTCAGCAAAGCTTTTGACACTGTTTCACATAGAAGATTGATAAATAAGTTGCAGGCTCGGGTGGCCGTAGTTGGTCAACTGGGTGGCAAACTGGTTGACGCAGAAAACAGAGTGGTGGTAAATGGTATACAGTCAGAAGAAATGCAAGTCACAAGTGGGTACCTGGGATCAGTCCTGGGGCCAGTCCTTCAACATCTTCATTAGTGACCTTGCAGATGGACTAGAGAGTAAGGCTTGTCTGTTTGCAGATGACACCAAGATCTGCAACAGAGTAGATGATCCAGATGGGTGGGCAAATGAGAAGAGATCTGGATAAACTAGCAAAATGGTCAGAAGAGTGGCAACGGGATTTAATGCAAAGAAGTGCAAAGTCATGCACATAGGGAAGAGAAACCTGAAACCACCTATAGGCTGGGAGGGAGTTGCTAGCAGTCACAAAGGAAGAAAGAGACTTGGCATCAACATCACTGATGACCTGAAATCATCCAAGCAGACCTCTAAAGCAGTAGGTAAGGCTAGGGCGGTTAGGGTGTATTAGTAGGGGTATCACAAGTCGTAAAGGAGGTAAAATCCTCTTACAAGACACTGGTTAGGCCCTATCTGGAGTACTCGTGCAGTATTGGAGGCCATACCTTCACAAGGACATTAACCAAATTGAGGCAGTCCAGAGAAGGGCAACCAAATGGTGCAGCGACTGCATCAGAAGACATATGAGGACAGATTAACAGAGCTCAATATGTATACCCTTGAGCAAAGGAGGGAGAGGTGATATGATCAAGGCATTCAAACACCTTAAGGGCATTAACAAGGTGAAAGAGTCTAACATGTTTAAATATAAGAAAATAGCAGGACAAGAGGACACAGCATGAGATTAGAGGGAGGCCGATTAAGGGGAATGTGGAAATTATTTTCACAGAAAGGTGGTGGATGGATTGAATGGCTTACCACAAGAAGTGGTGGCTATGAATACAGTGCAGGGCTTCAAACAGGCATGGGATAGGCATAAGGAGCAATACAAATGACTCTGAATAGATTGGCCACTGACAGAGCAAAGGCCGATGGCACATTTATAAGGTAGAAAAAGAAATGGGCAGACTGGATGGGCCTTGCAGTCCTTATCTGCCATCAACTTCTATGTTTCTATGGAGGACGTAAGTCAGCCTGCCCCCTACTGGTACTGGGGAGGTGACCTTGACCAACTGGTCAGGGGTTTTGTTTTGGGGGTGCCTGAGCTTGGACAGATTGGGAACCCCTTCTGGAACCCCTCCTGCCTCTAGACCTGAAGTACCCAGTCTGCTGTGGTAGTGCTGTTGCTGGAAAGCAGCCTGGCCCTGATAAAAAGGCCTCCCATAAGGGGACCCTCCCCTTCCATAAGGCCTATAGGTAGGGGTAGGCCTGTCCCTGGAAGAGTTACTTTTGTAGGTGGCCTTGTATTTATCCACCTTTTTCATGTAATCCTCAGTGTACTTTCCAAGCATGGAGTTGTTCTCCACAGGAAAATCCATGGCCTTGGCCTAGGTATCCTGAGTGAAATTAGTGGCTCTAAGCTATGCCAGTCTTTGCAGAGCCACTGACAGAGCCATCCACCTGGCAGCATTGTCATTAGCATCAGCTGCCATCTGGAACTGATATTCAGCAGCTTCCAGACCAAATCTAGCTGTCTCTGCCAGATCGTCAGAAAGGGGCGAGGGGGCCTTCTCTGACATAGCCAGTACTGATTGCCACAGTATTTTCTGATACTATGCTGCATATGCCTGGTAATTAGCCTGCCTCACACCTAAGGAGGCAGCTAAATAACCCTTCTTAGACATACCATCTTTTCTGGAATCTCTTCAGGAGGGTGGTAAGAGAGAGGGACCCTTGCCTTTTCACAGGCTGCCTGTTGGACTATCCCTTGATGGTCAAGGTGGGAGTATAAGAACTCTGCACCTTCTCTGTCCAACTGGTATTTCTTATCATACTTCCTATCTATAGGGGGAAGAGAATTAGGAGACTGTAAAATCTTTAGCAAGTCTTTTATAAAGAACTTGTTAGTTGACAGGAACACCTTTTTTGTGGGTGTTAAACCCATAATTTTCAAATATTCACCCTCCTCCTCATCATCAACCACTTCAGTGGTAGCCAAATCTAAGACATCCACTATTTTTCTCACAAAGAAAAGTGAGATGAAAAATCCTCAGGTTGAGGAGGAGAACCGAACTCCTGCTCAGGTGAGATTTCAGGCTCTATGGGCTCATCCTGTTCAGGATCCAGCTCACCATAATCTTCACACTCAGGCTCCTGTGGTTCAGGAACAGGTGCTGGAGCAGACGGCCTTGGAGGAGCAGGCTGAATAGGCAAGATACCCTGTAAAGCCTGTAAAACTGTCATAGCCTGAGCTATCTCCACTGCAGATGGCAGTCTATGAGACACAGTAGAAACCCCTTGAGGTGCAGGAGCCTGGGGTTTTAAGTGTTTGGTTTTCTTGGATTTCTTGAAGGGGGCTGGAGCACTCGCCCTTTTCAAAGAGCCAGAAACACCCTTATCAGGGGTGATAACAGCAGGCAAAGCGGTTTCATCCGCATTTTTTGATGACTGGTTAGAGCCTGATCGACCACTATCCACTTTTTTTCTCAGCCTTTCCATTCTTTTCTCAGTAGTTTTTTGAGGAAAGGACTTACATATGGCACAGTCTGCTGAAAAATGCTCAGATCCTAAGCAGAATAAACACAAATCGTGTTTGTCAGTTTGGCAAGCATGTCCCCACACTTAATACAATTTTTAAAACCTGGGGGACCAGTCTTTTTCTTTGGTTTTTCTTGTAATTCCAATTCCAGGAGAAAAACCAATAACCACTTATTAGTATTCAAACAATTTTTTTTTTTTTTGTCGGTTCAGGAACCGGTAAAGGATCCGAGAAAGAACTGATAACTTTTCAAACCGAACCGGGTCAGCGGTTCACAGAAACCAGAGTATCGGTTCAAAAGAACCGACCACTCGGTTCTCCAAAATACAAGTAATAAACACAAAAAATCACAGAATATAAGGCAAAATAATGCTAAACTATGGTGAAAAACTCCAAAATTAACTAAGAATACCCCGGTTCCTCAGCGGTTATCCCGAACCTTGAGGAACCGAGAAAAAGTACAATTTTACCATTAATCTAAAATAAAACTAACTAAAAAGATAGCTAGAACTAAATTAAACAATAAACAAAGGCAGCAGCTTAAATATAGACTTAAAAATCCTTATTTAAACTGGAATCGGCACAAACAGTTGAGAGGAAGCTCTGCAGGTGTCTGACTTGTCAGGCGGAGTGAGAAATTTGAGACGTTAATGGAATGTTGCAGTAGATGAGGGCAGCGGTTTGAATATGTGTCTCAAGCAATGATAGGTTCTATCATTTGCATATAGTTCCATTTCTCTCTGGGCAGTTCTACTTAGGAGGCAGACTGTATACAGTTATGAATATAGAAGAACACATGGGGTTAGAAAAGGGGGCTGAGCAGGCAGAAGTACTTAATGAATACTTCTGCTCAGCCTTCACCAAGGAGAGGGATGGGCCCACACCTGAGAGGAAGGCGAGGTGGCAGAGAGTGGGGGAGAAGCATCCATGAATGGGGAAATCATGGTGGAAAGGGTGAGGGCCGGCCTTAGGTCCCTGAAGGTGAACAAGGCACCTGACCCAGACGGAGTCCACCCCAGGGTGCTGAGAGAGTTAGCAGAGGTATTAGCAGGACCACTGCAAGATCTGTTCCTTACCTCTTTGAACTTGGGGTGCATGCCCAGAGACTGGAGGGAAGCATATGTGGTACCTCTCCATAACAGTGGGTGAGCCTTACTGCAATTGTGGGAAAACTGATGGAGACAATCCTCAAGGTAAGGCTGGTGCAATTTCTTAAGGATAACAATCTCCAGGACAGCAGGTGACACAGGTTTGTCTCAGGCAGATCCTGCCAGACAAACTTGGTTGATTTTTACAACTGGGTTATGAGGGCACTAGACAGGGGACATGCAGTGGATGTCCTCTCTATCTGGATTTCACCAAGGTCTTTGACTCAGTGCCACACGGTAGGCCGACCAGCAAGTTGAAGAGTCTGGGAATAGGGAAGAAAATGGTCAGATGGGTCAAGAACTGGCTGCAGGGTAGACAGCAGAAGGTAGCAGTGAGGGGGGAGACATCTGAACCCAGGGCAGTAACAAGTGGTGTACCACAGGGCTCGGTGCTGGGACCAGTTCTGTTTAACATTTTCATAGCCGACATTGCAGTAGGGATTAAGAGCGAGACCAGTCTCTTCACAGATGAGACAAAGATTTGTGCAGAAGTAGATGGGGAGGGGAGGGAGCAAAAGTACTTCAGGAGGATTTGATGAAACTGAAGGAATGGTCTCACATTTAGCAGCTTGGTTTCAATGCCAAGAAGTGCAAAGTGATGCATTTAGAAGGCAAGAACCCAGGACACAGTTACTGGCTGGAGGGTGTCCTGTTAACAAAATCCAAGGAGGAGAAGGTTCTAGGAGTGCTGGTAAGTGGGGAGATGAACCATTGTGCTCAGTGCAGGAAGGCAGTAGTGAAGGCAAACAGGATACTAGGTTGCATAGCAAGGGGGATTACTCTCAGGAGTGGGGAGGTCATCTTGCCCTGTATAGGTCCCTTGTGAGACAGTACCTAGAGTACTGCGTGCAATTCTGGCACCCCTACTTGAAAAGGGACATCAAACTACTGGAAGGAGTACAGCACAGGGCAACAAAAGTGATCTTGGGGTTGGGGGACAGACCATATAAGGAGAGACTGAGAGAGCTCATTATGTATACCCTGGAGGAAAGAAGGGAGAGATGGGATATGATTGAGACCTTCAAGTGCCTGAAGGGTTTGAACAGAGTAGACAACAGGTGTATATTCAGTCTGAAAGGCAGAAGGGAAACCAGGGGACACTCCATGAAGTTGGAAGGGCATGTTCAAGAGGGAATGGAGGAGGCACTATTTCATAGAAAGGGTGGTGGCAGGGTAGAACGCTCTGCCAGAGAAGTCGTATTGCTGCAGAGTGTTGGTGGCTTCAAGAGGGGTGGGAGAGATTTAAGGGGAGGTACAAACCAGGAGGGCGCGAGTGGGAGAGGCATATGAGGGAGGGGGCAGCTGCAGTCTAATGGATTGAAGTGCTGCACATTCGAGCAGACTGAATGGCCTGTATCTGCTGGCAATTTCATATGTTCATACATTAGTACACTTCAAGGGGTGTGTAGTAATGGGATTTACTCACTTCTCATGTGGTTAAAGTTCCATAGCTGCACCTCATGACACACCACATGAGGCAAGGGTAAATCCCACAACAACACACGCCCTGCTGTGCATTAATGTAATCACAATAATACACGTCAGGGTGTGTGTAGTAGTGGGATTTATTCACTTCTCATATGGTTAAAATCTTGTAGCTGCACCTCATGACATACCACATGAGGAGAGGGTAAATCCCACAACAACATACGCCCTGCTGTGCAATAATATAATCACAAAAATACTCTTCAGAGTGTGTGTAGTAGTGGGATTTACTTACTTCTCATGTGGTTAAAGACCCACAGCTGCACCTCATGACACAATACACAAGGTGTGGATAAATCCCACACTAACACACATGCTGTCGTGTATTGTTGCTTAAGCATTTTCTGATGAAGAACTAGATTTTAACATTAATGTCTGACAGTATGTTATGCTTTAAATCAGCACTCTTCAGTGGCAGAACTGCAAATTTTTGAAGGGACAGTGGGACGTTTTGAGGCAAAATTAAGGACATCCCTGAAAAAGCAGGGACAGTTAAGAGGTATGTTCCTAATAGACTACATGTGTATTATACTGTCCTCAGAGCACATGGATAATTTATGGTCTCCCTCTATCACTCATGGCATGTGACAGGGGAACTGGTATCAGGTGGGAGGGGCTTGCTCTAGGTGCACAAGCTAGCCTCCCATCTACACAAAGTGCTGTTTAGAGGAAAATCCCAGATGGTGTGCATAGAAACATAGAATTTGACAGCAGATAAGGGCTGCTTGGCCGACCTAGTCTGCTCATTTTTCTACCTAACAGATAAGCTGCAGATCCTAGTTAACTAACAGTTTACTTCCTCCTACCCCCCACTAGGACTGCCTTATGTCCGTCCCATGCATTCCTGTAATTTAACATTTTATTATTATTCTTGGACAGAACACACACACACAAAGGCAGAGTGTTGCACATACAGATCTGACTCATACCGCAACATTTAGTATGACCAGTTAATGAAATTAACAAAGTATTCTCTCAATTAGCTGCAAACCTTAAAGGGTATGACTTAAAATACTATCCATATTACAGACCTTGAAGCCAGAGGTTAATAAGCCAATGTAATGTCGCTCCCCCCAGATGGAGGAGAGCCTAGTGCTACATACATAAATTACACAAAAAAAGAAAGATATGACAAAAAGGTTGGAGTAATATTTAACTACTCTACCTACGGTATGTCCTACTACCATGCAGGTTGTAATATCAACTATATACAAAAAGGCAATCTTTTAATTTTTCAAAAGGATAAATATGATTGGAGTGGAGAAAGGGAAAAGGGGGGGCTTAAAAAAAAATAGTACCCAGACCTTTATAATGAAGGGGAAAAATCTAAGAAGTGGAACTGGAAGGAGTGTTATGACAATACTTGGACCTCAAATAAGGCTGCCAACATTTGTCATACCAGGTTAGAGAGCCTTGGGCAAAGCTGGAGATCCTCTCAAACATGGCCCCTTGGGCAAGAGCCAGAAGGAACTCATAAAAAATAGGAATCTCCGAGGTTCTCCATCTCGTCAGTATGAGTCTCTTGGCCAATGCCCCGACCAAAGCGATCCATTGTGCCTCTGGACTGCACTTCGGCATCTCAGAGCTACCACAGCCAAGAAGGAGTAAAGAGGGGTGTGGAAAAATATAGGGGAACACCTGTTGGCACATGTCCTGAATTGCTAGCCAGAAATGCTGAAGGTTGGGACAGTCTCAGAATATATGGAACAGATGAACACCTTGGTTGCCACATCTCCAGCAAGTGTCAGCCGAGATGAGTCCATTCTTAACTAGTTTAACCGGGTCTTTATACCATCTATGGAGGCTCTTATTCATAATAAGTCGTGTTCACCCACCCCGGCAGGCTAGATGGATTCGTATCCAACCTTGTTCCCATTGTTGTTCTGAAATAGAGGTCTGTAGTTCTTTTCCCCGTTGCAGTCTGGCATTTTGGGAAGGATCTGGGGTGGAGTCTCTGAGGGCATTATGTACGCTGCTAGCTTTATTCTTGATAAGTTTACTCCATGAAAGTGTAGGGTGTTTTTTTTTTTTGTAATGAATTATTATGGGGGGAATTTGGGAGAAGAGATATAGCATCTCTTAACTGAAGGTATCTCCAAAAGTGAGAAGAAGGGAGATGATATCTTGCCCTCAGAGATTCAAAGGAGTCCATAACAGTGGTCCCAGGGAGTAGGAGATCCTGTATCAAGGAAATGCCCTATACCTTCCAAATTTTCCAGTGCAAGGTGGAGTCCCCTATTTTCAGGGCCTGATTGTCCCATAGAGGCATATATTCTCAAGGGGCTGGGTCATGGCCCAGCAGAGCCATTGCTTGCTTCCAGTATTTTACTGATAATATAGAAGGGGAAAGGCCCGAAGGCAAATTTTTCTTACCATATAAGGTGACCGCTGGGGAGGGAGTGTGAGTTAGGGAGGAGTCTAACTGGAGCCAGTGTGGGGAGGCCTGTCTGAATTTAGAAAACCGTCTAAGAGTCTGAGCCAGAACAAAGGCCATATGATACCGCTGCAACCAGGGAAGTCCCCAACCATCCCTTTTCCAGTGTTGCCGAAGTTTAAGTTTACTATATCTAGGGGGTGCACCCTCCCATATAAAATTGCCCATCAGGGTCTCCAATTTCTGAAACCACTTCTGGGGTATAGACAAAGGTAGAGAGCCAATAGATAAAGCATCTTAGGCGCAGCCATCATTTTGCTCGAATTAATTTTCCTAGCTAGTGAAAGCTTCAATGCTTTCCATCTTTCTATGTCTACCCCAAGTGTATCAATCAGGGAATTGAAATTAGCTGCAAGCATTTTAAGTGGATCCGGGTGTAAAATAATACCAAGGTATTTTATACCTTGAAGGGACCATTTTAGCCCCATGGCGATAAACTCTTTTCCAGAGGCTAAGGAATTCAGCGGAAGAATTTCAGTTTTGGACTGATTTAATTTTAGACCTGATATCTTGGTAAAATCAGTCAAAATGCTAAAGATTGTCTGAATCCCTAGTGAAGTATGTTCAGTAGTAATAAGGAGATCATCTGCATATAAGAATGTTTTATAGTTGGCGTCACCCACCTGAATACCAGGGATAGAGTTGGAGGACCTGAGTGCAATGGCCAGGGGCTCCATAGCTAGAATGAATACAGAGGGGAGAAAGGGCATCCCTGTCTCCTACCCTTCTGTAATTGGAAGGGCCGAGATATGGTGCCATTAGTCAAAACCGAGGCTAAGGGGGCAGTATATGAAAGCTTTATCCAGGCAATGTATTCTGGGCCAAAACCCATAGTGAAGAGAGTATGACATAGAAAGGCCCATTCGACCGAATCAAAGGCCTTTCCGAAGTCGATGGCCAAAGCTACTGAAGGGGTTAGTGAGAGTTTGACAGAGTGCATTAGAGACCCTAGGGTTCTGTGGTGGTCCAACCTCAGATGGCCCTTAACAAAACCCACTTGGGATGGGTTAACCAAGACCTGCAAAAGGGGTTCAAGCTGGCCTGCAAGAACCTTGGCCAATATCTTGGCATCTGCATTAATTAGAGAGATGGGGCGATAACTACCTGGAGACAATGGATATTTCCCTGTTTGTGGAAGCACTGTAATAGTGGCTTCTCTCATGGAGGGGGCAGATGTCCATTAAGTAAAGAATGTCGGAATACCCAAACCAAATAAGGGGCCAGGTTAAAACCACAGAGTCTATACAAATCTATAGGCAATCCATCTTTCACTGGGGTTTTACGTGGATTCAAAGAGTGAATCGCCTGATTAACTTCTTCAGCTGTTATCGGGGTTTCTAACAGTTTGGAATCACAATCGGAAATTCTGGGAATGGGTAATGAGGATAGGTAAGCTTGGATCTTAGCTGGATCAGGGGGGCTCGGAGAAGCATATCAATTTTCATAGAACTGGGACATGATTAAATTTATCCCAGAGTTCGTATGACATGGGATCCCTGTTGTATCTACCAGTGCATGTATCACCTTAGAGGCTTGCTGATGTTTAATACGGTAGGCCAATAGCTTGCTGGCCTTTTCTCCCCCTTCCCAGAAAGCATGGCGCACGCATCTAAGGTTTAGCTCAGCTTGCCGAGATTAATGGGTGTTAAGGGAGATTCGTGTGCTGGCTAATTGCGCTAATAGAACTGAAGATGGGGATTGATTTTTAAGGGCTTTGTATTGGGATTCCAAATTGTATAGTCGCTTCTCCAATGCCCTCTGATCAGCTGCCCGGCAGTGCCTCCTGGCAGCAGCAAAAGCTATTATCCTACCCCGAATGGTAGCTTTAAAAGCCTCCCATAGGGTCGAGTCGGATACCTCCCCATTGTCACTGTCCATCCAGTATTCTGATACTGCCGGGCCAATCCAATCTAAATAGGTTACATCTTCTAGCAGGAGAGGGTTTAAATGCCATGCATGGGACTGATAGGGATCATGTCCCCTTTTGACAACTAATTCCAGAGGAGCATGATCGGAAACATAAATTGGGTGCATCAAGGCCCTAACCACCTTTTCGTATAACCCAGAAGATATGAGACAGAGGACTATCCTGCTGGACGATCCGTGGGTTGGGGAAAAACATGAATAATCATGCATTCCTGGGTGTAATGTCCTCCAAGCATCCAATAATCCAAGTTCAGACATTAGTTTCTCTACTGCTCTCCTAGCCTGTCTGTGGGGTTCAGGGGATTTATTGCTTCTATCTATAGTATGATCTAATGTTAAATTAAAATCCCCTCCTAAAAGTATTGGGGCTCTATTTTTGTTGAAGTTCAACATGGCCTGATTTAACTGTGTGAAAAAATTACGGGCAATCCTGATTGGGAGCATATATGTTAGCCAGGACCAAGGGGCCTTCAGGGGTTTCAACTTCTGTAATAATCCATCTCCCTTCCTGATCTCGTATGTAGTCCTTCACCTTCCATCCCAAATTTTTATGAAAAATTATGAAAACCCCCCTCTTATGGGTGGGTGCCGCACTGTGAAGTTCTTCAATCACTCAACCCTGTTTAAGCTTTATGGCTTCCTTAGAAGAGAGTTTAGTCTCTTGTAAGAAGACCACCATAGGCCTAATTTTTAAGTGAGTCAAACCTTCTTCCGTTTGATGGGTGAATTAAGCCCCCTCACATTCCATGAAATTAGCTTAGTCTCCATTTAAACCAACAGTAAAACATGTCAGCAGGAATATGTGATCGGAAACTATATAAAGAGGGTCTGAGCCTAGCACCATTCCCCTTCTTACTTCCCCATCTAGTATTTGCGGGGCACATCCTCGCCCCATTAAAAAGATTGCTGTAAAAGAGTTAAGACAACATCATAATACAAACATTTTAACCTGACATAGAAAAGTACTAACATGCACAATCCCTAATAACTGAGGGAGATTTAAACCATTTTTATTAACAATACCCAACCCCCCACCCTTCCGATCACTACTTTGCAATCCCACACACGACCAGCATCCACTGTATGTGTCGGCAAAAAAAAAGCTCAGACACCAGTAGAAGTCACTGGGAGGTAGGCGGCCCCAGGAACCCATCTAAACAAAGTAAAACAATTCTCCTTGTAACCCCCAGCAAAAAATTAAAAAAATATATAGGGGAAAAAAATTAAGCTTCCATGCAACAATGGCCTAATAGGCTGTCATCCATCATACTAGTAAATGGAAGTGATAAAGGCCAACCCCAGTCCCTCTAGATGCTTCAAGGTATTGCCAAGAATAGGCCCTAAACTAAGATATGGGCAACACCCTGCATCCCTCAATTCCCTCAGGCATCACAGCAGAGGCTAACACATAAAGAGCCTGGTCAGCACCATGAAACAGCAGGGAACAAGCAAAGGCCCTGGATAAATGACCAAGTATGGACCTAAGGGCCAATCGTAGCCATCCTCTGAAGGGATAGGCCCCCTTTAACTTGGGGCTCGTAGGTATCATCCCTAATTAGAGGAGAGGGCTGCTTTATCCGCAAACAAACATGGCATTGAAAGAAAAAGAATATGGTGACAGCAGTCAGCCTACTGATTCAGCAGCAGGAGTGGGAGTAGCCATATTGCCTGAGGTTAGTTCCAGAACTGGCACAACTGCCAGGGTCACAGAGTCTTCCAAGGGAGTACCAGCTGATTCCTCAGCCCAGAGAAGATGCTTTGCAGCTGAAGATTTCGAGCCCTCTGAGCGACAGCGTCTGGGAGGGAGAGGCAGGTCGTGGGGAACATCTTCAGTAGGGAGATCCATCAGTGCCTTATATTGATTATTGCTCATATCCGAGATTAGTGAATCCTGAGAGACATTGGGATCCAGGCTACCACTTCAGCTTCTGCTTCTGGAATGAAGCCGTGGAGTTTTATCTATGTGCCCTCCTTCAATCCTCGCCCTTGTCCTATTCTTTTTTTTACTACCAGGAGATTTTTGGAAAGATGTCCGAGTGGGGGTCAAAGGTTGTTTAACTGCATGGGGAATAGAAGCTGCTGGAGCATCGAAGGTCATAGGTTTGTCAGTGTCCATCGGGGCAGAGTGAACAAGCAGGGCCCTGGGGCTGCGGGTTTCACGTAATTTACCCCAATTTAATTTAGGAGCTTGAGATGCTATGAAGTCCTCAGCAGATGCCAGGTTATCAAAGACCCGTGGTGACCCATTAACCACAATTCGGAGAGACGCAGGGTAACGCAGAGAGTATTCGAGACCCAGCTCACCACATGCTCTACGAGCCACTGTAAAGGCCCTTCACCTGTTAGTAACCTCCTGCGAGTAATCAGCAAAAATTTGAATTTTATGCCCCTTCCAAAAGAGTTCTTTCTTCTGCTGAGCCAGCTGGGTAATCCGTTCACGGTCCTGGAACCGGAGAAATTGGGCTAAGATAGTACAAGGGTGCCCCCCGTGAGCCAGCCGCGGAGCCAGGGTTCTGTGTGCTCTGTCAAACTCCCAAGGGGTCTCACAACGACAGTCCAACAATGGCAGAAGCTCTTTTTGTAGAAAAAATATAGCATCATTCCCCTCGCAGCCCTCCGGAAACCCAACAAACTTGAGGTTATTCTGGCGGCTGCAATTTTCAAGGTCTTCCACCCGGGCCCAAAGATGGTGAATTAACTGCCCCTGATCATGTAGCTTAGCCCTGGCCTTGCACCAGCCATCTTCAACCTCTGCTAGCTTATGCTCAGAAATACAAGCCCATTGCGAAAGATCTACAATGTCTTCCGTGTTCTTCTTAGTGGCTACGTCCAGTCTGTCCATGCGATGTAGGATTTCGGCAAACATTTGCCGTATTTCTAATAAGTTATTTTCAGATGCCGTCGGCATAGAGACAGGCTCCATACTGATGAATTTTTTTTTAGGCCGGTGGCAGAGCAGGACTTAAGTTATGCGGCTGTAATCGAATAAGCGTTTTATCTTTTTTTTTTTTTTCGTGCGCCAGTTGAGAAGCAGATACTGGGACGACCACCGGTAAGTTCAGAGTATTAATCTTATACCGTTGTGCAGGAATGAACCCGTGGAAGCAGGATTTAGGGGGTTACATTCAGGAGCTAGACGTTTAGGTGTCCATTCGGTTTGGCTGTTGGCCACGCCTCCCGTCCCATGCATTCCTGAATTCCCCCACTGTTCTTGACTCCACGACCTCCTCAGGAGGCTGTTCCATGCATCCACAACCCTCTGTGAAAAAATACTTCTCACATTACCTCTGAGCTGTCCCCCTCTATCTTCAAATTGTGCACCATGTTCTTGCACATCTTTTCTGAAAGATGCTACCTCTTGGACTTTGTTGATTCCTTGAGGTACTTGAAAGTTTCTATCATGTCCCTCTCCCTTCTTTCCTCAATGGTATATATATTAAGCTCCTTAGTCTTTCTTCATATGTCTTCTGGTGCAGACCCTGCACCATTTTGGTTGCCCTCCTCTGGACAGCCTCCACTCTGTCTATGTCTTTGTGGAGATGGGGTCTCCAGAACTGCACACAGTACTCCAGATGGGGTCTAACCAACTGTCTGTACAAAGGGATAACAACTTCCTGTTTTCTACTATTGATGCCTTTCCTGTGCATCCCAGTATCCCCCCAGCCTTCCTTACTGCCTTCTCACATTGCTTGCCCACCTTTAGGTCATCTGATATAATTACCCCCAGGTCCCTTTCCATTTTTACTGTTGTCAGTATCTCACCCCCCATTGTGTACTCTTCCCCTGGGTTTTTGTTTCCCATGTGCATTACCTTGCACTTCTTTACATTGAATCTGAGCTGCCATACATTTGACCATTCCTCCAACCTTGCCAAGTCCCTTCTCATCCTTTCCATTCCATCCTGTGTATCAACCCAGTTGCAGATCTTTGTGTCGTTTGCAAAGAGACATAATTTTCCTTCCAGTTCCTCTGCAATGTCACTTATAAAGACATTAAAAAGGACTGGTCCCAGTACTAAATCCTGCTGTACCCCGCTAGTAACCCTCCTTTCTTCACTGTGTACTCCATTTACTACTACCCTTTGTGTCCTGTTGTCTAGCCAATTTTTTATCCAGGTTACCACCTTGGGACCCACTCCAAGGCTGGATAACTTGTGTATTAATCTTTTGTGTGGGACTGTATCAAATGCCTTGCTAAAATCTAGGTAGGTCATGTCCACAGCCCTGGTCTACTACTTTGGTCACCCAGTCAAAGAAATCTATTAGAATCGTCTGACACGACCTTCCCATCATGAATCCATGCCGTCTTGGGTCCTATGCCCCACTGGCCTCTAGGTACTCAACAGTTCTTTCCTTCAGAAGTGATTCCATCATTTTCCCTACCACTGAGGTCAAACTAACTGGTCTGTAGTTTCCTGCCTCTGTCCTGCTCCCACTTTTGTGAAGAGTAATCACATCTGCCCTCCTCTAGTCCTCAGGTACCACCCCATCCTCCCATGATTTGTTTAAGATAGTAGTCAGCGGTGTCACTAGTTCTACCCTTAGTTCCTTTAGAATTCTTGGATGAATCCCATCAGGCCCTCATTGCTTTGTCCACCTTCAATTTTATTAGTTCTTTCAGAACTCTTTCCTCTGTAAATGGACTGGTATCGACCCCCATCTTCAGAGTGTTTCTCTTGTTTGGTTTAGGTATCTCCCCTTCCTCTTCCTTTGTGAATACTGAGCAGAAATATTCATTCAGTATCCCTGCTTTTTCACTGTCACCCTCTACCCACATTCCCTCCCCTTTATTAAATCTCAGTATCCCTCCTTTGGTCTTTCTTCACTCCCTAATGTACCTATAAAAGGTCTTAACCCCCTTCTTAACATAATTGGCTATCCTTTCCTCGGTTTGGGCCTTTGCTATTCTGACTGCCTTCCCAGCCTTTTACTGTTTTAACTGATAAAATTATCTGTCCTGGTTCTTCTGTGTTTTCTTTTATTTCCTGAATGCTATCCTTTTTCTTGAGAACCATAGCTGTTTTTTCCTTCATTGTGTTTTGTTGATTTGCTTTACGCATAGACTTGTTGCCTCTGTGATGGCTGTTTTGATTATTCCCCATTGTTCCTCCACCCCTCCTTCTTGTCTGTCTGCTAGTGCTTTTCTGAGGCAATCTCTCATTTTCCCAAAGTCATCCCTCCTAAAGTCCAGTACTCTTGCTTTTGTATGGCTTGATTGTATGGCTGTGTTTATTGTGAACCACACTGTTTGGTGATCGCTTGTTCCCAGATGGCTACCCACTTCTAAATCTGAGATTCTTTCTCCATCCCTGTTTGAGAGTACCAGGTCTAAGATTGCTCCTTCCCTCCCGAGTGGGTTCCAATACTAGCTGTCTGAGGCATGCCCCCTATAGGGCATCAAGAATGACCCTGCTCTTGGATGTGCATGCACCAAAGGTGCTCCAGTTAACATCTGGCATATTCAGGTCCCCCATCAACAATATATCCCTGTTTTCTGCCATTCTAAGGAAGCCTTCTATCATTTCCTTGTCCATTCCCTCCCCCTGAGATGGGGATCTATATACAACCCCCACGTGGATTGTGGTGCCATTTCCTGTCTCCAGGGTGACCCAGAGTACCTCATCTGCTCCCTGTTTACTCTTTAGTTCTGTTGCTTTGATCCCTTCCTTTACATAGAGAGCTACTCCTCCTCCTCTTTCACCCTCCCTGTCCCTCCTGTAGATTGTGTATCCTGGTATGTTGACATCCCAGTCATGGTTCTCTGTGTATCATGTTTCTGTGACTGCCACAATATCCAGGCAACCCTATTCCATCAAGGCCACTAGTTCAGGGAGCTTGTTACACAGACTACGGGCATTGGTACTCATCACCCTCCACTTTTTGATAGCCTTACCCCTTTTAGCCCCATTCTTGTCCTTACTGCCTTTGCCTTTTTTACATTTACCTCTGTCCTGCTCCCTAATAACTTCTCCACCTAGGTGTTTACCTCACTAATTGCCATGTTTTGTGGGGGGAGGCTGGAATTTTCCTGCTCCTTTTCAGTGCCTCCCCCCCTTGGCTAGTTTAAATGCTTGCCAATGAAGCATTTAAACCTCTCACCTAGGATCTTGGTTCCCCTGGACAGATGCAGACCATCACATCAGTATAGGTCTGCATCCCTCCAGGTGGCTCCCCAGTCCCCAGTGAAGCCAAAACCCTGAGCTCCACACCAGTGTTTCAACCACTCATTGAATTCCCTGGTGAGGAGTGCCCTAGCATCACCCTTGCCATAGACAGGCAGCACCTCCGAGAAGGTTACCGTATGCGCTACTTGTCTAAGGCCCCTCTCCAGCTCTACAAACTCCTCTTGCACTGCTGTGATCCCATTCCTAGCCAGGTCATTTGTCCCTAGGTGAACAGTGACATCCAGCTCCCTCCCTCGTGCTGCTCCTCCTACAATCCTGAGGATTCGCTTCCTGTCCCTTCAAGCCATGGCGCCAGGAAGAAACCTTACCTCCCTCTCCCCTTCCTCCCCCATTTCTACCCCCCAATGATTGAGTCCCCCACCAGGAGTTGTTTCTTTCCCCTGTGGGGTCCCATGCCACCCTCCTGTGCATCTGTTTTGTAAAGGTTCCCAGCATCCTCCTTGGCCTCCACTGCAGGTGCCTCCATAGAGGAACCACTAGCCACCAGAAGAGCAAATGACTTGTAGAGAGGTAGAGCTGGAGGGATGCAAATCTGTTTCACCACCCTCTCCTCCCATAGCCCACCCTAGTCCAGCCTCTCCTCTTTCTTGGCAACCTCTGAGGTAGTGGCATTGGCCCTGGTGGTCCCAGGGTGGGGGACGAGGTTTCACAAATCCTAGCCAGGTCAGCCTGGAGACTGGCAACCTCCTTTCTCAGACCAGAGAGGTGCCTGCAAATAGGGCAGCATCACAGCCTCCAGAATGTCTCCTGGAACACTGCCACCCCACAGCCATTGAACTGCACCACTCCTATCATGTCTTATTTTGTGTCCCCTCTCCTGTTTCTCTGTATGCTTACTCTCTCCTGTCCTCTCCTTACAACTCTCACCCTTCCTGTTCTGGGACAGCAACTTCCTATATTCTTCAGTAGCCTCCTTCTTCCTTGCTCAATGTCAGACCATCAGCAGCTGGGGTGGGAGTGAGCTATATTCCTTTAGGATTGACAAAAACCAATGTTTCTTTATGATCCTACCCTTCCTACTGCCAAACAGGAAGTTCATGTTGATAGTTAAATCCAGTGGCTATGAAAGTAGAACTGGCTTAGGGTGGGTGGGATGGAGGGCAATTAGTAAGAAAAAAGGCTAGCAACAGTAAGTTGTAATTTGAGTCACCTGCATTTATAGTGTCTAAGCCACACACCCAATTAAACTCTCTCTCCTCCTACTGGTTTAGCAAAGTCGGCTGATACAGTATCCTTCCCAGCACAGAACACAAACTGACTTTCTTTCTTTTCTTTCTTTTTAACCCCAAATAAGACCCCTGCTACTTCTAATAAAGTATCTGTCTACTTAATCTCAACAGACACTGACACCTGCTGAGATATGTTTTAAATTAATAAGAAAATGTAGCTTCTTTTAGTTAGCTGCTTTCTGCTCTACAAGCAAGGCTAGCAACAGGAAGTTGTAATTTGAGTCACCTGCTTATATAGTGTCCAAGCCACACCCTAATTAAACTCTCTCTCCTCCTACTGGTTTAGGAAAGTCAGTTGATACAGTACCCTTCCCAGCACAGAACACACACTGACTTTCTTTCTTTTTTTAACCCTAAATAAGACCTCTTCTACTTCTAATAAAGTATCTGTCTGCTTAATCTCAACACTGACTCCTGCTGAGATATAAGTGTTAAATTAATAAGAAAATGTAGCTTCTTTTAGTTAGCTGTTTTCTGCTCTATGAGCAAGGCTAGCAACAGGAAGTTGTAATTTGAGTCACCTGCTTTTATAGTGTCTAAGCTACACCCCCAATTAAATTCTCTCTCCTCCTACTGGTTTAAGAAAGTCAGCTGATACAGTATCCTTCCCAGCACAGAACACACACTGACTTTCTTTCTTTTTTTAACCCTAAATAAGACCCCTTCTACTTCTAATTAAGTATCTGTCTACTTAATCTCAACAGACACTGACTCTTGCTGAGATATAAGTGCTAAATGAATCAGAAAATGTAGCATATTTTAGTTAGCTGCTTTCTGCTCTACAAGCAAGGCTAGCAACAGGAAGTTGTAATTTGAGTCACCTGATTTTATAGTGTCTAAGCCACACCTTAATTAAACCCTCTTTCCTCCTACTGGTTTAGGAAAGTCAGCTGATACAGTATCCTTCCCAGCACAGAACACACACTGACTTTCTTTCTTTTCTTTCTTTTTTTAACCCTAAATAAGACCCCTCCTGCCCCCTTCTACTTCTAATAAAGTATCTGTCTGCTTAATCTCAACACTGACTCCTGCTGAGATATACGAGTTAACTTAATGAAATAATGTAGCTTCTTTTCGCTAGCTGCTTTCTGCTCTATGAGCAAGGCTAGCAACATTAAGTTGTAATTTGAGTCACCTGCTTTTATAGTGTCTAAGCCACACCCACCAATTAAACTCTCTCTCCCTCTATTGGTTTAGCAAAGTCAGCTGATACAGTACCCTTCCAAGCACAGAACACACACTGATCTTCTCTCTTTTCTTTCTTTTTTTAACCCTAAATAAGACCCCTTCTACTTCTTTAATAAAGTATCTGTCTACTTAATCTCAACACTGACTCTTGCCGAGATATAAGTGTTAAATTAATGAGAAAATGTAGCTTTTTTAGTTAGCTGCTTTCTGCTCTACAAGCAGGGCTAGCAACAGGAAGTTGTAATTTGAGTCACCTGATTTTATAGTGTCTAAGCCACACCCTGATTAAACTCTCTCTCCTCCTACTGGTTTAGCAAAGTCAGCTGATACAGTACCCTTTCCAGCACAGAACACACACTGACTTTCTTTCTTTTCTTTCTTTTTTTAACCCTAAATATGACCCCTTCTACTTCTAATAAAGTATCTGTCTACTTAATCTCAACAGACACTGACTTCTGCTGAGATATAAGTGTTAAATTAGTAAGAAAATATAGCTTATTTTAGTTAGCTGCTTTCTGCTGTACAAGCAAGGCTGGGAACAGGAAGTTGTAATTTGAGTCACCTGCATTTATAGTGCCTAAGCCACACCCCCAATTAAACTCTCTCTCTCTCTCCTCCTTCTGGTTTAGCAAAGTCAGCTGATACAGTACCCTTCCCAGCACAGAACACAAACTAACTTTCTTACTTTTCTTTCTTTTTTTAATCCTAAATAAGACCTCTTCTACTTCTAATAAAGTACCTGTCTACTTAATCTCAACAGACACTGACTCCTGCTGAGATATAAGTGTTAAATTAATAAGAAAATGTAGCTTCTTTTAGTTACTTGCTTTCTGCTCTACGAGCAAGGTTAGCAACAGGAAGTTGTAATTTGAGTCACCTGCTTTTATTGTGTGTAAGCCACACCCCCAATTTAGCTCTCTCTCTCCTCCTACTGGTTTAGCAAAGTCAGCTGATACATTCCTTCCCAGCACAGAGCACACACTGACTTTCTTTCTTTTTTAATCCTAAATAAGACCCCTTCTACTTCTAATAAAGTATCTGTCTACTTAATCTCAACAGACACTGACTCCTGCTGAGATACAAGTGTTAAATTAATAAAAAAAATGTTGCTTCTTTTAGTTAGCTGCTTTCTGCTCTACAAGCAAGGCTAGCAACAGGAAGTTGTAATTTGAGTCACCTGCTTTTATAGTGTGTAAGCCACACCCCCAATTTAACTCTTTCTCCTCCTACTGGTTTAGCAAAGTCAGCTGATATATTTCCCTTCCCAGCACAGAACACACACTGACTTTCTTTCTTTTCTTTCTGTTTTTAATCCTAAATAAGACCCCTTCTACTTCTAATAAAGTATCTGTCTACTTAATATCAACAGACACTGACTCCTGCTGAGATATAACTGTTAAATTAATAAGAAAATGTAACTTCTTTTAGTTAGCTGTTTTCTGCTCTACAAGCAGGTCTAGCAACTTGCATGGCCTGCACCTCCCTCTGTCCTGTGAATTTTCCATTTCACATGAGGCATGAGATGCCAGACCTGAAGTGCAGAGGCAGTGGACATTTGATCAAATATCCCTACAGTGGTGAGTGAAAGAAAATAGTATTAAGTAGAAGTTTCCGTTGTCTGTAAGTAAAACCAGAGGCTTTGTGGTTTACACAACTGTTTGTCTCGTACATAAGCTTCACCTGGTGTGGGATATAAGAAGCCATGTACTTCACAAGAACTGGATGATCTGATTAACAAAAGCCAATGCCATTCTAATTCTGTATCACTCCATGTTTCTAATGGGAAGGTCGTTAATAAATATGTAGAGACAGTTTCTAGTCTTTCTGTAGCAGTAGTAGTCCTGCTCAGTATACAAGGGGCAGGAGTTCTGGCCCACTGTCAGATCAGGACTGGTTCTGGACCTTTTACAGAGTTACAGTATTCTAACAAGCAGAGAAGCACACTCTGGATTCCAGGTATCAGTAGCAGAAGTGCCTTTGTACATCTGTGCATTGAGAGACTGGCAGAAAAGGTGACTGTTTCAATGAAGATACACAGGCCTGTTTCTGCTGCTGTTTTTTCTCTTGTTGGAAGTCGGCAGAAGTTTTTCTCTGTGATAGGCCCAGCCTGCGTCAGAAGCATGGGTACTAGAGATTCTGGCTCTGGTCTATGCCATAATATTGTTTCTTTGCACATCTCTAGCCCGCTATCCTCCCCATTTATCCCACCTCCCCTCCAAGAAAGTTCTATTTCACCCCTACTGCTGTCAAGCAGTTCGAAGACCACCTACTCACCCTTGACACCAAGAAAAGCGCAGGAGCTGATCATCTTGGGCTATATTTTAAAACCTTGGCTTCTACTATCTGGCATCTCCCATTACATCTCTTTTTAATGTGTCTCTGTCACAAGGGGCTGTTCCACCGATATGGGAAACAGCCCACATTACCCTGTTTTTAAAATCTGGTGATCCTTGTGACCTTACCTATTACATACCCATCTCGTTGCTACCCATTTCTCAAAAATGCTCAAAAAAATAGTTAATTCCCAGTTCAGAGAATACCTAGATTCCTCTAACATGCTCAACCAGTTGCAATCTGGCTTCAGACCCAACCATACTACTATAACTGCTCTTGCCAAACTCACGAATGACTGGTTTACTGCCCTTGATTCCAAGAACTACATACTAACATACTAAAATGCCAGCAGAATAAGCCTAATGGTCTCTTGAGTCTGCTCGATTTTCAGCACCTGTACTGAGGGCCGATTTTGGTGCTCCCTTCCCCCTTGGGTTATACTGTTCCCAGTCCCAGATGTTCCACCTGTATTGGGCCTGGTCAAATTTACCCTCCCCTGTACCTGTCCCATCCCCTCTTAAACCCATCCACAGTCTCCACCTCTACCAGCTCCCTGGGCAGTGCATTCCATGGATCCACCACCCTTTCAGTGAAATAACATCTCCTCCTCTCCCCTCTGAGCCTGCCCCCTTCCAGCTTACACAAGTGACCTCTTGTTGCCCCACCCTCCTTCCTTTGGAGCACCCTGACTGGGCCTCCTTTATTGATCCCTTTCATTTACTTAAAGACCTCTATCTTGTCCCCCCTGTACCTCCTCTTCTCTAGGGTGTACATTTCAAGCTCCTTGAGCCTCTTCTCATAGGTCCTCTCTCCCAGGCCCCAGATCATTTTGGTTGTCCTCCTTTGGACCCATTCTAGGAGTGTAATGTACCTCTTTAAATGTGGTCTCCAAAAACTGTACACAGTACTCAAGGTGTGGCCTAACCAAACAGTTGTACAGTGGAAGGATCACTTCCACCTTTCTGGAGGTAATCCCCCTGGCGATGCATCCCAGCATCCTATTTGCCCTTGCTGCTACCCTCCTACAGGTCTCTATGTTGTTCATTTTGACATCTACCTCTACCCCAGGTCCCTCTCACCCTCCGTGACTTGAATCCTGTGTCCTCCCAGGGCATACCCCTGGTTTGAATTTCTGACTCCCATGTGCAGAACCTTGCACTTCCCCGCATTGAATTTTAGTTTCCATTTTCCTCGACCACCTTTCCAGAGCTTCCAGGTCCTCCTGCAAGGCCATCCTCCCCTCCTCCCCATCCACCACTGTACCCAGCTTTGAATCATCTGCAAAGAGACTCATCTCACTCCTGATCCCCCACCTGATGTCTGAGATACAGGTGTGGAACAGGAGTGGCCCCAGCACTGACCTCTGTGGAACCCCACTAGTAACCTACCTTGGGGATGAGGCTAATCCTCCAACCACCACCTTCTGAGTACGCTCAGAGAGCCAATTTCCTATCCATCTTAACAACTGTCTCCCTACCCCCATTTCCTTCAGCTTAGCTAGCAGGCCACTGTGGGGTACCGAATCAAATGCCTTGCTAAAGTCCAGAAAGAGGACGTCCACTGGCCTACCTTCGTACGGGGCCCTCGTCACCCAGTCATAGAACTTAACAAGATTTGTCTGGCACGATCTTCCTGTGACAAAGTCATGCTGTCTATTGTCCAAGCCCCCAGTTTGCTCCAGTAACCCCCCCAGCCTTTCTTTGACAATCCCCTCCATCACCTTGCCGACCACCGATGTCAGGCTAATGGGTCTGTAATTTTCCACCTCCTCTCTTGATCCCCCCTTGTGGATCAGCATGACATGGGCCACCCTCCAGGCTTGGGGCACCCACCCAGTCCACAGAGAGATGTTAAAAAGCTGTGCCAGAGGGACTGCCAGGACATCCGCCAGTTCCCTCAGCACCCTGGGATGTATCTCATCTGGCCCAGGTGCTTTCTCTGTCCAAAGGACCTGAGGCTTCCTTACTCTCTCTACTGGGATTTCAGCCTTCATGTCCTCACCCTTTCACCCTGCACTGCTGGGCCCTCACCTGTCTGTGGTGGCCACCCCTTTTCCCAGATCCTTCAGGGCCCCTGTCTCTACCTGTCCCACCCCTTGCTCCGCTTTGCCCCCTGCCTCCCTGCAAAACATAGCCCTCCACCCCCAGTAAAAACTGAGGCAAAGTGCTCATTTTGGACTTCTGCCTGTTCTCCCTCCCCTGTGCCCAACCATCCCTATCCTTATCTTGCTGATCTGCCCCTTACTTCCCTTTTTTCCCCTATTATCTAAAGAACCCCTTGTCCCTCCTCTGGATCCCACTGGCCAAGGACTGCTCCTTTTTTGCCTTAGCTGCTCTCACCACCCTGGTGACTCTCTTGGCCGTCAGCTCATATTCCTCCTGATCCCTTTCACTCCTTGAGCACTTGAAGTGCCTATAGGCCGCCTTCTTTTCCCTCACCACCTCCTGTACCTCCCGGATCCACCAGCAGGGTTTTCTGACCTTACCAAACTTACGCCTTTCCCTTGCGCAAGATCTGGTAACCTCCTGTATTCCCCTCCTAATGATCTCCACCTGCTGTCAGCATCCATATTCAGCCTTATCCTGTCCAGACGATCTTTAGGATCCTTCCCATCTCTCGAAGTCTGCACCCCAAAAGTCAGTTACTGCTGTCCTTGTTTGGCTTTCCTCTCCCCAGGTCCAGGAAGAACCAGACTGTGGAGTGATGACTCCCACCAAGGGTCCTCACCTCTAGGCCCCAATCTGATCACTGTCCGCCAGGACCACGCTCCAGTGTCTGGGCCTCCCTAGTTGGCTCACCCACCTGTTGTGTCAGAAATGCATCTTGGAAGACATCCAGCAGCCTCTGCTCTCTGGTCACTGGTAGGTCATCCTGTTACGCACTATCCTTACTCTGGAACAAGCTGCAAAAGACTTTGAAACTGGTCACCCCATCAATCTATCAGCATTCAGATCACTTTCTCAATCCTTTAAGAAATCCTGTAACTGTTTCCTATGAATTTTGCCTTACCTTAAACTTTAGAGTCTATTCCCCCAATTTCGCCATATCTGTAGCATTGGTCTTCTTAGGAACTCCTGCCCTCATATGCTTCCACTTGCTAACTCCTCCCATACTGAAATCTTTCTTCTGTTTTCCCACCATATCTAACACTTATGGATCGTGTCAGGTTCTTGTATACTTTGTATAATTTAAATAGGTCCTGATGTCTTGACATTTGACAGTCTTATATGTTCCTTATATTGCACATTGCCATGTACTCTTGTAACCTTGTGTCATGGTATTGCCACAATCTTTGTATAAGTAATCCATGTGTATGCTCTGCTTCTGTATGTAACCATTTTTTTATGTTAAGTACCCCCAGGTCCATCTTGAAAATGGGCTTTGCTCAATGGTGTTTTCCTGGTTAAATAAAGATGTTGATTGATTGATTGATACTTGTCAGTTTCTACAGGTGGGGTGTTACAGTTGCAAACCCCAACACCCCGAGCATTTGTAGGTATTTTTACTTCAAATTTCAACATGTGCTTTATGGGACCCCCACCTCATGAACTGTGGAATTATTATTTTTTACTCAATCCCGAAAGGTCATTTTGCACAGCAACTGTGCCATTTGGCACCACAGGTGTGAAAACACATTTTGGGCAGGATGAAAAGTAGCAGCTGTACTGTTCATTGCAAGGTGCAAAAAAATGGCAATGTTAAAATCTGGAGTGAAAATATGAAACATTGATGAAGTTACAAGCAGGCGTCAGAAGCTATACAATACTGCCATTCGCAATTTTGGGTTCTGCCAAAATTGTCCCACATGGTTATCTATCTCATGAACAGTGGCACCGCCATTTCATTAATTGGTCCTGAAAGGTGATTCCAGACAGTGACCACAAAATCACCTTTCAGGACGGAGACGAAATGTCAGTGACAGTGTTCATGAGGTGGGTCCCAAGAACCCCATGTTGAAAACTTGGATCAAAATTCCTAAAAGTGCCTGAGATCTCAACCTAGTTGAACCCCTTCCTCATTGGCTCCCCTATATAGCTTACTGTCATTTCTCAGTCTGCCAGTCACCTTTGAAGACTGCAGATGTGTTCCTGGTGCAGAGATGGCTGACAGATCTGGACCTCCCTAGGTGAGTATGGGGTGAGGGGGTGCAGGAGATTGGGTGCACAGAGAGGGTGGGGATGGGGGAGGGCCCTGCAAGACTCACGATGTGTGCTGTTCTTCAATCTAAGAAGGCCTTTTGATACTGTGAACCACACTCTTCTTCTGAGTATGTTACAGTACATTGGTCTTGACATGCAGGCTATGAGGTGGGTCTCTAGTTAACGCTAGGTCACCAACAGCAGGTAAAGCCCACTGCACTCTTTACCCACTGAAAACTGGGCTGAGAGGGGTACCAAGGCTCTATCTCAGGGTCTCTATTATACACTATCTATATTAATAATATTAACCATAATGTCAGGTCAGTGTTCATCTCTTTACAGAAGACACTGTTCTTACAATGCTCAGCCTCTCCTGAGGCTGTTTGTCTGAAACTGCAGTGCAAATTTGATCTATGTCATCAGACTCTGAACTAAATCTTTTGCTCATTGCTAAAAGACTAAAGTCATGCTTCTCTCCCCACACACAAAATCAGCGACTGCCCTCTCTCCTTGTATCCAGTATCAGATTGAGACACTGCTGGGGGAATCCCTGGAATATGTCAATACATATAAATACTTAGGAGTCTGGATTGACTGCAGGCTTTCCTTTTCAGTGCATATCGATGAATTGGTGAAAAAATTAAGGCATTGTCTAGGCATATTGTTCCACATTAAACATTTGCTAAAGCAGGATGCAAAAATTAGGTTGGTAAAGATGGCATTCCTCCCCCTGCTTGGCTAGGCAGACTTCCTCTATAGCCACAGTCCTAAATCTGCCTTAACAAAGCAGGGCATGATATATCATAGAGTCCTTAGATTCATCTCCAATGCCCCTTACAAAACTCATTAATGCTCCCTTTACTTTCTCATAGGCTGGGTCTCGTTTGATATTCAGAGGTCACGGAATGCCCTGCTCTGGGCATATAAGGCTATCTCCAACAAGTTACCCTCCTATATCTCTGCTCCCTTCGAATGTACTCCCTGTACCTACCCCCTTAGAAAATACACTTACATCATACTTGATGTTCCAGGGTAAAACTCATTTTGGTTCTTCATCCTTGAGCTATACCATACTATCTCTATGGAACGTCCTTCAGCATTCATTAAAGCTGTCCCCCTGGTTTGGATTACCACATTTTAAGGCTCTTCTCAATCGCTACGTAAGGGATAATTGCCACTGCTATGCATAAGTTGTCTTCCCCTTCCCTATTCTCCTACACTCCCTCCTCATACTTCTTAAATCTAACCATCTTTTCTCTCATCACCCTTCCCTCTTCCACTGCATTCCATTCTACCCCTCTCCATCCCATTACCCTTGGTCTGTAGGCCTCCTAGACTGCCAACCTATTTTTTTTCCTCCTCCCTACAATCTTCTAATTATTGGTTGCACTCCGCTTCTTTAGTAGAACTTATTACATGCATTGATTGTGTGCTTACAGTTTTACCATCCCTATCGTATGTAAAGTTTGTGTAATTATTGCTTGTGTATTCCTCTATCCTGTATCACTTAGAGTACTGTTTTTTGTTACGTAATTGTTTTTTTAGAGAATTTGTTTTCCTTTTTTTGTTATGTAATTGTTTTAATTGTTAATTTGATCTGTGTATCAGTCCTCCCAGGACCACCTTGTAAATGAGTTCTCTCAATAGTGCATTTTCTGATAAAATACAAATTGAATTGAATTGAAGAGATCGTTTCCTTCAGTTCCACATCCCACTCTACCTGGAGACAATGCAGTCCATCAGCCAAATTCTAGGTAATCTAAGTTTCACCCGTGGTAGGGGACCAGGGTTTTATTTCTTCTGCATTATAATCTCATATACATTGGGAGGCATTTTGCCAGTCCTGGTATTGATTTCTTAAACATGTTTGTAAATCTAATGATGGCATTCAGCTGGATGGACTACCATTGCTGCTGAAAGGCTAGTAACTGTCTAACATGTGTATTAACTACTACCTCCCCACTGACAGCGTCCGAGCTAACAGGAAAGGAAATTAAGGTAAGTAAGAAGGAATTTCTCACTTTGTAACTTCTAACTACATTTAGTCTACACTCCCTGCAGAGGAAGGGCAGATACAGATTGGTCAATACCAGCAGGAACATCTGCCAGAACTAGACACATGTGCCCAGATATTCAAACTGCGCCAAGCTGTGGTGCAAGCCTGGGCGCAGCGCAACTTGGCTGCGCAGGGGCGTTGACCTGGTGATATTCAACAGAGCTATGCCTTGGCTCAGCATAATTGAATATCACACCCTGGCCACCCACAGTCCGCATGGCACAGTTGCACTGCACCAGCGCCAGGTGCCAGAGTGGAGCATGGGGATGCGCTAGCACAAGTTCCATTGTGCAAGGTGCAGCAACCATGATATTCAAAAGCTGACATGCAAATGGGGCCATAATGTATGCAAGGTGCACATGGGGCCATTTGCATGTCATTATGGCCCCATTTGCATGCAGGTGCACCAGTCCCCGACGACTTGCACCTGGCACCCTGCCAGGCAGCAGCCATCCGGGACCGACGCCCCCTGCAGTGTGGCAATGTGCCCCACATCCTGGTCGCAGGCTGCAGTAAAGAAAGAATAATCAGCAATCCCTGGTGGTCCAGTGGACTGCTGCCCGCCTGATCATGGGTTAAGTGAAAAAGGAACAATCCCAAATCCCTGGTGGTCCAGTGGACCGCTGTCCACCCGATCACGGGCTATGTGAAAAAAGAATAAGCTTAAATCCCTGGTGGTCCAGTGGACCTGCCCCCCCGATCGTGGGCTGAATTAGTAAAATAAGAACATTATTATCCCTGGTGGTCCAGTGGACCTGTCCACCCAATCGCGGGCTGAATTAGAAAAATGAGAACATGATTATCCCTGGTGGTCCAGTGGACCCCCCTCCCCACCTGCCCACTGATCCCCACTGCCCCGCTCCCCCCCAGTCAGCGGTGGGTGGCAGCACCCCACCCATCTGCCGCCCCGCCGCCCGCCAACTGACACCGTCGGTAGGGCTGTACGCCCATTGGTCCACAGCGTGAGCTTGATGGGCGGCAGCCCATACTGTACTACACATTCCAGATATGATCTAACCTCCGACCCTTTCTCTTCATCTCCCTGAGGGCCCCGTCATACCACAGGGACCTCAGGTAGGAAGATTTGGGTCATACATGGACAGGTGCGAGGGAGTCAATGGTGTCAGGTAGCATCTTATTATAGGTGTCAACCCCAAGACCAATGCCTCCAATGCATGCATCACCCACAATAGATAGATCGGCTGCCACCAGAAAACCCTCAGGGGTCAGTCCCCATAAAGGGTGACAGCTCATTATCTCAGTAGGGAGAGGGCATCCAGTGGGAGACCCGAACATGAACTGCATTGTGCAATGATCAAACCAAACCACCCAATCAATCTTGATATTGTCTATTTCAAGCCCCAGTGCGAACACCAGGTAACCCTTTAATACTTAATCTATTATTGGAGACACCAACACACCAAATACTTTTTCCCTATACGGAATGGCACTCGCACCACTCACAACGCTCGCTCTACGCTCGCGAGCAGCACTGAACTTTAAAGCCCCCAGTCCCCACCTCTGCAAGCTGTATGCAATCAGCTCCCCCCCGAGCCCCCTACACACTGATGGCACAAACAAATAGCTCAAAGCACAGTCTCTCACACTATCAATATCCTGATTAGTTGAATGTAGGAGAATCCTCTCTGTATAGGAACATCAAATACCAGACAGCACTGAAACAATACACGAACATCTAGCCGCTTGTGAGCGGTGCTGAACTTTAGAGCCCCCAGTCCCCGCCTCTTCAAGCTGTATGCAGTCAGCACCCATGAGCCCCCTACACACTGATGGAACATTGACAGAGCAAAGGCCGATGGCACATTTATAAGGTAGAAAAAGAAATGGGCAGACTGGATGGGCCTTGCGGTCCTTATCTGCCATCAACTTCATTGTTTCTATTTTTTCTAGAACAGAAGCTCAAATGAATTTCAAAGGGCCTGCTATATAAGTTTGAGGGGCACAAGGAGGGCCTCTTATTGATATGAGTGTGAAGTACACATTAAGAATGGGGCTTAATGTTGTTAGCTGCCGCACCTTTAAGAGCACTTAGAACTTGCATGTAACCATTTGTTGCACTGCCTGGCAGTGAAATGTATGCCTGTAAGTCAGAGAATTGGCCAGTCAGAGTCTGAATCTCTTGTAGAGAAGATATGCCAACTGCTGCCTCTGAATAAAAACTCTTATTCATTATTTTATGCGTCCGACTCAGTTCGCTTGGTACCAGCAAGAGGTCCTCACCAGCAGCAACAGATGGGTCTGGCAGACCAGAGAGAAGATAAGGGTCTTTAGTGGCTACCAACCCAAAACACCACATAAGAGTGTCACCTTGTGCTTTCTTAGAGCAAAAGGACTGAAAACTGAGGGTGAGCAGTTATGGTGTCCTAAAGATGCAAGAGGTGATGGTCATATCCATAAGATGCCCTCCTAGCACAACTATAAAGTTATTACGGATCATTCAACTACTAAAAAAATATATATTTTTTTCTTGCAGTCCATTTCTGCAGCACAAGCAGTGGTCATTGAGAAGCCTTTTTACAGTGTGAATGCATGAGGTACTCTTATGGCAATAATAGTACCTCATGCACAACTACAATATGCAATGTGATTGGTTGGGGAGCATCACATGGTGCTCTCACACTCTAGAATAGATTATCCAGTGCCCAGCATTGGCTTTTATGCCATATTTGATCTGCTGTTGATTACCAAATGACTGGCTGTGCTGTAAAGCAATGCATTCCCAGTGTTAACTCTAGTGCCAGATTCAGCCCTCTGGTGTCAGAGAGAGAGGGAGGGAGGGAGAGGTAAAGGAAGGTACAGAGCCCATGTAAAAGACTGAGAATGAGGGAGGAAGGCAGAGAGAGGTAGGGGAAGAGTATGTACAAGAGAGCGATGACTGAGTGGAGAGACAGAGAGGCAGTGAGAGTATGGGCCTTGGGGAGGACTGAGTGCAGTAAGAGTAGTTATATAATTAATTACTATTAATTAGGTCACTATTAATTAGGCCAGGTGTATTATCAAACCAAAATACATGATGGGAATAGATAGGACATTGACAGAGCAAAGGCCGATGGCACACTTTTAAGTTAGAAAAAGAAATGGGCAGACTGGATGGGCCTTGCATCCTTATCTGCTGTCAACTGCCATGTTTCTGTGTTTCTATGCATTGTGTATATTATTACAAACACATGTGCAATCAGTGTACCAAAGATACATGGTGACATTATAACTACACTGTTCTCTTCCATACAGGGAATCCGGGAAGGCACAGAAAGGTATGTATGCACAGTGACATCTCTCTTACTAATCCCTGCCCACCATAAGTAGAAAAACTAACGCCATTTCTGGTCTGTGTCCCCAGGCTCACAAAAGATCAGAGAGAAGATGCTGTTACTAATGTTACATTGGTGACCCATGACCTGAATCACTGGCTGTACTACAACTTTCTCAGTGACGATGATTGGAAGAAAATGAAATTCATCTTTAGTTGTAAGGGAGACATTAGTTTGGTTTGGTTTTATTTTTTATACTGGAAAGGCATGTGAGCAAAACTGACCATTTCCATGTGCGTCCAGTCAAAGATACATAGACAAGCAGTGGTACATACAGAATAATGAATACTGAGTACAGTGCCATATACAATAGATTTTACAATGAGTTAGCAGTGGTACATACAGAATAATGAATACAGAATACAGTGCCATATACAATAGATTTTACAATGAAATAAATTTTACAATTAGCTAGCAGCGGTACCTACAGAATAATGATACGGAATACAATGTCATATACAATAAATTTTACAATTAGCTAGCAGCGGTACATACAGAATAATGATATGGAATACAATGTCATATACAATAAATTTTACAATGAGTTAGCAGCGGTGTATACAGAATAATGAATACGGAATACAATGCCGTATACAATAGATTTTACAGTGAGTTAGCAGTGGTACATACAGAATAATGAATACGGAATACAATGCCATATACAATAGATTTTACAATGAGTTAGCAGTGGTACATACAGAATAATGAATACAGAATACAGTGCCGTATACAATAGATTTTACAATGAGTTAGCAGTGGTGCATACAGAATAATGAATACAGAATACAGTGCCGTATACAATAAATTTTACAATGAGTTAGTGGTACATACAGAATAATGAATACAGAATACAGTGCCGTATACAATAGATTTTACAATGAGTTAGCAGTGGTACACACAGAATAACGAATACAGAATACAATGCCATATACAATAGATTTTACAATGAGTTTACAGTGGTCAGAAGGACCAACCAAAGGCAGGGGTTAGTGCGACTACAATTAGACCTTTAAATTGACATTGGATAGTGAGGAGACTCGAGATAAGATAGGAGAGGGAGAAGTGTAAGCTTGTGCACGGTGGGAGTTCCCTGTGTGACAGCTGTGCACGTGAGAGGGAAGGGGAGCAGTAGAAAACATGAAGGGGAGAAGGGAGAAATATTGAGTGGGGGCTGACTGTTATGGGCAGGAGCAGGCAGAGTTGGCTGTGAGGTGATGTTTGAGGTGGGATCTGAAAATATCGAGGATGATGACATAGTAAGGTTTGAGGAGGCTGTTAAAGAGCTATATATTGCTACATATATTTTAATTACAAAAATATCAGGAGAGGCTTCCTGAATCTAAAGTTATGTTATTGATCTATGACATGTGTCTGGGAGTGCTCACAGGCCCTCACAGTATAGCATTTGGAAAGAAATTAAATCTATCATCGGCCCCAGTAAGGGAGACAGTTCATAGAAGAAGAGGAGAGAAAACATTACCTACTTGTAATCATTCTAAGATTTATTATTTCCCTCATACTCCACTCTTGTTTCTACATTATCCCATCTGACATCTTCCTTAAATGCATCCCAGTTTATCTTGAACTCTGATATTGTCTCTTCACTCCACAGCCTTGTCTGGAGGTTTTCATACCTCTTGGTGACAAAGAATGACTTTATCCCAGTAACGGAGTGGTACAAATACAAAACCCTGAGAGGGCCTTTTACATCCCAGGCTCATAGCTGATGGGACCCCCCATCACAACTTCATTTGCATAGCCATGAGGGTCCTGCTCAGAAGCCAGAGAGGGGCCAATGAGGACCACTGCAGGCAGCAATGGGAGCTTAGCAGGGAAACGTTTTTAAGTGGAACAGGCAACACTATGAACCCCACACTCAAGCATGGGGCAGGTCCCAATTTGCAGTTTGTGGCAAAAACATTTTTTACTCACTTTTTGCAGTGATATACTAAACTGTATCAGTCTAATTCTGCTGACTCTCAAGCTGCATGTTCTGTAACTGCAAATTCCAGAATCCTCTGCAGCTGACATGGGGTGGGGCTGCAGAAGTGGAAGATTTAATAGCCTGTGTGACATAGATTTTATAAGCTTTAATCTTTGGTTTACTGGACCTGCTGACCTACTGGGGCTAAGTACTGTTTCAAAGGACTGTACTTACCCAAGGAGAGCAGTGGGACTGGCACTGATTGCACCTTATAAAAGCTCTTATATTATAGGGGTTGACTGATAACTCATTTGATAAAACAGCTACAGTATCACTACCACTAAACAAATTCCTTATAATGATGGGAAGACAGGCAACAAGAACTGCAGGTTATCAGCACTGTCATTACATAGGTGCTGCTATCAGTCCTGTCTGCACATCACTGATAACATCAATGCTGAACTGATGATAAGCATTAATGCCCGATGAAGGAGGTTACTGGGGAATTAATGATGGTTGGGGGGTTGGCACCAGGCCTTAGCCGAGTGCCTACAACCACCTAACCATGCATTAATTCCCCAGTGGAAGCCAACTTTGGAGGGCACTAATGCATTTGTAACACGAGAATACTTGCGTTGTTGTTGTTTCCATTTTTACTGTTCAGTTTTGTGTCGTCGGGGTGAGATTTTTCCACGATGTGTGTTCTGTTTGCTGCTGTGACAGGTAGTGGTGCTATAGCCTGACCCGGTGACCCCATGATTAATAGTTGGAGCGGACATTACTGGGGAATTAATCACCACTCCAATTTTGATCATGTAGTGCATTTTGTCCAGTGACGTTGCCTTATTTCGGGTTTCTGTTTGTCGTGTTACAATCAGTAGTAATGCTGCCGGTAATGTTTCGTCTGCATTAATGTAGGAACTTGTAGTGCAGCAACACAAATGAATCCCCAAACACAGCAGAAAACTAGCAAAATAAGCACAGAAATACACAACCAAATGACACAATGAAGTCAACCCCTATAATATAAAATGAATACGTGATGCTGCAGCATATGATAGCGGTTTATATCAACACTTGGGGATTAAGCACTTGTGGCTCTGCTTTGCAGAGCCACTCGTGATAACCCCTGGGCTTACTTGCCACTCATATTGCTAAAGCCATTATCAGATGCTGCAACATCATGTATACCCTTATTATATTCACTGCAGGCTATTGGAACTCTGACTGCTAAAGCCCAGCTCTGACATCAGTTGCAGGGAATTCTGGGTTCTCTGGTTACAGCAAAAGTCATGCAAAGTGGAAAAAGTTACTCTCTGAGATAAGGAGTGGTGCTGTGTTAGGTGGAAAGCCAGCTCTGCAGAATTCCTTTAATGTTTATTTATTTATATATTGAAATGTTTCACCAGGAAGGCACACTGAACAAGTTACTTATCTCCCGGTGCGACCTGGAGTGGGTACAATTAGATGAAGAATTAGACATGCAGTTTAACATTTAACGTATCTGAGAAATTAAACAGTCTGTTGCTTACTAACCACTGTATATAGGGGTTACTTGTTTCATGGGTGTGGAATTACAGGGTATTTCAGTGTGCCATGGTGAAGAAAATTATCATTTGTGATAAAAACAATTATGGAGTACTTGCAGGGAGGGCCACACATGAGCAAATCGATTAAGGTGGATTGGGAGTGAGCGAGTCCCTCAGGAGCCTCCATAAACAGCGCTTCTGGTGGTTCGAGTTTCTGAAAGTAAAAGACAGCTGACTTTTGTAGATCACGCTGCTGTTTGTACCCGAACTGCAGATTACTTTTGTTTTTTAATATTACAGTGGCATTGTGTGCATGAAATGGACTCTTTTTGTGAGGAGTGACTGTTTTTACATTCTGTTTAGGTTTGAAAGCACATCGTGCCGGTACGCGCTGTGTTGATTACTTCTTTGACAGTTTTGTGGAGGAGAGGTGAGCCTTTCATGGGAAATGAGGAAAAACAATTTTTAAAAATGATTTGCTGTTTTGTTTTATTTAGAGGATCTGTTGCATGGTATGAAAGAGGTGGGGAGGCAGGCAGACCACAGCTCGGTCTCAGGGATGTCATGCTGTGAGTTATGCCAGCCTGTGTTTCTGTTTTTGGGTGGCACAACTTACTAATTCCGTGGTGTTGTGGGTCTCGGGAGTGGAAGATAGTGCTGGTTGGCTACTATATCATCTGATCAGGACATGGCTCGGATGATGTAGTAGCCAATCAGGATGGTGGATATTTTACCCCATTTTATAAAAGTTAAATATATCATACACGTGGACTATGCATTTCATTACAAGTGGCATATCTGAGGAACATAGTACTGAAATTTAATTTAGCTTGGGGCCAACTCCTTGCAGGAATGGATCACAATTAAGAGGCAGATTATTTAGCAATTATTGAATAAATGAGGTGCAGTGAGGGGACGTCAAGGAAGGTAGAGGGGTAGACAGGGTAGCCAGCTGGGGGAAGGGGAGGATAAAGATGGAGTGGAATATTACCAGAGCAAAGTGAGCAGGGGCATGGCTTGGACCCTGGAGCGATGGCTGCGTAATCTCTCAGCTCTGTCCCGACCTGGCGCTATTTTCCCGCCGATCTACCGGAATGCCGGATTGAACTATACAAATATTCACTGGGGATCCCAGTTTTACCCTAACTGAGGCTAGCACAGCTGTTTAATCGTGGGGAAACACATTGGCTAAATGAAAATCAACCGCGAGTAGTTCGGAGCAGTATGAGGCGAAAGGCCGCATAGGCCAGAGTGCGGGGGAGTGGCAGTATTGTAAATCTACATTGCCCATTGGAACTAGTGGGGCAGGGCTCAGGTGTACTGGACGCTTGTGATTTGCTGGGCAAGCTACTGATAAGGAGCATTTTGGTTCCTATTCACACTGGGGTCACAGTTCTAAGGATGGAGGCCACAGGAGACACCGCAATGGGGCAGGCTGCTCAACTCCCACTGCCCTCTCAGGAACAAACCCCAGTTGGAGAGGCTTTAGCCAACATCACCAAGATGTTGGAGGTGCTCCTGGTGAGAGTGGACAGCATAGGGGCAACCGTGGCTGGGAATGTTGCTGATGTCCGTATACTGGAAGATCACCAAAATGTTCTCGACCAGCGAACAGAGGAACTGGAGAGAGACAGCACCTCATGGTGCTGCAAAGGCTTAAAGACCACGAAGACAAACTCTCCAGGCTGTGGCAAAGGGCAGAGGACCAAGAAAATAGGAGCAGGAGAAATAATATTCAGATCCTATGGGTGCCGGAGGGGGCTGAAGGGCCGAACATGGAGAAATTTCTGAATGACTGGTTACCTCAGCTCCTAGGTGAGAGGTGGAAGGAACCTGTGGGGGTGGAGAGAGCACATCGTGTAGTGGGCAGGTCTGATGGTGCAAATGGGCCTAGAACGATCATTGCATACTTATTGAAATATTCGGTTAAAGAAAAGCTTCTGTGGGCTACCAGGGAGTTAGGGGAGATCACTTGGAAAGGCAACATAATTTCCTTCTATTGGGACTTCTCGCAGGAGGTGGCAATGAAAAGGAAGGCATACGGGCCATTGAAGAAGAGCCTGGCCGCTAACTCTTTCCAGTACCAGGTTCAGGAGGCTGACTGCCCTGCAGCTGTCTAAGGATGGCAGAACATTTCTGGCCGAATCACCCAGGGATGCAGAGGCCTGGGTAAACAGTCAATGGCCAGGCCTGCTACCTAGATCCACACTCCCCAGATGCTTCTGGACCCCGAGAGAAAATCCGCCAAAGGGACCAGACAAAAGGGGAAACAGATCCCAGGGAGGTGGTCATCTCGATCAATCAAGCACGGTCACAAAGGAGACCCCTCATTTCCTCCAGCTGAATCGCAACAGGCAGACAAAAGCCCCCCCAAGGTCGAGGTGTATACCCAGACAAAAGAGGTGATAACAAGGGGCAATGTGAGCGAGCAATCCTGCCTGCACTGGGTCAACAACGACAATGGGCTAGAAGCCCTCATCAGCTTGTTTCAAGCAACGTGGAAGCTTCCCCTCCTGCCAAGCTCCCTAAAGCTGAAGCCGAAGCAGCTGCAATAAAAGCAGCTCCAATTTCATGGAAGGAGGATGTCGAGGAATCCACGGAGGGTATGGAGGTTTTGAACTGGGCGGCTGAAGTAGAAGATAATGAGCAAGAAACTGTCAGAGGCGGGCCTCCTGAAGCCTGGGACTAAATCTTATGCAGAGGCGCTTCACTCGCCCTTTTGCAGCTCCACTCCTAAGTCCAAAGAGCAATCCTCATCATCGGGAGCAGAAGGCTGAACGGACTTTTGGCTTCGCTGGCTGAATTAACTTGCGACTCTCTTTTTTTATTTCCTTTGAGCAGGATATGTGGGTAAAGGAGTAGCACGCGCAGATACCTTATCTCGCTGTTGCACTCCTATACCCCCCTCCCCTCCAGTTCAGAAGATGTTATGTATGGGTTCCTGGGTGCAGTGCAGTGTAGACCCTCCACCCATGAACGTCCCTATCTCTTTTCAACACTTCCCATGCACATTCCCTGTCCCCTTTTCAATATTACTCAGGCCTTTGATAGCTGTTGGTTTACTATGCAGGACCATGAGGACCCGGGCAGGCAATTCTTTGGCCCGACTCCAGGGCCCTGGGCAAATGCTGAGCGGAATGCTAGATACATGTCACCTGCCTTCCCCAAGCAGCATTCCTTTTGGATGGTTTCCCCTCTAACTTTTAAGGTATCGATAAACTAGTGCTAGCCTTGGCACCCCTTCCCCCTCTACATTCCCTCCTCCCCTTTTTCTCTCCTCTTCCCCAAGACCCCTCCCCACCCTTTCTTTTCCCAGTGGTAGGTATAGTGGTTGCCCTATCATTAGGCAGGCCTGTCTTTCTCACCTGGACCCTCTGATCCCACTTAGCCACAGAGATCCACGAGGCCAGGTTGGGACAGGTCACTGTCATATTGATGTAACCTCTCCCTTGATATCTCTAGTATCTGAAGCAGTGTGGCGTGAGGTACCCTCGTTCTGGGTGACTTCTTTCACATGTTTACTTCAATATCAGTATCTGTTGTGTTTTAGAGTGCTCTAATAATGGCTTAGATTTCACTGTTACAGTTCTGAACATTGCAACCTTAAGATTGCTACACAATATAATATAGCTTATGTTTTCTTTTTACTCTATACCCAACCAGGTGGGACTCAGGTGGAACAATAACTGCTCACACTCTGAACCTTACTACATTGTTGTTGCAGTTGCCACCCATTGTATACAGTCATTAGACAGGTACTTTCTTTTACCCCGAGCTCTTGGCCACTGTGCCTGATACCCCCAGGGTGACATCAGGGTGAGTACCTACCTAATCTTAATTTTTACTGACACCTGGAGGTATGACAGCATCTGCAAAACTCCGGCCGGGTCACGGCTGGAGGTGCATCTCCTGGAATGTAAAGGGACTTAATCATACAGCTAAAAGAACTAAAGTCCTAGAATACTGAATTCTATGAGGGCGGATGTGGCCTTTTTCTAGGAGATGCACCTTACCAGCCGGACTGTACAGTGGCTGAAGAAGCTATGGGTGGGGACAGTGATTTCCAGTTTTGCCATCACCAAATCCAGGGGAGTGGGGCCATTTTAATAAGGAAATCTATGCCATGGGTGGTAGAAGATAAGCGCTCGGATGCACAAGGGTGCTGGATAGCAACTCGGATATCATATCCAGGAGGCAGACTGCTGGTGGCCAACATCTGTGGCCACAACACGGATGGTGGGGAGGTGCACTCAGACCTCAGCCAAGCCTTCTTGGACTTGACAAGTGGCTTCTCTGATGTCCCTATTTTACTCAAAGAGGATCAAAACTTAGTCCTAGACATTTTCCTTGATAAATCCCTACCCACCCCACAAGCCCATCCCAAGGCCTTAGCCAGTCTTACCGACTTGATGACAGAATGGAGTCTCTGTGACTCCTGGAGCAGGGCCAACCCTCAGGGGCAAGATTAATTTTATTCAGCGGTACACCATACGCATAGCAGACTGGACTTCTGGCTCACAAACTATGCAGCTGAGCCGGTGTAATTGACGCCTCTATAGGCAGTATATTAATTTCAGACCATGCGCCAGTCTCTATCTTGTACTCCCCACTGAGTCAGGGTACTCCTACCACAACATGGTGATGTAATCCCACCTTGCTGCAAGACAAAACCTTTCAAGCCTATATCAGCAAGCATTTGTCAATGCTGAATGTTTGCTTGCTGGCATTGGCAGTGGTAGTGTAGAAGTTACAGAGCTGCGTAATAGGAATGGCAGTGAAGTATTGAACTGAAGTCAACCCCACCACCACCCTGCAGAGAATGACAGGCATTGGGGTGTGCCTTTGGGTCATCAGGCATAATGGCCACGCCATTCACAACACCGTACCCTGCAGACACTGACAAGTGTCTCGGTGTGCCTTGGGGTCTTTGGCCCTTATGCGCACCCCATTCCATCAGGAAATATGGTGAGATGGGTGCGGTATAGGAGAATGGGGTGAACTTTGGGGCTGAAGAGTCCAAGGCATACCTAGATGCCTCTCACTGGCTGCAGGGTGTGGAATAGTATGAGCATTACAGGCAAGAATCCCAAGTCACACCCCTGATGCCTGTCATTCTCTACAGGGTTGGGCGTTATGGTTGGAAACCCTAATACCTCAGGGATTCATTGGTATTTTCACTCCAAATTTTCAACATGGTTTTTCTGTGACCCCACCTCGTGAACAGTGGCAATATCAGTCTGTTAGCCAAAAGCTGCTTATGCACAGCGACTACGGCATTTAGCACCACAGGTGCAAAAACATTCTGAACAGGATGTAAAAAATGACAGCTGTACTGTTCATGAGGAGGTGTAAAAAATGGCAGTGTTGCAAATCTGCAGTAAAAATATTAAAAAAACTGGTGAAGTCACGAACGTGCATAGAAACTGTGCAATGCACACCCGTAATGTAATTAGTTTAGGGATTTTTTACAGAAGATTGTCAACACAGGCATTTTGGGACCTCCGATCATGAACAGTGTCACTGTGATTTTCTTTATCTGTCCCCAACAATGATTTCCCACAGCGACCACGCATCTCTGCGCTGAAAGTGTGAAAACACATTTCAGCCATGTTTTGAAAAATGACAGCTGTACTGTTCATAAGGAAGTGTGGAAAAATGCCACTGGTGAAAATCTGGACTGAAAATATTAAAAAGTCATGAACTTACGAGGGTGCGGAAATCCGCGCAATGCTCACTGCACACAGTCATTTTATGGATCTTTGTAACAATAATTCTCACTATACCATTTTAAGACCTTTCTGCTCATGAACAGTGTAACTGTGATTTTCTTAATCTGTCCCAAACATTGCTGTCGCACATCGACTGCACCATTGTGCACTACATGTGGAAACACATTTTGGGTGACATGTGAAAATGGCAGCTATACTGTTCATAAGGAAGTGTAATAAAATGGCAATGTTGAAAATCTGGAGTGAAAATATTGAAAATTGACAAACTATTAGCGTGTAGGAACTGCACAACGCGCGTCAGAAGACAGTCAGTTTTTTAGAATTTTTCACCAAATGTTCAACATAGCCATTTTAAGACCTCTGCTTATGAACAGTGTCACTGTGATTTTCTTAATGTGTCCCATACATTGATTTCGCACATCGACTGTACCATTGTGCACTACATGGGCGGAAGCATGTTTTGGGCATGATGTGACAAATGACAGCTATACTGCTCATAAGGAAGTGTAATAAAATGGCGATGTTGAAAATCTGGATTGAAAATATTGAAAATTAGCAAACTTATGAGCACATGCGTAGGAACTGCAAGAACGCCAGAAACAGTCATTTTTAGGTATTTTTTTCATCACTCCTCAACATAGCCATTTTTAAGACCCCTGCTCATGAACAGTGTCACTGTGAGTTTCTTAATTTGTCCCATACATTGATTTTGCACACCGACTGTGCCATTGTGCGCTACATGGATGGAAACAAGTTATGGGTGAGATGTGAAAAATGACAGCTGTACTACTCATAAGGAGGCATGGTAAAATGGCAATGTTGAAAATATGGAGTGAAAACATTGAAAATTCACGAACTTATGAGTGCGCCGTAGTAACTACGCAACTCACGCCAGAAACAGTTTTTTGATTTCCACCAGCCTCAAAATAGGCTTTTGAGAGCCCGCCTTATGAACACTGGCAGAGATAGCTGCGTAATCAGTCCCAAAAGGTGATTTCATGCAGTGACTGCGAAACACCCTTCAGGCCCGAATAACGCCATGACATGAGAAGGGGTCCCAAAACCCATGTTGAAAATTTGGTGCAAAAATTCCAAAAAATGCCTGAGATATGCAGCAAAGTTGAAAAACCCTATCCATCTCATTATACAGCTACTCAGCATTTCCTTAGTTCGCGGTTGACTTTGAAGAGTGCAGATGTTCCTGGTCCACTGAAGATCATCGCGCTAAGGTCTGGAAGTAAGTATGGGGTGAGGGGTGTGGGGAGGCAGGGTGCAGTGGGTGGGTGCGGGTTGTGGGAGGGGCAGGAGAAGCACCGCGACAGTTTTTTATTTGCGGTTTTTTTCTTTTAAATGATGACGGGACGCTTGCCATGTTGGGGTGGGCTCCCAGCATGGCACACGGATGGCTGGGTGGGGGCATGGAGCTGACGGGGATTGGGCACCCTGTCGGCCATAGCATCTGTTGCCCCAATGGGGTGGGCTCCCAGCGTGGCACCTTGTACTCTCTGTGGGAGGACAGTGGAGCCAATGGGGAGTTGGGCACCACCGTCATTTCTCGATAGTTGCCACGCTTGGGTGGGCACCAGCGTGGCATGTGGAAGGCTTTTGGGGGAGCACAGCACAGCCAATGGGGATTAGGCACCCCGCCATACAGCGGGGCGTGTGTGGGGGCAGAAGCAGTATGCGGTGTGTGTGTGTGTGTGTGTGTGTGGTGTATAGAGGAGCGCGCATGAGCAGGCGTATATCTTATCGCTGCTCACTGAAGCGAAGCTCCCCTTTCTCAACTGTACTCCACTTCATTTTGGAGCTGTCATAGACAGCACAAGCAGGCATTGGAGAACTTCTTCCGCGCCTGCAAACACACTGCCTGAATTGGAAGAGGGCTGCCACACCTCCGAAAACTCGGATGATGGCACTATGTTTCTTGCACATGCGTTCAAACAAACATAAAAAGGAAGATGAAAATTACTTCACTCTTAACATCCTGGGAGAAACCACAGCGTCTGTAGTATGGGAGGCGTTTAAAGCGGTCCTGTGAGGAAGAATTATATCTTTCACGGCTGCCAGGAACAAGGCCAGAACAAAGACCGTTTCTTCACTGCAGACAGAACTCGCGGCTCTGGAGAGACAGTTTAAAGTAAAATCTCAAGATCCGCTTAACTCCCCTCTCCTGTCCGCTATCACTGGTATAAAATATCAACTAAATACCTTGCTCAATGAGAAGGCTGCTTAGCAGTTAGTCTGAGCCAAACACAAATCATGGGAGGGAGGGAGGGGACAAGGGGCAAACTCCTTGTGACACCTTCATAAGCAGCAAGCATCCTCAAGAATCCTAACTCTGAAAAACTGAGGCAGAGTAGTGTTTACACCCAAGGCCATTAATGAGGTAATGCAGAATTTTTACCAGGAGCTTTACCGATCTAAAGCCCAGCTATTAGACGCGGAGCTCATCACCCGGCTATCCAAGCTGTGTGACGGGGTCTCTCTCCCTAAAATTTCTCCGGAGCAAATTGTGGCTTTAGATATCCCCAGTTACTGCAGAGGAACTTACCTGCATTGTCCCAGCTGGCCAAAGGAAAAGCACCAGGCCCAGATGGTATGACAGTGGAGTTATATCAACTACTACAAACAGAAATCACTGTCCCACTCCTACGGGCTCTGCAAGAAGCTCAGGCATCCACAGTTCTCCCTCCTACCATGCGGGAGGCCCTGGTGGCCTAAATTCCTAAGAAATCCTCGGATGCAATGGATTGCGCCAATTTTCAGCCCATTTCTTTGCTGTCGGTGGACACCAAATTGCTAGCTAAAGTCCGGTCAAACAGGCTCACCCCACTTCTATCAACCATGATACAACCCTCACAGGCTTGTTTTTCTAAGGGGAAATCGGGGGCAGACAATCTCCGATTAGTCCTTAACTTATAGTGGCTAGCCTTGCACTCGGACACTCCTATGGCAGCCTTGGACATAGATTTTGCCAAGGCTTTTGATTCTTTAGAGTGGGGCTATCTCTATGTGGCATTACCTCTTTATGGGTTTGGGCCGGGGTTTTGTTCCTGGGTCTCCACTCTCTATCACCTGCCTACAGCGAAAATTGTAACCAACCAAGATGTATCCCAGCCCTTCCCTGTACAGAGGAGCACTAGACAAGGCTGCCCTATCTCCCCTCTTCTTTTTATTTTGGCTCTGGACCCCCAGATACGGAAGCTACTAAACACCCCAGACATTACTGGGATCCCAGTGAAAGAGTACTGCTTCCTGGTAAATGTCTATGCTATGCGGACGATATGTTGCTTACCCTGTCTAACCCAGAATGTTCCATCCCTACAATTCTCCAGGTGCTGCAGGAGTTGGCCTCCCTTTCTGGACTGGTAATTAATCAAAAGAAGACAATCTTATCCTGCCTGAACGCAAAGTGTAGTAGAGAGAGTCTTTGAAATACGGACATTACCTGGGCACCCCGGGGATTTTCATATCTTGGGATCTTTATTCCCTCTGCCTGGTGAGATCTAGAAAAGGCCAACTCCCCCAACCCCCGATTACAGCCCTTACGGCTGAGGTTCAGAGATGGAGAAGGTTGCTGCTCTCACTGAAGGGTAAGATAGAGGCTATCCAGATGTTCATTTTTTCTAGTGTTTCGTACCTCCTTAGCAATATCCCTACCCCCTTAACCCCTAGGCCCTTCCAACAACTGGACAAACTAATCTCCTCCTTCTTATGGGAAGGCAAAATGGCACGCTGGAGCTGGGCCAAACTACGGGCACACTGGACCAGGGGAGGGCTGGGACTCCCATGGTTTATGGGATACCACCTAGCCTTTCGTATGGCCCAGCTTACCTACTGGTTTGCTGCCCCCTTGTCCCCTCCTCCTCAATGGGTTCAATTAGAAGCAGCCCTCCTACCCAATAACTCACTCTTTTTCTGCTTACTGATAAAAGGCCAGCAGGAGGCATGCTCACTACTATTATGGCAGAAACCTGTAGGGCTTGGTGATGGGCAATGGCTCTCACTGGTACTCCAAGAGGAGCATACCTTCCTCTGATTTTGTATGCCCCTCTGTGGAATAACCAACTCATAACAGTAGACTGTAGACCTGTCTACTGGAAACACTGGGCCACTAGTGGTATACGGATGGTGAGAGATCTCCGCCTCCCTGATGGTGCGACAGTTATGTCCTTTGAACAGCTGCAAGAGATATACAGAATAAAAACCCAGGATTTCTGGAGGTATCTCCAAATCCAGAGTGCAACTGTATCTCTTTTGACGGCATCTACGGGTACAGGAAGATGGAAATGCCTAGCCACCCTTCATGAGCCCGGCAATGGTAGAGGCTTGGTCTGAACCTTGTACAAGGTAATAAGGGATGCCCATCCCGACACTACACTGTCCAGCTGAACAGCCTGGGTAGCTGAACTTCGATGTCCCCTTTCCCAGCAGCATTGGAGTGACTGCTTGAAAGCTGCCCACTTGGCATATGAGGGTGCCAAAAGTCAACTGATTCAGTTGAAAATTCTTCTCAGGTGGTACAAGACACCTGCAGTGCTTCATAAATTGAACATTATGAAAAAGTGCTGGAGGTGCAATGCCTCCCCTGCCCACTTACTTCATATTCTATAGACTTGCCCAGCAATTTAGGGGTTCTGGCAGCAGATGTTGGAGGACTGCTCTAAAATTGTTGGTAGACCCTTGTCAACTGCTCAGCAGACCCTGGTGATGTGGGATGTCTCTACCCTGGACCCACTGTCTTCGTCCTCTAAGGCCTGGGTGTTGGTGGCTATCATAGAAGCCAAGAGGTCTATACTGATGAAATGGAGGCTGCCTACCCCTCCTATGATCACCTGCTGGCGGGCAGCAATGGTGCGGCTGGCTACTTTTGAAAGGCTTTCTGCGATTGAGAAAAGTCACCTCTCCAGATTTCATAAGAAATGGGATGCATATTTGCACTCACATATTTGTGCGGTTCCACCCCCCCCCCAAAACCCGCTGAGAGTCTAAACTGTGATGTCTCTTCTTCTCCTCTAATAGTCATGCCTTCATATTTATCTCTTACTCAAGCAATGGATGCCCAGTGTCAGGTGTAGATTGTGCTGTCTCCTCGCATTGTCCAGGCCACTGTCAATCTGTCCTTACTTCCTGCCTTGGCATTATACACTTCAGATCTACATTCTGAGAAGATCTGGATGGTTAGACTAATAAGGAGAAATATGAAGACTCTGGCCCAGGTCACTTAGCTTATTCTATGAGCAGTTAGTTCCTGGAGATTTCTCTGGTTGGTGATGGTACTAACCTTAAATGGTGCCTGGTATATATAGATATGGTTCATAGTTGCATGAACTTACTGTAAGGCTATGTGATGTATAAAGGGGATAGTAAGGAAGATGTAAACTTCTTGGCAGATGTTGGTACGGGATATCCCAATCATGTGTGTATGGTATTCCTGTTCACAAACATGTTTGGGGTATTTATGTTTACGTGTATGAGGCATGCCTGAGTGCTTCTACCTTGGTTGGATGTACTTGGAAAACTAATAAAATCTTATATGATAAAACACCAGAGCAAAGTGAGCAAAAAATCAGTTGCGAGGGGCAAGTTAACACAGGGCTAGTGCAATCTGGGAGCACCTCAGACAGAACAAAAAGTGCCAGTTATTAGTGCAAGTGAACTAATTTCACTATTTAAGTGTGGGGGCAGGAGAGAAGTGGGGGGTAAGGGATAAGGTAGGTAAGTAAGAGTCATACCTGGAACTGGCCCTTTCAGAGTGCGGAGATTGCTGCCAGTGGTGGAATGAGGTGAGGACTTAGAATAAGGAGCAAGAGTAGGCAAGGACAAGTTAGGTAGAGATAGCAGTGGGGATGGTAAAGGGAAGGAGGAGGTGGGGTGGAAGAAACTTGCCGAAGACTAGGCCTCTTCAGGATGCTGAGAACCCTACCAGAGCACAGAATCAGGCAAGGATTCATTAGGTAGAAAGGACAGAGAGGGAGGGAGAGTGGAGGAAGGGTAACTGCAAAGTGCTGGCCCCTTCAGGATGCATAGAACCCTGCCAGGGGGTAGAACTGGGTGAGGACAAGTTGAGCAGAGAGAATTGGGGAGATTGAATAGGAAAAAGGAGGAGGAGGAGGGAAGAAACTTACCTGAGAGTAGACATCTCCAGGGTGCTAAGAATCCCAACAGAGGGCAGATTTAGGCAAGAACAAGTTGGGTAGAAAGGAGAGAGCAGGAGGGGAAGAAGGAGGATTGCCCAGTGCTAGACTCCTCCAGGATGCTCAGAACCTTGCTAGAGGTAAAAACTAAGCAGGGCAAGTTGGTAATGGAAGAAGGTTAGGGGTTAGAGTGAGGAGGTAAGCAGTGAAGGGAGAGGACAGCGTGCCGAGAAGCAGGCTTGGGGGGGGGGAGGTTTAATAGTGGATGTGAGTCATGGAGAGGAGCAGAAATATAGAATGTAAACAGCACTCAAAGGCAACCAAACAACAAGAGGCAAATTATGATTTTAAAGTGCTTGATTGTGGCAAAATGAGAAGCTGGCTAGGATCATGGGGCTCAGGATTCTAGTCAGCTTCTTGTTTTGGCACATTAAAGCTCTTTAAAATTATAATTTACCTCTTGCCCTTTGGTTGTCTTTGAGTGCTTTTTACATGATAGGAACTTTACAGCAAATGTCAGCTTGGGAGTCATAAAATAGAGAATAATAGCTATGCAAGTGTACATTGTGTTTTTTGTTGTTTTTTTTTTTTACACACCCGAGTTGTGTGATGACCCCGTAAACCTCAAGAGCGAAGCTCGAGAAGTTTACCTGGTCATCAAACAACGAGGGTGTGTAAAACAAAAAACCATAACGTACACTCAGCATAGCCAGTATTTTTTATAATTTGCTGGTTCAAGGAGTTTAAAATAAAGCGGTTGGTTACCTGAGGTGAGAAGCTACATTTGTATCCTCGGTAACCACCGCTATGGTTGTTGCTGTGCTTGTTCCGCTCACGCGCTGACTGCAAGCCAATAAGGTAGCACGATGAGGACAGCAAATGCTATAATAACCCATTTTACGGGCTATTACGGCATTTGAAACATGGCTCTAGTTTGTGTGATAAAGGGGGTCACCAGTAATTATAGCTATAACATGCACTGCAAGCCACTGAATCTCTCACTGCTGTAGCCCAGCTCTGATGTCAGTTGCAGGGGATTCTAGGATCTTTGGTTACAGAATATGACAGCTCGGTAGTCAACAGAATCAGTCTGATACTATCTACTGTACTGCAGTAAACAGTAAGTAAATAATATTCCTTTTGCACACAAAGTGCATATTGGGAGCAACCCCATACTTGGCTGTTGGGTTCTTAGTGCTGACTGTTCCCCTTTCACTGACCCAGGTATCAAGGATTACCAGGGATTTCTCTAATATTTTATTGTAAGAATAACAGGGATGGGAGATGGGAGTAAGGCAATACCCAGTGTCAGTGTAGAGCTGACATCATTAGCTGTGAAGTGCCATGCAGGAGACTATCTATGTAGGGTGATAACAGACAGACAGCATTTTCTATTGTTACCCCTAGGCAGTGCTACTCCTAGAGTTACACCCCTGCCTACTACTTAGGATGTAGGCTGAGGGGTTTGGGTTCTCAAACTTTACTTGCAAACTGATTCTTTCCATAAGGTTTCATAATGCAGTGCCTCTGCTCAGGGTATAAGTTTAAAGTGGGCTAGCTGTTTCCTGTAAGCCCCTGAGATATCATACCACCCACTGTTTACCTTTTGCTGCTCCAACACATGACCCAAAAGACCATTCCCTCCATTTTAAACATTTTGTAATTAAAGACTCTCTCTAATAATATGCTCATGACAACCATGTGCAAAAAACAGTAACAATATTTATTTAGGGAACATACGAGTTAGGAAGGGGAAACATGAGGAGTATGCACTTATTATTTACAAATGTAAAATTGATCTGGTTTGTGCTGGTGAAACCCTCCTACCGGGTGAGTACCAATTAAGCAGAAAGAGAAATCATATTTTAGGCCAGCGAGAATGATACCTGTAGCCCTGGCTATCTAGCTGCCAACTAATCAGATGGAACACATTTCGTATCCCCACACTGGTACCAGTTCCCAGATATGTATGAAACCCCACAGTCTCACACTGTGCCCGGGGTACCCAGTTACCAAAGTTCTGGATGGTTGCAGGTCTGGTGAACACTGCAGCTGGTGCTGTTGGCCAGCTGTAAATTTAAATTTAAAAAAGAAAAGAAGCTTAACTTGAGAAGCAATTTAACCAACAACTTTTTAGATTTCCGAAGAAGTGCAGGGGTTGCCCTGCTGTTGGCAGTGGAGCAGGGATTGCCCTGTTGCAGACCAAACAATTCAGGAGGGGGTAACCAGCTGGGTTACATTGGCTAAAACTTGGATTTGCAATCCTGAATATTCAGCACATTCATATCGTTGTCACATCCAGTACATTTATATCTTAAGGCACATTCAAGAAAGGTGGAAAACTGTCATTTCCAGATTGTGTAAGCCAGTCTTAATTGACTTCAAGGTCTCAGTCCCTTAATGTGGCAATGCGGCCATGGCTGGTGGCTCCACAGGACAGTCTTGACCAGATAATTGGAAAGGCTTTGCCTGAAGTTCAGTGGCCAAGCAGCCAGCCACTCCCACTTCCTGAGCTGTATAAGCAGTTCCTTTCAGCCTCACTGTGAAGCATTTTTTCTTTGCAGCCAAAGGCTGTGTCCACTGAGCTGTTTGGGCCTCCCTGGCTGGCTGGGACCTGCCCCCCCCTTCCGCTGCTCCTGCTTGTCTCTGCTGGGCTTCTGTGTTTATTTTCCTGCTTCTGGTTTGTATTGCCTTTGGCTGTGTGTGCTTCCTTCCTTTGTTGGGGTTGGGGGGCTTTTCTAAGCTCCAATTACTGCACTGCAACTGCAAACCTCATTTGTGTGTTTCAGCTCACATAGCTTTTCCATGGCATATTCTATTACTTTCACCCAACTCAGATTGACTGAACGTAGCGCTACAGCTCACTCATGCTTGTTCTAATTACCTCATCGCAGCAGTCTCATTGCACTGCCTGGTGACAGTGCTTTCAGAGCATTGTGCCTCCTTTTATTTATTGCAGTTACAACTCAGTGTACTCCTTTGTTTTAGCTACTGCTGCACCGGCCTAAATGCTTCCTGCTACTGCTTTGTTTACTCCCATGCTATTATACATTGTTTTACTCTGAGGTTAGCTAAAGCTCCTGCTAAGGCTATTAAATTAGCTTTTATATCTGCATGTGGTACTCGGCCCTTCCATCACTTCCTTATTTGTCCTACGGCGGGGACTGGGAGGTGTTTGGGGGGTTATGACCTATGTGGCCAATTAATTCTGTTCTAAGTCCTGTCACTGCCAAAAATCCTCAGGTTTGTCACCTTGGTTTGACTTTGAGCTGCTCTGGCTGGCTTGCCCCCAATTCAGTGCTATTAGTACTATGCAGTATGTTATGCAGACCTCCGTGTAGGTCCACCTGTCACTACTGTTTACTGACCTACATGCAGGTCCACACTTGCTTACGCAACCGTTGCTCCTTGCTTATGCAAACCATTGCTTCATGCCTACTGCCATCCCTTGGCTTCAGCCTCTGGGATTCTGTATTCGACCTTGCAAGGTCTCAGCACTCAATGTTCATCAAGATCTCAGCACGACGTGCTCATTCAGCTCACCAGCTTTTCAGCTGTCAATCAATTTCTGGGGCATGCCAGCCATTGTATTCTGGAATAGGGTTCCTGCAGCTGACGGTCTCGCTCTGCATTCAGTCCGCATCTTGAGCATGTCCAGCTTGGGGTGGGATCCTTCTCACCTGGCCCATAGCTGGGAATGTTCTCACCCTGGGCTTGGCTTTAGCTGCTTGCTACGCAACAGCAGCTTCTGGTGTAGAATTTAAGACTAACGGTGAAGGGTAGAAAACGTTACCTCCTTTGGTACTAGTGTTCCACTATAACAGTTGGCCATTGACTTTAGTGGTTTCCCTAGCGAGGCACCTTCACCGCATTCTCCCTACGACTGCTTCTGGTTCACTTGGTTTGATTTAGGGTGGGTAGGCCAGGTGAGTGCCTCAGCAGTTGTTGCTCTCCTCCTGCACCTTGGATGCATGTATTGTTGCAAAGTTTTCTTGCAATCTTCCACGGCATTCCCGTTAGAGGGTTTGAGTGAGAGCCTTCCTCCAAATTGGAATATTTTCCACCTCCCTTTAATTGAGTGTTCCAAATTGCAGCTGCAGAGCTGTCACTAAATAAACCATCTCAAGCCTGGAGGGAAGGCGACCTAGGCCTTGGATCCCCAGAGATTTCCTCCTCATAGGGTTTTTTTCTTTCCTCCATTGCCTCAGGTCATAACACTTAAGTTAGCATAGTTGTTCCCCCTAGTTTCTTTAGATAGGTTCCATTGTTGGATGGAGGTGGAGGATGTCCTGCCGTTTACTCTCTCCTTAGGGGATCTCCTCATTACAAGGCAAACCATCAGTATCCTGCTACTCTAACCTGGGCAGTCATTACGTTATCCAGCTGAGCATCTCATTGCATTATCAACTGCCTATGCTTTTCTACTACTACGTTACAGTTACTGCTCCTTTGTCACAGTTGCTGCTTGCTCACATGCTTCATGTTGCCTCCTTTTTGGGATGATACTACATTTCTTTTGGGGATTCCTAAGGTACCTTTACCTACGGGAATCATCCTGTGGCATCTCTAGGGGTGGAACCCTCTCCGAGATTTCCTTGTCTTCGTACCCTACAGGGTAGTAATTCCTCTGGAATAGAGCGCGAATGGCCAAAACCATACTAACACAGCTGCACAGGTATAACCCTATACTGGCTGCGTAGGTCAGTGAACTAACACAAGTACATTTCAGCACATTAATACTAGTCTGTCCTGGGTTCTCACTGGTGACCCCCAGAACAGACACAGTCACAACAGTTGTACTAGAGGGCTCCACCCTCAGTGGGCAAAGGCTATATGCAGCAGATGGGTGCTGACAAATGGACAGTCACAAATCAGAAAAACACTTCAATAGAGGGCCAACCGTTCTGGGCTAAGGTTATGTGCAGCTGTAGGGTGCAGACCCTGTAACATTGTCACTTGAACATTTACTTTAAAGTTCACTGCAAAGAAAACAAGAAAACAAGAACCCCCCTCCTGAATGGAGGAGCTTAGCTGGATTACCAGGTCCATTTACTCTGCTGGGGGCCTAAGCCCCCACTCAAATCTGGCAAAATGCTGGAAACACAGTGTCTTATAGGGCTCTCCTGAGGCTCTTGATTGGCTGAAGCTTTCGGTTGCATGACCTCCGATTGGCTGGAAGGCATGTCAATCAAATAAATGAATTATGCATTGCCTCGCTCGATGCACAGTTGGTCTGCTATTTTGGTGCCTAGAATTAGGTCCCTGCAGTTCCCCATGAGCACTTGGCATTTACCCATGCGTTTTGGTGAATGTCCCACAAGTCCTGGCTTTGATATCCTGGCCTTCCTATTGGTTGTGGCTGCTTGCAATGACTGCTGTAAATACACAGTCCCTGAGCAGATCAAGTACAGTTCTACATCAAAGTACTGGTAAAGCCAGAAATTATTAAATATTTGCCCTAATGCCCCCATAGTCCATAAGCCCTTAATGTGTACTTGCTGTCCCTGCACAGAGCTCTTAATTTGCTCAGTCCATTTTCCTATCACTCCTGCCAGTATTTTAGCTCCCTGACTTGAAGCAGCAGACAGGATGACATTTCTCTGAGTCCCATTGTTAATCTGATGCAGCCAGGAGCAAAGCAGTATTTATTTCCAACACTTTTCCCCTTGTAACATATTTTCCAAACACACTGCAGTAATTACAATTATTTATTTCAAACAGCATTTTCTTTTCTTTTGCTTTCGGCTACAGCCGAGAACAAGCAGACAGACGTTCATGAATATTCAAGTGATTGGGGTTCCTGGCTCATTAATATTCATGAGCCTCAATCAAAATCACTTCATGGATCTCTTCAAATCTTTGCAAGAGCGACCACTCAGGGGCCTGCCCATGGTCACCAAGCCCTACTCAGCACATGGGGATCCCAGGACTGACTGAACACTCCAGTTTGACCTCAGTGTCGTGCGGTCATAGATCAAATGCACTGCTCACGCTTGCGCGATCCAAGCAGGGCATGCTTCAAGCCGGAGATAGGGTTTAACTTAGAAATCCCCATGGGGCTAGATTCTACTGCTGGCTGTGACTGGCAGAGAAGGACCAGGAGGGACAAAATAAAATGCAGGCACTTCGGGAGAGAGGCACTGGAGGAGAGCAAGAGCCAGAGCTGTAGGACTGCAGGTAAGCCCCAGTTTGTCAGGGGGGTTACACTATAGTAATACATCCCTGGAGCAGAGCAAGAGCCAGTTCTTTAGGGCTACAGGTAAGCCCCAATTTGTCAGGGGGGGTTACACTATAGTAATACCTCCCTGGAGGACAGCAAGAGCCAGAGCTGTAGGGCTGCAGGTAAGCCCCAATTTATCATGGGGGTTACACTATAGTACTACATCCCTGGAGGAGAGCAAGAGCCAGTTCTTTAGGGCTGCAGGTAAGCCCCAGTTTATCAGGGGGTTACACTATATTAATACATCCCTGGAGGAGAGCAAGAGCCAGAGCTGTAGGACTGCAGGTAAGCCCCAATTTGGCGGGGGTTACACTATAGTAATACATCCCTGGAGGAGAGCAAGAGCCAGAGCTGTAGGGAAGCCCCAAGTTGGCGGGGATGGGGGTTACACTATAGTAATACATCCCTGAAGGGGAGCAAGAACCAGTTCTTTAGGGCTGCAGGTAAGCCCCAATTTATCAAGGGGGTTACACTATAGTAATACATCCCTGGAGGACAGCAAGAGCCAGAGCTGTAGGGCTGCAGGTAAGCCCCAATTTGGCAGGGGGTTACACTGTAGTAATACATCCCTGGAGGAACGGTGAAGTGTAGAACTGAACACTTGTGTTCTGAGGCTTACATATTGGTCCATTATTACCTATTTTATGACAATTTATTCCATTCCTTCATCTCCCCTTCCCTCCATCTATGACTCTTTCTGTTTTCCCTCCTATGTTCCCAGTCAGGCATAGTGTCTTCTTCTATAGGCATCACTGTCTATGATGTAGCCTGCCCAGCTCTCTGTGGTTTTCCTCCTCCTCCTCCTCCACCACCCTAAAAACCTCTGTGTGAGAACCCCTCTCATGTCTGCACCTGTACCTTTCCATTTCTCTCACTATTCTGCCCCCCTCTATTAACCATTTCTTCCACCTTCTTTTGCTTGCTGGTCCCACTGTCCCACTGGGGCTAAGTACAGTTACAGAGGATTGTACTTTGCCCTGGGAGAACAGTAGGACCAGGAAACATCTGATCTGAGTGTATTAAAGCTCTAACATGCACTGCACGCTATTGAATCTCCCACTGCTGTGGCCTGGCTCTACCGTCAGCTGCAGGGGGTGCTGCTATTTCTGGTTACAGAAAATGTCAGCTTGTAAGTCAACGGAATCAGTCTGATACAATCTATAGTACTTCAGTAAACATTTTTTTTTTTTTGCACATGAAGTGCAGATTGGGACCAGCCCCATATTTGGGTGAGCAGCTCTTAGTGCTGACTTTAACACCCATGTTGCCCACTGGAAACAAACTGCTTCGGGCATTACTGGATCCACCAGTGCAGATTCTGATTGCAAGAGAAGTGGATCTCTGCCAAGTCAGTTTTGGGAATATAAAAACAGAGGGTGGTGAGGGATCTAAGCGCTCTGCAGTTTGATAAATCAATGGGGCTGGATAATTGCACCCTAGACTGGAAAAAGAAACGTGGAAGGAGCTGGCTGCCCCACTGTTAAATGTCAGACAAAGTCAACAAATGGGACCCTGAAAATAGGGAAAAGTCAACAAAAGAGGCTCTTAGTTTAGGAAGAAGTCAGCAAGAGGCGCCCTGACTTCCTGTTTGTGAATCTGTTTGTACATTGCTCATTGCAAACCTCCTGATTCTACACACTTCTGTTTTACTGCTCTGTTTAGTATGATATGTGTGTACATTGCTCATTATATACATCCTGATTTTTCACACTGCTGTTTTACTGCTCTGTTTAGTATAGTTGGTGTGTACGTTGCTCACTGCATACCTGCTGATTTTAAACATTTCTGTTTTTCTGCACTGTTTAGCATGGTCTGTGTATACATTGCTCATTGCATATCTCCTGATTTTACACACTTCTCTTTTGCTGCTCTGGTTAGTACAGTCTGTGTGCATGTTGCTCATTGTATATCTCCTGATTTTACACACTTCTGTTTTACTGCTCTGTTTAGTATGGTGTGATTTTCCCTGTTTCTCACTCTGCTTGGCTTCCTGATTAAAACATTAAAATAAAGAAACTGACCAGGATAGCTCAGCTGAGACACCATGGTTGATACTAATGAGTGTTACCTCCAGCATTACCCACCACACACACATATACACAAACACACACACACACACACACATATACACACACACACTGGGCTCTACACACAATGCTAATGCACCACATAAACTGGGCGTGTTGGCATTGGTATGCATGAATGCTGCAGGGCAGTGGCCATGCAGCATTCACAAATGGAGTATGCAGCAGTTATGCACCTGATCCCCTGGCCAAGTGGACAGCAATGCACCACTGGTGGTCAAGGAACATGCTTGGGGCATGCCACCACTAAGCAGCATGCACCACTGGGGGAATTACTGGCTGCTGGGATGCAGAGGACTGCACAGGTTATGGCAGCTGGGACTCTGCCATAACCCAGTGAGTGTTCTCACAGACATGACCCACCAGTTGTGGTGGGATGAGGTGACAACCTGCCATGCCGCCTCAGCCCAGTGGGCTGCTGGAGAGGGTTGTAGTGGGGGCCCATACAGCAGGGTACAGTCGCCATTGCCACTGGGCTGTGGTCTACCCAGACTCCCCAGTACCCAAGCAACCACCCAACACACTGCATCTCAACCCCAATTTTGCAGGCCCCCCTGACACCCCATGTCCCATCCCCAAACCAGCCCTCCCAAGAGGTGCCCCATCATGAGTGCCCATTGTGGTACATCAGTACAGTCTGACCAGCATAGTATGGCACCTCATGTGCACACTCACCATCCCAGCTCATCCCCACCCCATTGGTGGTCACTGCCCCGGCACTGACAGCCCCATCCCCATACTTACCGGTTGGTGCTGGGCACTGTAAGCTCTGGCATCCTCCACCCCCGTGTCCACGGCCATCTGACTTACACAGAACATGCATAGCCGATGCACATCCTGCATAAGTCAGACAGTCAGCAGCCATGGAGGTGTTCAGAGAGCTGTGCCATTGGCCATCTCCGACAGTGGCACTGGCAGGATGGTATGGGGTGTTGGGTGGGGGTGCCAGGGGTGGATAGGAGATCACTGGCAACTGGGGATAGGATCAGGGCTTGGGGTTCACTGGGCACCTCTGTGTGTTTGGGGGAAGGGATGTCCAGTACCTGGATTGAGGGCTGTCTTGTATGGATGGGGACAGTCAGTGGTGCTTTTGGGAGGGGTGTCTATGCAGCAGGTGCTGCCACAGGGCCAGCTCAGGCCTGTTGATCTGCTGGGGTAGGTGGCTTGGTGGTGCTGGTCTGTGAACCTGTGGTTGCTCTTCACACAGCCGGACCCACACCTGCCTGTGTTAGGGATCCACTGTGGAACCCAGGATGGGCTTCCTATTGGATGCTCACATGGGCCCGCTACTCTGCCCATGGTCACCCTGCATGGTCCTGCACATGGTGGAAGAGCCTCAGATAGGTGGCCACCAGTTGTGCATACTGGTGTGTGTGCACCTGTCCACGGGTGTGGAGCTATGTGGGTGGGGTATGGGCCTATGGCATGTACTTTCCACCCAACAGTGCATAGCATCCATTGGCTTTACAAACCTGATACAGCAATGTCCCGTTGAACAACATGGAAAATTACTAAACTGGATCAGTAGAGGCTGAGAAACATTGTGTTAGTGCTGGTACTGTTAAAAAAGGTGACTAAAGGATAGGGGTAGAGATTGCAAGGGGAGATTCAGGAGACATGTGACAAGGTTCTTCACAGAAGGGGGCAAATGAACTAGACTGCCCTGAGAGGTGGTTGAAGCCAAGAGTGTGACGGAGTTTAAACTTGGATGTGACAGATATAGGGAATTGGGGACCCACCGACAGAAGAAGGGAAAGGGATACCTGGGAAAGGGGTGCCGATCAGCAAATGCGGCTAGCGGATCTCTAAATCCAGCCAGGCAGGCTTAGGCTGAAGATGGAGCAATAAGGCAAAGACACGGGCAGACTGGGTGGACCTCTGGATCCCTTTCTGCTGACACAATCTATGTTTGCATGTTTCTTTGTGATATGGGCCATAAATCACAAACATTACCCCCAACCTGAAGGTAATGTTCCTGTTAGGGCCCATATTCCATTTTTTTCAACAGTGACAGACTCATGTTTTATCTTCATTAGGAATCCCAGGTCCTAGGCCAATCTTCTCTGTTGGTTAACTTGTGTTGGATGGAGATGAGGGTGGGATGATAAGCAATGCCCAAGCAGACCAAACAGGGTTCCTGAAATTAGGCACCATGGTCACATGCAAATACCAGCATAAGTTTCTGCAGCCATAGAGCTCTTTAGAGTCCCAATTACCAATGGAATGAACAGTTTCGTACTTTAAACAAGAATTTGTCAATGCCGAATATTTCCTTGCATGGTTTATGTGGCAGGGGTGTATTGTATTAGTTGAACTTTTGGTGGGAGGAAAAGCCTGCCGGAGCCATGTTTTGAGAAGCTGTCATCTTACCTCTACAGCTTATCACATGGCTTATTTTAAACAATGTTTACCCGGATACCTTCATTGCAAAGGGTTCACAAGATGAATTGATAAGTTTAAAAACATCTTGTTCTCAGATTTCATTACTTGAAGAAATGAAAAATGTGCTGGGAGTGGGGTTCCAGTTATTGTAGGTGCCCTTTCCCCAACGCTAATATCACAGGCTACCCTGATTAGACTGTCATTATGTAGTTTACTAATTGTTGCATTTTAAGAACTTTCATTAAAAAGATGTCTAAGAGAAGCAGATTTTCTAAAACATTTAGTGCGTAAATTGTCTTCTGCAAGTATTTGCTGTCCTCTTCTCTGCTAACCTTGCAGTGCTGGGTTTCAATGTCATACACCGATGCTGTAATTTACTCTGTAGAGCAGCACTCACGAATTCTCTGGGACTACAATCATGAAGCATTTAAATTCCAGTTGAGTTGGCCTACAGTTTAGATTGACCACAGCACAGCAAGAATCACACAGCCAGCCTGAGGCAAGGGAAACAAGCATTTGTCAATTCAGTTTGAATGTTGGCTTACGCATTGGCATTGGTAGTGCAGCAGTTGAGAGAGATGCATAATAGGAATGGCAGTGAAGCATTGAACTGACGCTATCTCCCACCCCACCCCGTAGAGATTGGACAGGCATTGAGGTGTGCTTGGGTCATCGGTCGAATGTCGACGCCATTTCACCTCACCCTACCCTGCAGACACTGACAAGTGTCGCATTGTACCTTGGGGTCTTCGGGCCTTATGTTCACCAGATTCCATAAGGAAATATGCTGAGATGGGTGCAGTATAGGAGAATGGGGTGAACTTTGGGGCCGAAGAGTCCAAGGCATACCTCAATGCCTGTCACTGGCTGCAGGGTGGGGGGTGGAGTGGCATGAACATTAAAGCCGACAATCCCAAGTCACACCCCTGATGCCTGTTAATCTCTACAGGGTGGGGCGTTCCAGTTGGAAACCCTAATGCCCAGGGCATTTGTTAGTATTTTCACTCCAAATTTTCAACATGGCCATTTTATGACCCCACCTCATGAACACCGGTACTATCAGTTTTTTAGCCAAAAGGTGATTTTTGCACAGCAACTGCCATTCGGCGCCACAGGTACGAAATCAATTTTGGGCAGGATGTGAAAAATGACAGCTGTACTGATCATGAGGAGGTGTAAAAAATTGGCAATGCTGAAAATCTGGAGTGAAAATTTGAAAAATTGGTGAAGTCATGAGCGTGAGTAGAAACTGCACAATGCACACCCATAACACAGTTATTGGGGGAATTTTTTTAATTGAATGTTCAACAAAGGCATTTTGGGACCTCCGCTCATGAACAGTGGCACTGTGATTTTGTTAATCTGTCCCAAAAGTTGATTTCTCATGGCGACTGCGACAAGAACCCAGGATCTCAAAAACATCTACTGTGACCTGTTAACAGTGTAAAGAAGTGATGCTTCTATCTTTATGTCAGTGTGGAGGATGCCCGCCGTACAGGGGCCTTGCGCTAGTAACGATTTCTGTGTTTGAAAGGGTGCAGGCAGCTAAGTTTGTCATAGAGTGCACAGTGGTAGGTTTCATGATCACTGGGGAGCTTAAATCTGTAGTTTGTTCAGCAAATTAGTAGCTCTGGGTAAGACCTGAGATGCTGCCTGAGCCTCTCACAAGGCCTTGGGCTACACGATTGACCTCAGCTTTGGTCAGCTGCACAATGCTTGTCTTAAGAAAGGAGGAGGTGCTACTTCACTGAGAGGGTGGTGGAGCCATGGAATGCACTGCCTAGGGGGCTGGTGGAGGCAGAGACAGTGGAGGGGTTCAAGAGGGGGTGGGACAGGTACAGGGGAAGGGTTCTGGAAGCAAAATCCAATGCAGCAAGAATATCTGGAACTGGGAAGGGAGAAGCCAGAGAAGGCGAGGGGGACAGCAAGGCCAGCACCCAGGTTGGGGACTGACCAAACGAGCAGACACAAAAGTCCATTAGGCCTATTCTGCTGGCATTTTAGTATGTTAGTATGTTAGTATTATGCGCCAGATATCCAAAAACACATTTTGAGCATCATGTGAAAAATGACAGCTACCCAGGTTCGGCTAACAACTTGGATTCCTGGAGGGCAGCCAGGGAAGGAAGGTTGGATCACCAGCGATGGCTCACCTTCTCCAGGGAGGGTGAGGTTTCAGTCCCAGCACTGCTGCCTCTCGGCGGATGCTGGGGCATGGCACATTGTCAGGCCTTAGCTGGCTACGGGAGTGGCGGACGCTGTGCAAGCCATGGCGCCTGTGGTACGCTATTCCTTGCGGAGAAAATGGCACCTTGGTTGGGTTGGATGATGGCCTTCCAGACCCTTACCATGGAGCTCCTGGACCCCTATCGCCACCTCAGCATCACAAAGGAATGCTGGTATAGCTGTACAGGCTTTTTCCTATGAAGATAAGGGATCCGTCCAATGCAGGGATACATCAGGGTTGCCTGGGCAGGCTGCAATGTGAAGTGGTGGGGTTGAGGGTTGCCGAGTAAGCAACGTCCATGTGGGGCCCGAAGGAGAGACCAGGCTAAGGTGCGGGTGGCAGTATAAAGAAATAATGTGAAAAAAAAAAAGAATGAAAGCTGTACTGTTCATAAGGAGGTGTGACAAAATGGCAATATTGAAAATCTGGAGTGGAAATATTAAAAATTGTCAAAACTATGAGTGTGCATGGAAACTGCACGATACATGCTAATAACAGTCATTTTTTGGAATTTTTTCACCAAATTTTCAACATAGGCTTTTGGGACCCCACCTCATGAACAGTGACACTGTCATTTCATTAATCTGTTCTGAAAGGTGATTCCACGCAGTGACCGCAAAATGACCTTTCAAGACTGAATAACGAGATGACAGTGCATGTGTTCATAAATTGGGTTCCCAAGAACTCCACATTGAAAATGTGGAGCCTTAATATTAAAAAAATGGTCGAGATATCCACCTAAGTTGAAACCCCCCCATTGATGCCATTATACAGCTTACTGGCATTTCTTCAATTTGCAGTTCGGCTTTGAAGTGTTCCTGCTCCACCGAATATTGCAGCACCGGACCTCCAGAGGTAAGTATGCGGTGAAAGGGGTGTGGGGAGGTAGGGTGCATAGAGAGTTGGTGCAGGTTGGGAGAGGGAGCACTGCAAACAATGAGGGACAGTTTTCAGTGTAAAAATGAACATTGCGAATGGTTTTCTTTCTTTACAGGTGAAATAAAACAAATGTTGCCACACTGGGATGGGCTCCCACTGTGTCCCATAACTTTCAGGGGGATGCCGGCCACACTGAGGTGGGCTCCCAGTGTGCCACACAATGGGAGTGGGGAGAGGAACATGCTGACATGGTTGGCTTTGTGTGAGCGGCGGCATACTGGGTGGACTCCCAGTGTGCCATACAAAATTAAGAGTGCCAGTCTCTGGAGCTGCTGCATGACAACCTTGTCTCCGATTGCAGTGGCACATTTCTTTCAAGTTGGTGGCACTTTACATAATTCTTGCATAGCGCTAGCATGCTGACTAGTTGGGGAATGAGGGATGCACCTACTAAAGTGTGCCCTGCATTCAGTAACACTGACACACCTCTGCATTTCTGACATTATTAGGATGTTGCTTGTGCACACACAAGACAAACATGAAAATAAACTTTGATTTGGGATTTCTGGGACTGTTAAATGCCTCTGTATTTTGCCAGCCTGCCCTTGCCCTGTAAACACAACCACACTGTGTAATCTCTATCTCTCTTTTTCTCCTCTGGATGGCACAAGTTAACAATTTATTTTGCCAGCCTGCCCTTACCCTGAACACAGAGCCACACTGAAGCCAGGAAGAAAAAGAACATTTTATTTGGGATTTCTGGGACTTTTACATTTCTCTTGGGGCCCCCCATAATCTCTCTGTTTCTCTGTCTTTCTCTCTCTGTCTCCTCTGGATGGCACAAGTCAAAAATTTATTTTGCCAGCCTGCCTTTGTCCTGTGCACACAACCAAACTGAAGTCAGGAAAACAAAGTTTTATTTGAAATTTCTTGGACTTTTAAATTTCTTATGGGCCCTCCTGTAGTGTGTCGCTCTCCCCTCTGAATGGTACAAGTCAAAGATTTATTTTGCCAGCCTGCTCCTGCCCTGTACACACAGCCACACAGTACACCTCTCTCTCTCTCTCTCTCTCTCTGTCTCTCTCCTCCAGGCCAACCTGAAGCTAGGAAAAAAATAAACTTTTATTTGGGATTTCTGGAACTGATAATTTTGTCATGCAAAGTAGAATGCCATTCCGCGCCACTGGTGCAAACACAGATTTTGGACAGCATTTGAATACAGAAGCTTGGGTGAAAAGAAGGCCATGTTAAAAATCTGGGGTGCAGATATTTAAGATTCTAGGGACATGGATATGTTGTTCATCCACACTTATTGGCAGGTTCCTTGCCGCTTTAAATCTTGCCGGAAGGTCTTCAAGCTGGCTCCTCCCACCCTCTCGGGTGGTAAAACTCTCGACTCCACCACGACGCCAGATCTTTCTTACCGCTTGAAGCTCAGGTTCCTCCTTAACGCTTCCGATAAGACTGGTTCCTAATTTTCAATTTTCGAAATTAAAAGTTTTTGCTAAAAGACTTCGTCTTCTCTCCTCGCGGCTGGATGGACAAATCACCCTGCTTCGAGATGCCCTGCGGCAGAAGATGTCTCGGACGGATCCGCACTCCACGTATGCTACTGCTTAGGCTTTGAGACCACTCGCAGACTTGCGACCTGTGCTCTTCCTTTTTCGGCCTATGTCCTCAAGACCGTGCCGCTACAGCTGGGGCGCCCGAGAAAGATTTCCTCCAGTTAAGTCAAAAGAGGTCTGTCGGCATGTGTCTGGCGGCGGCGGGGCTCGTGGATCGCCTCGAGCAGATGATCACCCTCGAAGAGGAGGCGCCAGGCCACTTCTACCTCGGCCGCTGCATTTGTCACGCTTTCCTCAGTGCCTCGTATTCGGCTTCTTTTAAGGAGCTTTGTCTGACCCTCTCGACTTAAAGGTGAGGGTCCACCTCTTCTGGACCGCTTTCTCGGTCCAAAAGAGAGACAGAGTAAGTCTCACTGCTGACGCCTTGGGAGCGGAAAGATCTCCCAGTTGTCGGTCACCGCTTCGCCACTGGCTTCACGGTGTCCCATCAGGTCAGTTGACTAAGACTTCCTGTCAACGCGGGTCGAGATTTTTCGACCCGCCGGACAGGTTGTCGGCTGGAGAAGCTGAGAATCCTCTCCCGGGTTCCCCTGGTGGAGTTGAGGATCCCGCCAGCTCGCCTGTGCCTCCGGGTTCCGGAGCCTTCGTGGAACTGCCTGAGCCGAGGGGAGGCCGATTCCCCACACTCTCTCTCGCACTGGCCCCTCGCCTAGCCGAGGTTCTCGGCCCCGGTCTCGGACGTCTGCTGGGTTCAGCCGATCCCGCCATCATAGGCGGCCTCAGTCTCGGCACTGCGGCAAGCGGCGCCACCACTCATCCTCTTCCTCGGACAAGGAGGCTTCAGCGCAAGTTGCGCGGAGGTATGAGGAATTATGTGGCAACAGCTCCTTCTGGATCGGGAATAAGCCACTACCGCCGCCTTCCCCGCCATTAAGGGCTGTCACCGAGCGGCCGAAACAACCCCCATTTTAGCCGAGGAGCCTGTTCCCAGGCCGGTTGTTGGGCCAATTTCAGCTGTCCCATCGATTCCGGTGGAACCTCTGCCTCCACAGCCGTTAGTTGGGGCTCTGACCAAAAATTCTCGGTCGGCTCAGGGACTGCCCCATAGGCTGTCTGTCACCCTCACTCCCGATAGACCTCAGCAGGTGGAGGGTGGCTCAGGCCTGAGACAGCTCTTTGAGTACTCTTCCGAGTCCGAGGATGATTCCTCCCTTTTCTCCAAGCGACTGGACTTGGAGTCCTCAGGAGGACAGTCAGTGGACGATAGTTCTTCGTCCTTCCTAGGATTGCTTCGGCTCATCTTGGAATCCACCGGTATGAAGCTCGAACCCATTTCTAAACGGGCCAGGTATCCCCTCACGGAGATTCTGGACTGAGGGGATTCCCCACGGAGGCCTTTCCAGGGTTCGAGGTCATAGTGGGTCCGCCTTGAGCTCTGGCAGCGCTCTGCTTCCTGCCCCACCGCCAGGATGGCCAGAAGTATGCCGGTTCCCCAATGTTCCCTGTCCGTTTTTTTCGAACACCCGTTGAGGGTTGGTTACCAACAGCGCCTCTGCATGCCGGGAACGCTAGGGATGTGGCAAACCTTCGACAAGGAATCCAAGAATGATTATGCCGGGCTAAAAGTCTATGCTGCGTCTCGGCCTTCTCAGGCCAGTTCGGCCGCCCTCATGGTACATTTTTCTCATGCCCTGTTGGGCTCCTGATGAGGCTATCCTCATCTTCCCACGATCTGTGGTGACCACGGTCAGGCAGGCGGACCCGGCAGGCAGTGGCCAAACAGCAGCTCCAGACTGCTTTTAGAGCATTGGGGGACCCATGTGCCAGGTTCTGTGGTGGCCGCAGGGCTACAAGGCCATCAGGCTTGGCTGTGGATATCCACCTTTACTCAGATACCCAGCACAAGCTGGCGGATGTTCTTTTGGGACTGACCCTTCAGCCCTGGGGTGGAAGGCTCACCTGCAGAGGATCGGTAGTCCAATGCTACCTTGACTAGGTCTTTCTGCTAGAAGGACAAAGGCAGCAAACCACAGCCTAAGCCCTTTTCATCCTTTTCTGCGCCCGGCCCAACAACGCCAGGGCCAGCAGGCTCAGGCTTGGCATCCCAAACCCAGCCCGGAGCTTCCTCCAACAGGAAGCAGGAGGTAAGGCCCAGGAGGTCCTCGGCGGGTCCCTCCTCCAAGTCTGCCCAGTGACGGGCTGAGAGGTGTCGCCTCTAACCCTGTCACCTCACCCCATGTTCTCTGGGGGGGATGCCCGCACTTCCTTTCCGCCTGGTCCGGTTATTACTAAGGACAGGTGGGTACTGGAGGGTGGGAAAAGGCCTGCTCTCAGACTCGGCAGGCCCCGCTCAGAGCCGCTGCACTGGGGCCTCAGGTCCCGAGCTCACTGTCGGCTTGTCAGGCTGACATCGCCTCCTCTCAAAAGGAGATGATCAGGAGGTAGCGGACCTCCCTCAGACCCGGGTTTGTGTCCAGGTACTTCCGGTTCCAACCGACGGGGCTGGCGCCCATTCTAACTCCACACGACCTGAACAAGTTCCTAAGGTCTTGAACCTTCAGGGCGTCACCTGGGCTCTAGATAATACCATCCCTGGAACACGGCGTGTGGTCTCTGCTTCTGACCTGCAGGACGCGTTCTTTCACTTCCCTATCCGTCCCGCCACATCGGAGATTCCTTCGCTTTAGAGTGGAGGGATCCCTCTTCGAGTTCCGAGCCATGCCCTCTGGCCTGTCTCCAGCTCCCAGGGTCTTCACCAAATGCATTGCAGTGGTGACAGCTTTTCTGCAGTGCCAAGGGGTCCGGGTGTACCCTTACCTGGATGATTGGCTGATAGCAGCCCCCTCCAGACAGGAGGTGGAGCAGTCCAGAGATCTGGCCCTCCAGGTTTGCTCTCAAGTCGGCCTTCTCATCAACGAGGCCAAGTCAGAACTCAAGCCGCAGCAGGTGATTCCATCGGGCAGAGCTCGACTCTCTTCGAGCCAGCACGTGCTCCCGCAGACAGGGCCGAGGTTCTACCTCCTTTGCCCAATCATTTCTGGCTGCTAATCACGCCCTGCCTGGGACTTCCTGCGCCTCCTGGGTCTCTGTGGTGACCTGTGCCAGTGTGGTCCATTAGGCACGCTCACATCGCCCCTCAGTGGGACTGGCCTGCCATGGTCACAATGCCGCATCCATTGGACCAGCTAGTGATGGTGACCAGGGAGATGGGAATGCCTCCGCGTGGTGGACCATTCCATCTCATCTGCAGGAGGGCATCCCGTTTGTCTGCCCCAAGGTGACGGTCTCTCTATCGACCGTTGCCTCTCTGATGGGTTGGGGTGCCCATCTGGGGGAACACCGAGCACACGGCCTCTGGTCCCCGTGGGAGTCCCGATGCCACATCAACCTGCTGGAGCTCTGAGTGGTCAGCCTAGCTCTCACTGCCTTTGCTCCGTTTCTCCGGGGTCAAGTGGTCCAAGTCCAGACGGACAATACCACGCATCATGTACCACTACCTAAACCGCCAGGGCAGGACACATTCCATGCTTCATGCAAGGAAGCCATGTTTGGTCACTCGTGGCGAGGCCTGGAGGTGGATCTCCTAGCTATCTCATGTGGCAGGAGCCTCCAACACCCTGGCCGGCTGCCCTGAGCCAGATAGGGGTTGCATCTCACGAGTGGTCTCTCCCGCCGGAGGTAGTACAAGATCTGTTCTCCACTGGGCACACCTCAGGTGGACCTGTTTGCCCAGGGAGAACGCGGGCTGAGGCTGTTTATGCCTGCCCCTCAGCAGGGCTCGCTGCAGGGGATGCCTTCTCAGGCTGTGGACCCTGGGCCTCTTCTCGCCTTTCCCCATTTCCTTGATTCACAAGGTGCTTCAGGCGGAGGAACAAGGTGCAGGTGATTCTGATAGCCCCAGACTGCCCCCGCCAGTTCTGGGTAACCAGATCTCCTCAGCCTCAGCTCCAGGCTCCCGAGGCAGCTCCAGCTCACCCGGATCTGTCTCAGTCAATCAGGGAAGGTGTGTTCCATCCAGACCTTCAATCCTTGGCACCTGATGGCCTGGTTCCTGAGCAGCAGAGTTCCAGGCCTTGGGTCTTTCTTGACGAGGTCCTCAATGTTGTTGAGGCATCCCATAAGGAGTTTACACCAGGAATGCTATGCCTTCAAATGGAGAGAGATTTTCCATTTGGTGTCAGGGCAAGGGCTTGGACTCTTCCTCCTGTCTTTTAAGGCAAGCATCTTGACTATTTATGGTCCCTTTCAGCCTAGCGGCTTAGGTTGACGACTCCTAAGGGTGCACCTGGCAGCCATCTCTGCTTACTGGGCGGGCCGGGAGCAGTCGGTGGTGCAGGAGAGGTGGTCTGGCACTTTTCAAAGGCCTTGATCACATTTCCCCTCCGGTGCGGGAACCTCCACCTCCATGGGATTTACTGCTGGTACTGGCAAAGCTTATGGGCAAGTTTATTTGAACCAATGCACAGGTGTGAACTTCTCACCTGTCGTGGAAGACCGACTTCTTGGTGGCTATCACGCCAGCCAGAGGATGGGAGAACTCAGGTGCTCTGCATCGAGTCTCCTTACCTGGTCTCCACAGGGACAAGATTGTCCTGCACCCCAGCCGAAATTCCTTCCAAGGTGGTGTCGGAGTTTCACCTTAACCAGGTGTTGACTTCGCCGGTGTTCTACCCCTAATCACACCTCGGAGGCCGAATACAGGCTCCATACTTTGGACCCTAGAAGGGTGCTCGCTTATTATAAGGAGCGCACGGCTGAAATTCGGGGAGAGGTTCACCAGCTGTTTGTCACCTACGCTAAAGCCACACCTGGCACACCTGCAGCCAAGCAGACGATAGGCAGGTGGGTCACCTTATAGATCTCATACATGTTGGCGGGCATGGAGCCTCCCAGAGGATAAGAGCTCATTCTACCCGCTATACTGTTGCATCGGGTGGCTGCTTCCAGGATGCCCCTATCCAGGAAATCTGTAGGGCTGCTACCTGAAGTCAGCACACACCTTTATTACCCATTACCACATCAACCTTGGAGTCACGCTGGATGCTGGTTTGAGACCTCGGTTCTCCAGTCTTTATTCCCTAAGTAGGGGGTGTGCGCCTTGCCTCCCTCCTCCTGGAGAACTGTTAGGAGTCTGCCAATAAGTGTGGATTAACAACATATCCATGTCCCTAGAAATACAGGTTACTCATCTGTAACAGGAGTTCTAGGAATGGTATATGTTGTTCATCCACACAACCCACCCGGCCTCCCCGGCTTCGACGCACAACCTGGCTTCCAGTGGGCCAGATCTGGTGTCATGGGGCGGAGCTGAGAGTTTTACCACCCGGATGGGTGGGAGGAGCCAGCTTGAAGACCTTCCAGCAAGATTTAAAGCGGCAAGGAACCTGCCAATAAGTGTGGATGAACAACATATACCATTCCTAGAACTCCTGTTACAGGTGAGTAACCTGTAGTTTCCGCAGTTATGAGCATGCATACATAAACTGCAACAATTGGGCATAACTTTGTCATTTTTTTCATATTTTGTCCCCAAATGTTGAACATAGTTTTCTTATCACTCCACCCCATGAACCCCGTAGGTGAAAATGTTCAAATCCATGAGAAAACAGCATTCTGCACCACATGTGCGAAAACACATTTTGGGCTGATTGTGAAAAATGATAGCTGTACTGTTCATGAGCTGGTGTGATAAAATGGCTATACTGAAAATCTGGAGTAAAATTATATTGAAACTGACCAAATTTATATGCGCATAAACAATTTTGAATGACCATTTGTAAGTGAGCCATTTGTAGGTGTCTTTTCACCAAATTTTCAACATGAACTTTTGGTACTCCACCTCTTGAAAAGTACCACTGTCATTACTTAGGCGACCATGCCATTATGTGCCACAGGTGTGAAACACATTTTGGGTAGGATGTGAAGAATGACAGCTGTACTGCTCATGAGGGTGTGTGAAAAAATAGCAATGTTGTGAATTTGGAGTGAAAATATTAAAAATTGCTGAAGTTACGAGCATGCATAGAAACATTTCAATGGCTGCACATAACTCAGGTGTTTTTTTGGGGAGCTTTTTGGGACCCCACTCATGAACACTGGCAATGTCATTTCATTACTCAGTCCCAAAAGGTGATTCTGCACAACAAAAGCAAAATCACCTTTTGGAACTGAGTAATGAAATGACAGTGTTAGAGTTCACGAGGTGGGGGTCACAAAAACCGCATGTTAAAAATTTAGCGCAAAAACATTGTTAAATGGCCGAGATATCAACATAAATCGAAAATGCCATTGACAGCCATTATACAGTGCTTACCTTGATTATTCAGTTTGTGGTTCAGCTTTGAAGAATGCAGACGGTCCCAGTCCACAGAAGATGACAGCTGCCTACCTTGGATGGTAAGTATAGGGCAAGGGTGGGGTGGTGAGCTGCTCAGTGGGATGAATGGGATGGGATGGGAAGGGGAGACAAGATGAGGAACCATTTTATTTTTACAGACTTAAAAAGACATCGTGGACAGTTTTTTTTTTTTTTTACAGGGTATTGACAGCACTATCCAAATGAAAGAAGTAAAGTGCTGTCATTGGAGCGCTTTATTTCTTTCAGCTGTGAAACTCTTGACTAGTGTCACAGTCTGGTTGTGTGTTCATTGATCTGTCAGGGGTGAGCCCACTGTAGATTGCTTTGCATTGTACCTGTCCCTGACACAGCTCTGAAATGCTATTCTGTCGCAAGATGTTTCTTGTGCACGCACAAGGGAAGATAACAAGCATTTGTCAATGCTGAATGTTTGCTTGCTGGTATTTGCACTGGAAGTGCAGGAGTTAGACAGATGCAGAATAGGAATGGCAGTGAAGTATTGAACTTCACACGAACCCCACCTCCGCCCTGCAGAGATGGACAGGCATTGGGGTGTGCCTTTGGACTGTCGCCCATAATGCTCCTGCTATTTCACCTCACCCTATCCTGCAGACAACAGCAAGTGCTGAGGTGTGCTTTGGGGTGTTCGACTTTACAATAATCCCACTCCATAAGGACATACGCTGAAATGGGTGCAGTATAGGAGAATGGGGTGAACTCTGGGGCAGAAAGATCTAAGGCACCATGATGCCTATCACTGGCTGCATAATGGGGGTTTAATGGCATGAACATTACAGCTGGCAATTCAGAGGTACACCCCTGATGCCTGTCAGTCTGCACAGGGAGGGATATTATGATAAGAAACCCTTAATATCCCGAGCATTTGTTGGTATTTGCACTACAAATGTTCTTATTTTATTATTTACACTTTTTGTGGCCACCAGCCACCCAGGGATCCGCCAGATCATGGACCGTCGCTTCCACCTCCAGACTGGATGCACCACTACCCTGGGACCCCCTGGCTTGCCCCCCAGGATGGGGCTGCAGCACCACTCTCCCCTATTTGGCACCATGGACAATGGGATAGGGTAAGGAGGGGCCATCCTGAGGCTAATCAGAGCCAGGGACTGGCATCATGGAGAGCAGCCAGCAGCATATTTTTCTTCTACTGTACATGGGGGTGGGAGCGTGCAATGATGACCAGTGTCCATCCCGCCTCTCTGAGCATCGTCAAAAGCCAGTAACTGTGGTATCCTTGGCCTCGGCTGGGGTCCATCAAGCCCGGACATTACCCCAGCCCTCCCCCACCCAGAGGAAAGCAGTCCTAAGGACCCCCACTGGCGGACCTCAATGACCGGCTCTGTTCCCAAACCCGGTCACCGCATCACATGCGAAATCCAACCGCTGCACCAACGGGCTGGCCATTGCACTGCACATTTTCAACATGGCTCTTTTGTGACCCCCCACCTGATGAAAGCATTTGGGATCTCTGCTCATGAACAGTGGCACTGTGATTTTGTTAATCTGTCGCAAACATTGATTTTCCACAGCGACCACTTCATTCTGTGCCAGATGTGTGAAACCACAGTTCAGGCAGTATGTGAAAAATGACAGTGGCACTATTCATAAGGAGGTGTGAAGAGATGGCAATGTTGGAAATCTGGAGTGAAAATATTAAAAATTCTCAAAGTTACGAGCATCTGGGAAAACTGTGCAATGCACTCTCGTAACAGTGATTTTTTTTTTTATTCTTTCACCAAATTTTCAACAAACACATTTTGGGACATCTGCTCCTGAGCAGTGTCACTATGATTTTCTTAATCTGTCCCTAACACTGATTTCCCACAGCAACCATGCCATTCTGCGCTGTATGTGCAAAACCACATTTTGAACAGGATGTGAAAAATGACAGCTGTACTGTTCATAAGGAAGTGTTCAAAAATGGCAATGCTGAAAATCTGGAGTGAAAATATAAAAAATTCTTGAAGTTACGAGTTTGCATGGAAACTGTGCAATGCAAGCTCATAACATAGTTATTTTGTGGAATTTTGTCACCAAATTTTCATCATAGGCATTTTGGGACATCCGCTCATGAACAGTGTCACTGTGATTTTCTTAATCTGCCCCAAACATTGATTTCCTACAGTGACAACACCATTGTGCAGTGGATGTGCGAAAACACATTTCAGGTAGGATGTGAAGAATGACAGGTGTATGGTTCATAAGGAGGTATGTAAAATAACAGCGTGGAAAATCTGGAGAAAATCTCAAAATTCTCAAAGTTTGAGTGTGCATGTAAACTGTGCAATGCCATCTAACACAGTAATTTTAGGAAGTTTTTCACCAAATTTGCAACAGACGCTTTTGAGAGCCCGCCTCATGAGTAGTCACACTGTCATTTCATTAATCAGTCCCAAAGGTGATTCTGCACAGTGACACAAAAATCACCTTTCGGGACAAATAATGCCATGACAGTGACTTGAGTTCATGAGGAGGGTCCCAAGAACTCCATGTTGAAAATGGTAAATAGTCAAAACAATGGGAGATATCCACATAAGTTGAAAAAAAAACATTTATGCTATTATACAGCTTACCAGCATTTCTTCAGTTCATGGGTCGGCTTTGAAGAAAGCAGACGTGTTCCCAGTCCACTGAAGATTATGCGCCCAGCTCTGGAGGCAAGTATGGGATGAGGTGGTGTGGGGAGTGAGGTGAGATGAGGTGCGCAGAGGGTTGTGCGGTTGGGGAAAGAAACCCAATGGCGAAAGTCCATTTTCTGAGTTTCAAGGAAATCAAAACAAAACCAAAAGATGTCGTCAGGAAGGTTTTCTTTTTTTTTGCAGGTTTGCTTTTTACACACAGGGTGGGTTCCCAGTGTGCCTCCTGCATTTTGGGAGAGGGACTTAAACTAACAGGGATTGGGGCCCCTTTGGCAAAAAAGCCTGTTTGAGGGGCATGATGCCGAGATGGATTGGGCACCCCCTCAGCACACAATAAATGGGGGTGGGCATTATGCTGATAGGGATTGGACTCCCCTTTCAGTAAATGAACTGGGGCGGGGGCATGCTGGCAGGGGGATTGGGCACCCCGTCAGCTTTTATGGGGACTGTGAGCAGATGGCTCCCTCACTGCAGTGGGTAATTTGTTTCAAGTTGGTGGTATTCTGGCTTAACTAGTGTCAGCAGCAGCATGCCACTGCATTGGGAAATGAGTTCCAAGCCCAAGAATGCAGTGGTGCCATTGGTCGCCACAGTGCCTCACCTCCAAAACCCGCTTCTCTCTTAAGCTGCCACATAATGTTTCTTGCACATGCACGCAAGGAAACATAAAAATGGGAGATACATTTCCACTAAAAATACAACAGTGGCTTGATTTATTTTATGCTGTGTGGGTATTGATTAGCAATTTGTTACATCAAGGGGGTTTGGTGAAAAATTAAGGAAAAAGGCCCCTAATCAGTCATGATAGGTGCACTCTGAGGCCCTTTGAAGCCACCAGTATTTGTGGCTTACGATCTGCTGGTCTAAAGTTAGCATAACTTTCTCAGATAAATTGTAGGCCTCTGGGCCAGCCCAGTGGTGCTGAGGGTTGAGGCACTGGAAGCCACACTTTGTGCCATGCTGGTGATTCATGTTCAGGAATCAGTGTGGTCCATGGGGTGTCAGCAGTGGAGGAGAAGGATCGAGTATCCCAGGGACTGCTCTCCTCTGGGGAGGGGGTTGTTTCAGTTGTCAGTGCATGCCTGGCCCCTAGTTGAGGGTTGAGGCGCTGGAAGCCACACTTTGTGCCACACTGGTGACCCATGTTCATGAATGAGTGCGGTCCACTGTGGATCAGCAGGGGAGGAGAAGAATCTAGCATCAAAGGGACTGCTCTCCTCTGGTGAGGGGGTTGTTTCAGTTGTCGGTGCATGCCTCGCCCCTAGCTAAGGGTTGAGGCGCTGAAAGCCACACTTTGCACCACACTGGTGACCCATGTTCAGGAATGATTGCGGTCCACTGGGGGTCATCAGCAGAGGAGAAGGATCGAGCGTCCCAGGGACTGCTCTCCTCTGGGAAGGGGGGGTGTTTCAGTTGTCAGTGCATGCCTGGCACCTAGCTGAGGCTGGGGACAGCACACCATGCTGCCTATGTGTGGTTGGAGGGGGGCCAATGCCTGACAGAGCACACATGGCAGCATGCATGTTACCAAAGCTGGTGTCATTACACACTCTGCCTCCATGGGGTGCACACTAAAGGAGAAAATATGCTCTGACTGGATATTGCAGGGCACCTAACAGGTCCCACCCTCGAATAGCCATAGAAACATAGAATTTGATGGCAGATAAGGACCGCTTGGCCCACCCAGTCTGCCCATTTCCCTACCTACTGGATAAGCTGCAGATCCTAGTTAACCAGCAGCCTACTTCTTCCTACCCCCACCCCCCAGAATTGCCTTATGACTATCCCATGCATGCTTGCAATTCACCACTGATTTTGACTCCACAACCACCTCCGGAAGGCCGTTCCATGCATCCACAACCCTCTCTGTGAAAAAATACTTCCTTGAATTACCTCTGAGCCCCCATCTTCAAATTGTGCCCTCTTGTTCTTGCACACCTCTTTTTTTGAAAGATGCTACCCTCTTGGACTTTGTTGATTCCCTTGAGGTACTTGAAAGTTTCAATCATGTCCCCCCCTCCCTCCTTTCCTCGAGGCTATACATATTAAGCTCCTTAAGTCTCTCTTCATATGTCTTCTGGTGCAGACCCTGCACCATTTTAGTTGCCCTCCTCTGGACAGCTTCCATCCTGTCTATGTCTTTGCAGAAATTGGGTCTCCAGAACTGCACACAGTACTCCAGATGGGATCTCACCAGCTGTCTGTACAGAGGGATAATAACTTCCTGTTTTATACTGGTGATGCCTCTCCCTATGCATCCCAGTATCCCTCCAGCCCTCCTTGCTGCCCTCTCACATTGCTTGCCCACCTTTAGGTCATCTGACATGACTACCCCCAGGTCCCTTTCCATTTTTGTTGTTGTTAGTATCTCACCCCCATTGTGTACTCTTCCCTGGGTTTTGTTTCCCAGGTGCATTACCTTGCACTTCTTAGCATTGAATCTAAGCTGCCACATTTGACCATTCCTCTAACCTTGCCAAGTCCCTCTCATCCTTTCCACCTCACCCTGTGCATCAACTCTGTTGCAGAGCTTTGTGTCATCTGCAAAGAGACATACTTTTCCTTCCAGTCCTTCTGCAATGTCACTTATAAAGACATTGAAGAGGACCGGTCCTAATACTGAACCCTGCGGTACCCCACTAGTAACCCTCCTATCTTCTGAGTGGACTCCATTTACTATTACTCTCTGTGTCCTATTCTCCAGCCAATTCTTCACCCAGGCTGTCATCTTGGGACCCACTCCCAGGCTGGCTAACTTGTATATTAATCTTTTGCGTGGGACTGTGTCAAATGCCTTGCTAAAGTCTAGGTAGGCCATGTCCACAGCCCCTCCCTGATCTACTACTTTGGTCACCCAGTCAAAGAAATCTATCAGATTTGTCTGGCATGACCTTCCCACTGTGAATCCATGCTGCCTTGGGTCCTGTGCCCTCTGGCCTCTAGATACTTGACAGTTCTTTTCCTTTAGAAGTGATTCCATCATTTTCCCTATCACTGAGGTTAAACTAACAGGTCTGTAGTTTCCTACTTCTGCCTTGCTCCCACTTTTGTGAAGGGAATCACATCTGCCCTCCTCCAGTCCTCGGTACCACCCCATCCTCCCATGATTTGTTAAAAAGGGTAGTCAGTGGTGTCACTAGTTCTACCCTTAGTTCTTTTAGAATTCTGGGATGAATCCCATCAGGCCCCATTGCTTTGTCCACCTTCAGTTTTAAGAGTTCTTTCAGAACCCTTTCTTCTGTAAATGGGCTAGTATCAACTTCTGTATCCAGAGTGTTACTACTGTTTGTTTTATGTACTTCCCCCTCTTCATTTGTAAATACTGAGCAAAAATATTTGTTTAGTATCTCTGCCTTTTCACAGTCTCCCTCTGCCCACCCTCTTTCCCCTTTATTAAGCCTCACTATCCCTCCCTTGGTCTTCCTTCGCTCCCTGATGTACCTATAAAAGGTTTTATCCCCCTTCTTAACTGAGTTGGCTATCTTTTCCTCGGTTTGGGCCTTTGCTGTTCTGACTGCCTTCCCAGCCTCCTTTTGCTTTAACTGATACAGTTCTCTGTCCTGCTCCTTCTGCGATTCCTTGTACTTCCTGAATGCTTTCTTCTCTCTTGAACCTTCACTGCCACTTCCTTTGAGAACCATAGTGGTTTCTTACATCGCCTTGTTTTGTTTATTTGCATCACACAAGGCTCATTACCTCTGTGATGGCAGTTTTATTATTCCCATTGTTCTTCCACCCTCCTTCCTGCCCATTTGCTAGTGTATTCCTTAGGCACTCTGCCTATTTTTGGCAAAGTCAGCCTCCTAAAGTCCAGTATTTTGTCTTTGTATGGCTTGACCTCTATTGCTGTGTTTATTGTGAACCGTACTGTTCGATGGTCGCTAGTTCCCAGATGGCTACCCACTTACATCTGTGATCCTCTCTCCATCTCCATTTGAGAGTATCAAGTCTAATATTGTTCCTCTTGAGTGGGCTCCAGTACTAGTTGTCTCAAGGCATGCCCCTGTGGGGCATCTAGAATAACTGCACTCTTCGAAGTGGCAGCTGCAACTGCACTCGTTAACATCTGGCATACTCAGATCACCCATCAGCAATATCTCCCCTTTTTCTGCCATTCTAAGTATACTTTCTATCATTTCCTTGTCCATTTCCTCCCCCTGAGAAGGGAGTCTGTATACAACCCCTGTGCAGACTGTGGTACCATTGCCTGTCTCCAAATTTACCCACAGTGCTTCTTCTCCTCCCTGTTTACCCTTTTGTTCTGTTGCTTTTATTCCTTCCCTTATGTAAAGAACTACTCCTCCTCCTCTTTACCCTCCTGTCCCTCCTGTAGATAGTGTATCCTGGTATGTTTATGTCCCAGTCATGGTTTTGTGTGTACCATGTTTCTGTGACTGCCACGATATCAGATGTTCCTCCTCCATCAATGCCACTAATTCAGGAAGCTTGTTACCTAGACTACGGCATTGGTACTCATTGTTCTCCATTTTTGATGGCTTTACCTTCTGTTGCAGCATCCCCACTGACCGTTCTACCTCGGTCTTTTCTCATTTAGTACCCTGTTTTGTAGGGAGAGGCTAGGATTTTTCTGCTGCTTGTCAGTGCCTCCCCCTTTGACTAGATTAAAAGCTTGCAAGTGAAGCATTTAAACTGATTGCTCAAAAGACTTGTTCCCTTCCTGGATAGATGCAGACCATCCTGCCAGTATAGGCTGGTGTCCCTCCAGGTGGAACCCCAGTCCCCAATGAAGCCAAACCCCTGTGCTCCGCACCATTTTTTCAACCATTCATTAAACTGCATGTGCCAATTACCCTCGCCTCCCCCATGCCTTTGACAGGCAGCACCTCTGAGAAGGATACTGTGTGTGCTACTTGTCTTAGGCACCTCCCCAACTCTGCAATGTCCTCCTGCACTGCTCTAATCTCAAGATGAGCCAAGTCATTTGTCCCTAGGTGGACAATTACGTCCAGCTCAGAATCCCTTGCAGCTGTTCTCGTGATCCTGAGGATGCACTTCCTGTCCCTCCAAGCCATGGCACCAGGCAGGCACCTTACTTCAGTTTTCCCAGCTCCTCCTAGTTCTATACCCCTAATAATTGAGTCCCCACCAGGAGCTGCTTCCTTTCCTGTGGTGTCCTCTGCCTCCCTTCCTGTGGGCCTCCTTGTGACAGTTGTCATCAGTCTTCTCTTGGTGCATCCATAGGGAGCTATGCTCCCCCAGAATGGTGTATGGATTGTGGAGTGGAACAATTGACTGTGTGTGCCTCTGTTCCACCATCCTCACCCTCCCTGAGCCCACTGTGGTCCAACTGCTGTGCTTTCTTCGCAACCTCTGAGGTAGTGGTGGTGGTGCTAGTGCTCCCTGGATGGGAAGGTTCCCTTCCTACTGTCCAGTGTGGCCTGGGGGAAGGTTTCCTTACTACTGTCCAGTGCTGCCTGAAGACGGGCAACTTCCTCCCTCAGGGCTGATAGTTGTCTGCAAATAGGGCAGCATTTCAGCCTCCAGAAAGACTCCCAGAAGACTGCTGCCCCACAGCCATTACATTGCACTACTTCCCACATGTTTATCTGCTTTTTTTTTATTGTTTGTTTGTATTTTTGTGTGTGTGCGCGTGCGTGTGTGATTTGTTATATAGAAATATATGTTATACAATGTGTGTGCTTATATTGTCAGTGCAGTGTGCTAGAGAGGATATGACAATGAAATGCACCTTGCACTTGAGGAAATGATGTCAGAACCTCAGGTATAAAGGAACTATTTCAGGGGTGGGTGGGTGAGGGTGGGAAGGGTTGGCCTAAACTGTGCCCTCACAAAACAATCAGTTAAAAGCTCTCACCCACCGCTGCAATGAGTGCCTTCCTGTCAGCAAGAAACCCTACACAACAATTTGACAGAGAAACTACCCTGCTAATCAAACAGAGAAAAACCCAGACATCCAAGTCAGACACAGGTAAACCTCTCCAGCCCCATGATGCAGGCACACTGGATCCGGACTTTGGCGGGAGTTGGAGAGCCTCGCTGGCCCCACCTGGTGGGAACCCTGGGTTACCAGTTGGTGCTGACTGGTGGACATCGGGGGACCCACTGGGCTCTCCCTCCCGAGCCAGGGGTTGTGAGCAAGGCACATAAAAAGTACCAACTAAAACAAATAAACAATAAATATTTGGATGATACTGATATGATTTTTGTTCCTTTTCTTATTTATTAAATAAGTGTTATAAACTAAACTACTTTGTATTTTATAGTTCTATCCCCTGTGACACTGGACCCTGACACAGCACATCCTGTACTCATTCTGTCGGAGGACCTGACCAGTGTGAGATGTGGTGACACAGAACAACAGCTCCCTGACAACCCCAAGAGGTTTGATACATATGTTTATGTGCTGGGATCAGAGGGCTTCACATCAGGGAAACACTGCTGGGAGGTGGAGGTGAGGAACAAGACTTCCTGGCTTGTGGGTGTTGCCAGAGAGTCCATCAAGAGAAAGGGGGATATCTTAATAAAACCTGAGAATGGATACTGGACTGTAGGGCTGTGGGATGGGAATACATACATTGCCGTGGATTCAGTAAATAAAGTGCTCAACATAAGTGTAAAACCCCAGGGGATCAGGATGTACTTGGACTACGAGGGAGGACAGGTGTCATTTTACAATGTTGATGACATGTCTCACCTCTACACCTTCAATGACACCTTCACTGAGAAACTCTACCCTTTCTTCAGTCCTGGGTATAATGATAGTAAAAATGCAGAACCCCTGAAACTGTTTCACCTGAAACTATAACTAAACCCGTGGTTCACAGTGACTACAAACATGGAACTCACTACTGCTGGGGCTGTTTATATTGCCTGGTACCTTCATTTATTGGTGACACTCGACTGCAGGTTTAATTAAAAAACTACAGACGTTTAACCCTAATTACACTTTAAATCAGTGGAGGCTGTAATGTAAGCCAGGGTTTTGTAATGTTTACAAACAGGAAATTCACAAAGTGCGGTTTATATTGCTTATTATATATTGTTTTGTAAGGCTGACCAGAAAATTATCAAGGTCAGTTTATACTATAATGTAACTCGAGGTTCCTCGATGTTTTTTAGATCTTTTATTAAGCTGAGAGATTCCGTACATTGTCAAACTGTGATTTCTGGTTATACTTATAACTATATGTGTTGTTATCACAGTCTCAGTTTACAGTTTACGCTGAAATTCAGTCTATTAGCTTAAACAATTAAAATTGCAAGAGAAAATACATAGAAAAATAGTATCAAAGAAAACTAATAAAAAAACAAGTTTCAGAGTGCACCTCCTGTTGTCATTTCTTTGTCTCATTCTGTAATCTAGAAATACAGAATCACACATACCTCCTTAATGCACAGCATCCTAGGCTGTATATCCAAATCTGATTCATCTCATTCATTTTCTTTGTTTTTTATAACCTCATAATACTGTCTGTTAAACCAGGGCACCAGGCTGTGGAGTGTCTGCTGCCCGCACCCCCCACAGCCCATCACTAGCAAAGGCGTTGGAATAAAGGTATTCTTTGAAGCAGGACAAGATAGTTTCTAACATTTACTCTCCCTCTCCCCCTTGTTTTGTAGACTAGTTTTTCAATTACCATACAACCTTTCATGGCATTTCGACACTGTGTGAAAGTTGGGGGTTGTTCCTGTTTCCAGTTGGTCCCAATTAAGTCATGTTTGTGACCATTAGTGCTAGTTTACGTTGCCCTGCCTAGACTCCATCTGGTTCTGACCCATCCCCTGATAGGGCTACTCTTGCTGATATTTGAGTGGCCATCACTCTGGACACCTTATCTGAGATGGCACCCCAGAACCCTGACAACTTTGAACAAGTCTACATCATGTGTTAAGGTTCCACTGGACCCCTGCCCACAGCTTGGACAGGTTCCGCTACACTGTCCACTAAATGTAGTCAGCCTTGCTGGTGTACAGTATGCTCTCAGTACTGTCATGAAATGTATCCCCTTACATGTACTTTGTATTGGGGTTGTTTATCCCTCCTCCAGGATGTCTGGCCAGTCTTCCTCTGGTATTTCACAGCCCAGTATTTCTCAGCATTTCTTCCTTATTTGGTCAGCGGATCCTGTTACCAAACTTGTTAGGCTTGGTACAGCTTGGCTACTAATCCTTTGTTATCCCCTAAACTATACAATATACAACCCCCCCCCTGAGTGTTCATGTAATTTGTATTCTTTCCCCATTCTGCCTTCCAAAATAAGCCTCAATAACTGGAGATATCTAAAGAGGTGAGACTGAGGTATCCCATACTTGTTTCCTAGATTCATGAAGGAGCGTAGTATATCCCCCTCATTGAGGTGTGCTAACAGTTCAATTCCTGTTTCTGCCCATAGCCTGGAAGGATCCTCTGGGAATCTGGGGAACAAATTATTGTTCTAAAAATTAATTAAATAAATAAATAAATAAAGGGATGAGAACTGCAAATATAGCCTTTTTTTTTAAACATCTGCACTGTGTGATGCACTTGCAGAAGGTGCTGTATTGCAAGTGTAACCCCCCCTCCAATTTGAGGTTTACTTTCATGTCTTCCAGGGCTCCTTAAATGCTCGCTGCCAGGCTGGTGTCCTGTCCCAGTATGACTCTGCTTTCTTGTGTGAGAGTGCCACGTTGAGCCTCCATGCCTGTCCCTTTAAGAGACTAGCTAATCTCTGTGCAGTGAGTGGTCTGAGCTGTGTCCAAGTGATTTAAGGCTTGTGACCAGCCAGCCACCGTTCTGATTTGCTCCACTCTGCAGTCGATACTTGTGCAGAGGCAGCCTGTATGGAGACTGTGTTTATTTACTGTTTATATGCTGTTATATTTCAATCAATCAATCAATCAAATCTTTATTTATTCAGGCGAACATCGTTGAGCGTAGCTTATTTATGAGATGGACCCGATAAGGTCAAGGTTAATAACTGATACATATGCAGATAAGTCAAGACACATATATACAGCAAGAAAAAGGCAGAAATTGATTAAACATGATAGTACAAGGTAGAACAATGAAAGCAGACTAGGGACTCTAATATATACAGTACATATCAACTATGTGGTGTCATGATATACAGTCAACACATAGTGCCCAGAGCTTCCAAGGTCCCTGGGTAGGCCGGTGAAGACAAGGAGACACAGTGGTTGAAGTGAACTGAGGAGTGATGATTACAGCTTCTGGTGAGTGACAGAGTAGGAAGTGGTTGGGGGACTAGAACAGGGGGATGGGGCTAGTAAAGGAGTGATAAGGGCTAAGGTTGGGGTCAGGAATGAGTAGGTGCGAAAAAAACAGGGGTTGAGTGATTCTGTGGAGGTACATTAGTCGGAAACAGAAATGTGATCATGTGAAGGCTGCCTGAAAGGGAGAACAGTGGAGATAATGTCTAGGGAAGTGGATTGCCAAGTTAGGGTGTCTGACAGAGGGAGAGGGTTAGGAATGTGGATAAGTTAGAACTTGTGGAAGCAGTTGCAGATATCTGGGAAGAGACTTAGATAAAGATGTTTGAATGATGCTAATGATATCCAGTTAAACAACTTCAGGGTCTTTTGTAGGGTATTCCATGATATAGCTAGAGTATAGCTGATAGCAGATCTCCCGTATCGGGTGTTGACTTTAGGCACCTTGAGCATGATGAAATTGTGGCTTCTTAGTACATAGTACTAGCTTTGACTGGGTGAAGCAATCTAATATAATTAGGATGCTTCTTAGTCAATGCCTGTAATCCAAAATGCAGCATTTCTGTTTCTTCTGGAGATGTAGGGACGTCCAACCTGACGCAGCATAGAAAGAGCAGTGATGAGTGTTAAATGGAAGATCTGTAATGAATCTTAGTGCTCTGTGGTATAGTGTATCCAATTTACTTAAGTAGGAGATGGGGCAGTGACTGTAAAGAAAATCTGCATAGTCAAGCACTGAAAGAAATGTGGCCTGAACCAACCTCATCTTGGAATCTCTGGTTAGGAAGTGCCTTATTCTGAAGAATAAACCAAGTCTTTGGCGAAGCTTTTTTAGAAGTTCTTCAATGTGGACTGTGTAGTCAAGCCTATTATCTATCCACACACCCAAATACTTGAATTTCTCTACATAGTCCAGGTTTTCTCCTAGGATAGTGGATAGCTGGGGGAGGTTGTTTAATGAGGAGGGACTTATATGGCTTTGGCTGGAGAACAGCATTGCTTTTGTTTTTTTAGCATTTAAAAGAAGTTTCTTTTCCAAAAGTTGATGTTGTAATAAGAGGAATTCTGCTTGTAGAATTTCAGAAGTTGTAGCAGATGAGGGGTTGCTGACATATAAAACAGTATCATCTGCAAACAAGTGAACAGATGCTCTGGTAAGGTTTGAATCAATGTTATTAATATAAATGGCAAAAAGGATAGGGCCCAGGACAGAACCTTGTGGAACTCCTCTTAAAAGAGGTTTTAGTGGAGAAAATCACCTTGACCTTCACTTGTTGTGTCCTTCCGTGAGATAACACCTAAACCAACTAAGGAGGATGGATCCAGGCCTATGGAATGCAGGGAGGAAAGTAGCAGTTCATGGTCCACAGTGTCAAAAGCCTTGCTTAGATCTAGGAATACAGCACAAACACTATTTTTTATCCAATTCAGTTTGCCAGTCATTTGTAACTTTAGCCAATGCAGAAATAGTACTATGCCTAGCTCTAAACCCAGATTGTGCTGGATTTAAAAGATTAGTTTCTTCAAGGTAGTCTCTTAGCTGGATGCTCACTAATTTTTCTAGCAGCTTGGATAGCACTGGAAGGATAGAAATTGGTCTATAATTATTAAGTTCCATGGGGTCCTCATTTGCTACAGAGGAGTTTGTTTAATCTGCTTTCCTTGCTGTTTCTCTTTCTGAATGGAAGACACCATGTTAGGTCTGGGACTTCCTGCAATTGGACCAATAGGACTTCGGGGTATTTAACATGGATCCTGGCCAAAGTGCCTTGTGGGAAGGAAACAGTACAGTTACGTAGAACTTACTGTAACAAGGCCGGCCCGCCGGCACTGTGATTAGATTTCCAGCTTGCGGCGCTGGTGACCTGGGTTCAGGAATGAGCTCAGGTCGTCAGAGGGCTGGCCGGGGGGAGAAGGATTGAGCATCCCACGACTGCTCTCCTTCTCTGGGGGGAGGGCGCGGGATGTCACCGATGCATGGGGACACCTGGTGGAGGCCAGGAGTACCTCAGCATATGGGACAGCAAGGTTTCAAGGGGTGGGACAGATGCTGGCATCATTGTACGTTCCTGCCCCTCTAAGGGGAGAAAATTTCAGCCCGCCTCTCTCCGCCTAAATGATGCCAGCCCCTCAGGCTGCTTTGGGCTCCCCAGGCCAACTCCCGCCCTATCCCGTTGTTCGTGGCATCCATAAGGGGGATGGGTGCCATGTCTCTGCCCTGGGGGTAATACAGGGGTCCCGTGAGTACGGCTTATGTGGGGATGCCGCAGCCGAAGGGTCCCGTGACTGGGCGGACGATCGGTGGAGAGAGGAGGAGGGTGCAAAAAGTATAAATAAAAAAAAAAAACTTACCGTAACAGTAGATCTTCGAGAGAGGCTCTTGCAGTAGGTAATTACATATAGGACTGATGTCAGCCAGCGGCAGGACCCCATGGAAAAATTTCTAGCTAGCAGTCCCTGGCGAGGGACTGCCCCCACGTCAGGTGACCAGGTCATACGACGTCGGTATAAAGGGGCGGTCCCGGACGCCCTCCTTCCAGTTCTTTTCCGCCACAGGCCCGGAAGGCCCGGATGAGAGAGAAGCAGATATTTCCCTCAATAGAAAAGGAGCTGAAAAAGCCTAGGGGGATGGAGGGTGGGAAGGTATTACCTACTGCAAGAGCCTCTCTCGAAGATCTACTGTTTCGGTAAGTTCTTACGTAACTGTACTATCTTACTTTGAGAGGGCTCTTGCAGTAGGTAATCTCATATAGGACAGAATCCCAAGCAGTCTGGAACAAATGAAAGGCACCGGGAGGAGGAACTACTCCAAAAAGTAGCCAATAATCTAGCAGGTCTCAAGAAAGGAGGCCTTGCAAGACAGCTAACCCGAAGCCTGCTCTATGGTGAGAGGCAATGTCCAAACTGTAATGTTTAGTAAAGGTATGGACTGAAGTCCAAATGGTGGCAGCACAGATGTCTGCCGCAGACACGTTCTTGAAACCAGCTGCAGAGGCAGCTACTCCACGAGTGGAGTGACCTCTGACTTGACCCGGTAGGGTCTTGTTGTACTTGTCATAACAGAAAGTGATGCAATGGGCCAACCATTTTGATAGGCATTGCTTAGAGACAGCAATGCCTTCTCTTTTGTGATCAAAAGAGACAAACAACTGATCAGTCTTTCGGAGATCCTTCGTCCTATCGGTGTAGTATCTCAGGATCCTGTGAACATCCATGGTATGGAGCAGGTATTCTCCTTAATTGGAGAACTGCGTGAAGAAGGCAGGTAATTCAATAGACTGATTCAAGGTAGATTCCACTACCACCTTCGGGAGGAACTTAGGGTTCGTGCGAAGAGCTACTCATTCTTTGTGAAAAATCAGATAAGGGATTTTGCACATCAGGGCCTGAAGCTCAAAAATTCTGCGTGCAGAAGTAATGGCCACCAAGAATAGCGTCTTCCATGATAAAAACTTCAAGTCTGCGGAAGCCGCAGGCTCAAAAGGAGGAAGGGTAAGTTTCTCAAGGACAAAGTTCAAGTCCCATGGGGCAGCTGGAACCCGGACAGGGGGCCTGAGATGAAGTACCCCTCTGAGGAAAGTTTTGGATACCTCCAGCTGGGCAAAAGCCTTATCAGTGAAAGGGACATGGTAGGCTGAAATAGCCGCCACATGGACTTTCAAAGAGGAGTGACTGAGACCCAGGTTGAAAAGAAGACGCATGTACTCAAGTAGAATGGTCACATGACAGGAAAAGGGCTCCACATTCCTGGACGCAGCCCAGATGGAAAGTCTTTTCCATTTCATGGCGTAGGTGGACCTAGTGGAGGGTTTTCTAGCCTCCACCAGAATCTCGGCCACCTTAGGAGAAACGCCAAAATGAGATTGAGCTAGGTCTGTAGGAGCCATGCATGAAGTTGAAGAGACTGAGTCCCTGGTGGACCAGGGTCCCCTGATCCTGGGTCAGCAATCCTGGAGATAAGGGAGAGGAAGAGGAGGAACCTCTGAGTATTGTTGTAGAAGAGAGAACCAGATTTGCCTGGGCCAGAAAGGAGCGATTAGAATCATTCTCGCTCCTTCCAAAGCAAGCTTCTGCAGCACACGAGGGACCAGAGGAATCGGGGAAAAGTATAGACGAATCTGTCTTCCAGCTTAGAGATAGAGCGCCGCTCCAGAAAGTGCCTCCGCTCTGGAAGCTAGCTAGCAAAAGATTGGAAGCTTTGTATTTTAGGAGGAGGCTAACAGGTTCATCTGAGGAGTCCCCCAAATCTGGAAGATGCTTTTAGCACTTTTACGCCCAGTTCTCTACTGTGGTGGTAGAGCCAACGTCGACTTAGTCTGTCTGCCAGGACATTGTCGACTCCCGGAACATGGATCGCCGTGAGGTGAAGGTTGTGAAGCATTGCCCATTCCCAAACTCTCATCGCTTCCCTGCACAGCGGGTAGAACTGAGTCCCACCCTGCTTGTTGACGTACCACACCACGCACATGTTGTCTGTTTGGACAGCTAGGTGACCAGAAAGGATGAATCGGTGAAGGGCCTGGAGAGCATATAGCACTGCTCGAAGCTCAAGCACATTGATGTGGAGAACTATCTCCAAGTTTGACCATAGGCCCTGGGTTCGGTGAGGACCCAGATGGGCTCCCCAACCTTCGCCTGAAGCATCCGTGGTCAGAGTCTGATCGGGGGGAGGATGAAAAAAGGGGACCACCCCAGAAAAGGTTCTCTCGAACCATCCACCATTGCAAGTCTCTTACCATCGGTGAGGAGATCAGAACGAGATGATCTAGGTTGTCTACCCATTGATCCCACTGAGGTCGGACAGTCCACTGAGAGATTCTCATGTGGAGGCGCGCGCGCGGAACCATCAGGATGGCCGTCGCCATAAGCCCCAGTAGCTGGAGCACTGACCTCACCGGAACCCTCCTGTTTTCTGATAGAAGGGAAATCTGGGACTGGAGGGAGGCACCCCTGTCCAGAGGCAGGAAGGCTTTGCACATTGTCATGTCAAGGATTGCCCCAATGAACTGGAGCCTCTGTGAAGGATCCAGGTGAGACTTGGAATGGTTGATGGTAATACCCAGGCCAGTGACAACCTGCTGGGTGGGGAGAGAAAATGCAGGCGTTCCTCCTAGGCAGGCTGCCATGAGCCAGTCGTCAGGTAGGAAAACCTGAGCTCCCAAGTACGCAGGTGGGCCACTACCACCACCAGGCATTTGGTAAAGACTCAGGGAGCTGAGGAAAGACCAAAGGGGAGCACCTGGAATTGGTAGTGATCCCCCTGGAATGCAAACCTGAGGTACTTTCGGTGCGAAGGGCGAATGGGGATGTGCAAGTATGCATCCTGCATATCCAGTGCACAAAGCCATTGGCCTGGCCAGAGCAGGGGCAAGAGGGTTTGAAGGGAAAGCATCCTGAACCTCTTGTATTCCACATATAGGTTCAGGGAGCTGAGATCGAGAATGGGTCTGAGATCTCCTGTCTTCTTTGGTATGAGGAAGAAATGGGAATAGTAACCCATCCCATGGAGGTGAGGGGGGATGGGCTCTATAGCCTGCTTCACAAGGAGAGCGGAAATTTCTTCCCTGACCAAAGGAAGATGGTCCCTTGAGTAAAAGGAGATCAGAGGGGGGTGACGTGGAGGTTTCTGCAGAAACCTATGGAATGCCCCTCTGCTATGATCTGAAGCACCCGTGATCTGATGTTATCCTCTCCCAACCCGGAAGGAGGAGGGAGAACCTCCCTCCTTCCGGTTCCTCCGGAACATCTGGAGGTGGTGGGAGAGGGAAGGAGTCAGGTGGTGTGAGGCAGCGCCGCAGCTGGGGCACCCGTTGCTTTTTTCGGTGGTGGGGGCCTGGCAGCTGTGGGGGCCCTGACGTTTAGTGGCCCGCCTTCCCTGAGGTTTCGCTTGAGGCCGGCTACGTTTGCGAAAGGGATGGCGCTGTGGGGAATGGGGACGGTACATTGAATCAACAGATTTAAGGGCCTTCCCCCTCTCCTGCAAGTCAGTGATGATGTACTTGACATCACCACCGAAAAGCACGGAACCCCTGAAAGGTGCTTCTTGAATTGCTGACTGCACCTCTGGGACCAGACCTGACACCATGCGTGACGCAGAAGACTTACGGCGAACGCAGAGCTCCATCCTGCAGTGTCCACTGCATCATAGGTCATCCTCAGAATGTGACAACTGGCCAAACGAGCAGAACGGACCAGGTCGGCTAACTCCTGCTTGACTAGAGAGTCAGGCATGAGTCAATCTTAGATTCCGCCTGGGTAAGGACAACCTTCTGGTAATCCCCCATATGTGCTACATAATTCAAGGCCCTAATCCCCAGTGTGGAAGAAGCGTAGATCTTCCTTCCATACTGATCCAGAAGGCGAGATTCTTATCCGGGAGAATAGCTCTGTCAGCCAGTATGCGGACCGGGTCGTGAGCAGTGCTAATCACAACCGAGTCTGCACGGGGTGAGAGTCTAAGAAGTCTACACCCTCTGAGCCTGGTATAGCCTGTTCAACTTCCTAGGAAGGGGGCTAATGCCGACGTTGCTTCCAAATAGTGGAAACAAGGTGGGAGGGGTGTCTCGATCCAGGGTGGCACTAGGGTAGAAGCCGTAAGGGGCAAGTCCAGATGTTTGGGGAGTTTAACCCATTGAGGATCTGGCTGTAAGGAATGACACTGATGAACTTCCTGGATCTTTCTGAGCAACTCCGTGAAGGAAGGATCCTCCGGAGGAGACTTAGGAGGAGTCCTTGGCTGGGGCTTGGACAGATAGCGTGGCTCATCATCTTTCTCAGAACATCCATCAGAGGCCTCCGAGGAGTCCGAGAGAGAAGAAGAGGAATTTGAAGCAGAGTAAGACTCCCTAGCTCGTCTAGAGGGGAGGAACGGGTTCCTTAGGGGGAATCCCAGGATGCATGCCCTGCCCCTTTCTGGATCCCGAGGGCAAAGCCCAGGAGTCTGGAGGTGGAGAGGGAGTATGCCGTCTGGGGCTCACGGGGGCGGAGGTGGCACCGTCGCTGTAAGATGGCTCTGGGCTTGCTTGTGAGCTGAGCCTTGGCCTCCAGCCCACCAGGAGGCAAAGAGTCTCCTGAAGATCCACCGCGGCTTAGGAGGTGGTGGAGGAGGAAGAGGGGATAGTGTATGGAGGAAATCCATGGGGGAGTATCCAGCATCTGCCATGGTATACTGGAGTTGGGTACTGCAGCTGCCGGTACTACTGACGGCCGAAGGAGTCGGCACCGGTACTGTGGCGCAGGATACTGCAGACCTGGGAAAACTGGCGGCCAGATAGGACGGTGGATACCCAGGCACTGGAGGAGCTGCTGGAGCAGATGGCCCAGCCGGGTACTCCACGGGTGGATCAGCCGGGATAGGCCCGTGGGGTGGAGGGCCCGATGGAAGAGGAATATCCCCCGCCGGCATCAGAGGGGCCGGAATCAGAGTCGGCGTTGGCGGGGCCGGTGTCAGGGCTGGCGTCGGAGGAGCCAGCTCCGGAGCCGGCGTCAGGGGAGCCGACGTCAGATACAGCTCTGCAGGCAGAGGATCGGACAGTAGCCCAGGATCCCGAGCCTCGTCCGGGGATGGAGGGGAAAAATCCCTGGGGTCGGGCAGGGGGGGACTGGAGCTCCCTTGACAGCAGCGAAGGCTGAGGGGAGCCTGGTACGACAGACGAAGCAGGGTCTGCCGTAGGCTCCGAGGCCCAGCGCACGTCGGAGGAGCCGACATTTAGCTTAGTGGCCGAATCCCGGTGGACGCCAGAGGAGCTGGCATCTGACTTCGGGGGGGCCCTCGTCAGAGACGGGCTGAGGATGAGAGGAGGCCTGGTCCAAGGTGGACACTGCCGTGTGCCGGCCCGAAGGGTTGAGCGTCTTAGCGGCCTTCTCCTGGCGTACGTCGGAGGAGCCGACATCTGGCTTAGGGGAGGTGCCCACACCAGTAGGCTGCAAGCCAGCGGCGGTACTGGGTCTGGAGCCTCTTTGCCTGGAGGCACTCGGCGGGCTCAAATGCAACCCGAGCAGGTGGGCTAGCCCTCCAAAGCCTTGGAGACTGCCATTGGGTGATCCCCAGAGGGAAGTTACTTGCCCGCGATCTGTCGGAGTCGCGAGAAGGAGGCCTTCTCCCGTGCCTTCCTTGTCCCGCTTCTTGTGCCCTTCAGGGAGTAATGACACCTGCTGAAGTTTCTTCAACCCTTCTCCATCGTGACATCTTCTTTTTAAGGAGATGGGCTGAGGACTGCTGGCGTTGTCTCGCGGGTGGCCGCGTTGAAGCGAGGCAGTCCGGGCACTTGTCGACGTGCGTCAGGGCCTAACAGAAAAGGCAGTGAAGTGACCGCCTTTGTGAGGTAGTTGGGTGCCGCACGAGTCGCACTTATTCTTTGAAGGGGACAACATATACCGACGTTCACCTGACGATAGAAGTATAAAATGCAAAACTGAAAACTTTTTCAGAAAAACCGACGAAGTAACAGGACTGAGCGATATGAACTTAACCGTGAGGCGCTGCATGAGCTGATGGCGGGAAAGAAGTGGAAGGCGGGTGTCCGGAACCGCCCCTTTATACCGACATCGAGACCCCGTCACCTGACATGGGGCAGTCCTCGCCAGGGACTGCTAGCTGAAATTTTCTAGTCCTGCTGCCGGCCGCATCAGTCCTATATGTAATTACCTACTGCAAGAGTCCTCTTGAAGTAAGATCTGTAGTTTTTGTAGTTTTTAGGTTCGCATCAAAACTAGCCTGAAGGGGGAACCCTAACTGTGATTGACAGCTTCCTCGACCAGCTTGAATCCTGAATTGCAAGGAAATTGCCAGACCTGTAAGAGACAGTGGATTAGTCAGAGTTGGAGGTTGAAGTGTGAACAGCTCGAGTTTTCGAGCAGCCGCTCCCTCAATGGAACATGGGGGAGCCAGCGGGAAGAGGCCTACCTTACCTCCCTGCCACCTTTCTCCTGTCTTGAACTACCCGATTACAGAAGTCAGACTTCTCTGATTCAAACCTGGAACTGCGGCAAAAAGAAGAAAAGGAACTTATTGGTGCCACTTGCGTTTGGACTGAAGATTTGGTTCTGTGAAGCGATCGGCTCAACTTTTGTGTGCGACAGACTTTGGATTGACATGTTTGCTCAGTGCAGCTACTGAATTAGCAACCGGACTGTATCATAACTGTACAAAGTTAGTGCTGCTTATTTTGAATGTGCTGAATGTGTTTTGTGGGTCGAGACCTGCTTGCCTATGGCCCAATCTGTTATGCCAGCTGGAGGCTTCACCAGCCTGAAGACAAACGAACTTTGCCATTTTGCTCATCCTGCCTGGGCCTTTGCCAGTCTGGCTCAGACCGATCACTCTGCACCAGAGACTGTTTCCGTGAGAAACTGGCTTTGGGATCCAGCCTCTGCGCAACAACAACTTGCAGGTTGTGGCCACCTGTAGGAAAGACCATGAAGAGTAGGTGCGTTATGTCGGCCCTGCTTCCCCATGCTCATTGGTAAACACCACAAGGTCCCCATATCACCTGCCTTTCAGCAGAAACCTGGTAGCGTGAGTACAATCAGGGTAGCTCCCTGCAACGAGTGTTTAAATTATTTGTGGTACCATCTAACTGCTTTAGTTTTCTGGGTTTACAAGGGACTGAGCCAACCGTCTTGGATTACAAATAGTCATCTTGTTATTGTGCAAGCTAACTGTTTTCTTTCCATCAAGGGCCCCAACATCAGCTGCAATGCCGGCCACCTCCCCTGGGCAATACCTCTGCCTACCCAGTTATTCCATTCTGGGCACCCAGTGTTGTGTGACTGTTATTTGGGACTAGAAAAGTGCATGCCAAACCTGAATCAAATCAGATTACCAATTATTTGCCTAGGTTCACACCCACTTTCTTGTTCACGACCCCTAAATAAACCTGATTGTCTGTTTTCACATTCAACCTGGCTAGTGTGCATATTATTAGTTACAGTGTTGGCAGTGTACATCTGTATTGCTAATCTTATTTTACAGGGGCTCTCCAGGAACAGTGCTGCAAGTCCAGCCCTGGTGGTAAGTTTGAAGAGTGTGTGCATATTGTTACTGTTTTATACTGATTGTGCATGGACTACTGTATCAGGTATTGGGCCACTAGGAGGGTTGGTGGGTAGTTATAGCATCCCAGAGGGCTATAGTAGGATAGACGGACACCCCCAATACCGGCTGTCTGGGTGGAGACACCTTAATACCAAATCCAGGCCCCTTAATCTGTGCATAACAATACAGGCTGGGGTAGTAGCCTTTGGAATAGTGCTGCCTAGGGGTTACATGGGATTTTCCCAGGTGCACCTGTGTCTTTACCTGTGGAACTGTATAGCAAGTTCATCAGCCTCTTTCAAACAAAACACCTACATTCTAACATTTCAGTTTGTACCATTCCTTGAATCTGACTAGCTGTGTTATCCAGTAGTAATTTTGAAGTGTGGTACCTGTACCTCCTTCACCTGGGTTTAATGTTAGTTGTTCCATCCTAATGTGTGGAGTCTTATTATTCCATAGTGATGCCAAGATACAGCTTCTGATCTGTTTGAAGAAAACTGGGGGGGGGGGGCAGTTAGGAATCATCAATACCTGAAATAGATACAGAAAGTTGGGCAAGACTGACATTCTGATTAAATAGGACCTACCTAGTAGAGACCGAGGGAGGCTGTTCCATTTTGTTAAAAATGCCTTCACTTTCACTAGCATGGGGGGAGTAGTTGGTGTCATATAGTTGGGAAACTGCGGACATATATATACGTTGAGAATCTGTATATGTTCAGAAATACTCAGCACTCAAAGAGTTAAGCTTTTTTGGTCATTGACTCCCTAGGTACTTAAAACCCACTGCTGTTCATTGAAAAGGTAATGTGAGCAGACCGGTGGTGCTGAGGGTTGAGGCGCTGGGCGCCCACCTCGCACCACGCCCGGCAGGCTCCCAGGTTCAGGAGGCGAGCTCAGATCGTCGGGGTTGGCGGGGAGACAGGCTGGGCATCCAGGGACAGCTCGCCTCTCGGGGAAGGGGACTTCAAACCGCAACGGCGACCCCTGGTGGAGTCTGGGGAGAGCGACAGCAAGCCGAGTCTCAGGAGGTATGATTGGTCGCAGGCGCAGGCCGGCAGCCAATCAGCCTCAGAGGCTGCTCCTTCATGTAAGGAGTGGGGGGGATGCTGCGGACACCAGTGGATGCCTTGACGCTCAGGCACGCAAGCGTCCCATGGGGGAACATGGGAAAAAGAGAACCCCACGGAGCCTGGATGAAGGAGCACCGAGCCGGGTCCTAATGTGCCAGCGTCCGCCCACAACCCTGGACCTGGATAAGTACCCAAGATTTGGGGGTCCTCTGACCCAACCCCACCTGGGGGGTGTTCCGTGGCATGATGATGGGACCTGGGGGAGTGGAGGGGTGCTGGCAGGGGCAGGCTTCATGGGTGCTCCAGAGGAATTGGCTCAGTGGGGCAGGGGAAGAAAACAGAAATTTCAAAAAAAAAGAAAAGGTAATGTGTCCTCCTGCTGCTTATGCCTTTGACATTGTTCCACACAGGAGGCTGGTAAACAGGTTGGGTAGCATGGGGGAGGGCAATAAGGTGGTAAACTGGGTAAGGAACTGGTTTGGGGATAGGGGGCAGAGGGTGGTGGTAAATGGAGTTTACTCTGAGGAGGGAGAGTGACCAGCGGGTACCCAGGTGTCTGTATGGGGCCAATCCTCTTTAATGTCTTCATCAAAGACATAGCAGGGAACTAGAGGGAAGGTCTGCTTTTCTGCAGATGACACCAACATCTGAAACAGGGTGGACATTCTGGAAGGGGTGCAAAGTATGGAAAGAGACTTGAAAAGACCGAGATGGTCAAAAGTGTTGCAGCTAAGATTTAATGCAAAAAAGTGCAAAATATGTAATGTGCTTGAGTCACAGAAACCCAGGGGTGCAGTACAAACTGGGGGAAGAGATATTACCAATGATCGAGTAGGAAAGAGACATGGAGGTAATCATAGCAGATGACCTGAAGGTGGCCAGACAATGTGACAAAGTGATCAGGAGAGCTAGTGGGATGCTGGGGTGTATAGGTAGGGGTATTACCAGCAGGAAGAGGGAAGTGGTGTTACCACTATATAGGTCTTTGGTAAAACACCACCTGGAGTACTTCATCGAGTTTTGGAGGCCACATCTCAGGAAGGACATAGACAGGATGGAGGCCATTCAATGGAGGGCTGTCAAGATGATACAGGGTCTTCATCAAATGTCCTATGAGGAGAGGCTAAAGGAACTAAACATGTACACTCTGAAGGTGAGGAGGGATGGGGGGATTTGATCAAGACCTTTAAATGCCTCATGGGTGTGGATAAGATACAAGTGGAAGGTATTTTTGGAGGAAAGAGTGCTCCAGAACAAGGAGCCAAGATACGAAGCTGGAGGGGGTCAGTTCAAGAGAAGTGTCAGTAAATACTTCTTCACAGAATATGTGGTGGATGCCTGGAAGAGAATTCCGGTGGAGGTAGTGGGGGCAAGGAGGTGTAAGTAATGGGGGCAAAAACAGTTGTGGGATTAAAAAACTTAGGATAAGCACGAGTGAATCATGTAGGATAGATAACAGGTGGAAGAGTGTCTCAGACCTGGAGCAATGCAACAAGAAAGGGAAGACTGGATGGGACATTAGACCCCCACCCCCAACCCCATCCTCCTCCTCCTTTTTATGTTGGCTTGCATGTGCGCATCAGCCAACATCTTGCGGTAGTAGCAGATTTCGGAGGTGCATCCATGTGAACAAATGCAGGGCATGCTTTAGTAGGTGCATCCCTCATTCCACAATAAGCCAGCATGCAAGCACTGACACACAAAATATGCTAACTGGTCATGACATGTAAGGAAAGTGCCACTGCAATGAGAGACAAGTTCATCATGCAGCGGCACAACACTCCTCCTGACGTGCCTTTCCTGTTTAAGTATTTCAATAAACATGGTGGCAACTGCCGCTGCCTGCCACACAATGCCGACTGCAGGGGTGCCCAACCCCCAGTCAGCTTGCTAAATAACCCCCCCAAGACTGTGTGACACACTGGGAGCTCACCCCAGTGTGCCTCCCTGTAATCAAAGCCGACTGTCGTCAGCATGTTCTGCCCCCACCCCATTTTGTGCCAGACTGGGAGCCCACCCCAATGTGGCCAAAATAATGCCCCTAAAGTCATGGGGCACACTGGGAGCACACCCCAGTGTGCAGAGCAGTTTTACACACCTGTAAAACAGAAAACTGTCCGCGGTGTTCTTTTTCTTTTTTTTTCTTTTTTTTAAGTATCTGAAACAAAAAACTGTCCTGCTGCCTGTGGCACCCCCCACCCAACCCGGCTCCACCCTCTGTGTACTTACCTCCCCATACTTACCTCCACAGCTTGACGAATGCTCTTCAATTGACCAGGGACACGTCTGCGCCTTCAAAGGAGACCATGAACTGAAGAAATACCGTAAGCTGTATAATGGCATAAATAGGGTTTTTCAACTTAGGTGCATGTCTCAGCCAGTTTTGAGAATTTTGCCTCCAAATTTTCAACATGGGGTGCTTGGGACCCCACATCACGAACACATAAACGGTCATTTCATTACTCTGCCCCGAAAGGTAATTTTTCAGTCACTGTGTGGAATCACCTTTCGAGACCGATTAACGGAACAATAGTGCCACTGTTCATGAAGTGGGGTCCCAAAAACTATATCTTGCAAATTTGGTGGAAAAATTCAAAAAAATGACCGTGTTACGAGTGTGTGTTGCCCAGTCTCAATGCATGCTCGTAACTTTGATAATTTTTAATGCCTGGTTTAAAAGCTATCTGGAGAACTGCATTCAGCAAGTCAAAACTGCCGATGTCATCTCTGACTCCAAACCAGTTCATTCAGGTGTCCCACAAGTGTCCATCCTGGGCCCTCTACTATTTAGTCTCGTCTTAAACAATCTCCCAAGATCCTGCCCTGAACAAATCCTACTAAACGAGGATGATGCTGTTATCTACACAAGTCACACAGACCCCACACTTCTTAAAAGCCAGCTGCAACTCTGATTTGCATCAGCAGAGAAATGGTTCAGTGATCACAAACTGGTGCTAAACTATAAAAAACAATTAAGCTCATGCTCTTCAGCAGATCCCACAATAAACACAGGCATCATCCCCTGACCATCTCTAACTACCTTGGGACCACTCTTGAGCAAGTACAATAAATTTTTTTTGTATTTATGCTTTTTACCCCTTCTCCACACCACTGGTCAGCCACTCCTTTGGGTCTTCTCATGGTCCTTTCCATCTGCTTGCACATTCTCATGCCAGCCACTATCCTCATATCATGACCCTCCGGGAATCCTGGCATATCCCTTCGGCAGGTTGGTCCCCCTCCGAGAGGGAAGGCACCGGTAGGGATGGCCTTCACACTATTTTCACATTAGACCTGGTGTCACTGAAGGAGTACCAGCAATTGGGGGGCTGTGCGTTATACATTAAAGACTCAATAAAGGGGTTTGCTCTTCCTTTACCCTACCTTACCAGTACTGCACAAATTCTCCCCATAAAAATTCTGCTGGGGGTCCACAATAAAGCACTATCTATACTTACTTTAAACATCCCTCCTGAAGTGAAATTACCAGGATTCGAAGAACTCATGGAGGTTATCAGATGTCAGCATCTCAGCTCTGAATCCATCATTCTAGGGACTTCAATATCAATTGGTTAGCACCCACAACTGGCTCATATATGGACACTGTAGCTGTGCTGCACCTTACACAACTCATTGACTCACCCACCAGAACAAATTACAAAACTGGATCTATCACACTACTAGACTGGATCCTCACAAACCGCCCGAATCATATCTCCAATGTGACAGTCCACCCAGACTCACTTAGTGATCACTCCCCCAGTCACCTGCAGCTGGACCAACAAATTCAGTGTAACACCCCTCCAGATAATCTCTAATCATAAACTAAAAAGGGGTCACCTGGTGTACCTTAAGGAGCAGAATGCAACACTGACTGGAGCCCCCTTGACACAGCGGAGGATATGGGCGCTGCTCTCAAGTACTTCATCAAACAATTCAATGCTGCTTGTTACTGCTATGCCCCAGTACAGAGGACAAAGCACCATGGAAGAAACAGCCCCTGGATCATGCCAGACTTAATAGGCCACATAAAAAACAGGGACGACTGGTGGCATAGGGCAAAAGAGCTCTGGCAAGCAATCAGATGTCCAGGAATAAAGAAGACTACGGAATGACTGCACCAGGGCCATCCGCTCTGCCAAGAGTAACCATTTTAGGGAAGCATTAAAAACATCATGGGGCAACAGCAATTCTTTTTGGAATGACTTAAAAGATGTAACAGGAAAGTCAAGAAAGAGGCTTCATAAATGCTCAACATCGATGGTGCCCCTACTCTTGACCCTCTGACAATTGCCAATATGTTTAATAAAGAATTTACTGACCTTAGGGTGTACTTCCGACAAATGTTTTCAAGAATCCAACCCAAGTTCAAGCCAAAGCCTAGGGCCCACTGAAACCTCCCCCCCACCCTTCTATTTCAAAACTGTCAACCACAACCAAGCAAGAAAATACATTCGTAAGGTACTTGGAAAATCTAGGGAAAGCGGTGCCACACTCGACCTCATATTTATTTCCCTTGCACTAGATGAAATCCTAGCTCCCATTACTAAGCTGCTGAACTTATCCCTGCATGCTGGCTCAGTTCCCCAAGCTTGGAAGTCAGTCCAGGTAGCACAAGAGCAGTGACTGGGCACTGCATGCCAATTACAGGCCTATTTCTATCCTTCCACCACTGTCAAAAGTGCTGGAGCACATTGTCTCAGACCAGCTGGTTGAATACCTTGATAAAAACAACATCCAGTGTCCGGAACAACATGGATTTTGGAAAGGGTACAGTACCACCACAGCTGTTCTGGAATTCACCAGCTGCATATATAGTTCACTGGAACAAGGTAACCTTGTTGGCGTGGCCTTTATTGATCTAACAAAGGCCTTTGACACGGTCAGTCACTCCCTACTACTTCAACAACTAGCCTTGATAGACCTCACTAACCCCACTACTAATTGGTTCAAAAACTACCTAGCTGACCATTACTAGCAGGTAAAGATTGGAAACACCACATCTGAGCACCTTCTGGTTCACTGTGGAGTTCCCCAAGGGTCAATACTAGGACCCCTCTTTTTCAGCATCTTCCTAAATAACCTACCTCAATCGTGTGACCAATGGATACTACCATATGCAGATGATGCTATTATTTTTACTTCACATCAGAACCCTCACACCTTAAAATATCAGCTACAACATGCTTTTAAACAAACCAAAGACTGGTTCAGAGTCCACAAGATGGTTCTGAACTATAAAAAGACAAAAGTAATGCTTTTTAGCTGTGCTTGAAGCAAATACAAAGCAACATCCCTTAACATCACTAACTGCACATTGGTTTCACTTGAACAAGTAGAACAATTCAAATACCAGGGGGTTATGCTTGACTGCTCCCACTCCTATGCAGAACACATTGAGAATGTGGTCAAAACAGTCAACATAAGAACTGGGCTCCTGCACAGGCACAAGAAATGCCTGACACCTGAAGCCCTTCAAACCGCAATCCATATCTCAGTTGTCTCCGTTATCGACTATGGATTGGTCATGTACAGCTCAGTCACTCCCACCTCATTACGTAGGATAGCAGTATCTCAGTACTGTAGCAGTAGCTCATCAAAGCCTGCAGGTCACTCACCAGCTCCCCCCGACTAACGCACACTTGCAACCTTTATGAGCAAGCTGGCTGGCTACAACTTGAAAACAGGATACAATACCAAACCTGCCTATTAGCTAAAAAACACTACTCAGACTAGAACCTCCTGGAGTCACAAACCTGCTAAGCTTATTCACAGGCCCACACCACACCAGGAACTCTGATCATCATGTTCTCACAGTCCCATGCTGCAGAACCTCCCAAGGGCAGAGGTCACATGCCTACCAGGCACCACTTTGGCTCAATAAACTCAACACTGATCATGACACCATGAAGAGATCAGGGCCTTTCAAGACCAAGCTAAGACAACACCTACTGAAGAAAAGCTCCTGTGATTGCACTTTTTAATTGCTCCCCACCCCCCTATCTCCTGACCCTGGTCTTATTCACCCTCCAGTTATTACCCTCTCCTCACTACTCCTACTTTGTCGTTCTACCCCTAGTTCCCCGTGACCCTGCAATATCTTGCACTCTCCTCTCCCATCTCGCCCTGACTAGGCATGATGCCCCTCCACTCAGTGCTCCCTACTCACCTCCTGGATGCCTAATTACTGTCTTTTACCTGACAATGCCATCCAGGTTGCTACTTTTTCCTGAATTATCCTTGTGTTTAAAATCATCTCTGTTACCAATTTACAATGTATTTTGTCTATGTATTATTCACCTAGCTAGATACTCCTAAATCTACAATGTATGTATACCCACCGTTTATGACGTGGAACCTTTGTAAAAGAGCAGTCTCCTTCTCAAAGGTATTGTAATCAGAGATTAAATAAATAAAGAAAATAAATTTAAAAAAAATTGAGGCCTGACGGCAGCAGGGGACTGGAGGAACCATAATCCAGTTGGCCAGGGATGTTTCCTAGGTTTTCTTCCAGGGAGTAGCAAGTCACATGACATCAAGGCATACACCGATGTCTGCCACTCCCCCAATGTTTCAGCTCAGGCTACCGTGCTGTACTTCCAGCCTCTGCCAGGAGTGAGCAGGTGCCAAGATGCAACCTCACCCTCCCCAGAGAAGGCAAGCCATCCAGGGACGCTTCTTTCCTTCTCCCCCAGCTGGCCCTTCAGTGACCCGAATCCGTTCCTGAACCCAGGTCACCAGCGTCGCAAGCGGAAATCCAACTGCTGTGCCAACAGGCCAGTCTTAGGTACAGTATTTTAAGTATCTCCGCATCACCATTGATAGCAACTTGCATATTGACAACATATGTACGGAGCTGTGTTACCTCCATTATTGATGATGGATTGATAATCTATGAATCTGCCACTGAAACTGCCCTCCGGCACATTTCCACTGCTCTAAACAAGGCATGTCACCTCATCTCAGGAGCCCACTGTCTCACCCACTCTTGCAACCTCTATGCCCTAACTAGTTGGCTCCAACTCAAAGATCACATCAAATATCAAACATGCCTGATGGCCAAGAAAATAACCCTAGGCCTCCTACCACCTGGAATTCAAAGTCTTCTCAGCCCCCTCTTAATACCCACCATATCCGTGGCTCTGAATCCCAGCTCTTTCTGGTCCCTCGCTGCCGTACCTCCCAGGGACAAAGATCGTTCGCCTACAGCGACCGTCTTTGGATGAATGCCCTCAACTGTGACATTTCCTCCGAATCCAAATTGGGCCCTTTCAAATCCAAGCTACAGCAACTACTCTCTGCCACTCGTTCCTGTGACTGTTTCCACTAAACCCTTTTTGCCAATCTAAAACCCTAGCACTTGATTACTGTGAAATCTCCTTAGCACCATCTCTGACGTCCCCTCCCCCCCTGCTACCCTACCCCTCTTCACCTTTCCTCCCCTTTACCTAATACCCCTCCCGTCTGTCCTGACAAGGCCTGTTGGCTGATTTCAACTTACTTTATGATTTTACCAGTAACTGACAAAGCTTGTTTTGGCCGATTTTCAATTTACTGTATGCATTCCTGTACATGAAATTGCTTAGCATTACCAGCTTCTATTCTCTAATTCACTGTGAATGTCAGCTATTGCCTTCTTTTCTTATTTACAATTATTTTATCACACCCTGTTTAGTCTGTAAACCTGTTGATCCCCTTTCTCTGTGTATACTGTTTTGCCATACCTTTTTGTTCTGTTAACCAGTTGTATTATGCTGCTGACATGGAACCTTTGTAAAAGAGCTCTAAGCTCAAAGGTATTTGTAATCCGAGATATAAATAAAACAAATAATTTTCACTCCAGATTTTCAGCATTGCCCTTTTTTCACACCTCCTTATGAACAGTACATCTGTCATTTTTCGCATCCTGCCTGAATTGTGTTTTCGTGCATGTGGCGCACAATGGCGCAGTCGCTATGTGAAATCAATGTCCGGGACACATTAGCAAAATCACAGTGACACTGTTCATGAGTGGGGGTCCTAAAATGCCTATGCTGGAAATTTGGTAAAACAATTACCCAAAATAATTGCGTTACACGTGTGCATTGCGTTGTTTCTATACACGCTCATGATGTCACCAATTTCCCATATTTTCACTCCAGATTTTCACCATTGTCATTTTTTTACACCTCCTTATGAGCAGTATAGCTGTCATTGTTTTACATCCTGCCTGAAATGTGTTTTTGCATGTGTCACACAATGGTGCGGTCGCTGTGGGAAATCAATGCTTGGGCCATATTAACAAAATCACAGTGACACTGTTCATGACCGGAGTTCCCAAAATGCCTATGTTGAAAATTTGGTTAAAAAAATCCTCAAAATAATTGCGTTACAGGCGTGTGTTGCACAGTTTCTACACACACTCGTGATGTCACCAGTTTGTCATATTTTCACTCCAGATTTTCAACAATGCCATTTTTCTACAACTTTTCGTGCATAGTGCAGCTGTCATTTTTCACATCCTGCCTGAAATGTGTTTTCGCACCTGTGGTGCCAAAATGCACACTCATGACACAAATTACTTTTCGGCAAACAAATTCATAGTGCCACTGCTGATGAGGTGGGGTCACAAATGGCCCATGTTGAAAATTTGGAGTGAAAATACTAACCAATGCCCTGGGCATTTCTACCCATAATTCCCCACCCTGTACAGACTGACAGGCATCAGGGGTGTGACTTGGCATTGTCAGCTATAATGCTCATGCCACTCTACCCCCACCCTGCAGCCACACAGGCATGGAGGCACGCTGTGGACACTTCGACCCCAATGTTCACCTCATTCTCCTACACTGCACTCATGTCAGTATATTTCCTTATGGAATGGGTGAGTGTAATTCTCGAGGAACCCAAGGCACTCTGTGGCACTTGTTGGTCTCTGCGTGGTAGGGTGGGGTGAAATGTCATGCGCGTTATAGCCAACGTCCCAAAGGCGCACCCCAATGCCTGGCACTCTCTGCATGGTGGGGCCGGGTTCGGCATCACTTCACTGCCAATCCTATTATACATCTCTCTAACACTGCACTACCAATGCCAGTGCCTGCAAGCCAACATTCAGCATTGACAAATGCTTGTTTTAATTTAGTATGATTTATCGTCCTCTGAACCAACTGGCCCCCATTGGTATTACCACATCACCCAGATATACCATCAAGTGCATCATTTGTTACCCCCCAGGGAGGGGCCATATGGAGGCTATCCCAAGCAGAGGACTGAGGCTGATCAAAGAAAAACAGCGCAGTCAACAGTACGGGCCCTGCAGTGAGAGGCAGACGTCCCCTAGCAGCAGTTGGTGGAATTTTACACTTTTTTCCACCCGTTCATCAGGACGCCAAAACCACTATCAGACTCATGCATGCAGTTTGCATGCACATGGGGTGGAGCATGTTGGTGTCCTTCCTCCCTCCCTCAAGACATCTGCTCCTGTGCTTGCCTCCTGTGGTCACCCAGGGGTCAGTACTGCAGCGGAGCATGATTACCCTTCCTCCCCCCCGAGGTGAGAGAGCATGCAATGGAATTCTTGCATCTCTTCACTTGGCTGACCCCCCAATGGCCCAGGCTTGTTCCCAAACCCAGGTTGCTTGAGTCATGGGCAGTAGTGCTACCACTGTGCATAGAGGCCAGCTCTCACCATCTTCCTCCTTTTCGTGAATAGGATCTTTATTAAGTCTTGGCTGTTAGTTGGCAAAGATCTCACATCCCCTCCAATCAATTTCAGTAAATCCCTTTCTGAACTCAACTCTGTTATGCAGTGCCAACCCTGGTTGTGTACCTTACCTTTCTCTGCTCTGTCAGTTATTCTCCTCCCTCCTCTTCCGCAGCATCCAGTTTCTTCCTTACCATCTCCCACCTGGTCTATCTATTCATGTATGCTGGCATCCTATCCTGGACTGGCAATGTAATTCTCTCCATCTCAGCTATCTGCGTAACTATTTCCTCCCAGTTATTGAGGGTTGGGAACTCTTTCAGGAGCCCCCTCATTATTGTAACAGCCTTTGCTGCTGCGGCTACACATATGTAGCCAAGATACTGAGCTTCTTGTCCTTTAAATTTATCGGGATGGAGTCTAAATACTCAATGTTGGAAAAGTAACCCTTCCCCTATGCCAAAGATGGCCTGCAGCCTACTTGTCAAGGCTGTTCAGTATGGACAATCCCCCCAAATATGGCTGTGGGTGGCCTGAGGCTCTCCACATTCCCTCTAGCAGGCCGCTACAGTCCCCCATCCCACTTTGTCTTTATAACTGGATTTATTTAAATGTTTTACCAAGAGGGCACACTGAGCAGAGTACTGCTCGATTCCAGCTGCATCCTGGGGAGGACATAGAGAAGAAACCATACAGTACATATAAGTACAATAATGCAGCACAAAGTACAGAGGTATGTACAAAACATAGTGAAGCTAAATACGTTAATTTATAGCTGCACATGAGATACGGTAGTTGCAGAAGACAAGCAAGCAACAAGATCAGTGTCAAATTTACAGTAAGCTGGTGCGAGGCTGGAGCAAAAGTTCTACTTTGGGCACATCTAGTGACAAGCACAGGGTAAGTAGAAGTGCTCATTTATGAGGTTGCTGAGATGGGGATGTTTGCTGAGTGCTTGCAGGGAGAGAGTTCCATAATTTGGGCATGTGGTGTCTGAAAGCTACTTGGAGAGTTGACGAGGACATACATGATACTGACAGGAGGTGGGTGTCAGCATTCCTCAAGGAATAAACAGGAGGGATATGTGCCAGTAGCACAGCATCGAGGTATGGAGGCAAGGACTGGGACCAGTACTTTGCTGTGAGCTTGGTGCAGTGAGCCTCTCGATGGTCATGGAGCGAGGGCAGAGACCAACAGAGGCCACAGTGGTGTGAGGATGGTGAGCTGTCAAGGGTGAATCTGCAAAAAGAGTGCAATGGGGGTCCAGTCTGGCTAGGCTGGACTTGAGAGTGGTACTGTAAACTACATCTCCATAATAAAAGATGGGAATAATCATTTTCTGTATGAGTGCCAGGCAAGCTGGCAACCATGATTGTGGTAGAGAGCACCCAGTTTGGTGTGGATATTTTTGTGGATGGCATGGATGCGTACAGAAAAGTTGAGATGCTGGTCCACCCAGGCCCCAAGATATCTAAATTAGGGGCAAGCCTCCAGAGTAGTCCCATCCAGGGTGTGGAAGGAGGGGGTGGTTGTGAGCCAAGAGAGTCCCTGCCTCATGCCAAAGGTCATGAAGACAGTCTTCTTGGCATTAAGGAATTGCTGGTTTGTGTGAAACCAGAGCTGGTCTTCAATGAAGTCCTGTTGCAACCTGGTCGCTACATCAGTGGTCAAAGGGCCAGAAGCACACAGAACTGCGTCATCTGCATACATGTGTATGGATGTGTGTGGAGCAGGTCATTCAAGAAGATGGAGAATAGGAGAGGGCTGAGGACCAAGCCTTGTGGGACCCCAGTGGTAACTGGAAGGGAGGGAGAAGTGGAACTACCGATTCTAACAGATTGGGATTGGCCTACCAGGTAGGAGTGGAACCAACTGATGGCCTTGGCAGATAGCCCTCCAATGAAGAGCTTATCTAGTAGGAGAGCATGGGAAACCGTGTCGAACACCTTGGCCAAGTCATCAAAAATAGTGAAGGTGATATGACCCTTGTCCATGCCATTACAGATGGAATCGGTAAGCCAAAAGAGTGAGATGGTTGTGGAGTGGGACTTCCTGAAGCCAGACTGGTAGGGTGAGAGGAAAGAGGAGAAACTGAGAAAGGAGGAGAGTTGGGAGAGGAGTTTCTCATGAAGTATCATCAGAATGGGGAGGAGGGAAGTAGGACGGTAGTTTCTGGGGACAGAGGTGTCACCTCCCTTTGAGAGCAGGATAAAAGTAGCATGTTTCCATTCCAAGGGAACTGAAGCTAAAGAAAAGGGGACGTTGTAGAGATCAGCCGAGGAAGGGGGCATCGATAGCAGGAAAGTAGAGCATCTTAGAATCCAGCCCTGTGGGGCATTTGCTTTTGTTAGGGCTTAGGGAGATCAAGGCTTTGAAAAACTTCCAAGGGTGTGACTTGATAGAAGGAGATGGTAGGGGCAGAATAGGAATGGGCTTATGTAGGGTGGCTGCAGGGGGGTATAAGCTGGAATGGGGAGGCGGACAGCAGTTCTGAAGTAAACCTGTAAAATAGGAATTAAATGGATGCTTCTGCTAGTGGGTCTGTTAAAGCGGTACCACCTACATTTAATACAGGTGTGGGGGCTGAGAGGGTGGGGAGGGTGGGAGAAGAGGGACTTGATCACTTTCCAGAATTTATAGTTGGTTTATGTTAGCCTGGAAGGAAAATTTGAAGTAAGTTGCCTTAGCCTGCTTGATTTGCCTAGTGCAGATGTTGTGTAAGGATCGATATTTTGCGTGGTCAGTAGGGGAATTTAAGTCCTTAAAAGACTTCCATGCCTGGTCTCTGGCTCTGATGAGAGACATAATGTCACCAGTGAGCCACGGCAAGTGGTCACCCCTCACATGAGACCATCTGAGTGGTGCATGGATGTCCCATACTGCTAAGAACTTGGAGTCTGAACAGAGCATGCATCATTGATAGATGAGGCCCTGTGATGAGGGACCAATCAGTGTCTGTCAGGTCATTTATAAGCGAGGCAAGGTCCAGGGATTTGAATTACCTTGTCAGAATGGTCCTGGGGAGGTTGGGCCTGAACATTTTATGGATTAAGTAAATCATATGGTGATCACTTAGTGGGTCAGGTACGGTGCCTGAGGTAATTATACGATGCTGGTGGGAGGTAAGGGCCCAGTCCAGTAGGGAGCGGTGTTTCAATTTCATGTTCAGTCGACTGGGTTCATCAATCAGTTGCAACAAGTTTAGAGCAGCTACTTGGTTACGGATCTTCAGAGGTGGTGCTGAATAGCCAATTTAAATTGAAACCCCCCAGTATATGGAGCTTGCCACCCTCGGCGTGGGATTTCAGGGAGTCCATGTGTTCCAGGATAACTGGCATCGTGGATTCGGGGGGGTAAGACCCTGCTATAAATACTGGAGTAGTATGGGGGGAAAGAGTTTGTTTGAATAATGAAATATCTAGTTTTAACTTTCCAGGTAACTCCTTGCCATCTTGGGGACAATGATGTATGGAAAGAGCCTTCCCATATCTTTTCCCATTCCCTGGTGGTCAACTGTTTATGTGACTCCAGGTACCATTTCTCCACCCAGTAATTCGCCCCATGCCTACTTTCATGTAGGAAGCATTGATAAAGTACGTGATTGCTCCTTTCTGTTGTACAGATGCTACTAATGTTACTAGAGTGGGCAGTCTGTGAGGCACTCCCCTCTCCTCATTTTCTTGCCATAATTGCCCGATTACATAGCCTCTTATCTGGAAATACCGGAATCGGACCTTTCTATGCTACCCAAACTCATCTCTACACTCTGCAAAGTCTTTAAATTAGACTGCCTGCTAGGATCTGACTCAGACAGAAGAATCCTTGCTTCATCTGCCATCTGTACCATAGGTCTATCCATGCTGGGGTGATGCCCCCATCCCAAGCTAGCCATGTAGTTTGCCACCTTAAGACATTTACTATCCCAAGCTTGCCAGGTAACATCTACTGCACTACAGGCATTGGTTGTCTAGCCTTTTCTAAGAGACTGATCATCGAGAAGAGCTGTTGGGGGTTTCCTTCAGTACCTGCAGCTCTATGCCCTTCTGTTCCACTTTATAAATATCTTCTCTACATAACAGAGCCAATTTCACTTGCATCCCTTAACAACAGTCTTCGAGTGAAGGAAGAGCCCATCCTCCTACTATTTTTAGGATAGTAATAGACTACTCCTGATTCTTAACATAATCTTGGCCCAAATAAAATGATGATTTGTTGTTGTCCAAGGCAAACCATGCCCAGGTAAGTTGTACAGGTGCACATTGCAATAGATAGAGGTAGCAAGGTCACACATTCATCTCTATTACCTGTAGTATCGAATACAGTGGAAAGGGGGAGTAATGCCCAACACCTTATGTCCTGTTTGAGAGAACTTATAAGCGGGACATCATTTTTAAAAATTTTTTTTTTATTAAAAGTCTGGGAATTACAACCCTTTGAGTCAGGGACTCATTTACAAAAGCTCCCCATCATACAGAAAATGAAGACAGAATACAATGAGTAAATATGGTAGCTTAGAGCAAACAGATACAGAGAACATCACCAGACGTGCACACAATAAAGTCAAGTAAACATTCTATATAGAAACATGTTATTACAGGGAACAAGAAGTCAGCCCATTGGGCATAATTATCCTGCTATAGCAAAGTGTTTGCATTTCTCAGGCATATCCCCAGAGATTTAAGTTTTTGAAATCCCCATTTATTTTTTGTTAGCTTGTGCACATCTGCAAGGAACGTTTTGGGATAGTATGACTTTTTGGAAGTGTGCGACTCTCCTGTCCAATGCAGTGCTCGGTGAATCAAGCGTGACCGTACCACACCAATGGATGTGTGAGCTGTCTATGACAGCAGTTTGGCTGCAGCGGGCTTCAGGTCAAAGAAAAGTACCACTGCAATCAGCGGTGGTAAAGTGTGTGCATTTAGCATATTGACGTCACCCTTTTCTCCGGCCCTCCTGCACGTCTGTGAGACTGATTGCAAACAAAATACCTTCCACTTCCTACCTCTGCTGCTGTCCTCCCCACTCCCACATTCCCCAGCTCACCTCCATAGACTTAAAAAAAATGCCTGTTTGTTGATTTTCTCTCTTATGAAAGTAAACACTATATTCTGTAATAGTAATAAAAATTTGTTTCCCTACGCATGTTTTAAACTGTGTGAGTTTCATCCAGCATCAGCACTGATTTACATATGAAGTATGCAGCAAGGTGTCTGTTTTAAGTACAGTCCTGGTCTCCAGCATTAATAGTTACAGCATTTGGAAGATCACAGAGAGAGATGTGAAGTGCACACAAATAAACAACCATCTAAGGGTTCCAAAACAGAAATGGAAAAAATCAAACAGAGTAGAGGACAGGACAGCAGTAATATGGGTCTGTTGCCTGACAAATTCCCTTAACCTTTCACTTTTTCTGGGGGAACAGGAATCACAGTGGTAACCCTTCTGGACTTTCAAGGTGATGGGGACCGATGCATTTCAGTCACATTCGTTTCCATGCTGCCAGCGCTCAGCATCATGTGAGGTAGGTATGGCACCATACCTGTATTTGACAGGACAGCCTTTGGGACTGGAGACATTTGTCAACATCATTAGACTGTGGTCCCATACAGGACAAAGTGCTCCTTTGCTCTGTGTTCTGCTATTATAACACCGTATGATCAAACAAGGGCACACTCGAACCACGCTGGTGACCCAGGTTCGGGAACAGATTCGGGATGCTGGGGGCTGGCAGGGGAAGGAGAGGACTGAACATCTTTAGGACTGCTCTCCTCTCCTGGGGTGGGTAGTGGGATGGCATCATGCTGCAGCGGCCTCTGGTGGAGACCAGGAGCACTGCAGATGCATGCAGGAGTGAAACAACACCAGAAAAGCAGAAATACCGCTCCATGTCCAGCTGGATGATGGCTGCCTGGCTCTCCGATGTCATCCATGTCCCTGCTGAGCCTTCCATCTCTGCAGCATCCCAGGGCCAAGTGTTGCACTGGTCTGCCTCCCCCTTGGCTGGTGCTTCCCTCTCGGAGGAGGGGGACCCATCTGGTGAAGGGTTATGCCGGGGTACCCTGGGGATGGCTGCCATATGAGAACAGAGGCTCAGGGGGGGCAGATGTATCAGAGGAGGCCTTGGTAAGCCCGAAGGAGTGGCTGAGGTGGCAGCACATGGGGGGAAAGGGCACACAGTCACTGTGTTTGAATGCACAGCTAGCATTATCAGGTAAGTAGTTACCAGCTAACAACAGACTTACCCGATAACTCCTAACGCGCATACATGCTGCAAGTCTTTATCGGGTGCATCCAGATCTTTGTGCGTTCGTGTTACACTGATCAACTGGAGCAGTCCTGTTCAGCTGAGCATGCTTACAAGCGGATCAGCAGTGCCTTCCTATAGAGTATCTCGCCATGGTTATTTATTTTTTATTTTTTTTATTAACCAGGAGAGACACTAAGCTGAAAGCTTGTTTACAGCACAAGGAAGTTAAGTGACTTGCTCAGGGTCACAGAGTATGCAAGTGGGGGCTGTGGATTCAAAACCAGGTCTCCAGGTTTGCAACTCAGAGCCTTAAACCACTGCACTATACTGCCTCCTTCTCCTACTACTAATTTTCCACATAAAGGAGCAGCAAAAGCAGATATTGTGCATAGACAAAATTATTGTCATGCAGATGTCCTCAGAAATTGAGAAATTGAGGCAGTATAGCACAGTGGTTTAAGGCTCTGAGCTGCAAACCTAGAGACCTAGGTTTGAATCCCACAGCCCCACTTGCATAATGTGTGACCTAGCAAGTCACAACTTCCTTGAGTCTCAGTCACACCTGGAAACAAGCCCCAGTTTAGTGTGCCTTCCTCGTTAAACAATTTCCCTTTCCCTTTCCTCTTTCCCCCTATTTGCTTATGTAGGAACCACTTTAGTATCTGGTGTCAGGTGTATTCTCAGGAGCCTTTCACCTGTCTGATCCAGAATGTTGTGGAGTAGCTTCTCTTCCTGTCCCAGTCAGGGCTGCAGTACTCCCCTGTGAAAGTAGTTCTGCCAGCCTTCTCAGCCTATCATGCACCTAAAGGCGAGAAATATGTGGCTCAACTGGAGATTTCCCTGAAATGTCTCAAGGGTATTCTGCACAGGAATCCCCTTGTCTGTAAGCCCTCCCTTACCAAAAAGTGTGGATTGACACTTGCTTACTTTTACCTTTTTGTTAAGATTTAAAATCCCATTAAATTCACTTGAAATTGCATTTATTCGATAGAAGTTCTAGTGGGAATTTTTTATCTTACGAGTGGCTTACTTTTGGCTATATACGCAACAAAATATGCTAATTTTCAATCCTATTATTTTTGGCTGCAAAAAAAATGCAAAAAACTGCTTCTTTTGAATGGATTTATTTGTACTTATTTGGGGCTTTATTTGAAGGTAAATATGCAAATTTTTTATCCTGTATTATTTTGGATTTTTAATAAAATGTAAAATAAATGTTTTTTGTTTTAAGCCAAAAGAACTCCAAATGGATTACCTATGGCTTATACTTGGCTGGATATGCAACGCAATATGTAAATGACTAGGTTTTGCTTATATTTGGATTTTTCTTTAGAAAGATTCTGTTTACTCTGTAAATGCATTATCCATGGATTTAATGCATTTTCAGTATAAATAGAATCTTCCTATAAACAAATCCAACTGCAACCAGAACCTGCTGATTTACATATTTCACTGCACATGCAGCCAATTGTAAGGCTTAAATAATCCATTATGATTTCTTTTGGCAAAAAAACAAGCTTTGCTGTATCTTTGAATGTCCCTTTTTTTGTGTAACAATATTCAACGATTTATTGTTTTTAATGAATACTTGGCCATGTACTATCTCTGCTACCACATAAAACTGTATAATTGTACTTGTTTATGAACGGACTGTAAATAATTCTGGGTTGCTCCTGAAAATAGGGCGCTAGTCTCAGAGAGCCAGCCCAGTCAACAAAGTTCTATAAAATCGGTCAATGAATGAATAAATAAATAAATAATTAGGGGATAACATCTAGTCAGCACCGTAAAACAGTATCAAAATTAGAAAATGTTTGTAATGTGAGCAACAGTAAAAATATAGATAGCAAAATACCAGCAGGTATGAGTGGGCACATCCCGAATAATAATTCCAAATATCACAAAGTCCCAACTAGCATCCCAAGTATTTCTCACTATTTATGGTACTCATACAAAAGAATTAATTTAAACAAGCATTTGTCAATGCCGAATGTTGCTTGCTTGTATGTGCTGTTTAGGTATTTGGAAGTGATAGTTCCATGCCTTCCTCCCAAGACATCCACTGTGTCTTTCTGTTCAGTATTCACAGAAGAGTGGGAGGGGCAAGGGCCACAGCAGTTGCCGAGGGGGTGAAGAGGTGGACAATAGTCTATTTAAAGGCAAAAGAGTCCTGCAGGAGCTCACTAAATTGAAGGTGGACAAAGCGATGGAACCAGATGGCATACGCCCAAGGATATTAAGAGAACTGCGAAGGGAGATAGCAGTACCTCTGACAGCCATGTTCACTGAGTCATTCAACATGAGTGAATTGGAGGAGGGTACACGTGGTCCCTCTACACAAGTCCAGCAGCAGGGAGGAGGCGGGGAACAATAGGCCATTCAGCCTCACCTCAGTAGTGAGGAAGATCATGGAGACATTGCTTAAAGAAAGGAAAGTGGGGCATCTAGAAGCCATCGGAACCCAGGACCATAGACAACATGGATTCACAGTGGGGACATCATGTCAGATACATCTGGTTGATTTCTTTGACTGGGTGACAAAGGAAGTTAATCAGGGTGGGGCAGTGGACAACGCTTACCTTGATTTCAGCAAAGCCATTGACACCATCCCACATAGGAGGCTGATAAACTAGCTAGGTAGGCTGGGCATGGGGGAAAGGGTGGTAAACTGGGTTAGAAACTGGCTAACAGACAGGAGGCAGAGAGTGGTGGTAAATGGGGTGCAGTCTAGGAGAGGGAGGACCAGTGAGGGTGCTGCAAGGATCTTCATTAGTAACACTGCAGAACGGCTGAAGGAATTTTTCACCAAATTTTCAACATAGCCATTTTAAGACCCTGCTCATGAGCAGTGCCACTGTGATTTTCTTAATGTGTCCCATACATTGATTTCGCACACCGACTGCGCCATTGTGCACTACATGGGCAGAAACACGTTTTGGGCAAGATGTGAAAAATGACAGCTGTACTGCTCATAAGGAGGTGTGGTAAAATGGCAATGTTGAAAATCTGGAGTGAAAATATTGAAAATTTGCGAACTTACGAGCGTGCGTAGGAACTGCACAATACACGCTAATAAAACAGTCATTTTTAGACCAAATTTTCAACATAGACTTTCTGAGAGCCCATCTTATGAAGACTGGCACTGTCATTTCATTACTCAGTCCCGAAAGGTGATTTTGTGCAGTGACCACGATATCACCCTTCGGGCCTGATTAATGCCACGATATTCCAAGCATTCATGAGGAGGGGTCCCAAAAACCCCATGTTGAAAATCTGGGCCCAAAATTCCCAAAAATGCCTGAGATATGCAACAAAGTTGAAAAAAACCCTATTTATTCCATTATACAGCTTACAGGCATTTCCTCAGTTCGCGGTCAGCTTTGAAGAGTGCAGACTTGTTCCTGGTCCACTGAAGATCGTCGCGCTGAGCTCCGGAGGTAAGTATGAGGTGAGGGAGGGTGTGGGGAGGCAGGGTGCAGTGGGTGGGTGCAGGTTGTGGGGGCAGGGAGATGGCAAAAGACCTTTTGTTTTACAGGTTGTTTTTTTTTTGTTTTGTTTTTAAAGTGAGATGATGCAGGTCATTTGTCATGCTGGGGTGGGCTCCCAGCGTGGCAGCTGGAAAGGCTGTTTGGGGGGACTGGGCTGATGAGGGATTGGGCACCCTCGTTAGCCATAACAAGCTTTGCCACACTGGGGTGGGCTCCCAATGTGGCACCTGGAAAGCTTTTGGGGGGCGTGCAGCCATGGAGCCGATGGGGGATTGGGCATCCCCATTGGTCATAACAGTTTTTGCCATGCTGGGGTGGGCTCCCAGTGTGGCACTTGGACAGCTTTTGTGGGGGGGAGGTGTGGAGCCAAAGAGGGATTGGGCACCCCCGTCGGCCATACAGTGTGTGCGTGGGGGGGGGCGCATCAGCATGCAATATGCGTGCTTGCGTGTGTGTGTGTGTGTGTGTTGGGGAGACAGTCCTACTCACTGAGCGGAGCTCTCCCTTTCAACTGTATGCCACTGCATTTTCAACTGCTGTCATAGACAGCTGCAGCAGTCATTGGAGAACTGCGTCCGTGCCTGCAAACACACTGACTGAATTGGAAGACGGGTGCCACACCTCTGAAAACTCAGATGATGGCACTATGTTTCTTGCACATGCGTGCAAGCAAATAAAAAGACCCCATCCTTTCCTAGGTGACAGAAGCTAGTCCCTAGGCCACACTCTCCACTTACACCATCACACCTTCCCTGTTCTGCCACACAGATAACAAAAACACTGTCTACTCTTGCCATTTTTAAAAGCCCCCTATGCAAGGGCCCCTACTGAACCACAAGCTATGATTTGGGGGCAAAATGTAGCAAGATATCCAGGATAACCTGCCCCCCCCAACCCACAGCACATTCAGCCACCAGCTCTTTCAGTCCACAAGCTGAATGACAGGGTGTAACAGCATGCATGATCAGAAGGGAGGAGGCAGAGTGTGTGTCATTCATGAAGCTATGCATAAAAATCAATCTTTCTAGCCTTATCAATGACACTCACCACTCTGGACACTCCCTCTCACTCACTGGTGCCTTCCTGCTGTATTGAGCAGCTCACTGATAGAGCAGGTGGTCACATGCCGTGGGTTGAGGGGTGGAGACTGGGCCTGAATATCAATATAAAGCCAATTTCTGCAGTGGTTTCTTAAACCAGTAATCCACCTTTTAGGAATGTTCAGTGAAAATAATTCACCATTTAGAACATGAATTACTTATCTGAACAACTGCCCTAATCACACATGCTCCAGCAAACCAGACATAGGGCCTGGATTAGAACAGGTAACAGGCAAACCCCCTCAAGAGTGCACATTTCAAAACGGGAACCAGTAAAAATAACTTTCAAGTACTGGGTGCTGTTTTGATATCAGCACTCATGAAAGTGTTTGCCCGTCACCTGTATGTTTTAGAAACAGCCTGCTCATATCATTACACATAGTGAACCACTCTCCTTGCAGAATGCATTGGTAACCTCGCACCTAGTGAGGTTAGTGACATCAGAGGACACTTAAGTCTCATGCTCACGATGTCACTAACCTCAGTCAGTGTAAGGTTAACAGTTTGTTCAGCATGGAGTGCGGTTCAGTATTCTCTGTCTGTGCCTGCAGCCATACCACCCTGGAGCCTTCTACTATAAAATGTCATAAGAAACAAGGTCGGATTGGTTTAGTGGAGACCTCCGACAAACACCAGGTAGGAAAATGCTGAAAATAGATATTTTTCTAAGCCAAAAATACACAAATCAAGTTGCTACATTACAAAGGTGTGGGTACCTTGTTATATGCCTCTCACCTTACAGGCCAGTTAGGTACTTAAATAGGATTTACCTGCCCCATCAGAGCCAGGGAATCCAAAGTTGGGGTGTCCTCAGTTTGGGGAATTCTGGTAGGACCCGAAAGGGAAGAACAGAGAAGGTTGAGAAGACACAACAGGTCAGAGGTCCTAGAGGAGAGATTTGGGGAATGGTAGAATTAAACTGAGATACTAATCTGATTGATATACAGTCTGGCCAGACCTGTAGAATTAAAGAGAAAAAACAGATTAGTATGGAGAACATATGGTAGCAAGGGACAGAACAGGTGCAGAGGAGCAGTGGGGTCTGACGGCTTGGGTGGCCCCGACCAAAAAGTATACTAAATAAAAAAAAATAAAATAAGGGGGTACAGTACAGCAGTGGAGTAAAAGAAGGGGAGTTTTATATTGGAGGCTGAACAAAACCCCCTTAGCTCCCCTATGTGGCCTGCTGGTGGCCAGCAGATTTAAACAGTAGCTGTAATGGGCTAGTAGGGATGCTCCTGGGCTAGTGGTCCCTGCATTATTTTAAAAGGGAACACTTGTGATTGAGGGGTCTTGAGTTGTTTGTCCCAGGAGGCCAGTGCTGGCATAGCCCTGGTGGTGGTGTAGGCCAACTGCCTAGTGGCCAGTGGCAAATGGTGTGTTTTTTTTTTTGGGTTATTCCGTTTAACCTTTCCCTGGTATCTAGTGTGTGGTGGGGGGTCCTGAACCCTGATATGTAGAAGGCAGGCAGGTGGGCTCCCTCGGGGGAGCATGGAAACAGCAAGCACTGCATACAGTAGAGCTACACAGCAGCTAATGTCAGAGCACCAGGAACCAACTAAAGGATTGGATGGATGGAGGAAAAGAACAGCATAAGGTCCAGGAGAGACCATAATTAAAAACACAGCAGAAAACAGAGCGAGCCCCAACATGCTATAAATATAAATAAGTTTATACAACAGGGGTGGACATAAATGGAATGTGATAAATCCCTTTATCTGTGTAACTGTGTGTATGAATGCAGGATCATAGATTTATACACAGTTATTACTACGTTATCCTCCATTAATGTGCATAGTAGACTGTCAGACAACCCCACCCCCGCTGTCTGGCACTACATACCAGTATCTAGCCTTTAGATTTGTTTCTTGCAGTGTTCGGTTGCCCATCCCTCACCCACACCACCTGCCACTTAGACATCAGTACGTCAAACTATTCTCCTGAGTACCATGCAGTAGGAATTTTTTTCTGTTAACAGTTTTTTTGGGGGAGATATATATATTTTTTTGCCTTTATCATCAAAGCTTTGTTCAACTGGCTGCTTCAGCTGTCATACTCCTCTGCATGCTGCACTCTGTCTTCTCCGCACCTCTTGATATACAAAGTAGACACCCATTCATTCGTTCATTCATTTTAAATGTCTTCTTTGAAAACTGGACAAGTGAAAATCCTCCTTGGTTTCCCAACCTTGCTACAACTGCCACCAGAGCCCCCAACATTTAGAAAACTCACATTTTTCCACAACTGCATGCTCAAACCCTGCTTGTGATGACCCGTCACTCCCTCTCTCACCCTTCTGCTTTGATTTCCCGATCTCACTACAACTGCCACAAGAGGCTCCTGCCAGCACACAGAACTGTCTAGTAACCAAAATGGACACAAACATTTATTCAAAAAGCTGCCTACTTACAAACTCCACAAAAGCACTCTGTTACACTCAGGTTTCCCCCAAAGCTTCAACAACTGCCACCACTCCCCCCCCCCCCAGCACTCTGCTTTCTCCTCAACTGCCAGTAATTTAATGTAGGAAACAAAAAGCAGATCAATGATGCTATTTTAAAATAAAACAAAACAATGACAGTGTAAAAAAAGCAGTGTTACTAACCTACAGAAACACGGAATCTGTCAGCAGAAAAAGAACCACTTGGCCCACCTAGTCTGCCCAGATGTTCCCTGGCAAGTCCTTCTCAGCAAACCCTAAATGGTCTTGTGACCCTTCCGCTTCCCTGCTTATTTACAGATATCCCCCATATCTATACCACACATGCTTTAAGCCCCCCCACCATTTTTTCCCCTCCACCACTACTGCTGTCAGTTTGTTCCAAGTGTCTACTACCCTTTCAGTGAAGTAGTAATTCCTCACATCCCTCTTACCCCCTGAAGCTTCATCACACGCCCCCCTAATCCAGGTGGTCTTTCTCATTTGAACCCCCCCCTTGTACCTGGTTTACCCTTGTTAGGTACTTGTGGGTCTCCTTCATGTCCCCTATTGAGCTCCTCTCTTTTAGGGTGTACATGTTGAGAATCCACAGTCTAGCCTCACAGGGCTTTTGGTGCAACCCATGCACCATTTTAGTTACTCTTTGAACTGCCTCTACTCTATGGTTTTTCTGGGTCTAACTATGAGTGATACACCTGCAACAACACCACCACCACCGCTGCCTTCTTCCTGCTGCTGAAGGTATCGCTCCTTATGCACACCCACATCCTGCTAGTATTACCCACTGCTTTGTCACACAGCCCTGCAACTTTAAAATCATGCAATAACCCCAAGGTTCCTTTCCTGCTTAGTGACAGTGCCACTCCTCAACCCTATAAAGCAACTTCTGAAGTCCTATGCCCTAGGTGCACGATTCTGAACTTTCTGACATTGAACACCAACTACCATGATCTTGCCCACTCCTCTAGTTTCTCCATGATCCAGGTGCACTCTCTCTCTGCTCCCTTCTTAGTACCCACCTTACATATTTTGGTATGGTTGTCTGCAAAAAGACATGACCTTCTCTGCCAGTTTTTCTGCAGTGTCACTTATGAAGAACCTGGAGAAAACCAGTCCTAGTACTGAGCTGCACTACTCACTGATACATCACTGCAATGGGAACCATCACCCTCTGCCACCTGTTAACCAGTTTTTTCCTCTCTGCATCTCTGATAGGCTCCTTTTTGCACTGCAGCACCATCACACTACCAGGACTTGCTCCGCCATAGAATGAATCTAGTATGTGGAGGAGCTGCCTGGGTAGCCAGGATAGTCTCACATGTTCTTCCATCCCCTAGGACGTGAGTGGCAAGGGTGCACAAGCATGTGCACAGATGTGCATGGTGAAGCACCAGCCAACATCTTCCCACCCATGAGTTGCTCCCGACTGCACTGCTAACTTGTGGTTACTCAGTTGGCAGTACAACAGCGGAACTGGTATTCCTCCCTTCCTGGAGGAGAGCATCTCCTAGATTACTTGACCCTCCTCCTCCTCCCCCAGTGAGCCCCCTACAATGTGAGCTCATTCTTGAACTCAGGTGATCTGTGCCTTGGGCTGTAGCACTACCACTAAGCTGAAGGGCTGTCTCATTAAACCAGTTTCTTTTAAATTCACCACTTTGGATCCCCCTAGGCTGCTCATTCCTTACTCGCTCTCCTGAAGTGCACTAAGGCCTTATAGTCCAGATAGCAGCACACTGCTTCAAGGCAGCTGTCTCACAAACAGCCCACAGACAAACAGAAGTGCAGAGTGTCAGTTCTTTAGGATTGCCCATTGTCATACATCCCTAAAAATAAAGGTCATTTGCACATAGAGCTCCACTCTGGTTCAACTCCCTCAGTAATGAAGTAACTGCAACCACTACTCTGGGCTCATTTAAGAAGAAGTTGCAGCAACATTTAGTTGCTATGCTAGCTGAGATTGCTTCTGCTAACCTTCCGTAACCTCTCCTTCCCACTGACTTGCTGCACTTCATCCTCCAATAGCCCCAGTACCTTCACCCCTACCTGGCTCCCATCTCTCTCACACATATCTCCCCCCGCTCTCTTGCCTACCCTCTATACCTCCTCTGTCCCCACTCCTACTCACCCATCCCCCCTGATTCTGCCCCAATATATCCACCACTTCCCCCTCATCTCTGTACATACCCCCACATGTCCACCCCTGTCTAATCTTTACTCATCTGCTACCTCTGCCTCCTTCCTTTCATCGCCCTGACACCCCACCTCCGCTCCACCCTCAGTCACTCCCTCTCTTCTTTCCCTCCCTCCTACCCTGCTTATCCTTATAACAAAGTCCACTGGGCTGATTCCCTACTGTCCCACCTGCTGACTAGTCCTAGTGGGCTGATTTTCCTCCCCTCTGGCTCTCCTAGCTGAACAATCCACTACCCACCAAGCCATGTGGATTTTTCTTCCCTCCTTATTTATGTCCCTCCCTACTTACCCCACACCCCCATGTATGCCACTATTGTCCGTAAAGGAATGTTCGCTGTATGTCACCATCTTATGTGTGAAACAGCTGTTTGTAACTGGATGTTGCCAGGCCCTTTGCCTATCAGAATAGATTGCTTAGTGTACTGCCTTATCACCTCCTTCATTGTAAATGTTGCTAGCAGTCCAGCTAGCAGCATACTCTGTACCTCTCTGTAACTTCCTTGACGTGGAACCTATGTAGACATTCTAGCTCAATTAGTGTCTTCCAAGATTTTTCAATAAAAAAATACTATTTATGTCAATTTAAAGTCAACAAATGGTAACCTAGTTGTTGCTTTGTATGCCATGTCTGGATTTATCTGTGGTTCAAGAAGACGTGAACCTAAAAGCGAGCATACATCATAAAATACTACTCACACAAAGTTTATTTCAGATTCATGTGGCTACAGCAAGATTACTTTTGCTGTCCCTACTGCCACACAATGTACCTGACAAATCTGTTCCTGTACAGTTGGGTCAAATGGCAGAGGGGAAATCAGGCTGGTGGCACCAACAGTAAGTATGGTTGGATCTTTTTTTTTTTTTTTAAATAATTTCATTCCTTAGCAGCAGAGTGTAATGACCTGGCCACGGTGTTGAGAGGCAGAGCCAGTAACATCAATGGGTTGGAACCAGTTGCAGTAGGTCAAGCCACAATAGGCAGTTTGGGACACATCACCCTTCCCCTAACTTCTCAAAAGAACGACCACAGAAACATGCAAATTGATGCCAGATAAGGACCAGTGCTGTCCAGGTTCCCCACCACCCACTGATCCTTGGCCTTGGTAAAATTAAGGCTATTCCTGGTGCCTAGTGGCCCCCCACCCTCCAATCTCCAGCCCTGGTAGAAGTAAAGATCAGGAGTTAATAGGAGGCCTGTGCCAGTCCTGGCTCCTAGCTGTCCAGAGTGCCATACACTAGAGAAAAGGGGGTGGGACAGGGTTGTCAGATGTGAATTAGAGGGTAGGAAAGAGGCTGTTTGGGGGAGGGGCAGTGGACCAATAGGGTATACTTTAGAAAAGGGCAATGGGATGGAAGGGTGACCCAGTGGATCATCAGGATGTTATACCATGACAAGGACCAGGAGATTAGGGTGGATGGCTGCAGCCCCCAGCCTTTGGAAGGGCACAGCTATGCATCGAATTAAGTGGAGGCTTTTGGCAACTGTAAACAACTTTTCTTAGGGAGTTGTTCAGTGCCACCAAAAATACTTCCCACTGCACAAGTATTCAGGAGTAGACAGCCTCATTTACATTGGAGCAGTGGTATTGTAGCACCGTGGCTTAGGACTGCACACAGGGCTCACAATGCCTGCAACAGGTGTACTGCCATTGTAGTCTTTTCTTTCTAGCTGTGAAAAGCTTCATCAGTTGATGGCTATAAAGAGAAAATATTGACCCTGACAGATGAGCAATGACCAACAATAGTTATAACTATTGGTATTCAATAGTTTTTCCTGAGGAGTCAAGATTTTTCCATTATATACCCTAAAAATTCAGGTCTGACCACCATAGCCACCATCATTTGGTGCCTGGAGGGCCAGCCCCATGGTGCTGAGGGTTGAAGCACTGGTGCCACACCTCGCACTGTGCCAGAGACCCAGGTGGGGGAGGCCGAGGAGCAAGATCAAGCTGTGGCAAGGCAGCTCTCTCCTACTAGAAGGGACTGGAGGCTTCCTAGCTACTGGCCACCAGCCAGTAGAGTATGGAAGTGGGCACTGACTGGGAGATCCGGTGATGGCCATGGAGAGGGGTAGAAAGGGGCTGAGCTGGCATCACAGGCCGTGCATATGCACGTATCCATGCACATGACACCTGTGTGCTGGGGCCCTAAGGAATGGGAGAAAATAGGCACAAAACCAGAAAAATTATAAGTAAAAAAAAATCTGGTGCTTGGATGACCCTCCACACCACATGGCGGGCCACCCTCCCCACCACTGGATCACCTTTTCAGGAACCAGATCAGGCTCTCCTCTCCAGCCCACAATCCTCCATGCAGCTTGAAACCCTTTCTGCCCTAGCTTTCCACAAGTTGGGCATACTCTCTGGAGCTACACCACCCTACAGCCCTGCCGCTTCTCTCTGGTGACCAACCTACTTGTATCCAGACCAGCATCCAGATTTGTTTCAATTCCATTGAGCTACCAAGGTGACTACTGTGGTACCATGTGTCAGTGGTACCATAATGGGGCACTTGCAGTGTTAATAAAATGGTTTTATTCCATGCCTTAAGCTGGTGGTACCACAATGGTCATGCAGCATGGTATCACAATGACCACATTTTAGGGGGAAAACCTGCCAGTGGAGGGATCCAAAAGAATAATCAGAAGACATCCAACAAGATCAGACATCCACACATCTTTAATGTAGTTGCCATCCAACATCAGCCTATCACCAGCTGTACACTGGAAATCCCACCAAAGTTATCCATAGACCAATCATGCTCCTAGTCTATCCTATACACTGTCCACCTAGCCTCACAACATGGTGCTGAAAGGTGTAGCCTTAGTGCAGTAACCCTCCTTGTTCACATGGAAAGCACAAAGTGACCCTGCGGGACACTCTTCCTCCCTACAACAATGAAAACAATAAAGTAAATGGCCCTGGTTCTACCTTTACCCAGATGTACTGTAGGAGAAAGGTCTTCCTGGGAGTGTAGACAGTTTCTGTCAATCCCAGCACTGCCACCATGAGTTACTCCAGTGACATCTCCTTGAAACACAACTACACAGTAGCTCAGCTGAGAAGTGACTTTCCTTTAGCACAGTATCCTCTGCTTTGCTGCAGGTGGGGCAAGAATTGTTAGAGATCATTACCCCATGACCCCCCCCTTACACTGTCATATCCACCAACCCCATGCAAGTCGTCACACCAATGGACCCTATAATGTCATGTACCCTGTCACACCTCACAATCACATACCCCCATGAATGCTGTTCTCTCACGCCCCCATGAATACTGTCACACCTCAGGATTCCATACCCTCATGCATGTACAGGAGATGGACATCAGAGAACCCCTGGGTGGGAGTGACCAGAGTACAGTGTGGTTCAGTATAGACATGGGTAAGGAGGACATCCCCACTAAGATCAAAGCATTAGATTTCAGGAAAGCAAACCTCAAAAGAGTAGAGAAGAGACTAAGGAGGATCCGGGGAGCATAGATGAGGGCATGGAGGTGGGCAGAATATGGAGCACCATTAAGGAAGCCAGTCAGAAGGCAACAAGCAGCTGCATGAAGATGAGGGGCAAGCCTGCCATGCTGGTTTTATGGGGAAGTGGGCAGAGTAGCAAGAGATAAAAAGGCAGCCTACCAGAATTAAAAAACAGCAATGGGGGGATGAAGAAGAGTACCAGAGGCTAGCCAAGATGGCCAGAAGGGAAGTACAGCATGCAAAAGCACAGAAGGAGCTCCAAATAGCAGAGGGGATAAAGAAAAGTGAAAAGGCATTATTTCTCTATAATAATAATACATTTCTTTTTTTTGTCATTAAATCTTTATTCAAGTTTTATTCACAAAGAATGTTTCAAGAAAACATGATATAATCATGAAGGTATACATTGATGTTTGTAACAGCTAATGACAAGAGACATTCTCTGCAATAATCCCCACCGAAAAATAAACACCCAAAAACAAAATAAAAAAGAGAGAGCAAATAAAAGAAAGAACACACCCCAAAAGATAGAAATCCCCTCCTTCCCCCCCACTCTCATAATAATACATTTCTATAACGCAATTCACAATCAAAGCACTGTACAACATTTATGAATAATAGATGCATTAAAAGAAATGGAATATAACAATCCAATTTCAGAATACATACTGATAAAATTAAGACAATTATATAGCATTCCCGAAAGCAAGGTGGAACAGATCGGTCTTTAAGGCCGTCTTGAAGCTCCCAACGGTCAGGCACCCACGAATCTGATGAGGTGGAGAGTTCCACAGCATTGAGGCAGCGTACACAAAAGCTCGAGACCCAGAAGTCCTTAACCGTACCCGGGAAACAAACAACCCCTCGCCAGCTATGCGGAGTGGACGGCTGGGGGAGTAAGGAGCTACATAAAGGAAAAGACGGACAAAAAGGATGGCATCGTCCGACTTATAAAAAAAAAGAGGACTGATGGGATACAGAAGACAGTACTAAAGCAGAGGTATTAAATTAAAACTTTTACTCTGTCTTTATAAAGGAAAGGAAGGGAGTAATACCACAAACCGGATGAGGGAGGGAGGGAATGGAGGGTACCCAACAGGAATCATAGGGACAGAAAGAGTGAAGGTGGGTAGACAAATCCTTGGGTCCAGATGCAATACACCCCAGGATGCTAAAAGAGATGGCAGAGGAGCTAGCAGCCCCACTAACAATTTCTTCAGTAGGTCTCTTGATAAATGGGAATAGTACCAGTGAAATGGAGAACAGCACATGCAGTGCCACTCCACAAGAGTGGACCTAAGGAGGACTTGGGCAGCTATAGACTAGTCAGCCTGACCTCGACAGTATGTAAATTCATGGAGAACATACTGAAGGAAGGGCTAGTCAGGTACTTGGAGGAGAATTGTCTGCAGGACAAGAAACAACATGGGTTTGTTCCAGGCAGATATCAGATAAACTTGATAAGTTCTTTGATGGGGTCACAAGGGCAGTGGACTAATGGCAGGCAATTCACCATTTACCTGAACTTTGGTAGGCCTTCGATTCTGTGCCACACAGAAGGCTGATAATGAAACTGAAGGACCTATGGGTGGGGGAGAAACTGGTAAGATGGGTTGAAAATGGGTAAGTGGCCAAACACAGACGGTAGTTGGAGGAGGGGAGGTTCTCAAGCACTAAAAAAGGGCATCAGTGTGATCACACAAGGGTCAGTGTTGGGGCCAGTATTGTTTAATATCTTTATTAGAGACATTAGAGAAGGTATTCAATGCAAGATGTGCCTGTTTGCAGATGACACCACACTCTGTGGGTGAGTGGATACCCAGGAGGGGATACAAGAGCTGAGGGAGGACTTGGCACGACTGGAGAGATGGTCAGGAATATGGCAGCTTGGGTTCGATGTGAAAAAGTGCAAAGTGATGCATATTGGGCCAAAAACCCAAGGACAGAGGACTACATAGGGAAGGTTCAGGAAGCAGCTTCTGAAAAGGACCTGGAGGTGTTAATTACTAGTGACCCGAAACATTCTGCTCAATGCTGAAAGGCTGTGATGAAGGCAAATAGGATGCTTGGCTGTAATGCAAGAGGTTTCAGTAGCAGGCAGAGTGAGGTTATTTTGTCATTGTACAGGACATTGGTAAGACCACATCTAGAATATGGGATGAAGTATTGGCATCCGTACCTTAAGAAGGACATTAGCATGCTGGAGGGGAGCCAGAGGAGGGCAACTCAAATGATCATGGGGCAAAAGGACAGGTCATATGAGGATAGGCTAGGAGCCCCGAAGATGTGCTCCCTGGAAGAGAAGAGGGAGAGGGGTGATATGATAGAGACCTTCAAGTACATGAAGGGAGTAAAGAGAGAGGAAAGAGAGGGCCTCTTCAGTAAGAGAGACAATGCCATCACTGTGGGACACTGCTTAAAACTGAAGGGGGTAGATTCAGAAAGGATGCAAGGAAGAATTTGTTTTTGTTTTTTGTTACAGAATGAGTAGTGTCTGCTTGAAACAAAGACTATGGGGTCTTTCAAGACAGCTTAGTACAAACATAGAGTGAAGTTATGGGGCCAAGACAGGGGAAAGGGAGAAGGGCTAGGTGAGCAGGAGGGGGGGGGGCAGGGTCACTGGTGTAAATACAAGACCAGGACCCTGCATCAATTCAAGTAGACTCAATGGACCAAGAGGTCTTCTTCTACTGGCTATTTTCATATGTTCTTATGCTGTCACATCCATCTACGGACCATGCCTCTCCATTCATGCTGTCACACCCAATGACCACATATACTGTCACACTCATCATCCACCATACACCCTGTCAAACTCACTGACCTTTACCATCATACACACTATCACACCTCATGACCCCATCCCTCACACCAACTGACCACACAACACCATGCCTGCTGTAACACCTCATGATTCTATAACCTATGCATGCTGTCTCATCCACCAATCGCACGCATGCTGTCATACCCACCGACCACACGCACATGTTCTGCTGCAAATAAGCAGCATGCATGAGCAGTGAGATCAGACCATATATTTTTGAGAGCTAGTAAGACCTACAATTCAGGAAGTAGCTGGCACTCATGACTAGGGATCAAGGGTGCGCCAACAAATATAATTAAATAAATCCCATGCAAGGAACGAAAGTAGCGCAAACCTCAATGAATCCAAGTTTGAAACACAATGTTCATTTGCAAAACAGAGCAGAGTGTTGCTTAATTTTATACAAAACCATGGAGCCAAGGGCAGTTGCTTGAGTTTATTCGAGCAACTGCCCAGAACTCAATGGTTTTGTATCAACTAAAGCAAAACTCTGCTCTTTTTTGCAAATGAACATTGTGTCTCAAACTTGGATTCACTGTGGTTTGCGCTACTTTCATTCTTTGCATGGGATTATTTTAACCTACCTTGCCACATGGCAGATTACACAGAGCTAGAAAGATGACTAGAATGGCAATGCCCCTTAAAGTTTCCAGGTGCAAGTACATTGAGTGTGGCGTTATGTTGTGGATGGCAATAAAAACTGAAAGTGTTACTTATCTGTAGTATGGCTTCTGTGAGCCCTTACATGGACTGGTTGAATTTCAATTTTTTTTTTTAATGTTCTTTCTAGATGTGTGGCCCTGCAGATGACAAGCTGATGTGTGGGTTGTGAATTCTAGATAAAGTCCATGAGACACCCGGTTGCTTGTCTCCCTCCCCTGGGCCACAGAGAGCAGGCTCCTTGCTTGAAAAGCTACAGCATGTGCATATAGACACAAGGAGAATATTAAATATAATGATTATAAGTGTGTGCATTATTCCTTGCCCAACTGTTGTGATAACGCCACTTGCACTTCCTGCTGTATTTTCCTTACAGTCAGGGATACAGCAGCAGCCTACATCTCTCACTGAAAATCCCTCCACTCTCTTGCTGCACCTGCCCGTCAGCCTCTCCCAATGCACCCGGCATTCTTTAGGTTGAGACTGTTCTCCCCTATACTACATAAATCAGCCCCTGCATGCCAGCAACAGCTCTACTCCTCCCAATCCTGCCCGGCCCCCCCAAAGAGGCCAACCTATTTCCTGCTGGACAAATTCTGTGCTGTTGCCTGGAGCCAGGTGCCAGCCCAGGCTTGGCCCATAGCCTGCACACCCTCTCAGAGGTAGCATTCCAGCATAAACAAGGGGCCACTATCAGTGTGTTACCCTACTCAACCCCCTCAGTGCATCTGGAGCAGCAACACCCAGCACCATATCTCAGCCACCTGGCATCATGCCATACTGTTCTTCAAACAGGTCACAGACAAAGCTTGTCCACTATCATGCCAATTGGGCAAACAGTATCCAGCGCAAGAGAGGTATCATTAGGGGTACCCCAGGGATCAATACTGGGGCCCCTACTCTTTAGCCTCTTCTTAAATGACCTTCCAACAGCCTGTGACACCAAACTCATACTATATGCAGATGATTCTGTGCTCCTGAGCAGCAGCACATCTCGGGCTGCCCTACAATCTGAGCTGTCGAACTCCTCCAAACTCTCAAGGACTGGTTCTATAGTCATAAGTTGCTACCAAACTACAAGAAAACAAAGGCCATGCTTTTATCCAGCCACCACAACAAAAATAAGCACCACCCGTCATCATCTCCCACTCATGCAGTGAGCCGCTGGAACAAGTCCACTTGTTCAAGTATCCGAGGGTCATAATAGATGATACCCTCATGGCTGCGCACCATGTTGACTCTCTGGTCAAGCCAGTCAATACCAAGATTGGTGTCCTGTACAGGCACAAGCAATACCTCTCTTCAGAGGCCCTCTGCCTCTCAGTCCACAGCTCCATCATATCTACTATTGACTTACGGATTAGTGGTCTACGAAGCAGCAATGAATACAGTGCTCAAGAGGTTTCAGACTGCGCTCAACAAAGCCTGCAGATTCATCCTGGATGCTGAGTGTGGCACGCACACCTGTACTCTGTTCAAACACACAAATTGGCTGTCATCAAGAAACAGAGTCAAATTCCAGACTTGCATCCTAGGGAAGAAGGCTCTGTTGGGTAAAACACCACCTTGTGTAGGGAATTTGATCTCGGCAGTCAACTCATTACAGATCACCAGGAGGAGGACTAGAGGGGCCTTGGCTATCCCCTTTTATTGCACCTCACTTGGGCAACATGCATTTGCCTACTGGGCCACCCTGTGGATGAATGAACTCCCTGGGCACCTCTTGGCCACCAATTGTCTGGCCCAATTCAAGACCTCAAACAGCACCTAATAACATTCCAAGTGCACCTGCCCCTAAGTCCAGCCACACCCACTCTCTCTACCCCCCCAGTAAGCACAGGGCAGGCCTCAGGTACCCTCTCCCCCTTATCATGCCTTGCCTCAGCAATCCATTCTCGTCATACTCCTTCGGCACCCACCATTCCAGCTTTACCCTTCCCCCAACTCCCAGTCCTGTGAATTTCCCTAACAGTCACTAATAATGCAAGCTGCCTGACCATGCCCCCTCACACCTCACCATTTACTCTAGCACGTCTTCTCCGCTCAGCCTCCCCCTCACCCCCCTATTTCTGCCCATGGTGGAAATCAGCTTCTGCTGCCCATCATCGCCTTCTTCCCTTACCCTTCACCTCCACCGCAGTACATACCTCTCTTGTACCTCCTTTCTTCACCCCACTGCCAGCTATCACCGTCCCTCGGAACTACTGACAAGGCACTTTATGGCTGCTTATTCCCTCCCACCCTCATAAAGTGTTTTCCTTGATATTTATCTTCTACATATGTTTTGAGTTATTCTGTAAGTTATGAATCCAAGCTGTATCGTTCACTGTGATGTACCTTTGTTTTCTCCGATTGTACTTTGTTTTGCAATCTATGATGTGGAACCATTGTAAAAGAGCTTGCACTCAAAGGTCTTTTCCAAATCACTAAATAAATAAAATTAAATAAAAAATGTTTTACCTCAAGGGCTACCTCTGCCCATGGGGAAAAATCAGCTTGCTAGCCTTAATCAATGAGAAATGCCAGAGCTTCTAAACCTTGGAAGAGAACCTAAACCTGGGAGGAAGGCGAAGACTTGCCATCCTTAAAAATTTACTCAGGACTGTCCCACGAATTTATGTTGGCACTGTGATGGAAAGCCCCTTAAACTGACAGATCTGTTTTAGTTCAAAACATTTCTACCCCGCAGGATTAGGAAATGGTATGTGGTAACCTGAATGCACCCATATTCATTTTGTTGCATTCCTGCTGAATCCGGCATTCTGATTCCTGATGTTTCGCAGCAAATGCATTAACCCGATATGTGGGTCATGGGTATAGGTAATGCAAAGGGTGCAGGAGACAGGTACGGCCCAGTTATGGCTACATCATTATAGCTTGCCTACCTAGCAGAGAAAAGAGATCTCTTACCTTGGTACTGAGGAGCCTGGGATGGGTATCTCGGAGTGATGTCCAATCATACCTGTTAAAAAAAGCCATGGGGTCACAGAGGATCCAGAGTTCTTCAAGAACAAAATAGAACCAATAGGGAAAGTTAAATATAAGCAATACTTATCAGGGTCACTATCCTCTCAGACCTGTAGAACTAAAACAAAAAAGGATTAGTATAAGGAAAAAATAAAAGTAAGAGTGGAGACAAAGTTCCAGAGAGGTACAAGAGGTACAGGAAGAATATAAATATTACATACATGAGCCTGGTGATCCCCAGTTCAAATCTCACCAAGGTCACTGACTCAGGATATGACCCTGGGAATGTCACATGACCTCTCAGCTTTAAAACTGGGTTAAAAGGGCTGGCCCGCTGGCACAACAGTAGTGTTACTGCTGCAACATCAGCAACTTGGGTTCAGTAGTGAGCCTGGGCTGCTGGCAGGCTGGCTAGGGGAGAAGGATCGTGCACCCACAGGGACACTCTCCTTCTCTGGGGAGGGTGGGCTGCAGCCCTCACTGCTATTCAGTGACCTCGGTGACCATGGGTGGCGGTGCAGTTGAGGAAGCAGTAAAGACAGGAGGGGCGGATGTTGGCTGAGGGCCTGAGCGAAGGCACGTCTCAGCATGCCCTAGTCTCATTGGCCCTCCTTGAGTGTGGATGTCAGCAGGTGGCAGGGACCAGAAACACAGGAAAATACCCCATGGTCAAGTCAGCAGACTGGCCTCGGTGCCGGTGACTGGGGGAGCCTGAGATGCAGCACCAAGTGTCTGCTCCCCGGAGATCCAGAGGGACTGGGGGATTTCCCTCTGCCTCACCTGGGGGGCTTATCCAGTGCTAAGCATGGTTACTGGAGAGGAGCACTTAATGGGGGCAGGTGTTCTCGGGTCTCCCAACACAGCCTGTGTGGTGCACCGAGGACCGCAATGGAAGGGGGCATAAAGAATAAGTTTAAAAAAAACTGGGTTAAAAGGGTGTCATTGTGAACAGGTCAGCAGAGTAGCCAGGACGTAGCCCTAGAGTGTAGGCCTTCATTTTGATGTAATAATTTTAACATAATAGGCCTTAATTCTGCTGCACATGGCTACCACCTGACCCACACAGCATGTATCAACAGTTGGGCCTTCAAGGGTGGTTGGATGAAAATAACTGATGCCACACATGTCCCAGCCTCCAGCCCAGGGCAAATGAGCAAAGGTACAGCAATGAACCAACAGCAGATACAGTTCCAGCAAAGCTGCCAGTGCACATGGCCCCCAACACTGATAGCAGTAAAAGTGGCTCAGTGTGGAATTGGTGGTGCATGCAGCACAGCAAGTGGTGGCATTGTGCATATAACGGCAAGCTGGAGACTGTGCAAGTGGAACTGTGTGGTGATGACAGTGTACTTGGCACAGAGTTGGCAGTGCACATGGCACCCAACATTGATAGCAGTAAAAGTGGCTCAGTGTGGAATTGGTGGTACATATGGCACAGCAAGTGGTGGCATTGTGCATATAACAGCAAGCTGGAGACTGTGCAAGTGGCACTGTGTGGTGATGACAGTGTACATGGCACAGAGTTGGCAGTTCACATGGCCCCCAACGCTGATAGCAGTAAAAGTGGCTCAGTGTGGAATTGGTGGTGCATGCGGCACAGCAAGTAGTGACACTGTGCACATAAACAGCAAGCTGGAGACTGTGCAAGTGGCACTGTGTGGTGATGACAGTGTACATGGCACAGAGTTGGCAGTGCACATGGCAATCAACATTGATAGCAGTAAAAGTGGCTCAGTGTGGAATTGGTGGTGCATGCAGCACAGCAAGTGGTGGCACTGGGCATATAAACAGCAAGCTGGAAACTGTGCAAGTGTCACTGTGTGGTGATGACAGTGTACATGGCACAGAGTTGGCAGTGCATGCAGCAATGCAGTGATATCAATACATGAGTCACTGCATGTTGTTGGCACAGCATGTGGCACAGCATGGAATCAGCATGGCATAAGCATAAGTTTGTCCTTAACCGAAAAAAAAACCCAGGCCACGCTCTTTGGGTCTCTGGCCAAGATTAAGGCCTCCCCTGAGCTGTTCTGAGTCTCTGGTACTGACGGTGTCCCGATCCCTATCACGGACAACTTCAAGTACCTTGGGGTGATGCTGGACCCGAAGCTTGACCTAGGTCGACATGTCCAGAATACATGCAAGACTGTCAACTGCAAACTGGGTCTGGCCTACAGAGCAAAAAGCAATCTCACTCTGACTACACGCATTGCTCTTGCCAGAGGTGTGCTCCTCCCCTCGCTATGTTATGGGCTCCTTCTGTTTGTCTGCTCCACCAAAGCCCATCTCTCTAGGTGGTCTATGGCCTACAACAATGTCTGCCACTTCGCTCTGGCAGCCCCCCATCTCACTCACCATTATGACCTCTACAGCAAGCTAAACTGGCTCTCCCCCTCAAAGCACATTGACTTGGTCTCTGGGTGCTTCACGGGAAAGGTCCTTGGCACTAGCACCTCCCTGGGGTTGGCAAATTTCCTTGTCCCGACTGCCCCCTCATCCTACCACCTCAGGTCTCAGGGGCCTGCCACACTCAAGGTACCCGCTACTCGGACTCAAATGGGTGGAAGGGATTCTTCAGTGTGTGCTCCCAAACTATGGAATGCCTTCCCTGCCCAGGTCCATGTTGCCCCATCACAGGGCTGCCTGCGTTCCTCCCTGTGGAACCACCTCAAACTCTAGTCGGCCTGTGGTTGCCCAAAACCCCATGACCTAATTATTGCACTCCACCTTTCTGGATAACAGTGGCCCTATGTTGTATATAGTTAAGTACCTGCTGATTCTCAACCGTACCTTTTGTACTGCTCCTAGTTGGTACATACCTTATTCTGTTGTGTTTATGCTTAACAAAAGTATGCCTTACAAGACCTGTAACTTGTTTATTCTGTATTATGTTGTTCTCACGTGACTTGGAAGTTATTCTAACATGTACCATGTCGTCCTATGTATTTAAGTCTGTAATTTCCTTTACTCTCCCAGGTCATACCCGAAAATAGGCAATTGTCTTGTCTAGCGTACTTACCTGGTTAACAAAAGCTAAATCAATAATAAAAACATGGCACTGTACAGAGATGGTGATGCATGCGACAGTGCAGTGGCGGTAGTGTGTATTGAAAAGTGAGGTGGTGGCAGAGCACGTGGCACAGCACGGAGTCAGTATGGCATATGGCACTGTACAGAGATGGTGATACATGTGACAGTGCAGTGGTGGTAGTGTGCATTGAACAGTGAGGTGGTGGCAGTGAACGTGGCACAGCACGGAGTCAGCATGGCATATGGCACTGTACAGAGATGGTGATACATGTGACAGTGCAGTGGCGGTAGTGTGTATTGAACAGTGAGGTGGTGGCAGAACACGTGGCACAGCATGGAGTCAGCATGGCATATGGCACTGTACAGAGATGGTGATGCATGTGACAGTGCAGTGGCGGTAGTGTGTATTGAACAGTGAGGGCATGACAGAGCACGTGGCACAGCATGGAGTCAGCATGGCATATGGTACTGTACAGAGATGGTGATGCATGTGACAGTGCAGTGGCGGTAGTGTGTATTGAACAGTGAGGTGGTGGCAGAGCATGTGGCACAGCACGGAGTCAGCATGGCATATGGCACTGTACAGAGATGGTGATGCATGTGACAGTGCAGTGGCGGTAGTGTGTATTGAACAGTGAGGTGGTGGCAGAGCACATGGCATAGCACGGAGTCAACATGGCATATGGCACTGTACAGAGATGGTGATGCATGTGACAGCGCAGTGGTGGTAGTGTGTATTGAACAGTGAGGGCGTGGCAGAGCATGTGGCACAGCACAGAGTCAGCATGGCATATGGCACTGTACAGAGATGGTGATGCATGTGACAGTGCAGTGGTGGTAGTGTGTATTGAACAGTGAGGTGGTGGCTGAGCATGTGGCACAGCACGGAGTCAGCATGGCATATGGCACTGTACAGAGATGGTGATGCATGTGACAGCGCAGTGGTGGTAGTGTGTATTGAACAGTGAGGGCGTGGCAGAGCATGTGGCACAGCACGGAGTCAGCATGGCATATGGCACTGTACAGAGATGGTGATGCATGTGACAGTGCAGTGGCGGTAGTGTGTATTGAACAGTGAGGTGGTGTCAGAGCACGTGGCACAGCGTCAGCATGGTATATGGCACTGTACAGAGATGGTGATGCATGTGACAGTGCAGTGGCGGTAGTGTGCATTGAACAGTGAAGTGGTGGCAGAGCACGTGGCACAGCATGGAGTCAGCATGGCATATGGCACTGTACAGAGATGGTGATGCATGTGACAGTGCAGTGGCGGTAGTGTGTATTGAACAGTGAGGGCGTGGCAGAGCACGTGGCACAGCACGGAGTCAGCATGGCATATGGCACTATACAGAGATGGTGATGCATGTGACAGTGCAGTGGCAGTAGTGTGTATTGAACAGTGAGATGGTGGCAGTGAACGTGACAGCACGGAGTCAGCATGGCATATGGCACTGTACAGAGATGGTGATGCATGTGACAGTGCAGTGGTGGTAGTGTGCATTGAACAGTGAGGGGGTGGCAGAGCACGTGACACAGGATGGAGGCGTTCCAGAGGATGGCAACTAAAATGGTGCAGGGTCTGCAACAGAAGCCATATGAAGAGAGACTAAGACAGTTTAAATAGCCACCGACACCTCGAGAAGAACTTTTCAAAACATACTAGTTGGAAACAAAGCAGCCTACATATTTCTCATTGGCTGTGTATTTCTTATCCCCGTTACTTATTACTGAGATCATTTGCCTCAAAAACAAGATACCTGTTTCTTGAGGGTTTATTTCCTCCTATTGCTTCTTCCCAACCCAATGTCATAATACTCTGCTTGTGACATCACAGTTATTCCCATTGCAACAGACTGTGATGCAACAACAGAGCATTATAATTTCAAGTTGGGAATAATCTATAGAGGCAGATGAGCTCTGAGGCATAAAGATCTTGTTTTTTGTGGGAATTTCTTCAGTAATAAATAATGAAGAGGAGAAATCTATACAATATATATGAATACAAACTGACTTGTGCCTAAATATTGTTTTCCAACGTTTTCCCAAAGGCATCAGCTGCTCTTTAATATGTATACCCTTGAGGAAAGGAGGGGGGACATGATATAAACTTTCTTTAAAGATAGTGGGGGGATGGCTCAGGGGCAGCATAAGGATATATATTATGGTAGCACGGTAGGGCTACCATAGTTAGGGTTGAGGAGCCATTTCTATGTTAAACCCCAAAACTTTGCAACCGTTTGACGGATTTGGCCGAAATTTGGAATACACGATCAAGAATGATAGGCCTTGGCATCTGACAAGTTTCATACCAGTCAGATACATGGCTGTAGAGTTATAGCGTGATTTGTGCCGTTTATGCTTTTCTGGAATTCTGATCAGCGTACAGGTCATACGGTTTTGCTGACCGGCCCGAAATCTTCAGGGACCGTGCAGCCAGGGTCCCCAATGTGCCTTTTGAAGATTTGGTGAAAAGATATTAAACGGTTCAAAAGTTATTCAAAAACAATTTCCCATTATAGGTCAATGGGAAAAGTTAACAAAAGTTCAACACTTTCGCAAACACATTTTTACTTTCGCAAATGGGCCATTTTGTTTTCAGTTGGTGATTAGAAAAATGCTTGGCATTTAAATTTGGGACCCTCTGGCAACCTAATTCTTTTTGTATTCACCTAGTCGGACCCTGAGGATGCTAGCCATGTCTTTATTTTGGGTTAAAACACCCCAGAAATATGTTTTTCAGATTTCTGGAAAAAGTACTTTAGCAAAGTACTTTCGTGCTCACGAAAGTGTCATAATTGCTTGCAAAAGCTTTCGCAAATTGTGACAGTAATTTTCTAGTCTGTAGGAAAATGACAGCAATTCTTTGGCACTACACTGCAAAAGAACAGTTGGGAGTTTTGAGCTGAAATTTGGAGGAAACGCAGCCGACATCTCGTAGACATGCCTTTCAATGTTGTATTGAAAAAATATTACATAGCAGCAAAGTTACAGCACTCCAGAGTTGACAGTTTTTCCCATAGGATAACATTACGGCACCCGACGCATTAAAGGAATCATTTGGCACCCTGCTGCAAAATAATGGTTTGTTCTTTTTTCCTGAAATTTGGAGGGAAGACAGCCAACAGCCCACAGATGTGCCTTTCAGAGATTTGGTGAAAACATATTACAGGGAGGCAAAGTTATGGTGCTCTGAACTTCTCTTTTTTTCCCATAGGATAACATTACGGCATTTGCCGCACCTTTCAGGGCCCATATCTCGGAAACGGTGCGAGATACAGACTTTTCGTCTGAAAAATTCTTAGCCCCCTATTAAAGGCTAAGTACAAAACTAGCCAGGACAGTCATAAATCATATGACTTTTAATTTTTTCCTACGTCGTACAGTTCCTGAGATATAACCTATTTAGTATTCCAAGTCTTCATTTTCTGCTCCGATACCCTTTATTATGCATACATTCTTTGTACTCACTGTCTTCTCTATTCAGCTTTTGGGGAAAACCAGACTGTGCGCTTACATTACTGTTACCATTGCCCTTTCCACTTGCGGTTCCGTGCCCGTTTCACTTACCGTTGACATCTACGCCACCATGTGCTTTATCCATTGCGTTTTCATTTACGCTTGCGTTTCTGTTATTTTTTGCCATTTGTGTCTACCATACTATTTCTCTTTCTGTTTCACTTTGCTTCACCATGCCCATTGACATTTCCGTTTGCAGGCGCCATGTTACTATGTGACAACACATCACGTGGCACACCGTTCCCGTCTACGCCACCATGTGCATTTCCCTTCCTGTTCTCATTTGCACTTGCATTACCTTGTGCGCCACTGTTAGCGCTTCTGTTTGCGTTGCTCTTTCTGTTACTATGCCACAAGACATCATTCCGTTCGCAGGCACCATGTTACTATGTGACCAAGACATCACGTGGCACACTGTTCCGGTTTACACCACCGTGTGCGTTACCCTTTCTGTTCTCATTCATGCCTGCGATACCTTGTGCACCACTGTTAGCGCTTCTGTTTGCATTGCTCTTCCTGTTACTATGCCACAAGACATCATTCCGTTTGCAGGCACCATGTTACTATGTGACAAGACATCACGTGGCACACTGTTCCGGTTTACACCACCGTGTGCGTTACCCTTTCTGTTCTCATTCATGCCTGCGTTACCTTGTGCACCACTGTTAGTGCTTCTGTTTGCGTTGCTGTTCCTGTTACTATGCCACAAGACATCATGTGGTGGGAGTGGGGTGTGGGGCATCGTTAGGTAAGGCCATGCAACTACTAAGTGTGGTACATTGTGTGCAGCTGCAATCAGGGATGTGTACGTTTAGTGTACATGGCCTCAGTTTTGCTGTTGATCTCCACTGAGCATGCAGTACCTGGTCAGGTGGGTGGGGATGTCTCGTAGTACATTTAGACAATTGTTTGTTATTTCTGTCACCTGCTGCTGGATGTCTGTCATTGGTTATGTTGACTTGGTCGTCCCCCATACTTGCATACGTGTGTGTGTGTGTGTGTGTGTGTGTGTGTGGTGCTGGGGGGGGTAAATTCGGAGTTAGGGTTTTCAACCCTAACAGTGAATTTCCTCACTTTTGTTGCTGTGGAACAACCCTAACTAATGCATTAAATGCAGTTTTTGCCTCTAATATATATACATATATATATATATATATATATACACATACACATACACACACACACACACACACACACACACACAGAGTGGTGGACGCGTGGAACTGTCTTCCTGAGTAGGCTGTGGGTAAAAAAACAGTAGGGGAATTCAGAATGCATGGGATAGCCATAAGGCAATGATAGAGGAGGTGGGTGGTATCTGAAGAAGGACATAATGCTGCTGGAGAGAGTCCAGAGGAGAGCGACCAAGATGATTCAGGACATGGAGGGAAGGCCCTATGAGGAGAGATTGGAAGAGTTTGGGCTGTACACACTGGAGGAGAGAAGGGACGGGGAGACATGATAGGGGTCTTCAAGTATGTAAAAGGAATAACCGAGAGCGGAACCAAGGAGCTGTTTAGGCCAGAGGGGGAACTAGGGGCATGAGTGGAAGCTGGAGGGGGAAATTACAGGGGGTTGGAGTGTAGAAAGCATTATTTCACTGAGAGGGTGGCAGAGCCATGGAATGCACTGCCTGGGACGCTGGTGGAGGAGGCAGAGTGGAGGGCTTCAAGCAGGGGTGGGACAGGTACAAGGGGAAACTAAAGCCAAAGAAGACCCTCTTGGGGACTGGGGGGGTGGAATAGCAAGCACCCACTAGGTGGCTGGCTACCGAGCAGACATGACAGACCATTAGGCCTATTCTGCTGGCTTTTAGTATGTAGATGGAAGCAGGCTGTTGATTAACTATAATCTGCAGCTTATCAATAGGTAGGAAATGGGCAGACTGGGTGGCCAAGCAGTCCTCATCTGCCATCAAAGTCTATGTATGTATGTACTATATATATATATATATATATATATATACACACACATATATATAGCTCTGCGGCAGGGCTCCTAGGTTTCTGAGGCATGATTTATTCATTTCTTTGGCTGAATGCAGCCCTACCATTGGCTAAAATATGAAGTGATGTCACTGATGACATTGCCTACCATGCGTAGAGGAGGGGCTTCAGGATAAACAAGATGGGCACAGGAGCCTGACACTATGTAAAAATGGGAAATTGTGTCAGACAAACCTTGTGGAGTTCTATGACTGGGTGACGAGTGCCTTGGACCTGGGAAGACCAGTGGACGTCCTCTTTCTAGACTTCAGCAAGGCATTTGACTCTGTTCCTCATGTGGGCCTGTTGGATAAGCTGGGAGAAATGGGGTTGGGGAACCAGATGATCAGATGGATAGGCAATTGGCTCCAGGACCAGACCCAGAAGATTGTAGTTGGTGGGATAGTCTCATCCCCAAGGAGGGTCATTAGTGGGGTCCCACAGGGATCAGTCCTTGGGCCTCTCCTGTTCAACACTACCATCTCTGACAAGGACAGGAATCAGGAGTGAGATGAGTCTCTTTGAGGATGACTCAAAAATTGGGGGCGGTGGTGGTGGATGGGGAGGAGGGAAGGGTGGCCCTACAGGGGGACCTAGAGGCTCTGGAAAGATGGGCTAGAAAGTGAAAGCTGAGGTTCAATGCAGGGAAATGCAAGGTACTCCACCTGGGGGCCAGAAACCCGGGCCAGACTTCCGGTGACGTCAGCAGCCCGAATGGCAGCTTAGAAACGGAGCCCATCTCAGCCTAATAAAAAATCGATTGACATCCACGCTATATATGATGCAGTCTCCAGCCAAAATAACTAGATCGAGAACGGGAGCCAACAAGAACATGCAGACCCCAGTACAAAAATTACAGATGCTGTTACAAGGTGAAAGAGCGATGAAACAAGCGGGGCCTACCGAGGAGGAGGAAACCATGCCGGGAGATGCAGAGCCAGATGAAGAGTGTTCGCAGCTGGTGGCCTCGATATTGCAAACGGCGAGAACGGTCCAAAAAATAGATACTTCCTTGATGGAGCTGCGCTCAGACATCAAAAAAATAGAGCACAGAATGGACCAGCTGGAGTTGGGGGTGAACACAGTCTTGGATCAGGCCGACAGACACGATCGCTTGTTGCTGTTCCTCCTGGCAAGGGAAAGGGAGATGAGGGCAAAAATTGATGATCTGGAGGGTCGGAGTAGGAGGCAGAATCTCCAAATCTATGGCATACCGGAGGGTGCTGAAAGTGGAACTGCTGACACTATAACCTACCTGCAGAAGCTGTTAAAAGAGTTGCTGTACCTCCCCCCAGAGTTAGATCTTGCCATGGATCGGGCTCATCATGCTATCGCTACAGCCCTCTGGTCCTAATGCCCGCCCCTAGATCCTTCATTGTTAAAATGACCAGTTATACCACAAAAGAAGAGTTACTCAAGCGGGCATGGAGACAACAGAAAATTATGCTGGGCACTCATAGAATAATGATGGATAATGATTATACAGCAGGAGTGCAGGAAGCCCGAAGAGCCATGTGGTCAGTTCTGAAACAGCTTCGCTCCAGAAATTTAAAGGCACAGATGCTGTACCCGGCGTGCCTACGAGTGGAGACGAAGCAAGGGGCTAAAGTGTTCGAAGATTTGTTGGAGGCTCAGGCATATCTGGAAGAGCTGGGCATTTCAGTACCAGGTTTGGAGAAGGAAAGGCTGGAAAAGGAGATGAGGCGCTCGGCGTGGTCGGTGGCGCGAAAAGGCCTAACGAAACATGCCAATCCACAAGCCACCAACCTCAGAGCAGACGTTACAGCACTCCTTAAATCCTATGTTTCAGCAGCGCAAATGGTGGACTTATCACCAAGGGAGGTCCTGATGACAGAGCCAGGTGACTGAGAGGCGCTCTTAGGATACAGAACTGTAAGGAATGGAATGCATTAGTAAATGGGGACTCAATCTGTCTAAAAGGGTCAGGGACGTGTAAAGACTTTAGAAATGGTAAAGCAAACTGAACCAGTGGGGGTTCTGAGAATCTTAATGTTGTAGCATAAAACGAATAGGGTATCGGGAAAGGTATATCTGTGAGTGGATACCCCATCTTGCTTTGGGGTTGTGCGAAAGTGTGGGGGGGGTTGTGGGTAAATTTTTTTTTTCTCCCTTTGCACTTCTTGTAGAGGTAGATTGCTGGATCATGGTGGTTGGGGACGGAGGGGCTACATACTGGGTGGAGAAGGTAGAGCGTGGGATGGTAAAGGGGGCGTTGCACAGTTGGAGGGGGAAGTGGGGTCGACTCACTGGGAGTAGCGTTGGTTATGTCGGGAGGGAGAGAAAAGAGGGTTGGCGATGGGAAATGGTTGGTATACGACTGGGAAATGGTTGGTATACGACGGGAGGAAAAGGGGGACTGGTGCCTAGGGGGTGGGGAAGGGAGGGGGAAGGGGGTAGGGAGGGGCTGGTGGACTGAGTAAGGCTGAATGGAGTCTCTGACACCGGCCTTTTAAGGAGAAATAGGCTGAGAGGGACACTCATGCTGCTTAGGATGAGCATTGTCTGCCTATTAGTGGTGCTGACATGGATAGTACCTCGGAGCACTGGGCTAAGACCCAACAAAGATGCTCTTAAGGGGGAAAAGCCCAGAAAGGCATACAGGGCGAGGTGTCCCGAGAGGGATGCAATCCAGTCCTACGACAGGGACTCAGACTGACCTAGGAAGTGAAAGGATTATAAAGGAGAACTCTGGCTTATGGTTGGGGTTCAAAAAAATTAATCAGATATTAATAAAAAGGGGAGACAAGGGGGAAGGGGGAATATCTGATTGTCTAAAGCAAACCTTGTTAACATTTTTGATATATGTACAGTTTAAATGTTGAAAGCATTACTGTTGCTATGGTTGTCTAAGTGAGCCCCTCATGTTTCAGGGGGGCACTGGTTATGTTAGTTTTAAATACATCCAAACCAGCTGGTGGCTTAGGCCCAGCAGATTGACAATATGGAATGAGTGTAAAACGAGGTGCAGAAAGGGTTATGAATATGTGGGCCTATTAAAAAGGAAAGAAAAAGTGGGAGCATCCTCGGGGCAGATGGGAAATAGGGTGGAGGTTGGGGAAGGGGTACACTTTTAATTATGCCAAGGATTTGGAACACACCAAAATTAGAGATTTTAAACCATGGATAGAAATAAATCCAAGATTGGATCCTTCAATGTAAATGGTATTAATCATCCGGCAAAACGAAAACAACTTCAGAAATTCTAAAAAGGCAGAGGTGGAGATCCAATTTCTGCAGGAGACATATTTGACCCCGCAGGAGACTCTAGTTAAAAAATAGAGACTTTCCAACGGGTATCATGCCTCCCTTGAGAAAGGGAGAAAGTGGGGTGGCGATTATGTTAGCGCCTTCTCTTCCATTTGGAAGAGGAGGAAGTAATTATGGATGTCGGGCCAGATATGTGATGATGAGGGCGCATACAGGATATGCAGGTTACACTGCTGAATGTATATGCCCACCAGGGTCAGAAATAGGCTTTTTGCAGGTTTATTTAAGTTATTGATAAGAAAGGCTAAGGGTACTGTGATTGCAGCGGGGACTGGGCATATCATCATGGATGAGGCCTTTGGATACGACCTCGGGTATATTAGCACCTAAAGAAAGAACTGCTAAGCAAATGAAGAGACTTATGAGGACACAGGCCTGGTCGATATATGGAGGGAAAAGTATCCTATAGCGCGTGATTATACATATTATTCCTCCAGGTATAAAATATATTCAAGACTGGACATGTTTCTCACATATAAGAAAGATCTAACAACTTTTGAGTCGGTCTGGGTGGGCGCTGAGAGCTTATCGGACCATAAACCCATATATGCGCAAATTGACTTACAGCTAACTAAAAAACCGACGCAGTGGAGACTGAATGTAAGTCTACTCAGAGACGAGGGAGTAAAGGAGGAAATAAGGGAGATAATAAAACAGACGGTAGATATAAATGACGGTCCGAACACCACGCCTCAGATACTTTGGGACACAGTAAAAACAATGGTTAGGAGTAAGCTCATTTCAATAGCCACATATAAGAAGAGGGAAAATGGACAGCAAAGGGAACAGCTAAATCAGGCAATTAATAAGTTAGAGGAATTACAAAAATTAAAGTATGTAGGAAAAGGAAAAGAAATAAAGAACTTAAAATGTAAGCTAAGAGAATACATTCTTTAGAAATTGAGAAAGCTCTTTATTTATGAAACAGGCCTACTATGATGGGGACCGAGGGCCACACGTCTCCTGGCATATAGACTAAAACAGCAGGCAGCTAGGGCCAACGTCTTAAGACTCAGGAACCCCAAAACGGGTCAGACCTCGTATAAATGGGAACAGATTGCAGAAGCTTTGGTCACTTTTTATAAAGATTTATACTGGCCACAGTTAGAGATACCCATGGAGGAGGCTTCAGAATTCTTAGATTCATTAAAGCTGGCTAAGCTCACAGTGACCCAGAGGCAGGTTCTAGAACGTCAAATCACATTGCAGGAGATCCTAGACACGGTGAGTGAACTTAAGATAGGTAAATGTCCCGGGCCGGATGGGTTTGGGGGGGAATTTTATAAAACTTTTAAAACAGAATTAACGCTGATGCTTGAGGCGGTCTATAATCAAATATGGCTGGAGAGGGAAGTGATCCTCCCTCATGGAATTATACAACCATAACAGTGATTCCAAAAGAAGGAAAGGACCCGGTAGGAATGTGGCTCATATAGACCAATTTCCCTCCTTAATGTAGATTATAAAATCTTCACAGCTATAATAGCCAAAAGACTACAGTCATTTCTGGGGATCTGGTACACCCAGATCAGACAGGATCGTAGAAGGTAGGCAGGCACCAGAGGGGTGGAGAAGGACTGATAAATATAATTGATTTGATTAACAAAAGCGTCTCCTACACTGCCTTATGAGTATGGACGCTGAAAAGCGTTTGATAAGTTAATTGAGCTTCCTCTTTTGATTCTCGATAAACTGGCTTTTCCCTCTCGTTTTTAGGGGCCACTAAGGCCATATATGCCTCTCCTAGAGCTTGTGTATGGAGTGAATGGGGCGTCTCACACAGTTTGATTTGGGACGGGCACCAGACAGGGGTGTCCTCTCACCCTTCTTTTGACTTGTATATAGAACCTCTGGCCCAGGCCATAAGAGAGGCGAAGTGAGGTGGAGGGGTGAATATTAATAGAGAAGAACATAAAATCTCACCATATGTGGATGATATCCTCCATACATCACTAATCCGGATAAATCCCTACCTAAATTATGATCGAGCAATAGATAAGTTTAGCCAATATTCGGATACACATTAAATAAAAATAAGACAGAGGTTCTGAAATTTTACTACAACCCTCCCCCACAGATAAGACAAACTGTAGATATTAATTGGAATAGAGGGAAAATAAAATACTTGGGTATTCAAATCCCCAAAAATTTAAATATGTTATATTCAGTTAACTTTGACCCAGTGGCAACCCAAATTAGGCAGATATTACAAGGTGGGAGAGTCTGCAATTACCCCTATACTTGAGACTGCAATCAGTAGCAATGGAGTGTACTCCTAAGTACCTATACCTTTTCAGTGTCTCCCAAAAAAAAATACATAAAACCAATTCTCAAATTTGGCAGAGAATCTTGTCAAAAATATATTTGGAGTATTAGAAGCGCAGAGGATCAAGAGCGATCCTCCAAAAAATAAAAAATATAAGAGCCGAAATGTCCCTAATTTAGAGGACTATTACTTGGTCACTCAGCTTAGATGGGCCCTGGCCTGGTTGACTAAAACACTATTCAGCTCGTTGGAAATTAATAGAGGAAACCCTGATGGATGGGATTCGCGCCGGGCAAGGGTATGGATGCAGAACTCCAACCCAAAAGGAAAGCATATCTTATGTCAGTGGGAAATACCTTGGGGCCTAGAAAGATTATGGTCCAAACATAACCTAGAGGCAGAGCTATGAACATTGAGATGGTTGCCTGGGATCCAGGATTCTCTCCAAATAAACAGGACCTCACCTTTAGAAGATGGGAGAGATTAGGTCTAACCTCGCTCCAGTCAATTTCTGGAAGGAAATATGGTTATGGAATTTGAACAAATAAAGGGAGTCTACCAGATGAGACAAATAGACCACTTTAGATATTTACAACAAGAAATTATATCTATAAATTACAGCACCAATACAAGCAACAAAGGCGCTAAGTCAGGACTCATAATTTTATAGGGGAGATTCTGAACTCACAAAGGCCCAAAGGCCTGATTTCAAAATGATATGCAGCCCTGAGAGATGGTAGAGAAATCAGACTCTCCAGGCTAAAAACAAATGGGAACGGGAGATGGGGGAGATGGTAGATGACAGGAGTGGACCTCTGCCCTGAACTGGCCTCTAGGACCACAGCGCCCCCAGGTGGAGGGAGTTTAGCTGGAAGGTCAGGTTAAGATTTTCACTGCACCAAGTTTACAGTCAAAAGGACAAAAAAAGTGTTCGAGAATGGTTGGAGCGGGATGTGGAACGGAAAAGGCAGATTATTTTACATGTGTTCTGGTCATGTCCTAAACTTCATGGTTATTGGTCAGAAGTGGTTGAAGAAATGAGATTGAGTCTGGTCTATTGAAACTACATTAGGCCCTAGGAATTTAATTCTGGGGATTAGGCCAAGCGAGATTAAGGGTCAGATAAAATGTATCTGTGGAATATTTTGTCACGGCCAAGATAAGGCCATAACTAAGAGGTGGGGTTCAGTGATCCCCAACGCCTCAAGAGGGCATTAACTATCAATGAAATTAAAGATATGGAGGAAAATCACACACAAAATAAACTTGAGACACATGATTTTGTAAGGCAATGGACCCCATGGGTGATGGCCTGAGATCATAGGAACTGGAATGAAGGGGAGGACGGAAGCTATTACTGAAAAAAGGGGCTGTCGATTTGAACATAGGGTGGTGCTGGGCTCTGGGTGCCCTCATAAAAGTAAAAATAAAAGAGAGAAACGGGTTAAAATTAAAAGGAAAAGGTTAAGATATTTTAAATGCATGAGGTGATGTAAAGAAATACTGAATAAGGAATATCGCTTATCAAGATGTACTGAATTAGATGAATTGTTACTTTTTTAAAAAAAAAAAAAAAGTTGGACAAGAGATTTGTTTAATGTAAAGTTGCCCCAAAATATGCAATAAACTTGAATTAAAAAAAAAAAAAACCGGCCCTTCACTATCTACCTATGGCTCTGTGCACAGGCCTCAGCCTACCAGTTACTGTCCCTGGGTACCCAAGCCCTAGTGGCTAGTCCAACCTGTGGCAGCTGGTAGGGGCCCTTTCACACAGTGAAAAGAAAAATTAGTTTAAACAGTCAGCAGTACAGTGATTCCATTTGGATTTATTGTGGCAATTCAACAGGGAGGCGACCCTGAATTAGTACTCCACGACCTCCAAACAAGATAGGGTCCTTCAATGTCAGCAGGACTACTTTTTGAGCTCCACGAGACTCTTCACACATTTATATGGTAAAAAAAGTACTATACCAGGCAGGCTGCTTCTCTATCCCGATCACAATTACTGCACAATACCGGGAGAACACACAGCAGATTCAGTTCCTGATAGACCGAGTGCAATTCAACAATTTCTTCAGTCTTCTACAGGGTGAGCCTGGTTTCTACTCTTCAGAGATCCTTTGATTCTTTTCACAGGGACTGATTCAGTCTAACAAGCAGTTACACAAGCTTCAGACCGGAACTCTGGGCCTTACACGCGTTTTTGACTGAAACTATTGCACTGAAGAACACAGGGTTTCTTTCCCTTCACTCCCAGACTAAAACTGAAACTCCAACAAGATAAAACCGGGCACTTCCTTTGAGTTCCTCCCAGTTCTTGACTGGATTGATTGTCACTCACAATAGACTGCTGCTGTTGGTCCAAAAAGGCGCCTAAGTCTAAACTACATCTCCCAGAGTCACTGCCCATGTAATCCTCTTGTGGTTGGCTCAGATTATGAGTCCAAGTTCTGATTCAGTCAAAGCACCATTTTAGAGCTAGCTTATCCCACACTGATTGGTCCAGTTCAGCAGTTCAAAACCAGAATGGGGAACTAGGCAGACACAGTTCTGACTGCATAAGAAGCGGGTTAGACAAACTGTAATTTCATTATTACTGTAAATGGTTTCTGGCAAACAGATTACATCTTTCAGACAGGTTCCCTTGCACTCCTAGTGACTGCAAAAAATGGAGTGGAGTTGGCAGCAGCTTGAGTGGTACTCAAACAGAGAGCACACAGTCCCCCATACAAACTAATTATGTCTGCAAGCAGACAGCTCTTAAAGAGACAGTACCAGAGGCTCTAAAAACACTCACTGATAAATGGCTTAAACGTCAAACACCATTCAGGCTTGGAGCATTCAAGCAAGCGACTGGAAGTCTTTTGGGAACCCCCATTTGCAGGGGGGTTACAAATAAATATTTGTTCTTTACAAGAAACACACTGGAGCTGTAGGGTGTGCTTGCAACCTGTTTTTGATGCGCATAAGAACTGATCGTAGGAGAGCAGACCCCCTCCCAGGTGGAGGATGGACTTTCTTCAAGTTACATGTGCATCAAGCAACCTATCAGGTGTACACAACCCATGATGTCATGAATGGGAGTGCCTCAGAGATTATCCCGCCACAATGCAGAACTGCTGGTGAGCCCATCTGTTTCTCTTACTCTAGGCATATGTAACCCCCCCTACCAATGGGGGTTCCTAAAAGCTTTCTCAGAGTCCATTTAAATGCTCCATGCCTGGCTGGTGTTCGGCAAAAAGCCACTTAAATGTTGTAGCCAGTGAGTGCTTTTAAAGCCTCCATGTACTCTCTCTTTAAAGGCTGCCTGTTCGCAGTGATAAATAGTTGAAATGGGGGGGCTGTGTGGTTTTATGCCCAAGTCTTGCCTAGGCTGCTGAGTAAGCGCTCCATTCTGCCATCGCTAGTTGTGTCATGGCGAGTTCTCTGAAAAGATGTAACTATTTGCTGGAGATAGCTTAGAGTAATAATGATAATGTAGTTGTTCTAACCTGCCTTCTTTGCAGCAAGACTGTTCTGATTATCTCCATTTTGGTCTCAAACCGGCCGAACTGGATCAGTCAGTACGTTGGAACCTAGTGAGCCATCCGACCAATTGAGTGGAACTGCTTGTACTTTTGGGAAAGGCATTATGTATTATGGTGCTTTTTTGGGCTACTGAGGGTCAGAGTAATTGACCGGCATGGATGCCAGCCAATGGAATCAGTAGCTCCTGAGCCAGGCGGAGGCCCCATGCCGCGGGGCAGATCTATTTGTGACTGTGAGCGAGAAGGAAGTTTGAGCTTCTGTGCTATTTGAGGTTCGCTGGGAAGCGATGAAAGGCTCCTGAGGCAGCCACTTTCCTCGCCAGCGGACTAAACTCCTGCCGGCTTGGCGGTTGGAGGGAGGCTGTGTAGGGACACAGCTACCTACCAGGCTTCACCTGAAGGACTAGAGAATCTGGGCTGGACCGCACGTCCACCAGACATTTATGGCTAGCAATCTGAAGGGGCCATGAGTTGTTCGTCCTGGAAAGCTGTCCATGGTATGGTACCCCTCTGTTGTTTGCCATAAATGTGTGAGGAGGCTTCTAAGCTCAGGCCAGCCCTGCAGGTGGTGAGAAGGCAGGGTATCTGCTGGAGTGTGAGTACTGGATCAGGTGTCCCCTGTTAAACACAAGCAGTGGCCAAAATCTTTTTTTTTTTTTTTGTTATACTGCTGCCTGCATTAACTGAGCGCTCTGCTCATGCTGATCTGCTCAGGTGTAAATGCTTATTTGCATCAGGGCCCCAACCAGCTGCTACGAGGACTAGCTATTAGGGCTTGGGTACCCAGGGACAGTAATCTGCAGGTTTAGGGCCTGTGCACAGGAGCCCTAGTAGCTACATAGTGATCAAGCCAATCACACCTTGATTCTCCCCTGTCCTTGTTATCCCCATAAAATAAATCCAGATTGTTTGTTTTACGCTGTCCCTGGCTGGATTGTGTTTTACTGGAGGATTATACTGTACAGCCTGAAAGTGTGTGGTAATGGTGTTTTACTTTTCCAGGGATACCCTGAATGAGCTGAGAGAAACGAGCCGGGGGAGTAAGTGTAATGGGGAAGAGCATTGTCATCACTTCGTGTGAGCCACTAGTGGGATGAAAGGGGGGTTGCTGTAACCCACAGGGCTGTGACCGAGTCAGTCTTGACTATCTTAACCCCGACCTCTGGCTAGAGGAACCTGTCAACGGATCTGGGCCCCTCACCCTGTCACAGTTGGGGCAGGTGGGGGTAGTAGCCCTGAGGGCAGTGCCCCCTGGGGGTGACAAAGTGGAGGCACTGCTGGGATTAGCGTCCCCTAGTGTGCCAAGCGAGAAGCATATAAGAAATGGAAAACTGGGAAGGGATATGTTGGCAAAAATTAAATTGGGTCCTGTTATACCATCGGTACACAAACTGATGGGGTGGGGTGAAGCCGAAGAGCTGGACTCCCAGAAAATTATGTTACTTTTAGATGTGCCCTAGAACCTGGGCCAGCTGACATTGTTTCCACAGCAGGCGTATTAAATGTTTAGGTAAAGTGGAGGTGAAAGGGTGTATGGCTGACCTGCTCAGACCAGGCGCTGCAGGTGCTACTTTTATTGCAGTGTGGCCATTGACCCTGAGAGGGTACCTCCAGTGATTTACTCGAAGGGTGCTTCACAGGGATGGAAGCTAGTTCATATTCAGAGTGGGTCAGTCACTCCTGGGTGTCCCCCCAGACTAATAGTTTTAAAGATAAACTGCTTAAATTTCTGGCTGTGGAGGAGAGGACTACCCAGGAATTGCTGAAAGCATTGGATTTGTCTAGTGACGCTACCCCCTAGGTCTCCCCAGGTACCTCCCCCTGTTCCCCCAAGAGTTCTATTTTGGCTCCACTGCCCTTAGTGGTCCCTCCTATACAACTCGATTCCACCATGAGGTGAAACTTTTTTTTGGCACAGTGCCAGTGCCTACAGGGGAGGATGACCTGGAAGCTTGGATGGACTGTGCCACTCCTTTAGTTCAGGAGTGGCAATGCTCTGAGGGGGAGAAAAGGAAGAGACTGATGGGGAGCCTGCAGGGTCCCGCTGTAGAAGTCATTAGGTTTTTGCAGGCCACCAATCCAGAAGCTACCACTGCAGAGTATCTCTGCTTTAGAGGGGGTGTTTGGGAGTACAGAGACTGGGGAAGATCTGTTATGGAAATTCAGGTCTGCCAAGCAGTGGAGAAATGAGAAGCTATCCGCCTTCATTACTAGGGTGGAGCGGGTTTTGCAGAAGGCCTATAGAAAGGGGAGAATCACTGCCACAGCCCTGAATCAGGCCAGGTTGGAACATGTTTTAAAGTCTGCTAGATTCTCTAGTGTAATACTGTTAAAAGTTAAGCTACATGATTGACAGGCTACCCCGCCTGAGTATTGTCAATTGATGAGGGAAATTAGAGAGGTGGAGATTGATGAAGAGGGGTGGGAACCCTATGTGGGGGTGGTGAACCCTAGTGGGACCTCTGAGCCTAGCACCGCTGAAGAGACCAGCCTGTCAGGAAGGCCTGATGGATCCCCTGATTTTCCAGGTGATGTGAGAATGCAAGCTATTTCCTCCGACCCCCACATAGAGAGTGAGTTGAGGGCCAAGGTCAGAAATTTGCAGGAACTGGTGATGGACTTGAAGCAATCTATTATGTACCTTGTTAGGTCTGGGGGGTCTGAGTTATCTAGAAACCAAAACCCTGGTCCAAGGGAGCCCCCTCATCCCCCCCAGGGCTCCCAACAGATAAGGTGTCTACCACCCAATAGTGATCCCCGGGACCCCAAGTTCTGTTACCATTGTGGGAGGATGGCATTTTTCAGCCTGAGTGCCAGATACTGGAGGAATTTAAGGAAAGTCAACAGCAGACTGATCACTTGGCATCCTAGGGCCCAACCTCAGCCCCAGGAAAAGCTTTGTGACTCGAGCCCATGCTCAACCCAGCTGTCCATGCTGTGCCTCGAATGGTCTGATGTGGTCGGGCCCCTCAATGGAGACCCTGGTGCGAGTAAATGATTCCCAACTGAGCTGTATTATTGACAGTGGCCTCAGGTAGCCATCATCATGTTTCAGGACTGGTATCAGACACACTTACCTGAGGTGCCCCTGTACAACCCTTTGAATGGCCTACATGTGGGGATTGAGCGACAAAGCTTTTCCCGTATTTAGTATATCCGGTCTGGTGTCCTTCTCTGCTTCTGTGACTGAGTGGACAAACAGGTGGAAACCTTAACCTTTAGTTCTGCCCCTACTTGACTGTATGGATGGGGTACCCCTGTTGATTGGGACTAATGCTCATATGTTTGGGCATTGGCCCAGTTGTGTTCGGAAAAGCAAGCCTTCAAGACCGGGAAAGCCCTAAGGATACTCGGCTGTGATTCAAAAGGCAGTTGCAACTCAGAAGAAGGATTAGCCAGGAGGAACCTGAAGGCCCGGTGGGTGTGGGCTGTGGAAAGAGGATATAGCCCCAGTGATACTTTCTTGCCCCAATGCTCAGTAAAATTCCTGTATGGAGAAGTATGACTACAAACAGGGGTTAGAATAAGTTGTTGATGTTGGATGCGCCTGTGGGAGGGAAGATTACCTGAGGACTGTTGGTCAAACCCAGTATCTTGCCAGCTAGAGCTCATGGTTATGTTAAGAGGGTGATGGTTCAAGTGCATAATGTGTCTGACAAAGAGATTCGAATAAGAAAAGGGTGCACCTTGGCAAGTGTACATTGCGCAGATACTGCATTAATACTGAATAGCAAGGGTTCCAGGACAGATGACAGAGTTACTTCTGACTTGTTTGATTTTGGTGACTCCCTGTTGCCAGCTGAATGGAAAAGGAGGATCAGTGAGACACTTGCCAAGAGGGACCAGGTTTTCTCTCTGAAAGAATGGGATGTGGGATATGTGCAAGGGGCTGAGCATCACATTCAGCTGCATGATGAAAGGCCTTTCTGAGAGAGATCCCGGCGCCTGGCCCTGGCTGACATAGATGATGTGAGGTGGCATCTGCAAGAGATGTTGACTGCTGGTGTGATACAAGAGTCCAGGAGCCCCTATGCCTCCCCCATTGGCAGTAAGTATTTATCGGGTGGTTTGGATGTGTGTAGACTATTGCACTTTGAATTGGCGGACCATCCCAGACCAGTATACTATGTTGCGCATACAGGGCGCCTTGGATTGTTTAAATGGCAGTAAGTGGTTCTCTGTGTTAGACCTCTGCAGTGGGTACTATTAGATCCCAATGGACCCAGAGGACTGAAATCCGACTGCATTTATTTGCCCCTAGGTTTCTATGAGTTCATGCGGATGCCTCAGGGGATTTCAGGTGCCCCAGCCACCTTTCAATGCCTGACGGAATGTGCCATGGGGGACATGAATTTGCTCGAGTGCTTGGTCTACTTAGATGATGTCACAGTGTTTGGCCGCTCTTTGGAAGAACATGAACAGCTATTGTTCAAGGTCTTGGATCGGTTGGAGGATTTTGGCCTCAGGTTGCCTAAAGACAAGTGTCAATTCTTCCAAACTTCTGTGAAATATGTGGGCCTCATAGTATCCACTGAGGGCAGAGAAACTGACCCTAGCAAAGTGGAAGCTTTGACCACTTGGCTTCAGCCCAGGAATTTGAAAGAACTGCAACGGTTCCTGGGGTTTTGTGGATATTATAGGCGGTTTGTCAAAGATTATTCTAAAGTGATTCACCCCCTCCTCAGCCTCACTCAGGGGTACCCTCCTACGCACAAAAAGTGCAAGAAGGTTGTGCACTCTGAGGCAGAGAAGAAGTATTTCTGGCCGAATGATGTGTTTGGGGATCGTTGGACTGCTGAGTGTGAGAATGCTTTCTATGACATCATATATCAACTTACCCATGCACCAGTGTTGGCCCATGCTGACCCGGCCAAGCCATACATTCTCTATACTGATGCCAGTCTACAAGGATTGGGGGCTGTGTTATATCAGAAGCACTTCGAATGGTTTGAGACCTGTAGCTTTTGCCAGCAGAAGTCTGACTCCTTCAGAAAAAACTATCCAGTGCATAAATTAGAGTTCCTGGCCCTGAAGTGGGCCATTGTTGATCAGTTTCATGACTATTTGTATGGTGCCAAGATATTGGTGAAGACTGATAACAATCCTCTGACCTATGTACAAACCTCAGCCAAATTGGCGCCACTGGCCACAGGTGGCTCTCTGCCTTGGCCACCCTACGACTATGTTGTTGAGTACAGAGCAGGCCTAAACCATATAGATGCTGGGATGCCTCTTCGAGACCTGTGCCACTAACTGATTGGGTCAGGTTGTTAGAGCCTGTCATAAGCCCTTTGCCAGAAATTTGACAAGGAGGAACAAGTGTCTCTGATGTTGTGGGACTGTATGGTGGATTGCTTGGGGCATCTGAAAACTGCATACCTGTTGCTTACTGTCATTTTTCCACATTGGACACTAGCTCAGTGCCCCAGTTTAACAATGCTAGTCTTCAGCGGCACAAACTCGAGACTCTAAGGATATAAACGGTCGTGGAAGCTTTGCAGGCCGAGGGACGGTCCAAGTTGCATTCCACTGACTTGAGAACTGCTCTTATTGTACAAAGAAGGCCCAAATTAAGGCTGATTAACCAACTACTATACAGAGAGACTGTGGATAAGGAGGGCCGGCTAGACAAACAACAATTGGTGTTGCGTTGCCCTCAACTTTTAGGGAACTGGTCCTGAGGTCCTTGCATAATCACATGGGGCATCTTGGCATAGAACAAACTCGATCTGGTACGGACCCGATTTTACTGGCCAGAAATGAGTACAGATGTAGAGCATTATGTCAAGACCTGTAGCCATAGTTTGCAAAGAAAAGCCCTACCCCAAAGCTGTCCCCATGGTCAATATTACCACTAGTGCCCCTATGGAACTGGTCTATTGATTTCTTGAGTCTAGAAACCAACTAAATATCAGTACACAGTAGTCACTGATCATTTCACCGTATGCACAGGCCTTCCCTACTAAAGATCAAAAGCCACCACAGTGGGCAAAATACTTGTTGAAAACTTTTTGTACACTATGGGGCCCCTAGTGGATCCATTCCGACCAGGATGGACTTTGAGAGTCACCTGATTAAAGAGATGCTATCTTTGTGGAGTACAAAGTCAAGAACCACTCATACCATCCCAGCCTGAAAGGTTTAACCGTGATACTGCTTGATATGTTGGGCACACTGCAACCCAAGGAGCCAAGCCTAGATGAGCCAGAAGCAGTGTGATTAGCACCCTGGTTCATGCCTATAATTGCACCAAAAGTGATGCCACTGGATTTTCCCGTATAGACTGATGCTTTGGGAGAAGCTAGACTACCCGTGATTGTGTTTTGGGTTTCCCTGATGGGGTGCAAGCAGAAAATCATCTACAATACGCATAGCTGAAGGGTCTAGTTGACCCATGCTCATCAGCTGGCCCAGACCATGGCTGCTAAATGAAACCTGGCCAACAAGGAGAGGTATGATAAAAAAGTGAAACAATGGAACTGAGAAGGGGATAGAGTGTTAGTGAGAAACCTGGGACTGCATGGCAACATATAATCGCTGACAGATGGCATCACCTCCCTCACATTGTTGTGGGAAAACTGGCAGATCTGCCTGTATATAAAGTGCGGCCTGAAAACAACTCCAAAGATGTGAAAACCATACATAGAAATCATCTGCTGCCAATTGGGCAAATCCTGATTGAAGCTGAATCTCCACTGCCCTCCCCTCCAGGCCTATGACTAGATCTGCTGCCAGAAACAGAACCAGACCAATTCATTCTTCAGCTAGCCAACTAGGAGGGTCTTGTCCAAATCCCTCTGATGCAAACGATCGCCAGTCTGTGTCTGAAGACAATGCGAATGATGCTGAATCCCATCCCTCCTATGAATTAGAGCCAACTGTTTTCGGTAACTTCGTTAACTCGGGAGATGAGGGATGGGCCTTTGACTGTTCGAGACCCCTACTTTGTCTCAGAGCCAATGCTTCAAGAGGATGAGCTGATAGCAGTAAGGCCCAAGGGTGGGGTCCTTGAGCCTTGCTGAACTATCTGACTTTTCAGAAGAGGAAAGCGATGCGTGAGAACAAGCTTCAGTGATATGTTGGACCCTGAAGAATACTTGTGAATGCCCTGATGGTTCCTTACATAGTATCTGAACAGGCCTCAGTTGGACCAAGTAGTGTGGGTCCCAATGAGGGTCAGGCCCCCGACAGTACTATGAGCCCTGGGTCATTTTCCCCGTGGAAATTCCCCACTAATTTCAGTGAGATTGAGTTGGAATCAGGGACTGCAACGGAGTTTTCGAGACTCCTAGATGATCTGCTTGGGAAGTATTTGGTAGAACATTGAGTTATGAGTCTCTGGGTCAGCTCTGTGTACCTGCCTCCTTAAATGTGGTCCATAAGGGTGTGGTTGCTGTGTCTCCTAGCTCCTTGCCCAAGTTGGCTCTTGGGGGATAACCCAGCCTGTTAGTATTACTCCTGGCTAGTTGGGCATTCCAACCCCAACCCCTGCTAACTCCACCAATAGCTGGTAGGGAAGGGCCCCCAGCTCAGGTATCATGGGTGAGAACTAATGACCTGATTCAACCAAGAAGACAAGAGTTTTGTGTGTGTAATGTTGCATAAACCATAGTAAATTGTGAATACAGTATTAATGTATGTAATGCCAAGTGTGTTATAATGTTAATTAAACTGTTTGCCTTAAAGTAATTTAAGGGTAACTACTTGACACGGATGCCAAGTTCTTTCCAGGCCAGGAAGGGTGTAAGCCCCCTACCAATGGGGGTTCCTAAAATCTTTCTCGGAGTCCATTTAAATGCTTCATGCCTGGCTGGTGTTCGGTGTAAAGTCACTTAAATGTTGTAGCCAGTGAGCGCTTTTAAAGCCTCTCTATACTGTCTCTTTAAAGGCTGCCTGTTCGCAGTCATAAATAGTTGAAATGGGGGGGATGTGTGGTTTTATGCCTGAGTCCCGCCCGGGCTGCTGAGTAAGTGCTCCATTCTGCCATCGCTTGTTGTGTCAAGGGAGTTCTCTGAAAAGATGTAACTATTTGCTGGAGATAGCTTAGAGTAATAATGATAATGTAGTTGTTCTAACCTGCCTTCTTTGCAGCAAAGACTGTTCTGATTATCTCCTCCATTTTGCCCCGAATCTGTTGAATTGAACCAATCAGTACATTGGAATTCTAGTGGAGCTGTTCTGACCAATAGAGGAACTGCTTGTAATTTTTGGGAAAGGCATTATGGGCTATGGCGCTTTTTTCAGGCCACTGAGGCCAGAGTACTGACTGGCATGGACGCCCAGCCAATGGAATCGGGTAGCGCCCAAACTGTAAGGAGTGCCCCATGCTGCCAGGGCAGATTCACTGAGGACCGTGAAGGGAGAAGGGAGCTCTAAGCTTCTGTGCCATTTGAGTGTTTGCACAGGAAATGCGGAAAGACCTGAGGCTGCTGCTTTTTCCTAGTCAGTGCTTCTAGATCTAAATTGCTGGCGTACATCGGAGGAGGCTGTGTAGGGACACAGATACCTACCAGGGTTTCACCTGAAGGGGACTGGGCAGAATCTCAGTTGAATCACGCCGTCAATCAGGATGTTTAGAGGGTTGCTACCACCTAAAGGGGCCGTGGAGTTTGTTTGGGTCCTGAAAGCGGCTAGCGTGGTATGGCACCCTCTGTTGTTTGCTATATAAATGTGTGAGGAGGCTTGAGGCCTGTGACCCAGCCCTCGCAGGTGGTGAAGGCAGGGTATCTGCTGGAGTTGTGAGTACTGGATCAGGGTAGTCCCCTTCGTTGCTTACAAGCAGTGGTCAAAATCGTATTTTTTTTTTGTTATACTGCCTGCCGTGCAGTTAACTGGAACCTTCTGCTCACTCTGATCTGCTCAGGAAAGTAAATGCTTAGTTTGGCCAGGCCCCAACCAGCTGCTATGAGGGACTAGCCATTAGGCTTGGGCACCCGGGACAGTAAAATAGGTTTAGGCCTGTGCACAGAGCCCTAGGTAGATAAGTATAGTGATAAGCCAATCACCCTGATTCTCCCTGTCCTTGTTATCTCCTTAAATAAATCAGATTGTTTGTTTTGGCAACTGTACCCTGGCTGGATTGTGTTTTTACTGAGGATATACTGATAGCATTAAAGTGTGATAACAGTGCTTTACTTTCCAGGGGTCCCTGGACTGAGCTGAGACATCCCCGAGCTGGGGTAAGTGTACAGCAGAAGAGCATTGTCATCACGTGGCAGGCCACTAGTGGGACGAAGGGGTTGTTGCCCTGGGACTGTGACCGAGTCAGTCTTGACTATCTTCAACTCCCACCTCTGGGTAGAGGCACCTGTCAACGGATCTGGGCCCCTCACCCTGTCACAGTTGGGGCAGGCGGGGGTAGTAGCCCTGAGGGCAGTGCCCCCTGGGGGTGACAAAGTGGAGGCACTGCTGGGATTAGCGTCCCCTAGTGGCCAAGCGAGTGAAGCGAATAAGAAATGGAAAAACTGGAAGGGGATATGTTGGCAAAAATTAAATTGGGTCCTGTTAAGACCATGGTACACAAACTGATGGGGTGGGGTGAAGGCGAAGAGCTGGACTCCCAGAAAATTATGTTACTTTTAGATGTGCCCTTGGGAACCCCAACAGCTGACATTGTTTCCACAGCAGAGCGTATTAAATGTTTAGGTAAAGTGGAGGTGAAAGGGTGTATGGCTGACCTGCTCAACCAGACGCTGCAGGTGCTACTTTTATGCAGTGTGGCCATTGACCCTGAGAGGGTACCTCCAGTGATTTACTCGAAGGGTGCTTCACAGGGGTGGAGGCTAGTTCATATTCAGAGTGGGTCAGTCACTCCTGGGGGTCCCCCCAGACTAATAGTTTTAAAGATAAACTGCTTAGAATTGCTGGCTGTGGAGGAGAGGATCTGCCAGGAATTGCTGAAGATTGGATTTGTCTAGTGACACTACCCTAGGTCTCCCCAGGTACCTCCCCTGTTCCCCCAAGAGTTCTATTTTTGGCTCCACTGCCCTTAGTGGTCCCTCCATACAACCCCGATTCCTACCGAGGCTTGAAACTTTTGGCACAGTGCCAGTGCCTACAGGGAGGATGACCTGGAAGCTTGGATGAGACTATGCCACTCCTTTAGTTCAGTATGGCAATGCTCTGAGGGGGAGAAAAGGAAGAGACTGATGGGGAGCCTGCGGGATCCCGCTGTTGAAGCCATTTGGTTTTTGCAGGCCACCAATCCAGAAGCTACCACTGCAGAGTATCTCTGCTTTAGAGGGGGTGTTTGGGAGTACAGAGACTGGGGAAGATCTGTTATGGAAATTCAGGTCTGCCAAGCAGTGGAGAAATGAGAAGCTATCCGCCTTTATTACTAGGGTGGAGCGGGTTTTGCAGAAGGCCTATAGAAAGGGGAGAATCACTGCCACAGCCCTGAATCAGGCCAGGTTGGAACATGTTTTAAAGTCTGCTAGATTCTCTAGTGTAATACTGTTAAAAGTTAAGCTACATGATTGACAGGCTACCCCGCCTGAGTATTGGTCAATTGATGAGGGAAATTAGAGAGGTGGAGATTGATGAAGAGGGTGGGAACCCCTATGGGGGTGGTGAACCTAGTGGGACCTCTGAGCCAAGCACCGCTGAAGAGACTCCAGCCTGTCAGGAAGGCCTGATGGATCCCCTGATTTTTCCAGGTGATGTGAGAATGCGAGCTATTTCCTCCCACCCCACATAGAGAGTGAGTTGAGGGCCAAGGTCAGAAATTTGCAGGAACTGGTGATGGACTTGAAGCAATCTATTATGTACCTTGTTAGGTCTGGGGGGTCTGAGTTATCTAGAAACCAAAACCCTGGTCCAAGGGAGCCCCCTCATCCCCCCCAGGGCTCCCAACAGATAAGGTGTCTACCACCCAATAGTGATCCCCGGGACCCCAAGTTCTGTTACCATTGTGGGGAGGATGGGCATTTTCAGCCTGAGTGCCAGATACTGGAGAATTTAAGGAAAGTCAACAGCAGACTGATCACTTGGCATCCTAGGGCCCAACCTCAGCCCCCCAGGAAAAGCTTTGTGACTCGGGCCCATGCTCAACCAGCTGTCCATGCTGTGCCCCCGAATGGTCTGATGTGGTCGGGCCCTCAATGGAGACCCTGGTGCGAGTAAATGGGATTCCCAACCGAGCTGTATTAGACAGTGGCTCTCAGGTAGCCATCATGTTTCAGGACTGGTATCAGACACACTTACCTGAGGTGCCCCCACAACCCTTGAATGGCCTACATGTGGGATTGAGCGACAAAGCTTATCCAGATGGGGTATATCCGGGTCTGGTTGTTCTCTGCTTCTGTGACTGAGGGACAAACAGGTGGAAACCTTAACTTTAGTTTGCCCCCCTACTTGACTGTATGATGGGGTACCCCTGCTGATTGGGACGAATGCTCATATGTTTGGACGATTGGCCCAGTTATGTTCGGAAAAGCAAGCCTTCAAGACCAGGAAAGCCCTAAGGATACCCGCTGTGATTCAAAAGGCAGTTGCAACTCAGAAGAAGGTTAGCCAGGAGGAACCTGAAGGCCCGGTGGGTGTGGTGTGGAAAAAGGATCTGGCCCCAGTGATACTTGTCCCAAATGCCCAGTGTGCCCTGCATGGAGAAGTATGACTACAAACAGGGGTTAAGAATAAGTTGTTGATGTTGGATGCGCCTGGGGAGGGAAGATTACCTGAGGGACTGTTGGTCAAACCCAGTATCTTGCCGGCTAGAGCTCATGGTTATGTTAAGAGGGTGATGGTTCAAGTGCATAATGTGTCTGACAAAGAGATTCGAATAAGAAAAGGGTGCACCTTGGCAAGTGTACATTACGCAGATACTGCATTAATACTGAATAGCAAGGGTTCCAGGACAGATGACAGAGTTACTTTGACTTGTTTGATTTGGTGGACTCTATTGCCAGCTGAATGGAAAGGAGGATCAGTGAGACACTGCCAAGAGGAGACCAGGTTTTCTCTCTCTGAAAGAATGGGTGATGGGATATGCAAGGGGCTGAGCATCACATTCAGCTGTACGATGAAAGGCCTTTATGAGAGAGATCCCGCGCCTGGCCCTGGCTGGACATAGATGATGGGAGGTGGCATCTGCAAGAGATGTTGACTGCTGGTGTGATACAAGAGTCCAGGAGCCCCTATGCCTCCCCCATTGTAGTAGTAAGACAAAAGAATGGGGTGGTTTGGATGTGTGTAGACTATCGCACTTTGAATTGGCGGACCATCCCAGACCAGTATACTATGCTGCGCATGGGCCATGTGGATTACATTAAATAGTAAGTGGTTTCTGCATGTTAGACCTCTGCAGTGAGTACTATTAGATCCCAATGGCCCCAGAGGACTGAAATCAGACTGCATTTATTTGCCCCTAGGTTTCTATGAGTTCATGCGGATGCCTCAGGGTATTTCAGGTGCCCCAGCCACCTTTCAATGCCTGACGGAATGTGCCATGGGGGACATGAATTTGCTCGAGTGCTTGGTCTACTTAGATGATGTCATAGTGTTTGGCACTCATTGGAAGAACATGAACAGCTATTGTTCAAGGTCTTGGATCGGTTGGAAGTGGATTTGGCCTAGGTTGCCTAAGACAAGTGTCAATTCTCCAAACTTCTGTGAAATATGTGGGCCTCATAGTATCCACTGAGGGCATAGAAACTGACCCTAGCAAAGTGGAAGCTTTGACCACTTGGCTTCAGCCCAGGAATTTGAAAGAACTGCAATGGTTCCTGGAGTTTTGTGGATATTATAGGCGGTTTGTCAAAGATTATTCTCAAGTGATTCACCCCTCCTCAGCCTCTCTCAGGGTACCCTCCTATGCACAAAAAGTGCAAGAAGATTGTGCACTCTGAGGCAGAGAAGAAGTATTCTGGCCGAATGATGTGTTTGGGGATGCTGGACTGCTGAGTGTGAGAAAGCTTTCTATGACATCATATATCAACTTACCCATGCACCAGTGTTGGCCCATGCTGACCCGCCAAGCCATACATTCTTATACTGATGCCAGTCTACAAGGATTGGGGCTGTGTTATATCAGGAGCACTTGAATGGTTTGAGACCTGTAGCTTTTGCCAGCAGAAGTCTGACTCCTTCAGAAAAAACTATCCAGTGCATAAATTAGAGTTCCTGGCCCTGAAGTGGGCCATTGTTGATCAGTTTCATGACTATTTGTATGGTGCCAAGATATTGGTGAAGACTGATAACAATCCTCTGACCTATGTACAAACCTCAGCCAAATTGGACGCCACTGGCCACAGGTGGCTCTCTGCCTTGGCCACCTACGACTATGCTGTTGAGTACAGAGCAGGCCTAAACCATATAGATGCCGATGCCCTCTCTTGGAGACCTGTGCCACAAACTGATTGGGTCAGGTTGTTAGAGCCTGTCATAAGAGCCCTTTGCCAGAAATTTGACAAGGAGGAACAAGTGTCTCCTGATGTTGTGGACTGTATGGTGGATTGCTTGGGGCCATCTGAAAACTGCATACCTGCTGCTTACTGTCATTTTTCCACATTGGACACTAGTTCAGTGCCCCAGTTTAACAATGCTAGTCTTCAACTGGCACAATCCCGAGACTCTATTATATAAACGGTCGTGGAAGCTTTGCAGGCCGGGAGGGACGTGTCCAAGTTGCATTCCACTGACTTGAGAACTGCCTTATTGTACAAAGAAGGGCCCAAATTAAGGCTGATTAACCAACTACTATACAGAGAGACTGTGGATAAGGAGGGCCGGGTAGACAAACAACAATTGGTGTTGCCCTCAACTTTTAGGGAACTGGTCCTGAGGTCCTTGCATAATCACATGGGGCATCTTGGCATAGAACAAACTCTCGATCTGGTACGGACCCGATTTTACTGGCCAGAAATGAGTACAGATGTAGAGCATTATGTCAAGACCTGTAGCCGCAGTTTGCAAAGAAAAGCCCTACCCCAAAGCTGTCCCCATGGTCAATATTACCACTAGTGCCCCTATGGAACTGGCCTGCATTGATTTCTTGAGTCTAGAACCAGATCTGAAAAATATCAGTAACATATTGGTAGTCACTGATCATTTCACCCGGTATGCACAGGCCTTCCCTACTAAAGATCAGAAAGTCACCACAGTTGGCAAAATACTTGTTGAAAACTTTTTTGTACACTATGGGACCCGCCAGTGGATCCATTCCGACTAGGGGAGGGACTTTGAGAGTCACCTGATTAAAGAGATGCTATCTTTGTGAGGAGTACAAAAGTCAAGAACCACCCCATACCATCCCCAGCCTGAAAGGTTTAACCGCATACTGCTTGATATGTTGGGCACACTGCAACCCAAGGACAAGCCTAGATGGAGCCAGCAGATTAGCACCCTGGTTCATGCTTATAATTGCACCAAAAGTGATGCCACTGGATTTTCCCCGTATAGACTGATGTTTGGGAGAGAAGCTAGACTACCCGTGGATTGTGTTTTGGGGTTTCCCCTGATGGGGTGCAAGCAGAAAATCATCTACAATAATGACAGAAGCTGAAGGTCCCAGTTGACCCATGCTGCCTATCAGCTGGCCCAGACCATGGCTGCTAAATGAAACCTGGCCAACAAGGAGAGGTATGATAAAAAAAGTGAAAACAATGGAACTGAGAGAAGGGGATAGAGTGTTAGTGAGAAACCTGGGACTGCATGGCAAACATATAATCGCTGACAGATGGCATCACCTCCCTCACATTGTTGTGGGAAAACTGGCAGATCTGCCTGTATATAAAGTGTGGCCTGAAAACAACTCCAAAGATGTGAAAACTATACATAGAAATCATCTGCTGCCAATTGGGCAAATCCTGATTGAAGCTGAATCTCCCACTGCCCTCCCTTCCAGGCCTATGACTAGATCTGCTGCCAGAAAAAGAAACAGACCAATTCATTCTTCAGCTAGCCAACTAGGAGGGTCTTGTCCAAATCCCTCTGATGCAAATGATCGCCAGTCTGTGTCTGAAGACAATGCGAATGATGCTGAATCCCATCCCTCCTATGAATTGAGCCAACTGTTTCGGGGTAATCCCCTCGTTAACTCGGGAGATGAGGATGGGCCTTTTGGACTGTTCGAGACCCCTACTTTGTCTCCAGAGCCAATGCTTCAAGAGAATGAGCTGGATAGCAGTAAGGCCCAAGGGGTGGGGTCCTTGAGCCTTGCTGAACTATCTGACTTTTCAGAAGAGGAAAGCAATGTGGGAGAACAAGCCAATGATATGTTGGACCCTGAAGAATATTGTGAATGCCCTGATGGTTCCTTACTAGTATCTGAACAGGCCTCAGTTGAACCAAGTAGTGTGGGTCCCAATGTAGAGAGTCAGGCCCCCGACAGTACTATGAGCCCTGGGTCATTTTCCCCTGTGGAGATTCCCCCCACTAATTTCAATGAGATTGAGTTGGAACCAGGGCCTGTAATGGGGTTTTACGAGACCCCTAGATGATCTAGCCGGGAAGTACGGCCGGTAAGAACATTGAGTTATGAGTCTCTGGGTCAGCCTGTGTACCTGCCCTTAAATGTGGTCCATAAAGGGGTGTATGTGTCTCCTAGCTCCTTGCCCAAGTTGGCCTTGGGGGATAACTCCAGCCTGTTAGTATTACCCTATTAGTTGGGTACCCCAACCCAACCCTGGCTAACCCACCAATTGCTGGTAGGGAAGGGCCCCCTGCTCAGGTATCATGGGTGAGAACTAATGACCTGATTCAACCAAGAAGACAAGAGTTTTGTGTGTATAATGTTGCATAAACCGTAGTAATTTGTGAATACAGTATTAATGTATGTAATGCCAAGTGTGTTATAATGTTAATTAAACTGTTTGCCTTAAAGTAATTTAAGGGTAACTACTTGACACGGACGCCAAGTTCTTTCCAGGCCAGGAAGGGTGTAACCCTCCTACCAATGGGGGTTCCTAAAAGCTTTCTCGGAGCCCATTTAAATGCTTCATGCCTGGCTGGTGTTCGTTGTAAAGTCACTTAAATGTTGTAGCCAGTGAGCGCTTTTAAAGCCTCTGTATACTGTCTCTTTAAAGGCTGCCTGTTCGCAGTCATAAATAGTTGAAATGGGGGGGCTGTGTGGTTTTATGCCTGAGTCCCGCCCGGGCTGCTGAGTAAGTGCTCCATTCTGCCATCACTTGTTGTGTCAAGGGAGTTCTCTGAAAAGATGTAACTATTTGCTGGAGATAGCTTAGAGTAATAATGATAATGTAGTTGTTCTAACCTGCCTTCTTTGCAGCAAAGACTGTTCTGATTATCTCCTCCATTTTGGCCCCGAACTGCCGAATTGAACCAATCAGTACACTGGAACTCTAGTGGAGGTGTCTGACCAATAGAGGAACTGCTTGTAATTTTTGGGAAAGGCATTTTGGGCTATGGTGCTTTTTTCAGGCCACTGAGGGCCAGAGTAATTGACTGGCATGGACGCCAGCCAATGGAATCGGGTAGCGCCCGAACTGTAAGGAGTGCCCCATGCTGCTAGGGGCAGATTCATTTGTGACCGTGAAGGAGAAGGGAGCTCTAAGCTTCTGTGCCGTTTGAGTGTTTGCACAGGAAATGCGTGAAAGGCCTGAGGCAGCTGCTTTTCCTAGTCAGTGCTTCAGACTAAATCCGCTGGTGTGCCATCGGAGGAAGCTGTGTAGGGACACAGCTACCTACCAGGTTTCACCTGAAGGGGACTGGAGAATATGCTGAATCACGCTCAGTCAATCAGGATGTTTAGAGTGGCTGCTACCACCTAAAGGGGCCGTGAGTTTGTTTGGGTCCTGAAAGCCGCTACGTGGTATGGCACCCCTCTGTTGTTTGCTATATAAATGTGTGAGGAGGCTTCTGAAGCTCAGACCCAGCCCTGCAGGTGGTGAAGGCAGGGTATCTGCTGGAGTTGTGAGTACTGGATCAGGGTAGTCCCCTGTTAAGCTTACAAGCAGTGGTCAAAATCATATTTTTTTTTTGTTATACTGCTGCCTGCATTAACTGAGCCTTCTGCTCACGCTGATCTGCTCAGGAAAGTAAATGCTTATTTGCGTCAGGGCCCCAACCAGCTGCTATGAGGGACTAGCCATTAGGGCTTGGGTACCCGGGGACAGTAACTAATAGGTTTAGGCCTGTGCACAGAGCCCTAGGTAGATAAGTATAGTGATAAGCCAATCACCTTGATTCTCCCCTGTCCTTGTTATCCCCCCTTAAATAAATCAGATTGTTTGTTTTGCAGCTGTACCCTGGCTGGATTGTGTTTTACTGAGGATATGCTGTATAGCAAAAGTGTGATAACGGTGCTTTACTTTCAAGGGGGTCCCTGGACTGAGCTGAGACATACGAGCCGGGGGGAAAGTGTACAGCGGAAGAGCATTGTCATCACTCCGTGTGAGCCTCTAGTGGGATGAAAGGGGGGTTGCAGTAACCCAGAGGGCTGTGACCGAGTCAATCTTGACTGTCTTAACCCTGACCTCTGGGTGGAGGCACCAGTCAATGGATCTGGGCCTCTCACCTTGTCACAGTTGGGGCAGGTGGGGGTAGTAGCCCTGAGGGTAGCGTCCCCAGGTGGGTTACACATATGAAATGTTTAGATAAACATGCTGGCTGGCTATAAAATGTTTCAGCTCTGTGGCAGTTTAACTTAGCGATGCAGAGACAGAACTTTTAAAGGAGTCTCAGTTTGGGGTTTGCATCCCACCGTCTCCCTTTCCTTGTCCTGGTGGGTCTCTGCTTTACAGATAGATTATCTAGGAAACAACCACTTATAAAAACTGGGAATCTTGATAGAATAGCTGTGGGAAATGTTTCTGGGCTCAGCATTGCAAAATGAGCAAAAGCCAACCTCCTCCCCATGGCAGGCTCAAAACTGCACAACCACCTATAGCCCCCATCGAAGAAAATCACTTTTTGCTTCCTTCCCCCTAATGACTATCTAATGTCCTGGGATTTTTTTACTGAACCCCAGTAACCAACATTGTATGCAGTCTGCAGCAGAGCAGCATATTTGGTGTTTTGCCCCTTTGCATTCTGCCACAGAACTGAATACAGAATGTCACAGGGAAATAAATCTGCAGCAGAAGCCCAGCTGCAGAAATCAGGACCGAGCGTCATGGAGAATTAGGGGCCCTGCCCAGATACATGGTTACTAGTGCCTACCCCCCACCCGTGCCAGCCCAAGGAGCCAACCCCCAGCCCCTCTTAATTAGATTTCCTCCATACAAATATCACAATGATGATCTACTCAAGGTCTTAGTTTGGTTAGAACCCCACTGACAAATAAGAAAACTGCCTTCAGAAGCATTTTCTTCCTCGACTTTTTCATGACAGCCTCTGCAGCTTGCCAGCACCTAGAGCCATGGTACTTTCGTTCATCTCACCACCCCTACGTGTAGCTTGTGGCAGGGATCACCCGCCCACATCCCAGAGGTGCTAGGAACCCCTTGTAAGGAAGAATAAGGAACACCAGCCGGTACCAGATACAGACAAGAAGGAGCTGCACTGCCACCATGCCAATTTTAGGGCCCTTACATAGACTAAAATGGAGGACCGTCTTGGTCTGCAGTTTCACATTCGGAGTTGGCAAGCAGCAAAAATACATGATGCCCAAGTGGTGTAGTGTTTTTTTTTTCTAGCCACGAGGAAGAAGGACACCTCTATGAGTGGCGTTGAGTAACGGATTGCCCATGTAATATATATATATATATAGTGAAAATAGACTGGCCAGAATCCCATAGGCCCACGCACATTTTTGGAAGAACCAGCTAACATACGCAGCTTCCTAAATCAATGCACATTCCTTTGATTTGGGCATTGTACAGACAGGAGAAAGAAATTAGATTATGATTTACCCCAAAAAAGACTTGTTTTCAAGTACAATCAGAATGAATTGTGCTCCCAATGATCTCTGGGATGATCTGCAAAAGGTGCTGCTGCATTAACATGTTTAACTGGTTTTTGAAATTTCCCTCCCCATTGTAAAGCACAGCCTAAGCACTTATTTCTGTCTGTCTTGAGGCTCCCAAATTTTAACTCCCAGCGCCGAGACCCACAAAGAAGTATAGAAGCCGGGTTTGTAAAATATTTGGTGTTTGGTGGGGCCCAAAGTCCCGCCCCCGAGCCATGGGTCAGAGACCCGCCCCCTGGTCCAGGGGTCATAGGGCAACCCCCAGAGGGTCTAAGGGCCAGGGCCCAAAGCCCCGCCTCAGGGGCAAGGGGTCAAAGGTCAACCCACCACCACCATGCACTGGTCAGTTGCATGCTTCAGTACAGACAAGCAGTGGGTACCTCACACTAACACAAGATGGTACCATGCAGCATCCTCCAAGTTGCCCACTGGCACTCTGAGTTTACAAGGGTAACAGTTAAGTTTTTACCCATGAAAAGCCTGATCAGGCAGTCAGGCTCTGGGGGTGGGGGCTGTGAGCATCAGGTAACATCAATAACAGAGAAAAAAAAAACAGCAACAGAGGGATCTCTGAACTCTAAATACAACCCTTGCTGCTTTTACATGTAACCCCTCACCACTGTCTTTTTTCCAAAATGACAGGTGGCATGCTGTTGAAGCTGACAGCAGTACCTGGTGAGGACTGGGTTCGGGGAAGATGAGATTACTCGGCACAGGGGACCTAGGTTTGGCTACTCTGCACAGGGGCACCCAAGTAAATCCGAACACAGGAAGCAATAACTGTAATGTCCAGAAGCAGGAATGGGATTCTTCAGTGTGACTTTTATTCACATCCAAGCTGAACAAACAAAGCATAGATGGACCCCCATGGGGCTACACTCCTGGTAATGCAGATTAGAGACAACAGAACACGTTATCACTATTTCCAGCCCTCAGGCTGTAAACCCAACAGGCACACAGCCTGGACTTGCACACAGCTTTGGGTACACAGCCTGACTTGTACACTACTTGGGTTTTCCCCACTGGCCTGGCTCCTCCACTGGCCACTTGATCCGCGGTCCTTTGAGGAATGAACCAATTATCCTGTTGTGGCTCCCCAAACCACACTAGAGTCTTCGACTCCTAGAGAGAATTTTCCTTACAATCCCACATCTGGGTACTTCTCTCATCACTGGCCAAGTGCCTGAGGTAAAGTTGAAATCCCACAGAAGAAATCCTTAGAAGTGAACCTGGTCACTAAAGATGGGGGTCCACCCACCTCTGGCTCCCACAGCCCATACTCAGCCATTTCTCTGGAAACTGAACAATTCCTTTACTGAAAACTTTCAAATGTAGATTCTGGGTAGACGTCTGTCACATCTCCTCTACACATCATTTGCATCCCAACAAGCTCTGGACTTGAACCTACTTGTAATTTGCGTAGCCCATTACTCTAGGCTTCCACTATTTTAGTAGTTCAATCCCCACATTGTCACACAAGTCCCAGGGTGAAAAACATAGGCCCTTTTTGCAAAAGCAGACACTCACCCTCACGTTGCAGGTGCCCCACAGGCGACTCACAAATCTTCTTGTTCTCCCAAATAAACTCTGGAACACATAGGCAGCTTCTCCTTTATAAGCAGAACTAGGGGGTTGCCCCAGGAATCTGCAGGGAATCCTTTCCTGCCCCCATCCCTGAAAGAAGGGGGCACTGAGACCCGAAAACAGCGGTCTCCACCACTTCAATTATCTTCTGTGTCTCTCTTTTGGTGGAGACACACACACCCTTTTTACTTAAAAGTAGCCCTCTGTCAGGGCTGAGGCTCCTAGAGCCTAACTGAGCTGCTGAGCTGCTTTCTCAGCAAGCTTCCAACACCAACTGACCACTGACTAATGTTCAAACCTCCCAACATTCTATTCCAACTCCCTTGCTGCAGATTCCAATGTGGCTCATGCAGCTGTGATAGTTCTATTGGTGATGTCATCCCTCAGTCTCAGCTGAGACTGAGAACAGAGTGAGACAGTGTGAAACCCATTTAACTGGAGTTTCACAAGCTGCCTTCCCTGCCTACCACTAGGTCTTATTGGGATTCTAGTAACCCCGGGTAAGAAGGGGGTTACATACATCAGCATAAACTTTTTTTAAATTCGGCACAAGCAACAAGACAAACCTAGAAACAAACAACTGGTGGCTAATAAAGACTGCCTAGCTCATCTAGTCTGCCCATTTTGGCATTTTCCCACCTACTGCAATACCGCAGATTCTGGAATGAGCACAAACAGAAGCCCATCAAACAAAATAAGTATAAATATAACTTGCACTGTGGAGAAATGAGTTGCATCACATTTGAGATGCAAAGTGCTGGGCTTTAGTGTTGTGGCTCTCTCAATGTCAATAAACTGATGGAATTGCAACTCATTTCTCCATTGTATAAGTTATATTTTCACTTATTTTGTTTAGAGTGCTGCCGTATGCGGTCATTCTGCTTGGTTCTTTTTAGCTCGCACCTGCTATGTATATCTCAGAGTGAGTGGTTGTTTATGTTACTGCAGAGACCAAGAAAGCCTGGTTATCACTCTGGGGAGAGGAAAGTGATTGCTGGGATACTCGGGTCTCTCCCATGCTGGCCAACCCCAGCAACTCGAGGTTATACATGAACCAGAGTCACTGGTATGGCAGCAGGTGAGATCCGAGAGCCTCAGTCATCCACACCACTTGGATGGTCAAAATATTTTATATTCTAAAAAAAAAACACAAGTTCTTGCTATACACTTGAGTTTAAATGCCAAGGACTGCACTGTGATGCACTTAGAGAAAAATAACCCACAGATGGAATATTGGTTAGGGTGATGATGTAAGTTGCCCACTCAGTTTCCTTTGGTCTGAACCTCCTCTGGTGGAGAAATGGATGTGGAGGTCATTATCAGTGACTCCCTCAACCAAACCAGCCAGTACCCAGAAAGTCTAGTGGCAATATTAGACCTATCTGATGTTTCGAGGATAGGCGATAATCCAGAGGGCCTGGTTCTGGCCTATAATAAGACTATTACCAAGGCCCTGAATTCCATCACCCCAGTCTGCATTCATCCTCTCTCTCTTTGCCCTTGGTTTGATGGGACCTTGAGGGAGATGAGACATGCTGGACATAGCTTAGAGTGTTGCTGGCAGAAATCATCCCTTGAAGCCGACCACCTTAAATTGATAGAGTACTATCAAAGCTATCAATCGGCAGTCGCACATAAGAAGGCAGAGTTCCTGTCTAGTGAGATTGCTGCTGATCAGAACTGACCATCTCAGCTCTTTAAAACCACGGACAGGTTGTGCAACCCAGCCTGCCTTGAGGCTCGAAGAGCATTTTCCCAGATTAGGTGTGATGAGTTTGCTCTGTTCTTCGCAGGTAAGGTGGCCGACATCAAAGCCGAATTCCATCCAGCACCCTCTATGGGGGTTGGCGGTGGTCAGTGTGCAGTCGCTGTTCTCCAGTTTGCTAGGATATCTTTCAACCAGCTGGAGATTATAGACATCGTGCGGATTGCTCAGAGTTTGTGGCCAACTTGCTGTAGTTTGGATCCTGGCCCCACACTCTTGTTATTGGGGTGTATGGAGTCCATCAGCCCGGTCCTTGCAAGGATTGTTTAGTGCTCCTTAGATTCGGGGTGAGTTCACCAGCTCCCTGAAGAAGGCAGTGGTGACACTGCTTGTTAAGAAAGCTGCTTTGGAACCAAACATCTGTGCCAACTACAGACCTATCTCTAACCTTCCCTTTGTTGGAAAGGTGATAGAGAAAGTGGTTATGCTGTAATTAGAGAACCACCTTACCATCCATGATGTCTATGATCCCCTCCTGTCAGGTTTCTGGAAGAGACATAGTACTGGGACTGCTCTGGTTCGAGTGCTCAATGGTCTCTTGATGGAGAGAGATCAGAAGCGCTGCTCCATCTTGGTGCTTTTGGATCTCTCTTCAGTGTTTGACACTTTGGACCATGGGGTTCTGCTTGAGTACCTGAGGGTTATCTGTGGCCTGGCTGGACCAGTACTCAGTTGGTTTCATTCCTTAGTCACTGGCAGATCTCAGAGGGTGGCATCTGGGATTTTTTCCTCTTATGTACTGTTTACTGGGATGAAGCTTCACCTTACAACCGGGCCTTATAGATTATCCTTGTACCTTGTTTTTATTGCTATGTTTTGTATTACTTTGTCCATTTGTGCTATATGTTCTATTGTGCTACTGTATTATTTATTCTGTACCTACCAGGCCCGCCTTGAAAATGAGCTTGCTCAATGGAGTTTCACCTGGCTAAATAAAGATTGATTGATCCATTCTCCTTGCTGTGCGGGGTCCATCAGGGCTCAGTGCTGTCCCCTATGTTGATTACAGTGTACTTGCTGCCCCTCAGAGACATTGTAAGATGATATGGGCTGAGTTTTCAGTGCTTTGCAGATGATACACAGCTCTGTCTGTCTTTTGCACCCGACCAGAACAGTGTGGTCTCGATATTTAACAGCTGTCTAGAGGAGATCCATGACAGGATGAAGTCCAGCTGGTTGAAACTGAATTCTGAGAAGACTGAAGTATTGGTGATGGACCCAGGCTTCCGGATAAAGACACCGTTGGTAGGTTCACCCTCTGGCCTTTAGCTTGGGGGTGCCCAACTACCTGCCTTTGAACAGGTGCTCGATCTGGGGTAGTTCTTAATGAAGGGCTGACACTGCATGTGCAGGTGTCAGCGGTTGTCAAGTCTTCCTTTTACCGTCTTAGGAACATCACCAGAATCAAGCACCTTGTTCTGTCCGGTGACTTGCCTATGCTGATCCATGCCTTTGTGACCTCACACCTTGACTACTGCAACTCCCTTTACCTGGGGCTTCCAGGGGTTGATATCTGCTGCTTGCAGCTGGTGCAGAATGCTGCAGCATGATTGTTGACTGGGACTTCACGTTTCAGTCACATTACTCCCGTGCTGCATAAACGATCTGCACTGGCTGCCTATACAGCAGTGGATCACCTTCAAGGTTGGTCTTTTGACCTACAAAGCCCTGTACATACTGGGACCAAGCTACCTGCAAGAGCTCCTGATTCCTTACAGCCCTGGACGTTCTCTCCGTCCATTTGGCATGGGGTTGTTAAGAGGTTCCCAGGGTATGGTTGAAATCATCTGGTGCCCAGGCATTTATGTTTGCAGCGCCATCCCTGTGGATCTTGCTACCTCATCAAATTAGAGAGTACAGGACCATGGAGAGCTTTAAAATCAGCCTCAAAATGTATGTATTTAAACAGGCTTTTAACATAGCTTGATTTTTATGGTTATTAGAATTTTAACTGTTGCTCATTTATTTATTGAATTTTATTGAACCATTTGTTTTGTATGTACAGCACTTTGGTAACTGATATTGCACTATATAAATAAAGATTATGGGGAGGTCATGTGATGCGCCGTACGGGCTAGATGCGAGTTTCGGGTCTCCGCTCCTCCGAGTCCTAAAAATAAAGTTTTGGCTTCCAAATCACCCCAATTCAGCGGCGCAAGTGACGGGAAAGTGTACTGGAGTTGGAGGACAGTATTAGAAACCGGAGAAACACGAGAGAGAATGGAAAGCTCCGATCAAGAATCGGAAGCAAAACGGCCCCGCAGGAGCGACTCTCCAATGACGCCACAAGAGGAAATTCAGCCAGGCAAAATATATGAAGATCTGGCCACTATAAAAGAAGCATTATTTAAACTGGTGGAAGATGTGGCCGAGTTTAAGCCTGCGCATACACAATTAGCGAGACGAGTTACAGATGCAGAAGCCAGAGTCTCTTCATTGGAGAGGAAACATGAGAAATTGGGCCTAGCAGCCACAGAAAGTAAGAGAGCAATTACTAAGCTAGAAGATCGGCTGGATGATCTCGAGGGAAGGAGCAGACGAAACAACCTAGTGCTCTTAGGGCTTCCAGAAGGGGAAGAGGGCCCCAATGCTATTTAATTCATGCAGAAGTTATTAAACAAATCGGTGGGTCCCTCACCCAATAGCCCTGAATATGTAATCGAGAGGGCCCATCGTGCATTAGGGCTAAGGCTCTGGCATCTCAGCCCCACGACCAATAATTTTAAGTTGCTAAATTACTTGGATAGTGAATTTATCCTGGGAATCTAGGAAACTTGCTCTATTCAATGGGAAGGCAAAATTGTGGCTAGCCCCAGACTTGGCGTGGAAGGTGCGCCAGGCCAGAAATGAGCTTCAAGACCAATTACCTCCAAGCTGTGGGCCGCCAGCATTCGCCATCGGATGTTATATCCTGCTAAATTAGAAGTTTCCCTAAAAGAAGGGACTAAGAGATATGAATCTGCGGAAGAAGCGCTGCAGTCTCTGTCTGTTTCCTTGCCAGATTTGTTTAAAAAGGGGTGATGGCACATGATTTCCAGGAGTGTTTTCCAAGGAATCCGACATAAACCAGTGGACAACCACGTTCTTCATTTATTTGGCATGTACGGGGTCTGGATACGCATTCAGACTTTCGGTCCGGTTCCTTATAGTGAATGGCTCCATTTCATTTGTGATTTTGGACAACTGGACTTAATGATTGCATCACTAAGGGAGTTATTTCTCTAATTAAGTACTCTTACTTATGGGTACAGGGTTAAGGGTCCTGTAGAGAGGATCTGCAAGCATTATCTAAGTATTATGTTGTGGCCCGAGAAGCTCGGTGCATAAAAACTGCTTTATTTTATACAGAACCTCCGTTTTTTTTTTTTTTTCTTTTCTTTTAGAAAGGCATCCTAAATACTAAGTCAGAGGGATATTGTTAGCCGATAATGTTCTTTGAATAATAGTTGACTTCACAGTAAGAGTGCCCTATAAAGTTAAGGGGGACACTAAATTATATTTGATACATTTTGTGTTTTGTGTTTATCTGTTTTCTTAGACAACTCCCTTAGGGCCACGGCAGATGATGTACACAATAACTGTTTGGTAATAGAACTAGTTTTGGGGATCAGAACTGTTTATATGTTTTGAAGGGTTCTGTTCTCTTAAGGGTGAGACTGGGGAGCCCAGCCCAATGGCATGCTATGGACCCTAGTTGGAGGAGTGGGCTTAGGGCCAGGGGCCTACCAGTTGGTAGGCCATAGGATTTTTATTTCTCTGTTAAAGAGGGGTTGTACTTTATGGGAGTTTTGGTGGGGGAGATATCAGCTGCCTGCATCTTGTACTAGGATAATGGGTCTCAAGATGGCTAGTTCGTTAAACATTCTTTCATGGAATGTGAAGAGGGAGATACTCGGAAAGAAATGTAATTTTATTTCATCTGGCTAATTTGGATCCAGCCATAGTTTTCCTACAGGAAACTCATGTGACTTCAGATCGACTTCATTATTTTAAAGGAAGTGGGCCAAGTATTTGGAGCAGGGTTTTCAACGGGCAGTCGAGGGTAGTAGTTTTTAATAGCAAAGGGTGTTCCATTTGCTCTCAACTGACGTTATTTCTGACCCAGAAGGGAGGTTTGTGGTAGTTATAGGCAAATTAGGGGGGGTAGATATTGTTTTGGGTTCAATATATGGACCCAACATTGAAACATCTTCTTTTTTTACACAACTATATACTATTCTAGCACCCTTCAGGGACTTTTTTATTATCCTTGGGGGAGACTGGAACCTAGTTCAATCCACTAACCTAGACCGCTCAAGTGGCAGGTCTTCGAGACTCTCTCCAGCCTAGCGGGCTTTGTTAGAGTTCAAGGGAGATATGGGTCTAGAGGACTCCTGGAGAATCCGTAATCCAGCCATGAGGGAGTTCACTTTTTTTCTCCAATACACAGATCCTTTTCCAGGATAGACTACTTTTTAATTGGCAAAAAGTATTTGGCTGAGGTGGATGGGATGGTATTCTTGCCTAGGGTGATTTCCGACCATTCTTTAATTAAACTAAGACTTGCTCCTCTCTCCATTCCAGCCAGATCCTATTCGTGGTCCTTAAACAATAATTTGTTAAGAGACCCCCAAACTCTGTCTCGTTTTCAAACCTTTTTGGGGAACTCAATAAAGGAGAATTGGGGATCACTTGGCACGGTAGATGTGGTATGGGCTGCTTTAAAAGCGACATGGAGAGGGGAATTATTAAGAATGGCATTGGTAAAGAAAGCTAAAACTAGACATTTATTTAATAATTGCTTAAAAAAAAATCGCTGTTAGAGGCCATCGAGGAATCAAATAGGACCCAGGACCAAGAGCATGAACTAGTCAATTTACGAAGTTGGTATGAAAACACCCTAAAGGATAAAGCAAACAAGCTAGTCTCCAAATCCAAAGCAGCATATATAGGTAGGGGAAGTAAGTCAGGCAATTTGTTGGCGTGGCAACTAAAAAAGAGGTCAGAGGAAAAGTGGGTAGCGGCCTTTAAACACCCCGTTTTGAATAGCTTAATCGTGGATCCTAAGGGTATTTTGGGTTTTTTTTATGACTATTACAAGGACTTATATTCGAGTCAGCCACAGTCGGCCCATAGTGAGGCTAAAATGAGAGCCTTTCTAGATAAAATATCCTTTCCACAGGTACCTATAGAGTCAAAACAACTTTTAGCAACCCCTTTACATATGAGGAAATTGCCTTGACAATCGACTCATTAAAACTAGATAAAGCCCCTGGACGGACGGCTTTACCCCCTCTTTTATAAATCGTTAGGGTAAGTTGATCCCTCACCTTATCAACTCTATACCTATTAGCACGGCTGTGGAGTAACGGAGAATTCTTTATTCGAGGCAAGGATCATATTGTTACCTAAGCCGGGTAAAACTCCAGACTCAGCAAGTAATTACAGACTCATTTCTTTGTTAAACGTGGACATTAAGATATATGCCAAGATTTTGGCCAATCGGCTAAAAGATATGTGAAATATTTTGTTGAGCCCGGAGCAAGCTGGTTTTGTCGCAGGCCGATCCTCGGCAGATCATTTCAGAAAATTGTTTTATTTGATTTCAGCTGCGGAGGACCCCAAAGTTGAAGCCTCTCTAGTGTCATTAGATGCGAGAAGGCCTTTGATAGGGTCAGTGGAGTTCCATGTTTATGACATTGACTAAATTTGGCTTCCCTAAAAATTTATCCACTATGTTAGTATATTGTATAAGAATCCGTCCGCAAGGATCCAGTGTAATAATTTAATCTCAAATCGTTTCCCCTTTCGAGAGAGCCACTTGCCAGGGTTGCTTGTGCCATATTTATTTAATCTATATTTGGAGCCCCTGATAAGAGCCATTCATAGTGACCCATTAGTTCAGGGTATATGCCTAGGTAACTCGGAGTTCAAAACTTCTGCCTTCGCGGACAACTTGTTGCTACATATTAGGAACAGCACTACCTCACTTCCCCGACTATTGTCGATAATCTCAGAATTCAGTGAATTTGCTGGCTATAAACTCAATAGAAGTAAAACAGTAGTTTATCCATTATCACCCACACTTGCATAAGGTGTGGTGTACTACGATGAGCTTGCAATGGCGGTCAGACTCTTTAACCTATTTGGGTATCCAGATATCTAAGGACTTGGAGAAATTACCTAGCCTAAACCTCAAGCCTTTAATAGGCGAGATTGGGGAAGACCTGCAGAGGTGGAAGAATCTCCCTTTGACTTTCTCAGGTAGAGTTAATACAATCAAGATGATGGTTTTGCCTAAAATTTTTTATCCATTGAGGAACCTTAATATATATTTACCCAAAGTTTTTTTTTGACCATCTTCACAAATCCTGTTCTGATTTTTTATGGAGAGGCAAACCCCCTTGGAGATCTTATATTAAGCTAACGTTCCTTCACAGTGTGGGTGGTCTACAGATCCCAGATTTTATTACGTATTATTTAGCCACACATGCAGCCAATTTTGCTGTGGTCAGGACAGAATAGCATCTTCTCATTTGGATTGGACTTGGACATAAGGCCATGAATCGAGAGAATATAGATTTAGAATCTTGTCTATATTTGCCATGGTCCAGAATACCTAAGCGTTTAAGGAATACTCCCTTGGGATGGAATGTGAGGGCAATGCATCAGTTGTTTTCTAAGTTGCAAATCTCTCATGTGTATGATCTGTCCCAACCTATTTTAAGGAATCCCAATTTATTAGTGGACAATAAGCCCATAACTAGGTTTATACAGAACTACTCTGGGAAACCCCGTATTTAGTCATTTTTTCGGGCACCCTTTTTTCCTCTCTACCTGAATTGGTCGACAAGCTTAAAGTTCAATCGTCAGACCTTTTGCGGTTTTTCCAGTCTTATAAAAGCATAAGTTCCTTTACGTGCAAAGGGGCTGTGTCGGAAGAAGCCGGCCATTTAATTAAGATCTTGAATGGGAAGGCAGGGCTCGATAAGCCAGTCTCCAGAATATATAGGTATATTATTTCAGACTTGGGCCCCAAAAGATCATCTATTCCCATATATTGGGAAACCAACTTGGGTCTGGGTTGGTCTGAGGAAACTTGGGAGGCAATATGGAGGGATTTATATTCTTGTGTCAAGCAAGATAGGCTGTGGGAGATCCAATTTAAGTTACTTCATAACTTATACTTATCGCCGGCTAAGTTATATAGACTAAAAAAATATGATTCCCCGTTATGCCCTGACTGTGGTGATCAATTAGCTACTATTTTACACAAGTTTTGGGAGTGTCCTAAGATAGCCAAATTTTGGCAAGAAGTTAAAGGGTGGATATTACCTTATTGCGATTTATCTTCCCTTTTAGCATGGAAACTTGTGTACTTGGAAAATACCCCGCGACTTTATTAGGATCCCAAAATGCCAAATTGCCTTGGTGGCGTCGGTGACAAAAATACTAATCTTCGTCACTGGCAAGGCAATTGGACTCCTTTGTAAAGAGTGGTGGGAAGAGTTTTTGAGTGCTCTAAATGCAGAAAAATCGGTAGCAACTTGCTATAATGTCTTAACTAAGTTAACAAAATGTTGGGATAACTTGACTGGCAAATTGAAATCGAAATATGGTTATTAGCCTGCTATCACTAGATATGGACCCACAATCAGTAAGCAATGTCTCAGCTCATTAATTCATCTACTATATTACTAAATTACGGTCTGCATGGGCATACCTACCAATATGTCCTTAATCCCTCCTTTATTTTTCCCGACCTACCTGCTTCATGTCAAACTGTAGATATAATCATATACCCCTTCACCTAGAGGTGGATTTTCTATTCTTAGTTAAGAACCGAGGACAACGACTCTACCCAGTTTTCCTAACAATCATGTTAAGGTGTGGGCAGCTGATGGGAAAGGGGTGGGTGGGGGACTGGGGTTTCGTGTTCGGGGTAGGGGCTTTTCTTTATCCTTTTTATTTTCTGTTTTAATTGGTTTAGTAGTTGTTATTTGGATGTTTCCCTTTTGTATGAGAATGTCAATAAAATAAAGTGATTTGCAAAAAAAAAATAAATAAAGATTATTATTATTATGATTACAATAATGGCCATATTAAGGCATCAAGGGTGGTGGGATGCATTGGGAAGGGTTTTTATAGTAGGAGAGTGGACGTGATACTGCCCATATACAGCTGGACACCACGTTATATAAGCCAGCAATAAGACATGATGAGGTGTGAGTTATGGCCTGATAAGAGCATGCCCCAGGTGCATTATGAGGCATGAGGCAATTGTGCTGAGTGCTTTTAGCATCTGAGAAGTGCTCTTATCAGGCCATAACACACACCACGGAGTATCTTATTGCGCTTATAAAATGGGTCCTCTCCCCAAGTAATGATTAAAAAAAGAAAACATTTCAAAAATATAATAAAAAAAGGTTAAAGAACTGGAATACTAAAAAAGTAGTCCCAATATTAATGTAGTTTCTTGATTTGATAACTGTTTTAGGACCCTCTGCCCCTTCCCCCCCAAAGTACAAGCAGCAGCATTAGGAGACAGGCTATTTTATTTAGTGTTGGGATTTTTTCTTTGTAAGAATATTTGTATTGTTAGTGTTATTATAATTACTGGCAGTCTCCTCAGTGCTTGCAAGTGTTTCACTGGCTTTTCCTGGAATGAGCGTGTCCCTCAGAAGCCACCATACTGAGTGGCTTGCGTTTTCCTTGAAAGAAAAAAAAACATCCATTGAACTACAGATTGAAGAAGTGGGTTTCTATCGTGATCTGAAATATTTCTTTGTGGCACCTGCAATGGCCTGTTTCTCAAAATTTGTTTTAAAATGGAGAAGTACAGATCAGCACTTCATTCCGTTCACTGGAGCTTCTTTTTAAATTTGATGCAGTACAGGTGACAAGTTTAATTTTTCACTTATTTGGGATCCTATTATGTGTGTACTTTACAGAGAAAGAGTTTGTTTTGCAGTGTGTGTTCTTTGAGGGGAGAGTTACACTTCCACTACAGTACTAAAGCCTTCTGATATTGCAGTCATCTTTGCACTGTGAAACTGCTCGCTGTGGAAGATTTGGGATTACTAGTGAAGGTGACACATTGATATTTTTATGTTGCTTGCACGCATGTGCAAGAAACATAGTGCCATCATTGGAGATTTCGGTGTGTGGCCTCCTCCTCCAATTCAGTCAGTGTGCTGGCAGGTGGCCCTGTGGCCAATGCATTTGGAGCTGTCTGTGACACGCTCCAAAATGCAGTGGCATACAGTTGAAAGGAGGAGCTACGCTTCAGTGAGCACTGATAAAAGGCTGCTCACGCGCAGCTCCTTCCCACCTGCAGGCGTGAATGCCCCTGCATGCACTGTATAGCCAACGGGGTGCCCAATCCCCGTCAGCTGAGCTGCATCCCCAGTAGTAGGTGCCACGCTGGGAGCCCACCCCAGCGTGGCAAGCAGTCCTATGGCCCGGCGAGGTGCCCAATCCCCATCGGCTGAACGCCCCCAACATCCTTGTGCCACGCTGGGAGCCCATCCCAGCATGGCAAAAGCGATCCCCACGATGTCTTTTTTTTTTTGAAACCTGTAAAACAAAAGCGGTCCTTGGCGGCTCTCCCAGCCCCCTCCCACAACCTGCACCCACCCGCTGTGCACCCAGCCTCCCCACACCCTCCCTCACCCCATACTTCCTCCGGACTCTGCGCAAGATCTTCGGTGGACCGGGAACTCGTCTGCACTCTTCAAAGCCGACCCATGAACTGAGGAAATGCCCGGTAAGCTGTATAATGGGCTAGATAGGGGTTTCAACTTTGTTCATATCATGAGCATGTCTGGGAATATTTGCACAAATTTTCAACATCGGTTTTAGGACTTCTTCTCATAGATGATGTCACTGTCATGGCGTTATTCGGGCCCGAAGGGTGATTTCACGATGACTGCGAGAATCACCGCCCGGACCTGATCCCCGCCATGACGGTATCGATCGCGGAAGATTAAATCCATGTTGAAAATTTAATATAGTAAAAAATGACTGTTCTGATGTGCGTTTTGTGAGTCCTCGCGAGGCTCATAAGTTCATGAGAAATGTCAATATTTTCACTCCAGATTTTCAACATTGCCATTTATCACACCTTCTTATGAGTAGTACAGCTGTCATTTTCACATCTCACCCAAAATGTGTTTCCGCCCATATGGCGCACAACTGTGCGGTCGGTGTCTTGAACTCAATGTATGGGACACATTAAGAAAATCACAGTGACACTGATCATGAGCAGAGGTCTTAAAATGCCTACGTTGAAAATTTGGTGAACAAATTCCTAAAAATGACTGTTTTATGAGCGTGCATTGCTCAGTTCCTACGCACACTCGTAAGTTCGCAAATTTTCAATATTTGCACTCCAATGACTTCCAAATACCTAAACAGCACATAGAAGCAAGCAACATTTGGCATTGACAAATGCTTGTTATGTTATGGGGCTGAGCGTGCCAGAAGTAGTGCTTGTTGAATGGATATGGCATGATAAGGACACTGAAAACAGGTTTCAGCCAGTCAGGCTCCAGAATTTTTTTTGCCCAGTTTATAAGTAAGCAATAACACATGATGGGGTGTGGTTTATTCTGGAAGTATGTTTATCCAGAATGAACCACACCCCAGAGTGTGTTATTATGCATGTAAAATGGGTATATGTTGAAAAACTGTATAGTAGTAGTTATTTAAAAAATGGTGAGTGTAAAAAAAAATACTTCGATTTTATGTAAAATAGTCCCTCGCACACCCTTTGTGTGCTGTTGCACTTGCTAGTGTCACTAGAGGCGATGTGGTGTTCTGCGGATTGCTGGCATGTGGCCCCTGCAGGACCAAGGTTTACTGACTGCCTTGCCGGCAGCATGCTACCACCTGCTGTAGCGCTGTTCACAAAAGTCTGCCTCTCCTTGTGGATCAGCAGAGAGTTTAAAACCTTCATGATACCTGGGGCTGAGGATGGGAGAGAAGTGGCTCAAGAGGGACAGCAGGATGATTTCTGGACTGGAAACAACAGATCTTACTTAGAGAGGGTTCCTTCAGTAGGTCATTATATATAGGACTAGTGACAGCTGGCATCAGGACTCAACAGCAGACTTTTCTAGCAATGCCCGATGGGGGGGCGGGTGCCCACTGAATGTCATGTGACGACATCAGCTGACCCTATATAGTGGGTAGTCCCCATGACCACCAACCAGTTCTTTTCCGCTGTCGCTTTGCGCAGCTTCTTCGGTAGACTCACTACAGTGATTGCCAGTTTTTGCTAGTTATTTTACTACAAACATTTGGTTTCTTGAGTTTTCTAATGCTTCTATGTCGTCTCCGACACTGAAAAAGAAGTGTGAATCCTGTGGCACCCAGATTCCGCATAAGGACAGTCACCAATGGTGAATCATCTGTCTAGGCCCAGACCATCCCATGACCACTTGCCCAGATTGCCAACCATTTAACCCAGGACACACAGAAATGGAGGTAGCAGGCTCTGGAGGCCCATCTTATTAAATCTCACTTAGCCTCCTTGGAAAAACAGATGGAAAAAATGTGGGATTCTGCTTCTCCTCCTCCTTCAGAACAAGAAGAAGGAAAAACACCGGGAGTAGGAACATCAGGCTGAGGGTTCCAGGGCTGAGACTTCTAGGCCTGCTTCCAGCAAGGCCTCTCGCCCGCAGCCTGCAGTGAAGGTCGTCCAGGCCGCGTCTGGGGACTCCAAGGGAACCACTCTCTCCACCCTTTTATGGGCATTCATCCTGTTGCAGAGTTCTGTGTCATCTGCAAAAACACACCCCTTCACCTCCATTTTCACAGCAATACAACTTATGAAGACACTGAAAGAGGACAGAACCCAGTACTAATCCCTGCAGCACTCCACAGGTCACTCTATGGTCCTCTGAGTGGCTTCTGTTTACCTCCACTCTCTGTCTCCTGTCCTTTAACTAATTTGATTCCCAGCTTACCACCTTCTCCCCAACCCCAGCTTGAAGATTCTTCATTAGCCTGTGTGGCACAGTGTCAATGGCATTAATGGAGTCCAGATAGGCCACATCCACTGCCTCCAGCTGATCGGCTGATTCTCCTCCGTAGTCACTCAGCCAATGAAATCTGTGAGATCTGTTTGACATGACCCCCCCCCCAGTGAAACCATGCTGCCAGGGGTCATAACTCATTCCCCTCAATGTAGTCCATCAGCCTCTCCATCAGCAGAGTCTCCATTAATTTTCCCACCACTGATCTTTTGCTGGGTATTCTGCCAACCACATTGGGCTCCTCCATATGAAGGACCCTCACATCCTCTCTGGCCTTCTCTTGGTAGTCCCATTTTGCCAGAGCATCAAAAGAGTTGTGTACTGGCAGAGGAACAAGTTCCTGTCCCACACCACTCACCCTTTTGGAGCACACCAGCCCACCACAGTCCAGCCAGTCTTCCTCTTTGGCACCCTCTGAGGCACAATAGTAGAAAAGCATCATCATCTCTTACACGGTTCCCATTATTTGCTCAGGCACCCAAAGCTGGCTGGCCATTGCACCTTTGCCCAATGCTGGACAAATAGATTTTCCAATAGTGCAAAAGAAAGTCTTTTTTTTTTTTTAAATATTGAGTGGACAGATCCAGTCTAAAAATACTGCCCACAGAATTCATAAGATGATATTATAGGGGAGCGCTTAAAGAATGTGACAGAGCCGGCTTCATGGCATCAAGTGGCAGGGCACCAACTTGGCACACTGATGATCTAGGATTGAACCCTCAGCCTGGGACTAGGCTTGGGATAACAGGAGTGGAGGTCAGCAGGGAGTGTAACAGAGTGCATGCATGGGCACTGTCCTCCTGGGGAAGGGTGCTGTGGAGCACACTTAGAGAGCATCACCTGGTGCTGTGTGGCAGCCTTACCATCATGGTTGACCACACATTACCTGACTCAGCCTCCAGGGCATTGCCCTGGTGCTCACCAGTAGGGTAGGACCCAGCAAATGGAAGAAGTACCTGTTTTGGCCTGCCAGATGATGACTGTCTACCCCCTCCAGTCACACATCCCCCTAGTGCACTACCCCTGCCCACCTTGCAGAACCCCCTAGGAATGCTACTCCATTCAGTGAGAGAGGGGCCCCTCATCAGGGATAAATCAAACCCTCCAGGACTTTGGAATACCAGATGCCAAGTAGCGGGAAGTGGCAGCAAAGGGTGAGACTAGCGGGAGTGCAGGGGCGGAGCCCCAAGAAAATCTGTGACACACATGCCCTCAGACAAGAATCCATATATTGACTATATCAATCAATCAATCAATCAAGTCTTTATTTAACCAGGCGTTCATCGTTGAGCAGAAGCTCATTTGCAAGATGGACCTGGGTGGAGCACGAACAATTGTATATACAGGTCAACACAGGTAAGCACTATAGCATGGTACATCCTCCCCACACACACAAGAGTCCATCATGTACTATATAGAATGATACCCCCTACACACATGCCAGTCATCAAATGGTTGGAGATCAACAAAGTGATAAAACTTCACCACCCATATACACAGCCAAATTTTGACATCACATGCACCACTATCTGCTCCCCTTCATCCACCTACAAGTTCCTATCAACAAAATGCTGAGGATTCTGATACACACACAAACACACACACACGAACAGAAACAGCAATTCCCCTTAGTACTGCCGACCTTCCAAAATAGCAGTTCAAGTATAATATAAAGGTTGTTATGTGTACATCGTACACTGCAAACAAACACAGACCCACACACAAGGAGCCCTCCATGGCAGGTATTGATAACAGCACCCTGCCATCACAGTCAGAAAAGTATTGGCCATTTAGAAGTCCTTGTAGACTATATACACCCCCTCTCCCCCAGCACACACACACAACCACCTGTATCTACACACATGCAACCACCTGTAGCAGCAGCTTAGCATATCATGCACTCTATCTAACAGCTGGCAAACTTTGGTGCAATAAAAATTGCTGCAGTATAAAGCCGGCCAGGTGGCACAGAGGGCTGAGGTGATGTGCACCTTACCTCCCACCATGCCAACGACCCAAGTACGGAAGCAAGCTGAGTTGCCGGGGAGGGGGTTGAAAGTCCATCAGACAGCTCCTCTCTCTCCTAGAGCAGTGAGGCATGCTGTCTCAGCCCTTGGCTTCCCCCAGATGGAGATCTGTGGGTAGCTCTGCAACCTTGAGCAACATCAAGGGGAGTTGCTGTGGTTCCATAGCAGTAGTGCACATCCTTGCATGCATGCTTTTGTGCCACCACAACAGGGGACCCCAAGGGAAAAAACTGAAAAACAGCACAGGCTTCCTGAATCCCTTCCTGCCTACATCCCTTCCATGCCACCAACTAAACCACTACCCCAGTTCTGGAAGTGAGTCACTGAGGGGGGGGAGGATGGCCCTCAGCTTCCCAGCCCGACCACAGGGGGGGGAGAACAATCCATGAGGGACTGCGGGTTTGGTAGGTATGGGTGAGTGCCAGACTGGTGAGGAGGGAACAGGGCTGAGAGCTCACAAGCATCAACCTCCAAGGTAAACATTTTATTAAGCAAGCATTTGTCAATGCCGAATGTTTGCTTGCTGGCATTGGCATTGGCAGTGTAGGAGTTAGAGAGCTGCATAATAGGAATGGCAGTGAAGTACTGAACTGAAGCCAACCCCACCACCCTGCAGAGACTGACAGGCATTGGGGTGTGTCTTTGGGTCTTCAGACATAACAGCCACGCCATTTCACCACACCCCACCCTGCAGACGCTGACAAGTGTCACAGTGTTCCTTGGGGTCTTTTGCCCTTATGCTCACCCCATTTCACCAGGAAATACGGTAAGATGGGTGCTGTATAGGAGAATGGGGTAAACTTTGTGGCCAAAGAGTCCAGGCACACCTCAATGCCTCTCACTGGCTGCAGGGTGTGGAATGGTATGAGCATTACAGGTGGTCAGAAACCCTAATGTCTCAGGCATTGATTGGCATTTTCACTCTAAATTTTCAACATGTTTTTTTTGTGACCCCCACCTTATGAACAGTGGCAATGTCAGTTCATTAGTTGAAAGCTGATTTTGCACAGCAACTATGCCATTTGGCACCACAGGTGCGAAAACACATTTTAACAGGATGTGAAAAATGACAGCTGTACTGTTCATGGGAAGGTGGAAAAAATGGCAATGTTGAAAATCTACAGTGAAAATATTAAAAAACTGGTGAAGTCACGAGCGTGTGTAGAAACTGTGCAATGCACACCCATAATGCAATGAGTTTAGGGATGTTTTACAACAGATGGTCAACGCAGGCCTTATGGAACCTCCGCTCATGAACAGTGTCACTGTGATTTTCTTAATCTGTCCCGAACAGTGATTTCCCATAGACTACGTATTTCTGCACTGTAAGTGCAAAAACACATTTTGGCCATGGTGTGAAAAATGACAGCTGTACTGTTCATAAGGAAGTGTGGAAAAATGCCACTGGTGAAAATCTGGACTAAAAATATTAGAAATCCATGAACTTACGAGGGTGTGTGGAAACTGCGCAATGGTCGCTCGTAACACAGTTATTTTATGGACTTTTTTCACCAAATTTTTAACATACCCAGTGTAGCACCTCTGCTTATGAACATAGATACATAGACAGTGTCGGCAGATAAGGGCCTATGGCCCACCCAGTCTGCCCATTTAAGTTTGTAAGTTCAGTTTATGTTTTCCAGGAAGTCTGTTGCCCTTACCCTGACCTCCAGAATTCCTTTATGTCTATCCCATGCATTCTTAAATCCCGTGATTGTTTCAGCCCCCACCACTTCCTCTGGCAGGGTGTTCCACTTGTCCACCACCCGTTCTGTGAAGAAATTCTTCCTCACGTTTCCTCTGAATCGTCCTCCCTCCAACTTCATCTCATGCCCTCTAGTCCTGGAACATCTTTTTCGCTTAAAAATAGTGCATTCCTGCACCCTGTTCCTCCCTGTAAGATACTTGTATGTCTCTATCATATCCCCTCTCTCCCTCCTCTCCTCCAGGGAGTACATGTTCAGTGCCTTCAACCTGTCCTCATAGGACTTGTGATGCAATCCATGCACCATCTTTGTTGCCCTCCTCTGAACCTTCTCTACTCTGTCTATGTCCTACGTGAGTAGGTCTCCAGAACTGCACAGTGTACTCCAGGTGTGGCCTCACTAGTGTCTTGTATAGTGGAATTATGACCTCCCTTTTCCTGCTGGTGATGCCCCTGCCTATGCATCCCAGCATCCTGTTGCTTTACCTGCTGCCTTGTCACACTGTTTCCCTGCCTTGAGGTCATCAGGATGATAACTCCAACATCCCTTTCCTGCTTGGTGCATGCTATATCCTCACCCCCCAACTGATATATTGTGCCAGGGTTTTTGTGCCCCATATGCATTATCTTGCACTTCCTTGCATTGAATTTCAAATGCCAAACCCTGACCATTCTTCAAGTTTCTGCAGGTCCCTTCTCATTCTGTCTACACCCTCTGGTGTGTCTACTCTGTTACAGAGCTTTGTGTCATCAGCGAACAGTGAAATTCTGCCTTCTAGGTCCTGTGCAATGTCACTGATGAAGATATTGAATAGTACCGGTCCCAGCACTGATCCCTGTGGCACCCCACTGGTCACTCTTCCCTCTGTGGAGTGACAGCCATTTACCACCACCCTCTGTGTCCTGCTGCCCAGCCAGTTACCTACCCACCGCACTACTGTCCTGCCCACACCCATATTCCCCAGTTTGTGCAATAGTCTTCTATGTGGCACAGTGTCAAAGGCCTTGCTGAAGTCCAGATAGGCCATGTCCACTGCCCTCCCGATCCACCTCCCCAGTCACCCAGTCAAAAATTCAATGAGGTTGGTCTGACATGACCTTCCCCTGGTGAAACCATGCTGCCTTAGGTCTTGTAGTCCATTGACAACCAGATGTTCCACCAATCTCTCCTTCAGTAGTGCTTCCATGATCTTCCCACTACAGAGGTGAGGCTGACCGGTCTGTAGTTCCCGCTTCCTCTTTGTTCCCACTTTTGTATAAGGGACCACATCTGCTATCCTCCAGTCTTTGGGTACCTCCCTGTTTCTAGTGATCAGCTAAACAGGATAGCAGAGAGTTCAGCCACCACCTCTCTTAGTTCTTTAAGGACCCTGGGTGCACCCATCTGGCCCCATTGCTTTACCAACTCTTATTACTTCCAGTTCCTTAGGACCCTTTCCGTGTAAAGGGACTTGTGTCCATTTCTGCACCATTCTCACCCCTTGTACTCCATTCAGACCCATTACCCTCCTCTTCCTTAGTAAAGACTGAGCAGAAATACCTGCTCAATATGTCAGCTTTACTGTTGTCATCCTCCACACAGCCCCCATCCTCCCCCTTCAGTCTCACTATCCCTCCCTTTGCCTTTCTTTTTTCACTTATGTACCTGTAAAAGGTTTTGTCCCCTCTACCCACTGATTTTGCAATCTGTTCTTCTGTCTGAGCTTTGGCTTCCCTTACTGACCTCCCTGCCTCCCTTTGCTTCTCCTGGTACTTCTCCCTATCCCCTTCTGCCTGTGTCTTTTTGTATTGCCTGAATGCAATCTTTGAACAGTGTCACTGTGATTTTCTTACTCTGTCCCGAACATTGATTTCGCACACCGACTGTGCTATTGTGCGCTACATGTGCGGAAACATGTTTTAGGCAAGATGTGAAAAATGACAGCTGTACTGCTCATAAGAAGGTGTGGTAAAATGGCAATGTTGAAAATCTGGAGTGCAAATAGTGAAAATTCGCGATCTTACACACGTGTGTGTAGGAACAGCGCAATGCATACTCATAAAACAGTCATTTTGTGGAATATTTTCACCAGATTTTTAACATATCAATTTTAACACTTCTGCTCATGAACAGTGTCACTGTGATTTTCTTAATCTGTCTCAAACATTGATTTCGCACACCGACTGTGCCATTGTGCGCTACATGCGTGGAAACACATTTTGGGCAAAATGTTAAAAATGACAGCTACACTGCTCATAAGGAGGTATGGTAAAATGGCAATTTTGAAAATCTGGAGTGAAATATTGAGAATACGCGAACTTACGAGCGTGCGTAGGAACAGCGCAGCGCATGCTCATAAAACAGTCATTTTAGAATTTTTCACCACATTTTCAACATAGGGTTTTGGGATCTACCTCATGAACTGTGACACTGTCATTTTGTAAATCAGTCCCAAAAGGTGGTTCTGTGCAGTGACCGCCGAAATCACCTTTAGAGCCGATTAACAAAATGACAGTGACAAAATTCATGGTGGGGTCCCAAAAACCCCATGTTGAAAATTGGGTGAAAAAATTCCCCAAAATGCCTGAGATATGCATCAAAGTTGAAAAAAACCTATTTATTACATTATATAGCTTACCGGCATTTCCTCAGTTCTCAGTTCATGGTCAGCTTTGAAGAGTGCATACGTGTTCCCAGTCCACCAAAGATTGTCGCGCTGGACTCCAGAGGTAGTATGGGGTGAGGGTGATGTGGTGAGGTAGGGTGCACAGAGGGTGGTCCCGGGGGGGGAGAGCGGAGGTCAGGACAGTCAGCGAGGGAAGGTTTTCTCTTACAGGTTTCTTTTTTTTTTCTTGGACAACGTGGGACTTTTGCCACACTGGGGTAGGCTGCCAGCATGGCAGCTGGAAGGCTGTTTGGGGTGGGGGCAGTGGAGCCAACGGGGGATTGGGCACCCCCGTTGGCCATATGGACTGTTGCATGCTGGGGTGGGCTCCCAGCATGGCACCTGGTTGTCTGTTGGGGGAACATTGGAGCCGATGGGAATTGGGCACCCCTGTCACCATACAGTGTGTGAGGGGAGCACATTAGCATGCATATGTGTGCATTGCGGGAGGCCTTGGCCATGGCTGTTTTTTAAAGTTGGTAGCAACATTCCAATTTAGTGTCATCAGGCTGTGTTCCCCATTATTGGTGGACATCACACTGCCCCAAAATGCTGTGTTGGTATTGGCCACACAGTGCCGCACCTCCAGAACCTGCTTCGGCACCAAGCTGCAGCAATATGTTTCTTGCGCTGTGCACAAGCAAACATAAAAATAAAAGTGTTGTGGCATGTGTTACCGTAACATACACGCAGGCACTTACAGTAATGGGCACGGCCGCACCGTTAAAGTAAACCCAAGTGTAGATAATTGTAGAAGAGCTCTTACCTGGTACTAGAAACCTGATGTAGGAGTCTTGAAGGGAACACTTCCATCGGACCAATAGAATAAAATATAGGAAAGAGCTCACAGAAGATCCATAGTTCTTAGGGAGTGAATGGAAATGGACAGGTTAGATGCACAGTAATTTATGCTCTTTTATAGCAAAATTCTCCAAAAAAGCGCTGTTTTTGCCTTTATTTTGGGTAAATTGTAAAAATGTTTTACTGATTACTGTTTTTTGTGACTACAGTCCTTTGGTGGGACTTGTGCTGGGTTAGACGCATAGGCGCCGAACCCCCCCCCAGTCTTTGTTGTGCAAATCTTTTTTAGCACCAGTTGCAGAATCTTTTGATTGCTGCAATCTAAGTCCTTTTTCTGACTGCCCTCTCCTCTGTCTCCTCCTTTCCAGCCGGCCCTGCCCTCGAGCACCCAGTGACCGTAGGGGCTCCGAGCCGCCAGCGGGTGGATGGCGACCGTAAGCCGAAGGGAACCAGGAGGCTGGGAGACAGCCAGAAAGGCACTTCAGAAAGCCGCATCCAATCGGAAGGCCACCGCCAGCTGAGCCTTGCCTCTGATTGATGCGCCTCCCATTGACTTTTGCTTTGCTTGCACCTCCAAAACTGGCGGGATTTCTGCTCTTTTTATAGCAAAATTCTCCAAAAGAGCTGTTTTGCCTTTATTTTGTGTAAATTGTAAAATGTTTTACTGATTACTATTTTTGTGACTACAGTCCTTTGGTGGGATTGTGCTGGGTTAGGCAGCATGGCGCCGAACCCCCCCCAGTCTTTGTTGTGCAAATCTTTTTTAGCACCAGTTGCAGAATCTTTTGATTGTTGCAATCTAAGTGCTTTTTCTGACTGCCCTCTCCTCTGTCTCCTCATTTCCAGCCGGCTCTGCCCTCGAGCACCTAGTGACCGTAGGGGCTCCGAGCCGCCAGCGGGTGGACGGCGACCGCTAAGCCGAAAAGGGAACCAGGAGGCTGGGAGAGACAGCCAGAAAGGCACGGGAAAGCCGCATCCAATTGGAAGGCGACTGCCAGCTGAGCCTTGCCTCTGATTGGTGCGCCTTCCCCATAGACTTTTGCTTTGCTTGCACCTCCAAAACTGGCCGGGATTTCTGCTCTTTTATAGCAAAATTCTCCAAAAAGAGCTATTTTTGCCTTTATTTTGTGTAAATTGTAAAATGTTTTACTGATTACTGTTTTTGTGACTACAGTCCTTTGGTGGGACTTGTGCTGGGTTAGGCGCATGGCGCCGAACCCCATTTCTTTGTTGTGAAATCTTTTTAGCACCAGTTGCAGAATCTTTTGATTGCTGCAATCAAGTCTTTCTGACTGCCCTCTCCTCTGTCTCCTCCTTTCCAGCCGGCCCTGCCCTCGAGCACCCAGTGACCGTGGGGGCTCCGAGGCGAAGGGAACCAGGAGGCGAGGAGAGCAGCAGAAAAGGTGCCAGGAAAGCCGCAAAAATTTTCCCTCACCCCTCCCCCTCCTGGGTGTTTCTTTATACACACTTTCCCGCCTAATCTCCGATCTCCGCCCATAGCTAATTCCTAGCCAATACCGAGCTCCACTCCTCACACCACCATTAGTATTTTAACCCCTAGCTACCTTCCACCATGCTGCTGTTACTCTTAATGCTGCTCTGCCCCTCACCTTCCTCATATCCTGAGAAGGAGACCAAAACAGCCCATGCCCTGGTGTTCAAGGCGGCTATTCAAGCTGGCCCCCCTCTTTTATCCATAGTGGATGTCTTCCAATTCCTCAAGTATACACTACCGCTTCTACACTATAATCCTTGGGGTATCCCACAAAAAGGCTCACATCCAGTTCTGTACTTCATAAGTCCCCAACTCCATTCTTGGCAGTACAGAGCCCCCCCATACCTGTCCATCAAGCTGGTATTATTTGACAGTTTACCTAACCACACAGCAGGTTCAAGACCCTCTAAATACTGGACCCCAAGCAAGAAGAGAAAATCCTCTGGCTATTCCTTCCTTCTATCACTTGAAGCCCTCATTAAATTAATTTTCTTTCTGCTGATCTGTGCTGGCACTGTTGAAATCAATCCTGGACCCAGAAAGCTCTATCTCCCAGCTGATTTAGCCACCATGAAAGGCCTAAGTTTTCTTCATATCAACGTCTGCAGCCTCCTAAAAGTTCTCATTAATACAGGCCTGGGTTGCACACCTACCTGACTTTCTGGTAATCTCTGAAACATGGCTCAAATCTGCAACAAATGACAGAGAAATAAATCTTCCCAACTATCAGCTCTTCAGATCTGATCATCCATCCAGGAAGCGGTGGAGTGGCCATTTATGTTAAAGCAAATATCTCTGCATCCAGCCTTAATATTACATCACAGCCAAAGGAATTGAATGTTTATCCTCAAGATATCTCTTCCCAATATGTCAGCTTTTCAATTGATTGGTTGCTATAGGCCCCCTCAGCAGGCCTAAAACTCCTATCCCACCTGGACACTATAATTAAATTAGGCCCAGAAGACACCATTATTTTAAGCGACCTGAATCTAAATTGGCTAGCCAATGCATCCGCACCCTAGTATCCTTTTGTGACACTCATGGTTTCCTCAATTAATTAAAGAACCAACAAGGATTAACCCAAAACACAAGTAACAGCACACTTCTGGACATTATGTTGGTTAATAAGCCTCATCTGTATTCTCAGCTGGAGTGCTATTTAGTGATATAGCGATCATTGTCCCATAGCTGGCATAAGATCATCATTCAAGCCATCCAACCCAGCAAAATTTCTCCCAAGAAGGTCTAAAAGAGCCTTAATATCACAGGATACCTCCATGATCTGTGTCACACCACACGCTGGCAAGATTTCTATCTCACAGCTTCAGTAGAATAGCTCTACAGGTCTTAAATGACATTATCACAAGTGCCCTCAACATATATGCACCCTCTCCAGTGTCAGAACCAAGCTCAAATCTTGTCGCTGGTTCTCTGCTGACCTAAATCCATTGCTTGCTAGAGATAAGCTCTGGAAAAGGGCAAGAAAGACCAAGGACCCAAATGATTGGCTTCAATTCAGAAAAGCCAGAAACTCCTGCACAAAAAAAGTGAGAAATGCCAAGGCTGCCTTCTATACAGCTGAACTGGATGCCTCCTACCATAACCCTGCCAGATTCTGGGGGACCATAAAGGGGATCTTAGGACAAGATTCTACCCCTGTCTTACCACCCAAAGTGCACCTAAACAATGTGGATATCACTGACAAGCAAGAAATCTTGAATGCCTTCAACAATCATTTCACTACAGCCGTACCAGCATTCGACTCCTCTCCAGCAAATCTAATGCGGTCACAATTAAACTTCCAGTCTATTGAGGGACAAAGGCTGCTTCCACATTTTCCTTCAAGCCAATACTATTAAAACAAGTAGAAGACCTACTACTTCATTTGGATACAACTAAAAGCACAGGTGCAGACTCTCTGGACCCCTATTTTCTAAAAGTTGCACTGCCTTAGCAGCCCCTAACTCGCCTTTTCAATTTGTCCTAGCCACTGGATCTATTCTACAATATGGAAAACAGCTCAAGTGTTTCCCCTACTCAAGGCAGGTGATCCCATGGACCTCAATAACTATAGGCCCATATCCATCTTACCAGTATTGTCCAAAATGCTTGAAAAATTAGTGAACAGCCAATTAAGTGCCTACCTTGACACCAATAATCTCCTTAACTCAGCTCAATCTGGGTTTAGATCCATGCACAGCACCATCTCTGCCTTAGCAAAAGTTACTAATGATTGGCAGACTGAATTAGACAAAAGAATAATATCTGTGCTGTATTTCTGGATTTAAGCAAACCCTTTGATACTGTGGACCATGATCTACTAATCTCCTCTCTACATTCCATAGGCCTCACTCAGTCTCTCTTCAATGGTTCAGATGCTACCTCTCCGTAGACTACAGCATGTAAAAATGAAGGTGACCTATCTACCTCAAAACCACTCCTAAGAGGTGTACCACAAGGTTCCATCTTGGGCCCTATCCTCTTTGCCATTTATATCAATAATATTGATTCCAATCTCACCAAATCTAATATTCACCTTTTTGCAGATGATACTGTCCTATATGTCAGTAATCCTACACCATCAAAAGCCTGTGAACTTTTACAATCTGAGTTATCTCTGCTGCAGCACAAATTACTAGAAAAGAAACTCCTACTGAATGCCAAGAAAACAAAAGCCATGTTCTTCTCCTCCAAGAGCTTCTCTTCCACTCTCACCAATCACCCTTCCCCAATTATCTACCATCCTTGGTGAAAGTCTGGACTATGTGGATAAATTTAAATATCTTGGGGTTTGGATTGACAATAGACTTGACTACACTAGCCACATTGAATACTCCTGAAGAAGCTCAGACAGAGACTTGGCCTATTTTACAGAATAAAACATTACCTAACCAGAGATTCTAAACAAAGATTAATCCTGGCATCATTCCTATCCCTCATTGATTATGCTGATTTCCTATATAGTCACTGCTCCCTTTCCCACTTAAACAAACTGGATACCTTGTACCATAGAGCTCTTAGATTCATTACAGACCTTCCTTTCAGCACCCGCCATTGCTCTCTCTATACTGCAGTCGGCTGGACATCCCTACATCATAGAAGAAACAAAAATGCTGCTCTATGGATCTACAAAGCTCTAACAAACAAATTACCATCCTACATTTCAGATTGTTTTACCCAGGTCATATCCAGACCATATGCCCTAAGGAATAATAAACTCATCATGCTGAAGATACCTATTACCTGTACCCGGCATGGGAGGGCTGCAATCAGCTACTCTCTAGCACTTATTTGGAACTCTCTTCAAAGATCCTGAAGTTGAATACCCTCATTCCAATAGCATCTTTCAAAAAGCTATACACTAGTCTCTTTCCAGAGCCATGCAACTGTTTCCACAAGGCCTAGTCCTATCACAACCCCCTTTCTCCCACACCCCTTTTTTTTGCACTTCCACCCTTAATTTGTTTTGTAGCTTTCACCCACTTAACTCATACCTGACCTTATTCCCAGAATCCCATCACCCTCGCTTTAATCTTTCATTACTGTCTTATTTTGTTCCTTTTTATTATAACCCAGTTTCTTTGGCTCATTGCTTTGTATATATGTGAATATTCTTGTATCTGTTCATTTACAATGTCTTTGTTTTGTATTCAATCTGTATCTTGTATTTGTGTAAAAATGTTGTACCTTTATATTGTTATGACCAATCAGGTCCATCTTGTAAATGAGCTATGCTCAATGATGCTCGCCTGAATAAATAAAGATTTTGATTGATTGATTGATTGACTTATCTGACAAGGAGGGGGTCAAAAACCTCTCAGGTCTGTTAAGAGAAAAAAGGTTAGAATGGAGAAAATACAGTGGTGAGAGCAGAGATATGAAGTGGGCATAGGAGTGAAAAAAAGTAACTTCAGATAAAAAGTTACAGTTAAGACACAGGAGGAAGATAGAGATACAGAGAAAGTGACAGAAAAAGAAATAAAATGAACAGATAGGAAGAGTATAGAAAGTGTTGTGTGGGGGGGGCAGCAAAACTACTTCTAGCCCCCCAGATGACCTAGTGGCCAATAATTAAAAGTAATAGCCCATGTGGGTGAGAGGGACTCTTTGAAGATAATAGTTATCATTAAAATAAGATGGTCCGGGGAGGCTAGTGTTGTCCGAGGCATGTGCGGGATTTCTACAATACCTGGCTAGTGGGCTACTTTCTCTAATGGCCAGTGGGCAATGTGTTTAAAATAATAAGCTCTTCCCTGGGTCTAGTGGTGGGGGGGTCCTTGGGCCCCAATACTGTTTTGGTAGGCAGCAGGGATGTGGAGAGTGAGGATGACAAGCTGGGACTGCTGCTGCAGGTAGCGCCACTGACCACACTAACAGTGAATGAAGCTGGTGCTGCTGCTGCAGGTAGTGCCAGTGACCACACTAACAGTGAACGAAGCTGGTGCTGCTGCTGCAGATAGCACCACTGACTACACTAATAGTGGAGGAAGCTGGTGCTGCTGCTGCAGGTAGCGCCACTGACTACACTAATAGTGAACAAAGCTGGGACTGCTGCTGCAGGTAGCGCCACTGACTACACTAATAGTGAAGGAAGCTGGGGCTGCTGCTGCAGGTAGTGCCAGTGACCACACTAACAGTGAATGAAGCTGGGGTAGCTGCTGCAGGTAGCACCACTGACCACACTAACAGTGAATGAAGCTGGGGTAGCTGCTGCAGGTAGCGCCACTGACCACACTAACAGTGAATGAAGCTGGTGCTGCTGCTGCAGGTAGTGCCAGTGACCACACTAACAGTGAACGAAGCTGGTGCTGCTGCTGCAGGTAGCACCACTGACTACACTAATAGTGAAGGAAGCTGGGGCTGCTGCTGCAGGTAGCGCCACTGACTACACTAACAGTGAACAAAGCTGGGACTGCTGCTGCAGGTAGCGCCACTGACTACACTAATAGTGAAGGAAGCTGGGGCTGCTGCTGCAGGTAGTGCCAGTGACCACACTAACAGTGAATGAAGCTGGGGTAGCTGCTGCAGGCAGCACCACTGACCACACTAACAGTGAATGAAGCTGGGGTAGCTGCTGCAGGTAGCGCCAGTGACCACACTAATAGTGAAGGAAGCTGGGGCTGCTGCTGCAGGTAGCACGACTGACCACACTAACAGTGAACGAAGCTGGGGCTGCTGCTGCAGGTAGTGCCAGTGACCACACTATAGTGAACGAAGCTGGGGCTGCTGCTGCAGGTAGCACGACTGACCACACTAACAGTGAATGAAGCTGGGCTGCTGCTGCAGGTAGCGCCAGTGACCACACTAACAGTGAAAGAAGCTGGGACTGCTGCTGCAGGTAGCACGACTGACCACACTAACAGTAAACGAAGCTGGGCTGCTGCTGCAGGTAGCACCAGTGACCACAGTGAATGAAGCTGGGGCTGCTGATTCAGGTAGCGCGACCGACCACACTAACAGTGAACGAAGCTGGGCTGCTGCTGCAGGTAGCGCGATCGACCACACTAACAGTGAATGAAGCTGGGCTGCTGCTGCAGGTAGCACCAGTGACCACAGTGAATGAAGCTGGGGCTGCTGCTTCAGGTAGTGCCAGTGACCACACTAACAGTGACGGAAGCTGGGGCTGCTGCTGCAGGTAGCACGACTGACCACACTAACAGTGAACGAAGCTGGGGCTGCTGCTGCAGGTAGCACCAGTGAGCACACTAACAGTGAACAAAGCTGGGGCTGCTGCTGCAGGTAGTGCCAGTGATCACATTAACAGTGAACAAAGCTGGGGCTGCTACTGCAGATAGTGCCAGTGACCACACTAACAGTGTACAAAGCTGGGGCTGCTGCTGCAGGTAGCACCAGTGACTACACTAATAGTGAATGAAGTTGGGGCTGCTGCTGCAAGTAGCGCCAGTGACCACACTAATAGTGAATGAAGCTGGGGCTGCTGCTGCAGGTAGTGCCAGTGACCACACTAATAGTGAACAAAGCTGGGGCTGCTGCTGCAGTAGTACTGCTAATAGTGAATGTGACGGTGGGTGTTCTCTACTCCCAGCCCGTATGGAGCTCAGGCTGCAGCCTGCTCCATGCAGGTGGGAGATGGGGAACACGACAGAGCTCATCGAGAGGTTAAGGTGGCCAGTGAAGGAGTGCCTCCCTCCATGTACATGAGCCCCCACTTCGGCAACAAATAGCAATTTCCCCGAGGAGCTCAGGAGGAAGAACAGCATCAAGAGGCTGTCTTATAAGAAGCAACCTGGAAGTGAAAGGCTGCAGTAAATGCGAAGGAGCCCATGGGTGGGGACGACTGTGAGGGAGGCGATGCTGGTCCAGGGGCGAGTGCTGCCAATTAAATCTGCATTTGCCCAACTGGGCTTCACTAATGTGAAAGAACAAGGCAGGCACTCCCAGGGATGGACTGGCTGGGTCACAGGCCAGGGTGCTACCCATGGAGAACAGGCCACCTTCGCCTGAACTGTCAGGCACCTTCCTACATGAAATATAATTATCGAAGTGCATGATGCAGCCAGACAGCACTTTATTGGGCTGAGCTTCAGCAGAGACACAAAGAGGGAAAATGATGCACATTTTTGATGGCTTTCATGACTGGGAGAGATGGAAAGGTACCAGAGATAGCAAAAAAAACAAGAAGTCACTGTAAAATGGATTCATTTTTTCCGATCCATTGTGAAGATTGATTCGCCCGAGCAGTGGGATTGCATGGCAATGTGTGATGCAATGCAGACTATTTAATACACTGCTTCCCTCTATGCCTGTACAGGCCTCTCTTGAAGCTGCCCACTGTCTTTAAAGACACATCTTAATTCCAGCAGTGGAACTCCGTTACCACTTACTTACTGGCCTCCCTCTTAAAACCAGCCACAGCCTCCCACCCTGCAACCTGACTGTGACCCTTCTTGTTATGGTTAGCACTCAGCTTAAAGAGATGATCCTTATCAGGGCTAGAAATTCATTTTAAAAAGTGGTTTTCAACACGGAATACCATTACCAAAAATTAGGTATTCTGTCTTGAAAATTGGTAAAACCCAATTTTTGGTTTACCATGCTGTCACTGCTGTAAGGAGCATGTGGTTTTAAGTCGGTTTGCAGTATTGCTGAATAAAAAAAAATTACTTAAAAGGATAGGCTTTGAGTCTGTCTGGGAAGAATCACACAGGCAATAATCACTACACACAATGCTATTACCATGCCCCAGCAGTGTTGTGCATGGTTGAGACCATAAGCTGCCAGCATTAGAGCCGGTGCCGGAATATCGCACATTTTTTTTTAAATTTATTTAACCAATTATTTTACCAGGTGAGACACACTAAGCTGAAAGCTTGTTTGCAGGTGCAACCTGGGAGCACAGGAAGTTAAGTGACTTGCTCAGGGTCACACAGTATGCACCTAGGGGGCTGTGGGATTCAAACTCAGGTCTCCAGATTTGCAGCTCAGAGCCTTAACCCACTGCGCCAATACATGCCTGTGTTCTACTCCTCCCAATAACCCCTTACCCCAGCCCCCAAATCAGAAACTGAGAGGGGTTTTTCAGCCTCAAAAGCTATATATTTTGTTACCAACATTTAATAACATCGACTCTGATGTCTACGGCAATAAGGCAAAGGAGTCCGGAGCAGTGCCTCATCGTTTGACCAGCTTGGTGAGGCTCCGCACTCTGCAGCATGGAGCTGCACCAATCAGGCCAAATGATGCGGTGCTGCTCCCGTCTCCCTGCCTTACAGCCAAAGATGCCGAGTTGCTGTGCGTGTTAATGCTTCATATAGTTTGAGCTGCATTCGGACGTTACCAACCAAGGGTTAGATGCTACATAAACCCCGAGAGCCAAGCTCGAGGGTTTATGCCTTCTAGCATCTAACCCCGAGGTTATGTGTAAACTTCTCGTTGCACATTCCAGGGGCCGAAATTAGCAGCAGTCCACTAGCTAAATACTGATAGATTTTGTACCGGGCTAGTAAGATTATCCTTTAACTAGCCCTGCAGGCTTGTACTGGACAAGGTAACATTTCAGTAAGCACACCAGCTGAGTTGGTGGAAAAGTCTGTGGGGCTAGTGGATTTTCCAAGTCAGTAGCTCTACTGGCTAGTGACTGCAAAACTTAATTCTGACACCTCACACCTCGACCCATACTTTGTTCTATATATAAACATATCTCTAAGTGTGTTCTAGGCTTACTGATGTAATTTTTTGCGTGATTAGTCAGGTACGTCAAATCTTGACCTTGGTGTAGTAAAAAAATTACATCCATGTTAGACATCTCTTCTCATTTCAACCAAAGTTGCAAAGCGTAATAAAAACTAACTGGCAGCAAGAGAATATAAATGTGTGCATTACGAGCAGGATAAAATGCAGAACTCAGAAGACCTGTACTTTTATACTGCTACTCCCAGTGCTACAGAGCTTCTTAAACACTGGGCCTGATAACATAGGATTGCAACCAAGACAAGCATGCAGCCTAAAAATGTAATAATTATGATTCCTAGTTGCATGGGCACTCAACCCCATTTCTATTTCTGTATAGCAAGAGTTACGCTGCCATATTGCTAATAGAGGACATAATACAGAGAATGGCGTGACTGGATGCAGAATGCATCATATATTTGATGGGCGCATGCACGTGGTTATGTGAGGGAAGAGCTCCTCCCCCACAACCTATTTTAGCCAGCAGGCAGACCACTGCTCTACTTAGAGTGACTCGCACTCACTGTCGTTCCGTTGCTGGCCCATGGCTGCTCTCTTTCTCCCCACCCGTTTTTTGTCCTGGCTTCCCTGTTTTTTGTTTTCCCTGCCTCCCTTCTCGTCTCGTTCCCTGCATTCCCATTTCGTCTTTTTCCCTTTTTTTTGTTTTGGGGAGGGTTCTATGGCTTCCTTCAGTACTCTGCTTTCACTCCTGCCCTATCGCTCACTTCTCCAGGCGTTAGCTTTGTGTTTCTCTCCTGTTTTCCCCCTACAAGCAGCCTCGCTCCATGCTTCAGTCCGCCGCCGCTTCTTAGTTACCTACCTCTGCTTGCTGCCTGTTGATGCTGCTTTTCCTGCCTTGCTGTTACCGCCGACTGGTTTGCTGCCTCCATGCTGCTGCACTGCTCATTGCTTGTCTCATTCTTGGTGCCATTCCTTCTGCCTCTGTACTGTCTATTTACTGCACTTCGCCGTTGTTTACTCTGACTGCTGATTCATGGCCTTCCGCCGCAGAGCGCCACTGCACTTGTACACCTTGCAAGCTCCGCATCGTGGCTGCTGCCATTTACTTGCCAGCTCCACTAGGCACTCTGTTCGTATTACTTCCACAGCCTGATGGCTCCTATCGGACAGCACCTCAGAAGATGCATGGTATGTTCAGCTGCATGCTTCTCCACATGGGAGATCAAGGAGCGCCATAAGATTCACCTCGGCACTCGTAACTACAACTTTTGACCGAGATCTTGGGGACACCTCTATTTGTGGATCATGTGGAATCATATGTTGCACTTTCCCCTTTGTTGACGTTTGTGCACCAACACTGTAATGCCCATCTCGTTTCCTGCTTTGTTGGCCCCTGGGTCTGATCGCTGCTACCATTGTACCTCTAGCTACTGTGCAGATTTAAGTGACGTGCATTGCACAACATTCCCCAGTACCTTGAGAAACTGTACACATTACTTGTTGGGGATTTATTTGCATGTAAAGAATATGCAGTTGTTATCACCACAACTGCAACAGTGGTGTTGCCATACCCCTATACATTACACAGTGGGCATTTGTGGCATCGATGAAACTCATCTGTGATCTGATTTCCTGTTTACTTCTTGTATCTACTACTTGTTCCTAGCCTGGCATGCATTTACTACTCCTTCCTATCCAGCATGGGTCTGCGGTCCTGCTAGCCTTCATGGGGACTAGCAGCTGCATTTACTCCATCCCTTGGCTGACCTACGTGTGGTTCAGCTGCTCATCCTACCCTACGTATGAGCCTAGCTGCTGCCTTCCCTTCAGCTCCTGGATTCTTGCCATGTACTTCAGACTTACATTCTATCATTGCCTTTAGTGCCCTGCTTCAGATCTTCCTGGCAAGCCATCACCTGAGCTTCTCCATCAAGCTCGGATGCACTCCAGGATATCGCTTTCAGTCATGCTAATCGAGTTCTGGATGCTGTAGCTCTCTCCTGCTTCTACCTCTCCATTTGTCTAAGTTGTCCCCTTGTGCTCCACTATCAAGCTACTTCTACGTTACGTCTTAGGATTTACATCATGTCCCTGGATGTTTACCTGGTTGCTTCCATGCATTTTACTTTATTACTACTCATTTACTTGTGACAGCCTCTCTACTCACTTATCGGCTGACCTACGTGTGGTTCAGCCACGCAAGCTAGTTACGTGGGGCTAGCTGCCACTCTTTATTTGCCTTACAAGCTGACCTTGCATGGTCCAACTGTATGCTAGCCTTCTTGGATTTAGCTACTATTCTATTCACTCACCAACTGACCTGCGCAGTCAACCGTACCTCTTTTGGTCCATCGGCTAACCTACACGTGGTCTAGTTCTACTTCCTTATCTCGGTGGGTTTCGCTCCCTTGCATTCCCATGGATGCTTCCTACAGAGCTGCTTCATTCATTCGGACTGACTTCTCCAAATCCTGCAACCTAAAGCTTCTGCCTTCCATTGGATTTCTGGAGTACATCAAGATATTTGTCTCAATTCTTTTGGATGCTTCTCGCCATACTACTTCAACTCCTCCAGAGTTACTATTACCGTCTCCTCAAGAACTGTCTGCGGAGCTTTATTCCATACTGCCTTATTAGTTCAACTGATGCCTAAGACATTGATCTACTATGGTTTCTGGATGCCTACTGGATTGAGTTGCCATCTCGGCCGCCCAGGTATTCATTGCACTCTTCACCATCCTCAGTCTTCAGGATACGACAATCTACAGCATCCCTCTCTGCTCTCATAAGTTGGTCTTAAACTATATTACAACTCCGCACCAACCTGACTCAGGATATGCTACCATTTACAATACGATTTACAGTCTCTTCCTTACCACTTCGCTGGTCTTTCTGCATTTCATGCAGTTCGACATTACTATTGCTTTCTCTACCACTGCTCTACAACTTGCCTCACCCACACGGCCAGAGGTTCACCGCATCACACTTCGAAAGGCCTGCGCCCCTAGGGGCCCTGAGGTCCCTTGAACTTATATTACTATGCTATATTCACCTGCTTCTATGACCTGCCTCGGCCATCAGGCTGGGGAGTTTCACTACTTCAACTCTACACCTGCCTTGCCCAGCTCGGGGCCTGGAGGTTCGCATATTCTACTATACGCCTGCCTGTTGCCGTGTCAGCCAGCTCTAGGAGCTCTTTTGTTATGTACTCACATCTGGATTAGTTTAGCCATTCATCATCTATTCTTGGATGCTTCTGCTGTGCCGTTTCAGTCATATGAAATTACTACTACACTCTTACCAGGACACTTAGTTGAGCTTCTTGGACCATGTAACAACGCTACTTCATTCGACTCAGCCTCTTCAGTTATCACCATCTATGACTCTTAAGCTCAACTATTCAGGACTCACCAGATTATTCTCACCAAGTCAATTCTACCTACTGTGCCATTCTGGCTTTCAAAACGTGGCTATCAATATCATTACGCAACCATCTGGATCACCGAATGAAGCTCTTCGATCCCGTGCTATTACCATTTCCTTATGCTCCTCGCCGTATACCATCATAATCTATGAAATACTACTCCTCTGTTACTACGTCTACATCATGCAGATTTAATTACTACTACTACTAGTTACCTATGTACAGGTCCACGTATTTACACTATTTCCTCATATTACCTGCTTTGCCCTTTCAGGGCCTAGAGGCTCATTAAGAATGACTCACCTATTCTACAATCCACTTCACCATTTGGATTGGAGGTACATCTACCCTATGTCTATCTATTTGAACTATGATCTATACCTAATTCACTTAACTGCTTCCCACTCCGAATCAGAAGCTCCTACTGCTTCTCCCTCTCCAGATCACGCAGTATATGTCCGTTCCTGTGCTTCATCACCAAGGCCTTCATTTGCAATGCTTGCCAAGTGGAACATGAACTGACTGTTCTCCTGCACTGGACATGGACATTTAGCCTTTTGGTTACTGGTTCTCTTAGGGAAGACATCCTCACTTGCTAGAGCACTTCACCAATGCAACTTCGATGCTTTGAACTATTATTGACCATGGATTCCAGGTTACTATCATTCTGCCCTGGACTAGGTTTTCTAGAAGGATGCTACTATGTTCAGCTGACACTTCAAATTCAGTACCTTCTTTGGTTTTCATTTCTCTGGATTAGGATCTACAACTTGGATTTTGGATTGGCCGATTAAATTCAAATTGTTCATTTGGATTACTCTCCTTTAGTATGCCCAGAAGGACGGGCAGGTCAGTAGCCATGGGTCCTCAGAGGTTTCCCCCAAGGGGGCTTTTCCTGTCTTGCATGCTACTTGTCGCACTCTCTGCAGTTGGAGGAGGTAATTGTACTGCTACTCATTTCTTTGGGGGGTGTCATCCTATTCGACTCCTTGTAATGGTCAGATACAGAACAATCGTATGATATTATTCTTTTTTTGGGGGGTCTCATACTACTGGACTAAGCATCCTTCCTACGGTGGGATACAGAGAAAGGCCAAAACATCAAGTCATAACAAGCTACACATCAGTTCAAACATCTGAGCCCTTGCATGTACTATCCAGCTGACATGTACTATAATCACTGACTTGCTAATGTCTGTGCTGAAGTACCTAAGCACAAATCATTTCATACTACTAGTACGCTGTAAGCATTGTCCTATTTACTGGTCTGGCCTCTGTATCCAAGCACAACCTACATCATCTAGCTACAGTATGTAACATAAGCACTGAGCTGTGAACCACACATAATTGAAGGGCGCATGCCCATGGTTATGTGGGGGAAGAGTTCCTCCCCATAACCTTTTTAGCCAGCAGGCAGACCACTGCTCTGATTAGAGTGAGTCACACTTACCCTCCATCCTTCCCTGACACCTCCTCCTTCTCTGGCACTCTTATCTCACTGGGGGGGGGTCTTATACTACTGAACTAAGCATCCTTCCTATGGTGGGATACAGAGCAAGGCCAAAACAGCAAGTCATAACACACTACTCATCAGTTCAAGCATCTAAGCACTTGCATATACTATCCAGCTCACATGTACTATAATCACTGACTTGCTCATGTCTATGCTGAAGTACCTAAGCACAAGTCATTTCATACTACTAGTACCTTGCAAGCATTGCCCTACTTACTGGCCTAGCCTCTGTATCCAAGCACAACCTACATCATCCAGCTACATAATGTAACATAGCACTAAGCTATGAACCACACATAATTGCTTGAAGCATGTATTCAGTATCCAGTGGCCACAGGGAAGGGAAAGGTGGTGCAAATGGGAGTCATTTACAGACCACCAGGGCAAACTATGCAGGTGGACAGTCAGATAGTCGAGGAGATACTTAGGATGGCGGTTACAGGGGAGGTGCTGATGATGGGAGAGCTCAACTTGCCGGATGTGGAGTGGAAATCAATGTCTGCATCCTCATCCAGAAGCAGGGTGATAGTTGACCCTCTGCAGATAGCCCACCTAAGTCAGCTGGTCAAAGAGCCTACCAGGGAGGGTGCGATACTGGATCTGGTACTTACAGATGGTGACAGGGTGGGTGCAGTAACAGTAGGGGACAGCCTTGGTAGTTCACAATACACGCATCGACCTTGTGCCACCAAACTAAGGTGAAGGTGCTGGATTTTGGGTGGGCTGATTTTGAAAAAATGAGAGAGTATACTAGATGGGCACTAGGGGGGTAGGGAAATGTAGGGGGGCAGAAGTTATTTAGGCTAGGATTAGGGGCTTGATCATGGGGCCATGGACCACTGTTCAAAGAAGGTGAGCAAGAGCAGAGGAAAAGGAGGCCACTGTGGTTCAGTAGGGAGGTGGAGGAAAGCATCAGAGCTAAGAGAAAGGAATTTAGACAGCACAAAACTATGCAGAGTGAGCAGGACTGCATGGCTTACCAGGATAAGCAGAAGGAAGCCAGGAGGGTGTTCAGACAGGCTAAAGTGAGAACAGAGGAGAGTATTGCCAAGGGGGTCAAAAGTGGAGACAAGACCTTTTTTAGGTCTATAAGAGAGTGGAGGAAAGGGGGGACTGGGCTACCTGGTCTACGAGCTGAGACAGGGAAAGGCGGGGGGATCAGGAGAGCTGAATGCTGAACAGCTATTTCAGCACAGTATTTATGGGGGGGGATGGTAGTGGTCTGGTAGGAAGAGAGGGGATAGGGGTGGATATGGGACCATTCCAGGAAGAGGAAATTTCAAAGGAGCTTAAGGGCCTGAGGGTGGACAAGGCCATGGGACCAGATGGGATTCACCCTAGGGTATTGCGGGAGCTAGGTGAGGAGCTGGCGTCTCCCTTGACCAATCTGTTCAATGAGTCCTTGAGATCAAGTGTGGTTCCGAGGGACTTGAGAGAGGTCAATGTGATTCTCCTGCACAAGGGAGGGGGAAGGCAGGATCTGAGCAATTACAGGCCAGTGAGTCTGACATCAGTGGTCGGCAAGCTCATGGAGAAGCTGCTAAGGGGCAGAGTCACTGATTACCTGAAGGCAAGTGGCCTGCTCGACCCAAGACAGCATGGATTTACAAAGGGCAGATCTTGTGAGATAAATCTGGTAGCTTTCTTTGATGAGGTCAGTAGAGTAGTGGATCGGGGGAGAATCAGTGGACATCCTACCTGGATTTCAGGAGGGCCTTTGATACATTACCACATGGAAGGCTGGTGCACAAACCGGAATGTCTGAGGCTAGGGAAAGTGGTTATTAGGTGAGTGCGTAACTGGTTGGAGGGCAGGACGCAGAGGGTGTTAGTAAACGGGGTCCCCTCAGAGGAGGTGGGAGTAAAGAGTGAGGTGCCCCAGGGGTCAGTGCTGGGACCCCAACTGTTCAATATATATATATATATATATATATATGTGTGTGACATTGCAGAAGGGTCAGAGGGCAGAGCGAGCCTGTTCGCGGATGACGTCAAAATTGGTAATAGGGTGGACATTAAGGGTGGAGTGGTAAGGATGCAAGAATACCTGGGGAGATTGGATGAGTGGGCCAGGAAGTGGAAATGATCCTTCAATATGACAAAATGCAAGGTCATCCACCTGGGAAAAAGGAACAAGAGAAGGGAAGGGAATACAGACTGGGGGCAGGCCGCTAGCGGTTACCACAAGGAGAGGGACCTGGGTATCATCATCTCCCAGGACTTGAAGGTGGCGGGCAGTGTGGTAGGGCAGTGGCAGAAGCCAGTAGAGTGTTGGGATGTATTGGGAGAGGGATCACCAGCAGGAGAAAAGAGGTTCTGATTCCCTAGTACACCCAGCTGGTCAGGCCTCCTCTGGAGTACGAGGTCCAGTTCTGGAGACCTCACCAAAAGAAGGATGTGGAGAGGGTGGTGCGGGTACAGAAGAGGGCAACCAAGATGGTAAAGGGGCTTAGTCACCTGACATACGAGGAGAGACTGGGATCCCTGTATATGTACCCTTTAGAGGTGAGGAGGAGAGGGGGGACAGGATAGAGACCTTCAAGTACCTAAAAGTGATAAACAAGGTTACAGAAGCCCCTTCCAGTTGAAGAAATGTACCAGAAAAGGGGTCATAACCTCCAACTCGAGGGGGGCAGGTTTAGGGGCAGCAGCAGGAAGAACTTCTTTATAGAGAGGGTGGTGGACTCCTGGAATGGGCTACCTAGGGGGGTGGTGGTGAGAGAGAATTCTGTGGGAGGGTTCAAGAGGGCGTGGGACAGACACAGGGGGGTGTTGAAAGGAGGGGTGGGGAAACAAGGGCAGGCCTAGGGATGTTAGGGACACGGGCAGACTAGGTGGGCCTGGAGGTCCTTTTCTGCTGACATTTTCCTATGTTCCTATGAATCCTGGCACTTCCTCCCTCTCTCTCTCTAGATAGATACTTCTCTTTCCCACCACAGACCCACCAGATCTTTCCTGTCAGTACTGTTTTGACTAACAACCTCCACACCCTTTTGCTATTTTTTTTTTTTACCTCTGTACTTCCTGGTGTCTAGCAGTTCTCCCCACCTTCATCCTGATCACCAAAAGTGGCCCCTCTCCTCCCATCACTGTTTTCCGACCAACAGGTCCAGTGATCACTTGGATCCAGCTGCTAAAGAGTGTGTACCGGTGTTCAAAAGGGAAGAGAGGTCAACATAGCTGAATTTCTTGGCATTGGCACAAACACATATAAAGGTCTTGCTGCCTGATGCCGAAGCCATATGTGCATAATACCCTGCCTGAATATTGGATACTAATGTAGGAATCCATCAATGATTTGAACCAATGAAAAGGAAAGCCCATTGTGCAGATACTCCTTTACAATGGTGTTGCACTTGGAATGCGTACATAATGAACCCAATTTGCAGTTGACAGGACAATTACGTATGTATTAAAGAAATTGTACACTCATGTGACATCTAAAACAAGCATTTGTCAATGCCAAATGTTGATTGCCTTGATCTGTTGAGTTCGCTCAGTGCCCCTCTGTCATTCGCTCAGTCTGTTTCTCCCGGTGCTGCAGGCTTCTCTTTTGTACTGGGCTCCTGCTTGCATTGGCACCTTGTTCTGCCCACTAAGAAATCCGCAGCTGTCCTGACAGAGTTCTGTTGAGGTAACTCACTCCCCCTCTCTCATTCACTCATTCTGTTTCTCCTGGCGCGGCAGGCGTCCCTTTTGTACTGAGCACCTGCCTCTGTTGGTGGCTTTTTCTGCCCACAAAGAAATCTGCAGCAATCCTGGCACAGGTCTGTTGAGCCTGCTGACTCCCCCTGTCTCACTCACTCATTCCGTTTCTGCCGGCACTGCAGGCTGGACTTTTGTATTAGGCTCCTGCCTGTGTTGCCACCTTTTTCTGCCAACAAAGAAATCTGCAGCAGTCACGATAGAGCTCCATTGAGCTCGCTCACTCCCCCTCTCTCACTCATTTGTGTTTCTCCCGGCGCTGTAGGCTGCCCTTTTGTACTGGGCTCCTGCCTGCATTGGCACCTTTTTCTGCCCACAAAGAAATCCACAGCTGTCTCAACAGAGCTCCGTTGAGGTTGCTCACTCCCCCTCTCACTCACCCATTCTGTTTCTTCTGACGCTGCAGGCTGCCCTTTTGTACTGGGCTCCTGCATCTGTTGGCGCCTTTTTCTGCCCACAAAGAAATCTGCAGCAGTCCTGACAAAGCTCCACTGAGCTCACTCACTCCCCTTCTCTCACTCGCTCATTCCGTTTCTGCTGGTGCTGCAGGCTGCCCTTTTCTATTGGGCTCCTGCCTGCATTGCCGCCTTCTTCTGCCCACAAAAAAATTTGCATCAGTTATAATAGAGCTCTGTTGAGCTTGCTCACTCTGCCTCTCTCACTCGCACATTCTGGTTATCCCACCACTGCAGGCTGCCCTTCTGTACTGGGCCCCTGCCTGCATTGGCGGCTTTTTCTGGCCAGAAAGAAATCTGAAGCAGTCCCGACACAGCTGCATTGAGCTTGCTCACTCCCCCTCTCTCACTCACTCATTCCGTTTCTGCTGGCGCTGCAAACTGGCCTTTTGTACTGGGTTTCTGCCTGTGTTGCTGCATTTTCTGCTCACAAAGAAATCGACAGCTGTCTCAAGAGCTCCGTTGAGGTTGCTCACTCCCCCTGTGTCACTCACTCATTCTGTTTCTCCTGGTGCTGCAGGCTGCTCTTTTGTACTGGGCTCCTGCATCTGTTGGCGCCTTTTTCTGCCCACAAAGAAATCTGCAGCAGTCCCGACAAAGCTCCGCTGAGCAGGCTCACTCCCCTTCTCTTGCTCGCTCATTCTGTTTCTGTTGGTGCTGCAGGCTGCCCTTTTCTACTTGGGCTCCTGCCTGCGTTGCCGCCTTCTTCTGCAAAATTTGCACCTCTGTTGAGCTCACTCACTCCGCCTCTCTCACTCGCATATTCTGGTTATCCCACCACTGCAGGCTGCCCTTTTGTACTGGGCCCCTGCGTGCATTGCTGCATTTTTCTGCTCATAAACAAATCTGTAGCAGTCCCAACAGAGCTCCATTGAGCTCACTCACTCCCCCTCCCTCACTTGCTCATTCTGTGTCTCCTGTGGCTGCAGGATGTCCTTTTGTACTGGGCTCCTGCCAGCATTGGCGGCTTGTTCTGGCCAGAAAGAAATCTGAAACAATCCTGACACAGCTCAATTGAGCTCGCTCACTCCCCCTCTCTCACTCACTCATTCAGTTTCTGCCAGTGCTGCAAGCTGGCCTTTTGTACTGGGCTCTTGCCTGCTTTGCCATGTTTTCTGCCCACAAAGAAATCCGCAGCAGTCACAATAGAGCTCTGTTGAGCTCGCTCATTACCACTCTGTCACTCACTTTTTCTGTTTCTCACGGCGCTGCAGGCTATAATTGTGTACGGGGCTCCTGGCTGCGTTGGCACCTTTGTCTGTCCACAAAGAAATCCACAGCTGTCCCGACAGGCTCCATTGAGGTTGCTCAGTCTCCCTCTGTCACGCACTCATTCTTTTTGTCCTGGTGCTGCAAGTGGCCCTTTTGTACGGGGCTTCTGCCTGAATTGGCGCCTTTTCCTGCCCACAAAGAAATTTGCAGCAGTCCTGATAGAGCTCCATTGAGCTCACTCAGTCCCTCGTCTCACTCACTCTTACTGTTTCTCCCACTGCTGCAGGCTGGCCTTTTGTACTGGGCCCCTGCCTGCATTGATGCCTTTTTCTGCCCACAAAGAAATCTGCAGCAGTCCTCACAGTGCTCCGGTGAGTTCGCTCACTCCCCCTCCATCACTCGCACTCTCGTTCTGTTTCTCCCAGTGCTGCAGGCTGCCCTTTTGTACTGGGCTCTTGCGCTGGGGCCTTTTCCTGCCCACAAACAAATGTGTAGCAGTCCAGACAGAGCTCAGTTGAGCTCGGTCACACCCCCCTCTCACTCGTTCAGTCTTAATCTGTACCAAACAGTGATTTCCCACAGCAATCGTGCTATTCTCCGGCAGAAGTGCAAAAACATATTTTAGCCAGGATGTGAAAAATGGCAGCTGTACTGTTCATAAGGAGGTGTGGAAAAATGCCACTGCTGAAAATGTGGTGTCAAAATATTACAAAATTGAGAAGTTACAAGGCTGCGTGGAAACAGTTCAACGCATGCTTGTAACACAGTCATGTTATGGAGTTTCGTCACCAGATTTTCAATGTAGGCATTTTAGGACCTCTGCTCATGAACAGTTCCACTGTCATTTTCTTAATCTGTCCCGAACAGTGATTTCCCACAGCGACTGCGTTATTCTGCGCCGGAACTGTGAAAAAGACATTTCAATCAGGATGTGAAAAATGACAGCTGTACTGCTCATAAGGAGGTGTGAAAAATGCCACTGTTGAAAATCTGGCGTGAGAATATTACAGATTTGCGAAGTTACAAGGGTGCGTGGAAAGTGTGCAACGCACAGTTCTAACACAGTCATTTGATGGGCTATTATCACCAAATTATTAATATAGGCATTTTAGGACCTCTGCTTATGAACAGTATCACTGTCATTTTCTTAATCTGCTCCAGATAGTGATTTCCCACAGCGACCGCTCTATTCTGCACTGGAAGAGCGAAAACACATTTCGGCCAGCATGAGAAAAATGACAGCTGTACTGTTCATAAGCAGGCGTGGGAAAATGGCAATGTTGGAAATCTGGAGTGAAAATATTATAATTTTGTGAAGTTATGAGCTTGCCTGCAAACTGCGCAAGGCACGCTTGTAACATAGTCATTTTATGGAGTATCATTACCAAATTTTCAACATAGCTATTTCAGGACCTCTACTCATGAACAGTGTCACTGTCATTTTCTTAATCTGTACCTAACATGGATTTCCCACCGCAACTGTGCTATTCTGCGCTGGAAGAGTGAAAACACATTTCTGCCAGGATGCGAACAATGTCAGCTGTACTGTTCACAAGAAGGTGTGAAAAAATGCTAATGTTGAAAATCTGGCATGAAAATATTGCAAATTCATGAAGTTACAAGCGTGCATAGCAACTGCACAGTGCATGCTCGTAAAACAGTCATTTTTTATGTTTGCTTGCACGCATGTGCAAGAAACATAGCGCCATCATAGGAGTTTTCCAGAGGTGCATCAGCTTCTTCCATTTCAGTCAGTGTATTTGCAGGTGTGGTCACAGAGCGCCAATCACTGCTCCAGCTATCTATGACAGCTGAAAATGCAGTGTCATACAGTTGAAAGAGAGAGCTCCACTTGAGCGAGCAGAGCTCCCCCACACACACACACACACACACTGTGTGCTCATGTCCTTCCTCCCCCACACTGTCGGCCAATGGGGGTGCCTAATCCCCGTCGGCTCCGCCCCCAAATCATCCAGGTGCCATGGGGAGCCTATCCCAAGCGTGGCAGAATATTATAATGATAAATTGCCCAATCCCCATTGGCTCCACTGTCTCTCCTCCTCGCATGCTGTCACCGATGGGGGTGCCCAATCCCCCGTTGGCTCCACTGTCTCCCCCCAAGTACAGGGTGCCAAGCTGGGAGCCCACCCCAGCATGGCAACAGATGCCATGGCCAGTGGGGGTGCCCAATCCCCGTCGGCTCCACGCATCCCCCAACCATCTTTCTGCCACACTGGGAGCTCACCCCAGCGTGGCAAACGTCCCGCGTTGTCGTTAAAAAAAAAACCCAAAACCTGAAAAGCAAAGCGGCCCCTCACAGTGTCTGCATCCACCTGCGCCCACCCACTGCGCACCCTGCCTCCCCCCACCCCATACTTACCTCTGGTGCGATGATCCTTGGTGGACCGGGAACAAGTCTGCACTCTTCAAAGCCAACCGCGAACTGAGGAAATGCCAATAAGCTGTATAATGGGATAGATAGGGTTTTTTTAACTTTGTTGCATATCTCAGGCATTTTTTGGAATTTTTGCACCAAATTTTCAACGTGGGGTTTTTGGGGTCCCTCCTAATGAATTCTTGCACTGTCATGGCGTTACTCGGGCCCGAAGGGTGATTTCTCGGCCACTGTGTGAAATCACCTTTCTGGAATGATTAACGAAATGACACTGCCAGCTTTTCATAAGGGGCCTTTCAAAAGCCTATTTTGAAAATTTGGTGGAAAAATCCTAAAATGACTGTTTTATCTAGCTGCATTGCATTCTATGCAGGCACGCTTGTAAGGTCACCAATTTTCAATATTTTCACTCCAGATTTTCAACATTGCCATTTTACCACACCTTCTTATGAGCAGTACAGCCGTCATTTTTCACATCTCACCCAAAATATGTTTCCGCCCATGTAGCGCACAATGGTGCAGTCAGTGTGCGAAATCAATGTACAGGACACATTAAGAAAATCACAGTGGCACTGTTCATGAGCAGAGGTCTTAAAATTGCTATGTTGAAAATTTGGTGAAAATTCCTAAAATGTTTTGCGATGCGAGCGCAGTTCCTACGCATGCTCGTAAGTTCTTGAAATTTTAACATTTTCACTCCAGATTTTCAACATTGCCATTTTACCATGCCTCCTTATGAGGCAGTACAGTTGTCATTTTCATCTGCGCCCTAGCGTGTTTCTGCCCATGTAGCACACAATAGCGCAGTCGGTGTGCGAAATCAATGTATGGGACACGTTAAGAAAATCACAGTGACACTGATCATGAGTAGAGGAGTTAAAATGGCTATGTTGAAAATTTGCTAAAAATACTCCCAAAAATTACTGTTTTAGGAGCGCACGTTGCGAAGTTCCTCCACACACTGGCAAGTTTGCGAATTTGTAATATTTACGCACCAGATTTTCATCAGTGCCATTTTACCGCACTTCCGTATGAGCAGTGTAGCTACCGTTTTTCACATCTTGCCCAAAATGTGTTTCCGCACATGTAGCACACAATGGTACAGTCGTTGTGAAAATAATGTTTGGGACAGATTAAGAAAATCACAGTGACACTGGTCATGAGCAGAGGTCTTAAAATGGCTATGTTGAAAATTTGGTGACAAAACTCCATAAAATGACTGTGTTACAAGTGAGCATTGTGCGGTTTCCACATACTCTTGTAGGTTCATGAATTTGTAATATTTTCAGTCCAGATTTTCACCAGTGGCATTTTTCCACACCTCCTTATGAACAGTACAGCTGTCATTTTCCACAACATGGCCGAAATGTGTTTTCACACTTACAGTGCAGAGATGCGTGGTCGCTGTGGGAAATCATTGTTCAGGACAGATAAAGAAAATCACACTGACACTGTTCATGATCAGCGGTCCCAAAATGCCTGTGTTAACAATCTGCTGTAAAAAAAATCCCCAAACAGTTACATTATGGGTGTGCGTTGCACAGTTTCTACACACACTCGTGACTACCATTTTTTTAAAGATTTTCACGCAGATTTTCAACATTGCCATTTTTTACACCTCCCCATGAACAGTACGCTGTCATTTTCACATCCTGTTCGGAATGTGTTTTTGCACCTGTGGTGCCAAGTGCCATAGTCACTGTGCAAAAGCAGTTTTGGCTAACAAACTGATATTTCCACTGTTCATGAGGTGGGGGTCACAAAAAAAAACATGTTGAACATTTGGAGTAGAAATACCAGCGAATGCCTGAGGCGTTAGGGTTTCTGACCATAACGCCCCACCCTGTAGAGTATGACAGGCATCAGGGGTGTGACTTCGGATTCTTGCCTTCAATGCTTATACATTCCACCCACCCACACCCTGCAGCCAGTGAGAGGCATCAAGGTGTGCCTTGGACTCTTGGGCCCCAACTTCACCCCATTCTCATATAACTCACCCATCTCACCATATTTCCTGATGGAATGGGGTGCGCATAAGGGCCAAAGACCCCAAGGCACACCATGACACTTGTCAGTGTCTGCAGGTAGGATGTGGTGAAATGGCGTGGTCTCGCTATGCCCTGGCGACCCAAAGGCACACCCCAATGCCTGCCACTCTCTGCAGGGTGGTGGTGGGGTTGGCTTCAGTTCAATACTTCGCTGCCATTCCTATTATGCAGCTCTGTAACTTCTATACTACCAATGCCAGTGTCAGCAAGCAAACATTCGGCATTGACAAATGCTTGTTTGAATTTTGTCCAACAAATTTGCAACATAGGCTTTTTGAGAGACCACCTCATGAACATTGGCACAGTTGTTTTGTTAGTCAGCCCCGAGAGGTGATTATGCGCACTGACCATAAAATCACCTTTTAGGGCTGATTAACGCCATGACAGTGCAAGAATTCATGACAAGGGGTCCCAGAAACCCCATGTTGAAACTTTGGTGACAAAATTCCCCAAAATACCCGAGATATGCACAAAAGTTGAAAAAAAAAACCTGTTTATTACATTATACAGCTTACCAGCATTTCCTCAGTTCACGGTGTTCTTTGAAGAGTGCAGACGTATTCCAGTCCACTGAAGATCATTGCGCCGAGCTGCGAGATAAGTATGGGGTGGGGGTGGGAGGCAGAGTGCACAGTGGGTAGGTGCGGGTTGCAGGTGGGGGCAAGGAGACTACGAGGGCAATTTTCTTTTTCGGAAAAAAAAAGATGTAGATGGAACGTTTTCACTTTACAAGGGCATGTGGCATGCTGGGGCTTTCTTTTGGGGGCAGCAGTAGCCGACGGGGATTAGGCACACCGTCTGCACACAAGGGAGGTTTCATTATACTGATGGGATTAGGCACCCGATCGACAAGCAATAAAAGCAGGAAGTACAGAATGCCGATGGAAGTGGGCTCTCCCGTCGGCAATAAAACTATGGGGACTGAAGCCACGGGGATGGGGCCCCGCCCGGCTAATAAACATGGTGGGGGGTGAGTTATATTGTTTGTGAACACTGCGGCAAACCGCCGCCATGTTCACAAACAAAATCAGGGTTTCTACATCCCGCCCTGCAATGACAGGTCACTCCCTCATTGCAGCAGATAGCTGACACTGCAGTGACGAGGCGGCCCCTGATTGCAGTGGTGAAATTGACAGAAGTTGGTGACAAGGTTCCAAACTTGCATCACCAGCAGTGTGCTATGGCATTGGGGGAAGCGGGACAAACCTTTGCAGGCTGTGGGGGCATTGGCCACAACAGTGCTGCACTTCCAAAGTCTGCTTCTGAGCAAGCTGTCGCAATATGTTTCTTGCACTGCACACAATCACCATAATAAAATTAATCAGTGCTCATAAACAGACACCCTGCTTTTGGAGGCGGGCAGAGACTCAGACTGTGGACATTATGTGTACCAAGCTCTTTACTCCAACTTCTCAGCGATACTGACAGCCCTGATTTAATATACTGTACAGTTTGGGTCCCCAGCAAACAAACATTAAAAATCAATTAAAATCAGTCTGTAAGTTCTGAAATTTACCAGGTGGAACATTATTGAGGTAAATGAGAAATACAAAATCAAACATACCCCCCATAATGCAAAGCATCATGGGCTGTATATGCAAATCACCATAAAATATTTTGCTGTTTCAACTTTAAGCAGAAGTGTATGGTCCCGAAAGGCCTCTCACACAGTCTGCAAAGGGTGCTAACAGATGACATAGAAACGTGTTTCGTCCTACCAGGATTCATCAGTGTGCCTCGTCTGCATGACACCCCAGTGGAAAGAACCAGCTACCCTAAGTTGGTCTATCTGGGTTCACCTCAATTGTATTCTGCCTGGTAAAATAAAAAAATGATTGATTTTAATGCTTGTTTTGTCCTTGGGACCCAACTGTGCAGTATATTAAATCAGGGCTGGCAGTATAGCTGAGAAGTTGGAATAATGAGCTATGAATGAGCTTGGTACATACAGAAAACCTGGGTTTGATTCCCATAACCTCCACTTGCATACTGTGTGACTGGCATGTCAACTTGAGCTCCTATACCAAAACCTCTGTGCCAGTTGATCATCCTTCAGATAATGTCCACTTTCCGAGTCCCTGCACCCCCCCCCACCACACACACCACCAAAGCAGGGTCTCTATTTATGAGCACTGATGTGTTTTATTTTGTATTTTGATATAATGTTATCATTTTTTGTTTCTGTAAGGTGTGAGTTAGGGTGGGGAGAAGTTTAAACAAAATTGTTATCCTTTAGCAAAAATATTGTTTATGTATCTAGGGTAACATCTTGTTTCCTGCCCATTTTTGTAGCTGGGTGGACTGACATGCTAGATTCTGGAAAGATTAAATGACTTGTTGCTCAAGCCAACACACACCGAGTATAATTACGTTTAAACCAAGTCCCAGCATTGGTGGTGTTACCATAAAGCCACCCATACACACTGCCTTTGCAGAGTCCTTGATCCATTCACCTGACCCTTGCATAATAAACGTCCAGAACAGAAGAATTAACAGTAGATGCCATGGGCAGCCTACCAATAAATTGGGATGATCTAGGAAACCCTGCCTGGTCCCACAGCTCAGACAGCATCCCCCGAATGACACCCAGGCCCAAGCCCCGGCTGCTCTTCAGTCCGGACTCCTACCTGCCAGCAGTGTTTCCTCCTGTGCCCAGGCCTCACCACATGGCTTGTGGATTGTTGCTCTCCAAGTTGGACTGGACTGATTCCCACCAAGCCACCATCCCTTCCCCGATCATGGAAGTAAAACACCGGGAGGAGGAGGATGCAGTACAGAGTGAGGACTGGGGCATACTACATACTACATTTCAAATTTATTACATTAGCTCTCATGGAGTCCAGTAGGGCTGGGTCACGGCCCGCGCCCATGGCATTTTGTTTTCCATTTCAGATGATTACCCTCTCCTGGGTCCTGGCTGTCCCAACCCATAGCACCCCAGCTAGCACCATTTTTGTTTCATTATCATCCTGGCTGGCTTGTGCGGTCCCGACTCCCACCATAGCACCACCATAACCAGACATCATCAGAACTGGAAAAGCCTTTAAAGCAGCAAGGTTATCAGAGAAATTATACACATTTTAAAATAAATTCATTTACTTTACCTACAATTAGGGCAGGCATGCATGCATGCACAGACAGCACACTCCAGTCCTCAACGAACTATGGTCTTTTTATAAGAACGCCAGCTCAGTGTACCGTCAGAGTCGGACGCACCCACCTACACTCACCTGCATACTTATTGACGAAAAATAATTTAATATTTGCTGACATCGATGGACTGTCATGGTTGACTGTTGCAGCCCATGGCCCCATCAATGATAACTAGCACCAGCAATCACAGCCAACACACATCCTCTGACTCCAGGAGCAGTGCAGTGAGCACAAACACTCGACCTCCTCTCTCCAACTCTGCTCGAGAAATGGCGCTTGGCACCAATCGAAATAACACCTTCTTGCTCTCTTCACAGCTAGAGAAGAGCACATCCAGATCTGGGCACGGGACAGTAAGCAGCGCACACAGCTAGCACCCCCGCAGCCCCACTGATGTTATTGGCTGAGAATAGAAGCAAGCAAATAGTGCAGGCCCTTTGATCTATTTTTTGGAATCCTGTCCCTGACGTCCATGATAGACCCCCACAGAAAAACAAACTTGAGTTTGACAACTGGTGTTACAGAGCACAGGAAAAAAAAAAGAAAAAAAGGCAAGGCAGCACACAGGTCACATGCGGATAAAGGTCAGGATGCAATTAGTATCACAGGCACCCCTGGCCAGTCTGCCGTTGGGCACTCCCTAAAGACAGCAACCACAGAACCCGTACGCACACCCAATAAACTAAGCCTGCTATCTGCTGATCTTCCAACAGGCGCCATTACAGTACAATTGACCACAGAGGCCTTCACAGTGCCCCCACCTGCAAATTAAGAAATGATGAATGACAGGGGGTATGTTGTTGTGAGATTTACATACAGCTAGGATGTTGTGTGGTATAAGGCTGCAGGCTGAGTGGCATTACCCACCGGAGGCATATGTAAATCTCACAACAGAGTGCTTTGATTTGTCTGTGTAGTGTGTGTAGTCCTGGTGTGTCCGCCCCTTTGTTTGTTATTATGTGTTTTTTTTCAAATTTACTTACCAGTTTTATGGCCTCTGGAGACCTGCATGTTAGCATGGTTTATTGTTCTTTTTCCTACAATGCATTTTGTCACACGCAGCAGTGATGTGCACAGAACTATAGATTCAACAAGTATTTTTGTTTAGTCAATTTTGCAGCAGTAGAGCTGCGATTTTAAGTCACTTTCCTTAGCCTTTGGTAACTGAAAGCTATATTTACAGCTTAGCAAACACTGTATGTCTTGAGTGGGTATTCTGTAAGAAACATAGAAATTGACAGCAGATAGGGACCACTATGCCCATCTAGACTGCCTGTGTTCCCTACCTTTATTAGTCGCCACTGACCCTACTTGGTCATTGGCTTTAGCCTCTCCTACCCACCTCTAGGATTTCCTTATACCTATCCCATGCATGTTTAAATCCTGTCACTGTACTTGCTCCCACCACCTCCTGGGACAGGCCATTCCATGCACCCACCACTCTTTCTGTGAAATAAAACCTCCTCGCATTACCCATTATGCTGCCCTTCCAATCTAATATAATGCGCCCTCATTCTAGTTCTTCTCCTATACTGGAAGATGTCCCCCGCTTGCAGCTTTTTTAAACCTTTAAGATACTTGAAGGTTTCTATCATGTCTCCCCGTTCCCTCCTCTCTTCCAGTGTATACATACTGAGGTCTTTTAATCTCCCCCCTATGTCTTGTGGTTCAAGCCCTGTACCCTCTTAGTCACCCTTCTCTGAACTGCCTCTACCCTGTCTATGTCTTTTCAAAGGTGCGCCTCCAGAACTCTACACAGTATTACAGATGATGCCTCACCAGTTTTGTATAGTGGTAACATGACCTCCCTTCTTCTGCTTGTGATACCCCTTCCTATGCATCCCAACATGTCACTTGCCCTCTCAACTGCTTTGTACTCTGACATGTCACCCAAGATGATAGCCCCCAGAGCCCTTTCTTCCCTGGTGACCATCAGCAACCCCCTCCCATCCTGTAGCTCCCTCTAGGGTTTTGGTGTCCCAAGTGCATGATTTTCACTTCTTCGCATTGAACCTCATTTGCCACACCTCGAGCCATTTTTCCAGCTTTCCTAGGTCCCGCCTCATTTTCTCCACCCCATCTGGAGTGTCCACCCTGTTGCAGATCTTTGTGTCATCTGCAAACAGGCACATGTTCCCCTCCAGCCCTTCCGCTATGTCACTAATAAAGACATTAAAAAAGACTGGCCCCAGGACTGATCCTTGAGGTGTCCTACTGATCACCCCTCTTCCTTGGTTTGGATCCCATTTACCACCACCCACTGCTTCCTGCCTCTAGCCAGTTTCTTTCCCAGTTTACCACCTTGTGACCCATGCCCATGCTTTCCAAATTGTTAGCCAGTCTTTTATGTGGGACAGTGTCGGAGGCCTCACTGAAATATAGGTAGGTGACATCTACAGCTTCTCCTTGATCCATCTCCTTCGTCATCCAGTCAAAAAAAATCTATCAGATCTGTTTGACGTGGCATTCCTACTGTGATTTCATGCTATCTCAGATCCTGGGCTCCACTGGATTCCAAGTGTTCCACAATCCTTTCCTTCAGTAGTACCTCCATGATCTCACACACTACTGAGGTTAGGCTGACTGGCCTATAGTTTCCTGCCTCCTCCCTGCTACCATTTTTGTGAAGAGGGGCCACATCTGCCCTCCTCCAGTCCTCTGGAACCACTCCTGTGTTGAGCAACTCACTGAACATGACTGCCAGTGGCACAGCTAGCTCCCTCCACAGTTCCTTTAAAATCCTGGGATGTATGCCATCTGGTCCCACTGCTTTGTCTACCTTTAATCTTGAGAGCTCCTCCAGAACTCCCTCTTCTGTAAATTGACTGGTGTTCACCTTCCTCCCCTCATTGTATCTGGTGCCCAGCTGTGGTCCCTGACCCCCCTTTCAGTAAATACTGAACAGAAGTCTTTGTTCAACATTTCTGCCTTTTCCAGGTCACTCTCCACCCCTTCCCTTCACCCCCCAAATCTTGCACTTCACCCTGGACTTCCTTCTTCACATGCAGAATGCATTGTCCCCTTTCTTCACCATTTGGGCTTAACTTTCCTCTGTTTGGATGGAAAAGAGAAAGGTGTGAAGAGGCGAGAGAGAGAAGGGACGGGGAGGAGAGAGTGAAAGAGTGAAATTGAGGGGAGAGACCCCTGAGCCCTGGGTTTCCTAGTTACACCTCTCAATCTTCTGCATTGCAATCCAGGGGTAGGGCTTAAAAATCAGGAACAGATTAACAAAATCAGGAACAAATCTTTAAAAATGGTTCTGGCTGCTCAAGAAGCCACCAACAATGTTTGGTTTAAAATGTAAATTATAAAATGGGTCACAGAAATCCTGTAACCTCATTGGTCAAAACATATCATATGATGACATGAATAAATCCTGTAACAGACAAATGGTAAAGATCCTGCTAATTAAATTTCTTTCTTTGAACCTAATGCCTTTTATAACATTTTTAATGCAGATTCATTTTATTTTCATAATAATAATCTTCAGGGAGTGTGTAGTAGTGGGATTTACTCACTTCTTATGTGGTTGCAGTCCTGTAATTGCACCTCATGACACACCACACGAGGCGAGGGTAACTCCCACAACAAGCAAGCATGGGAGGAAGAGAGGTCCAGCAGGAAGTGGAGGGAAGTGCGGGGGGGGGGACGGTCTGGGTGCTGGTGCGCAAGGAAGGATAAATGCTTAATAGAGGGACAGGATTTGTTGGCAGTTAAAGGCAAGAAGTGGGGAAGGGAGGGTGGAGTAGTAGTGATGGGGGCCTCTATATTAAAGGGGATCATGTGAGGAAGCAGGGAGAGGTGAACAGCAGTCAGATATCGTAACATACTAACATAGTAGTCACCAGCAGATTTGGCCTTATGGTCTATCGAGGTCTGCTCATGCCTCAGTACCTGGGTAGGTGCAGGCCAACCCCCTCAACTCATTTCTGTCACTTATGACCTCCCTCCCTGCCCGCCTGGGGCTGGCCAACCTCTGCTTCATCCGCTTTCTGTATCTGTCCCATGCTCTCTTGAACCCCTCCACCGTGGAAGCCTGAACCAGCTCACTGGGTAGTGCATTCCACGGTTCCACCACCCTCTCAGTGAAATACCTCCTCTTCCTTTCCCCCCTCAGCCGTCTTCCTTCCAGCTTCAAACTATACCCTCTGGTGATACCACCCTCCTTTAGCCTAAAGATCCCTTCCTGATTTACCCTATTGATTCCCTTGAGGTACTTGAAGACCTCAATCATGTCCCCCCAGTCCCTCCTCTCCTCTAGCAAGAACAGGCTGAACTCCTCTAGCCTCTCCTCATACGTCAACTCCCCCTAGACCCCAGATCATTTTGGTCACTCTCCTCTGAACCCTTTTCCAGGAGCTAGATGTCCCTCCTCAAGTGCGGTCTCCAGTACTACACACAGTACTCAAGTTGTGGTCTAACGAGGCCATTGTACAGTGGCAGAATCACTCCCCTGCATCTTGAGGTAATCCCCTGTCGATGCAGCCCTACACCCTATTTGCCTTTACTGCTGCCCTCCTGCACTGCTGGCATCCACCAGGACTCTTAGGTCTTTTTCTCCTGCTGTAGCCTACAACTCCTTCCCTCCCAGTGTGTACTCATGTATGAGGTTCCCCCTCCCTAGATGTAACACCTTGCATTTAGAGGAGTTAAAGTTTAACTTCCAGTTGCAAGCCCACCTATCCAGGGTCTCCAAGCCCCTTTGCAGGGTCAGCCTCCCCTCCAGTCCTTTTTAATGTCTTCATCAGTGACATTGCAGAGGGACTGGAAGGAAAAATATGCCTTTTTGCAGATGACACAAAGATCTACAACAGGGTTGATACACAAGGAGGCGTGGAAAGGATGAGAAGGGACTTGGCAAGGTTGGAGGAATGGTCAGAAGTATGGCAGCTAGGATTCAATGCAAAGAAGTGGCAATAATGCACCTGGGAAACAAGAACCCAGGAGAAGAATACACAATGGGGGGTAGTAACAACAACAAAAAGGAAAGGGACCTGAGGGTAATCATATCAGATGACTTTTAAGGTTAGTAAGCAATGAGAAGGCAAAGGAGGGCTGGGGGTATACTGGGATGTATAGGGAGAGTATCAGCAGTAGAAAACAGGAAGTTGTTATCCCTCTGTACAGACAGTTGGTGAGACCCCATTTGGAGTACTGTGTCCAGTTCTGGAGACCCCATCTCCATAAGGACATAGACAGGATAGAGGTAGTCCAGATGAGGGCAACTAAAATGGTACAGGGTCTGCAAGAGAAGCTGATGAGGAGAGACTAAAGGAGCTTAATATGTATACCCTTGAGGAAAGAAGGGAGAAGGGGGACATGATAGAAACTTTTAAGTACCTCAGTGGAATCAACAGAGTCCAAGAGGGTAGCATCTTTTAGAAAAAGAGACTTGCAAGAACAAGGGGACACAATTTAAAGATAGAAGGAGGGCGGTTCAGAGGCAATGTGAGGAAGTATTGTTTCACAGAGAGGGTAGTGGATGCATGGAACAGCCTTCCTGAGGAGGTTGTGGGGTCTAAAACTGTGGGAGAATTCAAGAATGCATGGGACAGACATAAGGCAATTCTTGTGGGGGGTAGGAAGAAATAGGCTGTTGGTTAACTAGGATCTGCGGCCTATCCTGTAGGTAGGGAAATGGGCAGACTAGATGGGCCAAGCAGTCCTTATCTGCCATCATAGTCTATGTTTCTATGTTTCCTCCCCCTCAACCACTGCTCCCAGCTTGTAGTCATCTGCAAAGAGACTCATTTTACACCTGATACCCTCTCTAATATCTGAGATGTTGGCATTAAACAGTATTGGCCCCAGGACCGAACTCTGTGGTACCCCACTAATAACTCCACTAGGAGTCGAGAACTCCCCTCCAGCACCACTCTCTGGGTGTTCCCAGCCAGCCAGTTCCCTACCATCTAACCCTCAATGGGCCTGCCCCCATCCCCCTCAATTTCTCCAGTAGGCCATTGTGAGTCAAACGCCTTACTGAAGTCCAAGAACAGTACATCCACAGGCCTTCCCCTATTGAATTCTGATGCTACCCATTCATAGAACTCCACAAGGTTAGTTTGACATGATCTACCTGGCATAAACCCATGTTGGTGACTATCCAGGAATCCTATATCCTCCAGGAACCCCCCCAAAACATTCTTTAAGTATAACCTCCATTACGTTACCCACCACTGACGTCAAACTGATGGGTCTATAGTTACCCGGTACCTCTCTGAACCCTCCTTTATTGATGGGCACCACATGAGCCACCCTCCAGTCCCTTGGTACCCACCCTGTCTCAAGCAACATGTTGAAGAGATTCGCCAGAGGTGCTGCCAATACATCCGCCAACTCCCTTAGAGAACTCTCGAATGTATGCCATCTGGCCCTGGAGATTTTTCCTTTTTGAGGTCTTTGCATACCAGTTCAATAGGGATAGCATCATCAGTCCCCCCATTAGCCGATCCTTCCTGTTGTGAAACCCTGAAGAACCCTCCTTCTGCCCTTTCCTTATCAATTCCTCTGACAATCCTACCCACTGCCCTGGCCTGACCTCTTCTCAGCTCTCTGCTTGTTAGGTTTCCCATCTCCTCCCTAGTTAACACAGAAGAAGAACTCCTTGACACCTCCACCTGATCCTCGCCTCCCTCCACCCACCCCCATTCATTCTCAGTCTGCTAGTCTGGCCCTTGGTTTTTCCTCGGCTCCACAATGTACCTAAAGAACCCTTTTTCCCCACCCCGTATGGGTGGAATCCATACCAGGCTTAACAGCAGAAAGGGCAGGGGAGGCTTGCTTAGATGTGTCAGGGAGGGAAGAGAAAACCTCATGTGGTGGTGCATGTATGCACCAGTGACCTGGGGGAAGAGTTCAGCAGAATTGGTTAGGGAGAGATTTGAGGAACTAGGGAAGTTGTACATGGTGGTTGGGTGCTCAGTGGCCTTCTCAGAAGTGCTTCTGGTACCCAGGGCAAGGAGGGCTAGGAAGGATTGTGGAGTTTAACTCTTGGCTGGTGGGGTGGTGCTGCTCTCATGGATATGGGCTGGTGGGAGATTGGGAGAACACATGGTCAACAGTGATGTATATGCAGTGGACTGATTGCACTTGAGTAGAGCTGGGCAGGGGGTATTGAAGTGGAAACTGAAGGACTACTTACCTTCCATGGGGCTTTTAAACTAGGAAGTGGGGAGGAGTATGCAGCTAGTGTGCAAGGTTGCCAGGTAGGGGATCTGAACAAGCTGACACCCCATGACAGCAGTGTTTGTAACGAGATTGGGCCACAAGGGAAGGGTCAGGTAGAGGAGGCATGGGGTAGGGAGAAGGTGGGTAACGGGTGGAGGGTGGTCTCCCTGAATGTGAGGAGCCTGGGTAACAAAGTAACTGAACTACAGGCTCTCTTAAACACAGAGATGATGGAAGTTGTGGCCCCCATGGAGATGTGGGCCAGCCAACACCAGGACTGGGATCTGGTAATCTCTGGGCGTGTTTATAGGAAGAACAGAGGGTGGGGAAAGGGGAGGGGTGTACTTATGTAAAGAAAGGCATTAGATGCACAAGGGATGATAGAGAGAAGCATTGTGGATGCAGTTCCCTGAATCTAAGGGTAGGAAACTGAGGCTAGAGGTGGTGTATAGGCCACTGGCAGAGTCCAAGAAGTTGGAAAGGGAGTTGGCGGATCAGATTAGATGGGTATGTGGTAAGGGGATCGTGGTGGACCTCAATCTACCTGGGGTGGATTGGGGAACACAAGCCACCTCTATCACCAGGGAACAGGTACTTCTTGATGCATTCCAGGATAGCCAACTGGTGCAGATGGTAGGTGAACCAACCCAGCTGGGAAACATTGGACCTGATATTATCAAATGGTGAGACGGTGAGGGAACTATGGGTTGATGACCCACTAGCTGGCAATGACCACCTTTCAGTGTGGTTCATGCTCAGCATTAGCAGGGAGGCTGCGGGGTCAGCAACAAGGGTAGTGGACTTAAGACGGGCAGACTTTGGGAGGATGAGGGAAATACTGAGGGGGGCGCCTTGAGTGGATTAGTTCGGAGATGGACGCACAATAGAAATGGGATATCAGAACTTCTGGGCTGAGGAAGGACAGTGAAGCATGCACCAGGACTCTGAGCAAGATGGGCAGGCTAAGGTACCATGCTGGATAACCAGGAATGTGTCGGAGGGGGTGAGTGCCAAGAGAGCAGCTTTTAGGAGACTGAAAAGAACCAGGAGGGAAGAGGACAGGGAGATATACATGAGGAGGTCCAAGGAGGTAACTGTTAGTAAAAGAGGCCAAGGCCTGAAGGGCTGGCCGTGTCTGGGTGAGGCATCTGGGGGAGAAGGAATTCTATAGATACGCAAGGGAAAGGAAATGCTGGACTGGACAGTCCAGATCAAGAAGAACTAGAGAAGGAGGAGGAGGAGGAAGCAGAAGTACTGAATGAATACTTCTGCTCTGTGTTCACGATGGAGGTTAGGGTCCGCTACCTCAGTGGACTGGGAGGATAGGGATGAAGAGGGAGGAGGTGACTGATGGGATGATTCTGGAAAGCAAGGTATTGGAAGGTCTGAAAGCACTTAGGGTGGATAAGGCACCAGGTCCAGATGGCATTCACCCTAGGGTGTAGAGGAAGATGGTGGAGGTGTTGGCCGGTCACTGGATGACCTGTCCAACACCTCCTGGACACAAGGTGCATGCCACAGGACTGGAGGTTGGCTCTTGTGGTGCCTATCCACAAGAGCGGCCCAAAGGATGAGCTTGGTAATTACAGACCTGTCAGTCTCACTTCCATAGTGGGTAAACTTATGGAAGCAATCTATAAGGAGAGACTGCTAACCTTCCTGGAGGTCAGTGAGCACCAGGATGGGCAGCAGCATGGGTTCCTCTCCAGGAGGTCATGCCAGACCGACCTAATAGAATACTACAACTGGGTCACAAGGGAGTTGGACAAGGGCCATGCAGTGGATGTCCTGTATTTGGATAACCTAATAGAATACTACAACTGGGTCACAAGGGAGTTGGACAAGGGCCATGCAGTGAATATTCTGTATTTGGATAACCTAATAGAATACTATGACTGGGTCACAAGGGAGTTGGACAAGGGCCATGCAGTGGATGTCCTGTATTTGGATAACCTAATAGAATACTACAACTGGGTCACAAGGGAGTTGGACAAGGGTCATGCAGTGGATGTCCTGTATTTGGATAAAATAATATAATACTATGACTGGGTCACAAGGGAGTTGGAAAAGGGCCATGCAGTGGATGTCCTATATTTGGATTTCAGCAAGGCCTTTGATTTAGTTCCTCATGGGTGACTGGGGCAGAGCTGAAATACATAGGAGTCGGGGCTAAGATGGCTAACTGGATCAAGAATTGGCTGGACGATAGAATGCAATGGGTGTTTTGGGGGATGACTTCATCTCCTAGGCCAGTGACCAGCGATGTGCTGCAGGGCTCTGTGCAGGGGCCGATGTTTGGTCTGCTCATATCGGATGTTGCACATAAGGCTAAGAGCAAGATCAGTTTGTTCGCTCATGACACCAAGATGGGGGCTGTTGTGGATGACATAGAGGGGTGGCAGAAGCTACAGAGTGACCTAACCAGAACTGAAGAGTGGTTGGCAAGGTGGCAATTGGGTTTTAAAGTTATGCACTTTGGGGTGCAGAACCGAAACAGGGAACATTGGTTGGGTGGGGTGTGGATGGGTGTCACTGAGGAGGAGGATCTAGGGGTCATAGTAATGGGAAGCATGAACAACTCTGCTCAGTGCAGGAAGACTGCAACTAAGGCCAGTAGGATGCTGGGGTGCATTGTGTGGGGGTTCTCATCCAGACACAAGGATGTGATCCTGCCCCTGTATAGGTCCTTGGTCAGGCTGCATTTGGAGTATTGCGTACAGTACATGGGCATCTGTATCTGATACAGGATATCAGGCACTGCAGCGTAGGGTGATAGAAATAATATAGGGGATGGAAGGCAGAACCTAGGAAGAAAGGCTGAGACACTTGAGACTGTACACCCTGTAGGAGAGAAGGAATCGGGGATATGATTGAAACTTTCAGATACTTGAGGGGGATCAACAAATCTGGCACAGAGGGACTGTTTAAGCTGAGGAATCAAAAGGACACGAGGGGGCATGGCCTAAGACTGGAGGGTGGCAGATTCAGGAGGGAGATAAGGAGGCATTATGTCACAGAGAGGGTGGAGTCAAAATGAAATGCTCTACCAGAGGAAGTGGTGGCATGTAGGATGGTGGGCAGTTTCAAAAGAACTTGGGACAGGGCAAGGGGGGATGGGTAAACAATGCTGAGCAGTTTCCGAGGGTGAGGGGGGAATGGGGTTGGGGCAGCTGCAGTATAGGGGTGCTAGCTGTGAATTCAAGCAGACTTGATAGATCATGAGGCCTGTTTCTGCTGGCAGGTTTCATATGTTTGTATGCTTGTAACAACACACACACCCTGCTGTGCAGTTCTGGAGGCCCAATCTCCGCAAGACATAGACAGGATGGAAGCTGTCCAGAGGAGGGCATTCAAAATGGTGCAGGGTCCTGCACCAGAAGACAGATGAAGAGAGACAAAGGAGCTTAATGTATAGCCTCGAGAAAGGAGGAGAGGGGGGACAAGATAGAAATTTCAAGTACCTCAATGGAATCAACAAAGTCCAAGAGGTAGCATCTTTCAAAAAAGAGGTGTGCAAGAAACAAGAGGGCTTAATTTGAAGATGGGGGTGGCTCAGAGGTAATTTACAAGTATTTTTTTCACAGAGAGGGTTGTGGATGCATGGAACAGCCTTCCGGAGGAGGTTGTGGAGTCAAAATCAGTGGTGGAATTCAAGCATGCATGGGACAGTCATAAGGCCATTCTAGGGGGTGGGGGTAGGAAGAAGTAGGCTGCTGGTTAACTAGGATCTGCAGCTTATCCAGTAGGTAGGGAAATGGGCAGACCGGGTGGGCCAAGCGGTTCTTATCTGCCATCAAATTCTATGTTTCTATGTTAACCACAATAATACATTTTAGGGTGTGTGTAGTAGTGAGATTTACTCACTTCTCATGTGGTTAAAGTCCCACAGCTGCACTTCATGACACACCATACAAGACAAGGGTAAATCCCACAACAACACACACCCTGCAATGCATTACTGTAATCACACTAATACACTTAGGTATATTAGACCTGTTACTGGAAGGTGGGGAACAGGTCAGGGATGTAAGGGTGGAGGAACCCCTGGCAAGCAGTGACCACTGCACAGTGTGGTTTTCAATCAACCTGGGTAGGGAGGTAGCCACTATAAAAACTAGTATCCTGTACTTCAAAAGGGCAGACTTTGGCAGGATGGGAAACATACTGGAAAGTCATCTGGCAAGCATCCGCCCAGAAATGGACACAGAACAAAAATGGACAGTCATCAAGACAGGACTGGCTGAAGCCACTAAAATTTGTGTTAAGAGCCAGAGCAAGAAAGCCAGGACCAAGAAACCCAGTTGGATGAGAAGAGAGGTAGTGGAGAAGGTGAAGGAAAAGAGGAATGCATTTTGGACCTACAAGTGATCCAACAGGGCAGCAGACAAAGAAGAATATGTGAAGAAATCCAGAGAAGTGAGCAGAGTGGTAAGGGCAGCAAAGGTGGCTAGGGAACGGAGGTTAGCGCAGGGTATCAAAGGAGGGGAAAAAACTACTCACCTTAGTAATATTGTTTCATCCAGTATATTCTTCTATATTCATAACTGTATACAGTCTGCCTCCTAAGTAGAACTGCCCAGAGGAAATGGAACTATATGCAAATGATAGAACCTATCATTGCTCGAGACACATATTCAAACTGTTGCCCCATAGATACATACATAGATACATAGACAGTGTCGGCAGATAAGGCCTATGGCCCACCAGTCTGCCTGTTAAGTTTGTAAGTTCAGTTTATGTTTTCCAGGAAGTCTGTTTGCCCCTACCCCTGACCTCCAGAATTCCTTTAGGTCTATCCCATGCATTCTTAAATCCCATGATTGTTTCAGCCCCCACCACTTCCTCTGGCAGGGTGTTCCACTTGTCCACCACACCCGTTCTGTGAAGAAATTCTTCCTCACGCTTCTCTGAATTGTCCTCCTCCAACTTCATCCCATGCCCTCTAGTCCTGGAACATCTTTTCACTTAAAATAGTGCATTTCCTGCACCCTGTTCCTCCCTGTAAGATACTTGTATGTCTCTATCATATCCCTCTCCTCCTCTCCTCCAGGGAGTACATGTTCAGTGCCTTCAACCTGTCCTCATAGGACTTGTGATGCAATCCATGCACCATCTTTGTTGTCCTCCTCTGAACCTTCTCTACTCCTGTTCTATGTCACGTAGGTAAGGTCTCCAGAACTGCACAGTGCACGCCCAGGTGCGGCCTCACTAGTGTCTTGTATAGTGGAATTATGACCTCCCTTTTCCTGCTGGTGATGCCCCTGCCTATGCATCCCAGAATCCTACTTGCTTTACCTGCTGCCTTGTCACACTGTTTCTGCCTTGAGGTCATCAGAGATGATAACTCCAAGATCCTTCCTGTTTGGTGCATGCTATATCCTCACCCCCAACTGATATATTGTGCCAGGGTTTTTGTGCCCCATATGCATTATCTTGCACTTCCTTGCATTGAATTTCAACTGCCAAACCCTGACCATTCTTCAAGTTTCTGCAGGTCCTTCTCATTCTGTCTACACCCTCTGGTGTGTCTACTGTGTTACAGAGCTTTGTGTCATCAGCGAACAGTGAAATTCTGCCTTCTAGGTCCTGTGCAATGTCACTGATGAAGATATTGAATAGTACCGGTCCCAGCACTGATCCCTGTGGTACCCCACTGGTCACTCTTCCCTCTGTGGAGTGACAGCCATTTACCACGACCCTCTGTGTCCTGCTGCCCAGCCAGTTACCTGCCCACCGCACTACTATCCTGCCCACACCCATATTCCCCAGTTTGTGCAATAGTCTTCTATGTGGCACAGTGTCAGAGGCCTTGCTGAAGTCCAGATAGGCCATGTCCACTGCCCTCCCCTGATCCACCTCCCTAGTCACCCAGTCAAAAAAGTCAATGAGGTTGGTCTGACATGACCTTCCCCTGGTGAAACCATGCTGCCTTGGGTCCTGTAGTCCATTGACAACCAGATGTTCCACCAATTCTCCTTCAGTAGTGCTTCCATGATCTTCCCACTACTGAGGGTGAGGCTGACTGGTCTGTAGTTCCCCGCTTCCTCTTGTTCCCACTTTTGTATAAGGGACCATATCTGCTATCCTCCAGTCTTTGGGTACTCCCTGTTCTCTAGTGACGGCTAAACAGGATAGCAAGAGGTTCAGCCACCACCTCTTATAGTTCTTGCTGATCCTGGGTGCACCTCATCTGGCCCCATTGCTTTATCAACTCTTATTACTTCCAGTTCCTTCAGGACCCTTTCTCGTAAAGGGACTTGTGTCCATTTCTGCACCATTCTCATCCCTTGTACTCCATTCAGACCCATTACCATCCTCTTCCTCAGTAAAGACTGAGCAGAAATACCTGTTCAATATGTCAGCTTTACTGTTGTCATCCTCCACACAGCCCCCATCCTCCCCCTTCAGTCTCACTATCCCTCCCTTTGCCTTTCTTTTCACTTATGTACCTGTAAAGGTTTTGTCCTCTACCCACTGATTTTGCAATGTGTTCTGTCTGAGCTTTGACTTCCTTACTGACCTCCTGCCTCCTTTTGCTTCTCCTGGTACTTCTCCTATCCACTTCTGCCTGTGTCTTTTGTATTGCCTGAATGCAATCTTTTTGGCTTACTTTCTTTTCTACCTCTTTGAAACCATAATGGTCTCCTCTTCCTTTCCTTTTGCTAACCTGCTTAATACATAATTCTGTTGTTCTTGTAACTCCTATTTTAAATACTTCCCACTGTTCCGCAACCCTGATTCCGCCCCATTCCCCTAATGCCTCTTTTTCAAGTATCTCCCATTTTCTCAAAGTTTGCCCCCTAAAATCCAGGATACGTGTTTTGTGTGGTTTGGCTCTGCTCTTTCTGTGATTTCAAACCACAGTGACTGGTGGTCACTGTTCAGGTGCTCCCCCACTCTTACCCCCATCACACTGTCCCTGTTTGTGAGCACAAGGTCCAGTATTGCCTTCTGCCAAGTTGGTTCCATGACCAGTTGCTTGAGGAAGGCACCCTGAAGGGATTCCAGGATAAATCTGCTCCTAGTTGATGCTGCTGCTGGGATACTCCATCTACTGCAATGTTCCATTAATGCCTCAGATTTCGGTAACAGCCTACAAAGCAGAAGTACTACTTACCTACCTAAAGCTACCTTTGAATACGTGAAGGAACTAACTCCTTTAAACCAAATATGAACCCTGGTGGCTATTTAACTACAATCCAAAACAGATACGTTTTTATCCTGGAAACACAGGTAACCAAAGAATAAGAGTGAAATCCCACCAAAGTTAAAATGTACTTCAAGTAATGTGCATACTTATGGGAATCCAAAATAAAATCAGTAGGCATGCTGAGGCTCTGGTTCTGGTAGGGAAGGCAGGGTGGGAGAGTTATGAATATAGAAGAATGCACTGGAAGAAATAATATTACTAAAGTGAGTAATTTTTTCTTCTAACCCCATGTATTCTTCTATATTCATAACTGTATGCAGACTTCAAAGCCGTACCTTTGGAGGTGGGCAGAGAACCTACTTAGGAAAGAGGTTCTGCAGGACTGCTGTTCCAAATCTAGCATCACTTCTGGACAGTATGTCCGGACTGTAATGTTTAGTGAAAGTATGTACTGCCCTCCATATGGCAACTTTGCATATGTCCAGTAGGAGGACATCCCTTGAAGCTGCTATGGAAGCAGCTGCTCCCCAGTTGAGTGGGCCCTAAGTCCTGACGGGACCTGTCTGCCTGCTTTTCATAGCAGAACTATGCAGCTGACTATCCAGCGAGAGATTGACCTCTTGGTAGCTGGTGTACCTTTTACATCTCCATAGGTAAGGACTAACTGTTGTTTAGCCTCCCTATGATCTTCAGTGTAAGATATGTAATAGCTTGGAGCTCTCTTTACATTAAGACTGTGGAGTCAATGTTCACCTGAGGTAGAATGCTCAGAGAAAAACACTAGTAGAGTAATAGATTGATTCAAATGAAAATCTGACGCCTTGGGGAGGAATTTTCTCAGTCAATCAATCAAGTCTTTATTTAACCAGGTGTTCATCATTGAGCAGAAGCTCATTTGCAAGATGGACCTGGGTGGAGCATGAACAATTGTATATACAGGTCAACACAGGTATTTACAAGGCAATACAGATAATACTGTTTACAGAGAGGAAGAAAAAGAAGTTCATATGTACATAGAATTATACAGATATTGTACAGATTACAGGGTATTTACATACATAGAAGTGTCTATAGGAAGATAAAGCAGGTTATCTAAGGTTGCAGGAGGAAGTAACGAAGAAAAAATATATATACACCAGGTAGAGGCGAAGGTGGGGGGGAAGGGAGGGAGGTAGGGGAGAAAGGCTAGGAGGGCACGGTGCACAGAGAGGAGTTGGTAAAATGGGATGTAGAGAAGGTGGATGGAGAACGGAGGATGTGTGAGCCCTGGGATTGGAATGCAGAAGCACGGGCATGGTAGGATGTCACAACCCGGGGTAGTGAACCCTATTCGAGGTTGGAAAGGAAGGATAAGGTGATGGACGGCCTAGTGTTGATAAGACAGGGGATAGAGAGAGAACAATTAGGCTTGTGAGGAGCAAGCTGGGGGTCAGTACTTAAAATTGGGTCTAGGCATGGCTATATACCAGTGCAGACACCGGTACTGGGTCTGAGTGGGTGAAGCCGTTACATACTTCTATGATTGTATGGAAATAAAGCATCTTGAAGGCATTCATACTGATTAGAGTGCTTAATTTGAAGTTTTTTTGTAGATCGTTCCATAAGGTAGGTAGCACGAAGCTTATGGTTGCCCTGCCGAAGTGGGATTTTGCTTTGGGTACTTTAAGTATAATAGCTGAGTAACTTCTTAACGTGTATTTCCCAATTATACTCAGGGGAAGACAGCAGGAGATATAGTAAGGCAACTTATTAGAAATGGCTCTATAGGTACAGAGAGCGTCGTTTCTGTGATGCCTGAACTTTAGTGTTGTCCACCCCACTGACACATATAGGGTGCAGTGGTGCATGTCGAAGGGAAGTCCCATTATAAACCTCAGTGCTCGATAGTAGAGTGTGTCCAGTTTAGCCATGTAAGAGTTGGGGCATTGGCTGTAGAGGAAATCAGCGTAATCAACCAATGAGAGCAAAACGGATTGGACCAGTTGTTTCTTGGCATCTCTGGTGAGAAATTGGTTGATTCTAAAAAACAGGCCAATCCTTTGTCAAGTAGTTTAGCAAGTCCTCGATATGTTCAATGAGCGAGTCTTTGGTCTATCCAACTCCCAGATACTTGAATTTTGTAACAAATTCTAGTTTTTCACTTAGAACTGTGGTAATTTGGGGAACTGTCCCACTGGACACAGGGTTAGCTGTACGGATAAAATGGGAGAGGACCATCACTTTAGTTTTTTTGGCTTAAAGGAGTAGCTTTTTTGGGAGGAGTTGGCTTTGCAAAAGGTTGAATTCTGACTGTAGGTCATTGCAAGTAGCTTCAGGGGTTGGGCGACTCACGTAGAGAACTATATTATCTGCAAACAGATGGATGTTGGCTTCTTTTATACAGTAGTCGATGTTAATATAGATTGCAAAACGTAAGGGCCCTAATATAGAACCTTGAGGTACCCCTCTTTGCCGAGTTTTTAAGGGGGACAGGCCTCCTTCGGCTTTAACTTGTTGAAGGCGCCCAGTAAGATAGTCAGTAAACTAGCATAAAGAGGAGGGGTCCACACCTATGGATTGAAGGGAGGAGAGGAGAGGAGCAGACTATGGTCAACGGTGTCGAAAGCCTTGCTTAGATCAAGGAAAACAGCACAAATAAAGTTTTTGCTCTCAAGATTATGCTGCCAGTCATTAGTAACTTTGGCAAGGGCTGAGATAATGCTATGTTTAGCTCTGAATCCGGACTGCATAGGATTTAGCAGTTCCCTAGACTCAAGGTGAGCCCTCAGCTGTGCATTTACAATTTTCTCTAGGAGCTTGGACAGGACTGGAAGGAGAGAAATTGGCCTGTAGATATTGAGATCACCAGGGTCATCTGATCTGAACAGTGGTATGACATGTGCTGTCTTCCATATAGGTAGTAAGGTGCCCTGAGACAGGGATAAGTTAAAAGGTGGGTGACATTGCTAGTATGTGGTAGGCAATTTTTAGGAAGTAAGGGTCAAGGATGTCAGCCCAAGCACTTTTTCTAGTATCCAAATGAAGCAAAAAGTCCTCTACCTCTTTCAGTGAGGCAGGTTGAAGCGAGAAAGGCGGCAAAGCTATCGGAGTTTCAGGCAGTTGGCTGGCAGTCTGGGAGCGAAGTATGTTTGCAGGGGACTTATCAAATGCCATGCCTATGATGGCAAAGTGGTTATTGAATGTGTCAAGTATTTCCATCTTTTCAGTTATAGTTGAGTTGCCAGAGGTAATCTTGGTTGGGAGTGAATTTCCTGGGGAGTGGCCAAGCAGATCGTTGATTGTGTTCCAGAGCTTGAGTGGGCTTTTTGTGGCAGAGTCAAGTTCAGATTTGAAGGTGGCTTTCGATCCTCTGATTGTTTTGGTACATAAATTGCGCAGTCTCCTGAACTGGTTCCAGTCCTCTGCAGTGTTCAGTCTGTGCGCTTTTTTCCAGAGCTTATCCCTTTCTAGAAGCAAGGACTTGATCCAAGGGGTGAATCATTTACAGGTTTTGGTCCTAGTTCCAATTTTAATCAGGGGAGCATACTTATTAGGTAGTAATTTTGTATCCAGTTATTTAAATATTAAATCTGGTGTACCCCAGGGGTCTGTACTAGGACCCACCCTATTCAATATAATATACAAATGGTGTTGGATATCTGATGGATGAGGTCTGGCATCATTTGTATGCAGATGACACAGTATTGTATCTTGAAGGGAAATATGTGGCACGTATGCAGGAAAAATTACAGAAATATTTCAGTATATTACAAATATATTTTTCAGAACATGGTTTGGTTTTAAATCCATGAAAGTCACAGGTAATGTTGTTTTCAAATAAAAAAGTACCTGTGGATTTGGATATTGAGACACTGGATGGGTGTAGCCTGGCCTCTGTGGACTGCTATAAATACTTGGGAGTCTGGTTGGACTCTCATTGTAGTTGGGATTTTCATATTGATAACTTGATACAAAAACTGAGTAAAAAGTTGGGGGCATTGTATAAACATAGAAATTGTCTTTCATTCGATGCTAGGTTAAAGATTGTGAATTCAATGATAATTCCACATATTGATTATGGCGATGTCGTATATAAAGGGGCAGCTAGTGGCAGTTTGGAAAAGCTTGATGTTATCTATAATAGATATGTGCATTTTGTTTTGGACACACCTTGGAAAACACACCATTGCACCCTTTACAGGAACTTAAATTGGATATCCTTGACAGAACTACGAAATATGCATGTGCAGTGGTTAATCCATCACTGTTATTTAAAAAACACCAGGATATCTAGCAGAGTTCCTGGAGGAGTGGAATGTTAAGGAAGGGTTGAGATCTGCAGGGGAAATAAAATTTAGGGTACCATTTATGAGAACAGTGAGGGGCCAACATTGTTATGTATATGAGGGTCCAAAATTGTGGAACTTATTGCCAGGACATCTGAGGTTATGTACAAATAAAATATCTTGGAATGTAATAAGATCATGGCTTGTAAAGGAAGCAATGTCCTTAAAAACTTGTTGTATTTGAGATATTTGCATATATGATATATTGTTGTAACTTTTATTTTTTTCCTTTCCTTGTCTATGTATGTATTGTGTTGCATGTGTGTATAATGTATGTATTTGTATTTTCTTAAAAATGAAACTGATGTTCTCTATACAGTTGGACCCCATTGTAAATTAGCTGATGCTAAATTGGGTTTTATCCTGTTTCTGATATCAGAAATAAACTTTTTATTACTACTACTATTATGGGCCCTTGACAGAATGTTGTGGAAGATATTGTAAGCTGACTTAATAATGTTGGCCAGATAGAAATCTTGCTACTGAGGGGAATACTTAAGCTCGTTTAGGTAGGCATGTTCATTGAAGTTGTGCTTGGATCTCTTCATAGAGAACTTGCTGATGGGTGCTGGGTTGTTGGTGGATCTTACTCCCGCAATAAAACAATGGTCGCTGGTGTCTGACAAGAAGACATCAGCGTGGGAGACATATGAGGTTTGCTCATGATTAGCACATCCAAAAGTGTATTTTTACTGGGATTCTTCACGCTTGGGCATGTTGATTCAGTAATAAGTTGGCCAGCCTATGTTTCATCACAGAAGGATGCAAGCAGCAGTGCTAGAGAGCCAGTCAAAGTTGAGTTCTCCTAAAATAATAGTTTCTGGCAGCCCTGTCCCAGCTTGTCACTTGGATATGACACAAGCTTGTAGGCCAGCAGACGGTGGTCTGTAGCATCCTACTATGCAGAGTGCAGTAGTCTGTGTAATTTCCACTTTGAGAATTAGGCACTCAAATTCAATGGCAACAGATGCTGAGGATAAGCAGAAGGCAGAAAATTGTCTTTAATGTAGATACTCTACTCCTCCTCTGGCATGCCTATCAGCTCTGAACAAGGCATAGTTGGGGATGTTTACTTCTATCAGTGGTGTTGGGTCTAAGCCAAGTTTCGGAAATCACAAGTATGTCAGGAGAGGTATGATTACCCAGGTTTGTATTAAGGTTATCTTTTTAAGGAGGCTACATACGTTAATGTGCAAGAAGCTTATTCCTTTTAAATTTGCTAGTTCTGCTGGCGAAGCAATAGCTTCTGAGGAGCCAGGATTGAGTTCTACGTTGCCTGAACATAGCAGGAGGATAAGTAGGATTTTTATAAGAGCGCTAATTATAAGCTTGTAATTCCTGCCTTCCTCTTGTCTAGTAGATCTGATGTTTTTAGGGAGTGGAAAGTAGCCACCATAGAAGAGCTACTCTGTTGTAGCAAGAGCTAGTACCCTACCACAATAGGTGGGAGGAGATAGAAGTCTATGTGGTGGGAGGTGGGCCTTGTGGTGGGGAGTGTTATAAGTACTACTGGTATGTGTGGTCAAAGAGCAGGGTTTGAGGTATTGGTACTTGGAATCACGGAGGCAATTAAAGGATAAGTTGCCATTGGTATACAGCACAGTTGCGCCTTGTAGACCAAACATGATGGTAGTTCAGGTGTCCAATGCTGGGCAGCTGGTATCAGCAGAAGAGGCAGTATAAGGAGCCATATAGGGCCTGACATGATGGTACCTCAAAAAGGAGCCACCCAATTAGCCCAGTGGCCAGTTGGGTTGCTGGACTAATGCAGCTTATCAGTAGCTTTCCGATCCAGGTCGACCCAGATTTGATAGCATTAAAAATATTTAGTGGTGAAGGCACAGCCAAGGAGAGCCTATGCATTTTAGTAAGGTGAGGACCTGAGAATTGGATTCCGTAGGCTGGACAGAGAAGAGGGGGATCATGAGCTAAGTCTCTACTGGTGGGACACTGCACCAGGGGACATGGACTAATATTTTGGTGGGAGCTACTGTATTTAATAATCAGCGGAGCTGGGGAGGGGGGTGGTCAAAAAAGTTGTGGCAGTTGCCGTACCTTGTAGGGTCTTGGGTCCTTGTCTGCAGTGTTGAGCGTCAGCTAGAGGGGCGCCGACTAAAGGTAGCCGGGAATCCCGCAGCTTAGGAGCTGGGAGCCTGGGTGGCAGTTCCTCAGCTGAGGGGGAGAAGGAGAGTGAGGATTAATAAAGGGGATTCACATAAAGGGTTAGACAGAACAGCAGGGAGTCCAAAATTTGCAGAACAAAAGGACATGTATTACTTTGGCGCCCAAAAGTGTCTCGGCCAGTGCATGTATGCAGAAAAGGGCTGTAAAACACTAGATTTCTTTCCCAAACCACAATTCAAATCCTTTCAATTACAGACTGCAATACACTTCAGCTTTTTAACATTTGTCCCAACATAAACATTTTTAGGGTTTAAAATCAAAGAGCAGAAGCCGGCTTTCACCAGGGACCAATCAGAGCATGGTCTGAGAGGGCACTGCAATCCGGGTTGTATTGCGGCAGTTGCCGCACCTTGTAGAGCCTTGGGTCCGTGTCTGCAGTCTTCATGCATCAGCTGAGGGGCGCTTGACTGCCCGGTAGCTGAGAATCCCAGAGCTTAGGAGTTGGGAGCCTGGGTGGCAGTTCCTCGGCTGAGGGAGAGAAGGAGAGTGAGGATTAATAAAGGGGATTCACACAAAGGGTCAGACAGAACAGCAGGGAGTCCAAAATTTGCAGAACAAAAGGACGTGTATGGTACCAGTAATGCCAAAAGAGATAGTGAGGAGTAGTAGTAGACGGTTGCACCCCATGGTAGTTTGTTTGGTGTTACTGGCCTGCTTAGCTGCTAGCTGGTTTATTGTTGAAAGGGTATATAGTTGAATTAGGGTGAGGTCCCTAACAATAGGGCAGGTAGAGCAGTAATTGAGAGGAGTTAGATGGAGTGGCTGGAGAAAAGGTTGAGAGCAAATGTGTGATCCTGTGGGTGGGACTGCTTTAAAAAGGGGTGATGAGAAAGTGGGTCAAGTCAGGTATTGAAGACAGGGAGGCCAGTAGCATGAAAATGTGCAGCAGTGGAGTGACCAATCAGCTGCTAGGTTGAGGAAGGGGCGGAGTAAGGGTCCATTTAATACTGTGAGAGGAGGAGGAGGGGGGGGTGGGCAAAAACATACAGTCACAGCACAGAAAGAGATTTCCTGAGATCAGGAAGCGCAGGCATTGGAAAATCAGCCAAGGAGTAAAGCTGCCAGTCAGTGCTTGCTTCCTCCACTGGGCATCCAGTCAAAACAGTGGCATTCAAAACCATGAGTTTCAGAGGTCTGGTGCGTACTCGAATCTGTCTGGGGGTCAGTCAGGTGGTCTGTTCGCTGTGGTCTGCTTGGAGAGAGCCAGGGCCACAGGAGCAGCTTGGAAAGCCAGCAGATGGGCTGTCTGTGGAACAAGGGGGGAAAGACAGAGGATTAAATACAGCTAGAGTACAATAGCAAGCTCAGGGGGCAGGCAATGGGGAAGGACAAAGCATGAGGTAAAGAGGTAGTAATTGCAGGGCAATTATGTAGAGCTAGAAGAGGAGTTAATAGGGGGGTCTGTGCTTTGCCACTGGGACATCTGAGGAAGACAGCAGCAGCAGGGGGTGTAAGGTAAGGGTTTGTAGGTAAGGCAGAAAATAAAGTAAGCTGTTTAGAGAGCTAGCATTACAAGTGGGGCAGAGAAATTAACAATTAGCAGACTGACCAGTGTGGGGAAGAGGCAGAGTTTGTCAGTAGGGCAGAAATGGAAAACTGCAGCAGTCTTGCTCAGAAGCTAGGTCAAGCAGTCAAACATCGGCTACTATATAGTACAGTTTGTCCAGCACTAGACTGCACAGTACTAAGTAGCACTGAGAGACTAGACTAGTGGCTTGTAATAGACTAGCTAAGCTGGCAGGTAAAGTAAGACCCATTGATGCATAACATATGTAGATTACATTAACAAAATTCAGTCCAGAACACAGCACAGAAAGAGATTTCCCTGAGATCAGGAAGTTCCAGGCGTTGGAAAATCAGCTAAGGAGTAAAGCTGTCAATCAGTGCCTGGCTCCTCCACTGGGCATCCAGTCAAAACAGTGGCATTCAAAACCACGAGTTTCGGAGGTCTGGTGCGTACCTGAATCTGTCCGGGGGTCAGTCAGGTGGTCTGTTCGCTGTGGCCTACTTGGAGAGAGCCAGGGCCACAGAAGCAGCTTGGGAAGCCCGCAGATGGGCTGTCTGTGGAACAAGGAGGGAAAGACAGAGGATTAAATACAGCTAGAATACAATAGCAAGCTCAGTGGGGGACAGGCAATGGGGAAGGACAAAGCATGAAGTACAGAGGTGGTAATTGCAGGGCAATTATTTAGAGCTAGAAGAGGAGTTAATATGGGGGTGGGTCTCTGCTTTGGCACCGGAACGTCTGAGGTGGACAGCGCAGCAGGGGGTGTAAGGGAAGGGTTTGTAGCTAAGGCAGAGAAGAAAGTAAGGTGTTTAGAGAGACAGCATTACAAGTGGAGCATGAAATTAATAATTAGCAGAGTGACCAGTGTGGGGAAGGGGCATAGTTTGTCAGTAGGGCAGAAATGGAAAACTGCAGCAGTCTTGCTCAGTAGCTAGGTCAAGCAGCCAAACATCAGCTACTATACAATACAGTTTGTCCAGCACTAGACTGCACAGTACTAAGTAACACTGAGAGGCTAGACTAGTGGCTTGTATTAGACTAGCTAAGCTGGCAGGTAAAGTAAGACCAATTGATGCATAACATATGTAGATTACATTAACAAAAATTCAGTCCAGAACACAGCACAGGAAGAGATTTCCCTGCGATCAGGAAGTTCCAGGCATTGGAAAATCAGCCAAGGAGTAAAGCTGTCAATCAGTGCCTGCTTCCTCTACTGGGCATCCAGTCAAAACAGTGGCATTCAAAACCACGAGTTTCGGAGGTCCGGTGCGTACCTGAATCTGTCCGGGGGTCAGTCGGGTGGTCTGTTAGCTGTGGCCTGCTCGAGAGAGAGCCAAGGCCACAGGAGCAGCTTGGGAAGCCCGCAGATGGGCTGTCTGATTCTGTCTGCGGGTCAGTCGGGTGGTCTGTTAGCTGTGGCCTGCTCGGAGTGAGCCAAGGCCACAGGAGCAGCTTGGGAAGCCCGCAGATTCTGAGTGCCACTTTATCATTGTGAAAAGACAAATAGTCCTTTTCTATGCATGGAGCCTGAAGCTCACTTATTCTTCTACCAGAAGTCATAGCCACTAAAAATATAGCTTTCCATGTAACATACTGGGGGTGAGCTGAAGACATAGGTTCGGAAGATGACCTCATAAATTGAGTGATACAAATGTTCAAGTCCCACCTCAAGGTCAGGTTCCCTAATGGGTGGGTATGTGTGACACAGACCTTTGAAAAAACTTCTTAAAAATAGGACCAGCTGCTATAGAGGTGGTTCTACCCACCGAAATTTGAGCAGAGATAGATGCCAGGTGAACTCTTAGGGGAGTATGCTTAAGGCCCTGATCATGCATGAAAGTAAGATATTCAAGGAGGGTCAAAATTCCTACTGAAGCAGGTTCGATGCTGTGCAGGTTGCACCAAGAGAAAAATATTTTCCATTTAACTGAATAGGTTTTCTTAGTAGAGGATTTTCTATACCACTTAAGTATGTGCAAAACTGCTTGTATGAGATTCAGATTTGTAAATTTGTCTTCAAGAGCCAAGCTTTGAGACTGAGGAGCTGAGGCTGGGGTACCCTTATTTTGCCTTGGTGGGAGGTCAAAGTTGTGCCTCTGAGGAAGATGTTTCGGTCTGGATGCCGACATGGATAACAGGAGAGGGTACCAATGCTGTCTGGGCCAGTCTGGGGCAATGAGGATCATTGAAGCAGACTGGGACCTGAGCTTGATCAGGACTCTGAGAATGAGAGAGAAGGGAGGAAAAGCATACAGGCTTCTTCCTGACCAGTCCAGTACCATGGCATCCACTGGGATTGTGCCCCTGGCTGGAGGCCTGCAACAAAACAGTGGTCATTTGTGGTTCTCTTGAGAGGCCAAGAGGTCTACTTCTGGGGTATCCCACCTTCTAAATAATGAATTTACCACTTGTGTGTCCAAGGACCACTCGTGGTAGCCCTGTCTAATTCTGCTGAGGGCATCGGCTAGAATGTTGTCCTTCCCTGGGACATGGACAGCTTGCAGAATTGTTTTTATACAGTATGCCAGATCCCACAGTTTCATGGCCTCTGAGCACAGTGAATCTAATTGTGTACCTCCCTGCTTGTTTATATAGTACATTGTTGTGGTATTGTCTGTTCTGACTTGTACCACCTTGCCTTGCACCAAATGAGCAAATGCATTGAGAGCTAGAAGTACAGGTAGAAGCTCTAGGAGATTTATGTGAAGAAGGGATTCTGTCCTGGACCAAATCCCATGGATGGCGTGCTCGCCCATGTGGGCATCCCATCCCAATAGAAAAGCATCTGTTGCAAGAATAAAGGAGGGGTTTTCCTTTTGGAAAGGGACCCCTTGCCTTAAGTCATCTGAATTTTTCCACTACTGTAAGGCTTGAATAACGGCCTCTGTTACTGGGATGGGTTTTTACATTTTGTCTCTTCTGTGTGACAAATGAGACCTGAGGTGAGACTGCAAGTCTCTCATTCTGTATCTTGCCTCTGAAACAATACCTGTTGCTGCAGCTATATGACCCAGAATCTGCATATAGTGTCTTGTTTGGCATGGCTAGTTTTGTTTGAAAGAAGCAGTCAGGTCAAAAATACTTGTCACCCTGTCCTGAGGGAGGAAATCTCTTCCCTGAGTTGTATCTAGCTCTGCTCCTATGAATTGAAGCACCTGAACAGGGGTAAGAACAGACTTTTCCTGATTTATCAGAAATCTTCGGGATTACAGGAGATGCACTGCTGATTGCAGGTGCTCCGAGACCTGCTGTGTGGACTTTCCCACAACCAGACAATTGTCCAGATAAGGGAACACTAGAATACCACACCTTCTTAGACATGCCACTACTACAGCTAGGCACTTATTGAATACCCTGAGTGCTGAAGTCAGACCGAAGAGAAGGGAAGTGAACTGGCAATGGCCTGAAAGGAACCTTAACCTAAGATGCTTTCTGTAAGACTGCCTTATTGGGATGTGAAAATAGGCATCCCTTAAATCTAAGACTGCCAACCAGTCCCCCTGCTGGATAACTGGTAGTATGGACAACAGGATGACCATCTTGAACCTTGATTTCATTAGAACTTTGTTGAGAGATTTGAGATCCAGACTGGGTTGCCACTCCCCATTTTTCTTTTTGGTCAGAAAGTAACGGGAATAGAAACCCCTTCCCCTGAGATGCACTGGTACAGGTTCCACTGCTTTCATGTGGACCAATTCCTGCACCTCCTTTTGCAAGAGTTTGCCCTCCATGAGGGAAGCTGGCTTGAAGATTCTTGATTTTAGAGAAGAAAGGGATTTGAAGCATAGGGACAAACCCTGACTTACCACCTCCAAAGGCCACTTGTCTGTGGTGATGGAAACCCAAGTATGGAGGATGTAAGTCAGTCTGCCACCTACTGGTACTGGGAGGTGACCTTGACCAATTGGTCAGGGGTTTTGTTTTGGGGGTGCCTGAGCTTGGACAGATTGGGAGCCCCTTCTGGAACCCCTCATGCCTCTAGACCTGAAGTACCCAGTCTGCTGTGGGTAGTGCTGTTGCTGGAAAACAGCTTGGCCCTGATAAAAAGGCCTCCCATAAGAGGATCCTCCCCTGCCTCCCATTCCATAAGGCCTATAGGAAGGGGTAGGCCTGTCCCTGGAAGAGTTACTCTTGTAGGTGGTCTTGTATTTATCCACCTTTTTCATTTAATCCTCAGTGTGCTTACCAAGCATGGAGTTGTTCTCCACAGAAAAATCCATGGCCTTGGCCTAGGTATCCTGAGTGAGATTAGTGGCTCTAAGCCATGCCAGGCTTTGTAGAGCCACTGTCAGAGCCATCCACCTGGCAGCATTGTCACTAGCATCAGCTGCCATCTGGAACTGATATTCAGCAGCTTCCAGACCAAATCTAGCTGTCTCTGCCAGATCGTCAGAGGGGGCGAGGGGTCCTTCTTTGACATAGCCAGTACTGATTGCCACAGTATTTTCTGATACTGTGCTGCATATGCCTGGTAATTAGCCTGCCTCACACCTAAGGAAGCAGCTAAATAACCCTTCTTAGACATACCGTCTTTTTTTCTGGAATCCTTCTCAGGAGGGTGGTAAGAGAGAGGGACACTTGCCTTTTCACAGGGTGCCTGTTGGCCTTCCCTTGATGGTCAGGATGGGACTATAAGAACTCTGCACCTTCTCTGTCCAATCTGGTATTTCTTATCAGACTTCCTATCTGTAGGGGGAACAGAATTAGGAGTCTGTAAAATCTTTAGCAAGTCTTTTTTAAAAAACTTGTTAGTTGGCAGGAACACCTTTTTTGTGGGTGTTAAACCCATCATTTTCAAATATTTGGCCTCCTCCTCCTCATCATCAACCACTTAAGTGGTAGCCAAATCCAAGACGTCCACTATTTTTCTCACAAAAGAAAAGTGAGATGAAAAATCCTCAGGTTGAGGAGGAGAACCGAACTCCTGCTCAGGTGAGATTTCAGGCTCTATGGGCTCATCCTATTCAGGATCCATCTCACCATAATTGTCACACTCAGGCTCCTGTGGTTCAGGAACAGCAGCTGGAGCAGAAGGCCTTGGAGAAGCAGGTTGAACAGGCAAGATACCCTGTACAGCCTGTAAAACTCTCAGCCTGAGCTATCTCCGCTGCAGATAGCAGGCTGTGAGACACAGTAGAAACCCCTTGAGGTGCAGGAGCCTGGGGTTTTAAGTGTTTGGTTTTCCTTGGATTTCCTGGAGAGGGCCAGACCATTCCCCCTTTTCAAAGTGCCAGAAACACCCTTATCAGGGGTGGTAACAGCAGGCAAAGCGGTTTCACCCGCATTTTTGGATGGCCGGTTGGAGCCTGATCACCACTGTCCACTTTTTTTCTCAGCCTTTCCATTCTTTTCTCAATAGTTTTTTGAGGAAAGGACTTACATATGGCACAGTCTGCTGAAAAATGTTCAGATCCTAAGCAGACTAAACATAAATTGTGTTTGTCAACCTTAGCAAGCACGTCCCCACACTCAATACAATTTTTAAAACCTGGGGGACCAGTCTTTTTCTTTGTTTTTTCTTGTAATTTCATTTCCAGGAGAAAAAACAATAACTGCTTATTAGTATTCAAACTAATGTTTTTGGGATTTTTAAAGGTCAGGAACCAGTTAAGGATCCGAGAAGAACCGATAACTTTTCAAATCGAACCGGTTAGTTGTTCACAGAAACCGAGTATCGGTTCAAAAGAACCGACCTCTCGGTTCTGCAAAATACAAGTAATAAACACAAAAAAATCACAGAATATAAGGTAAAACAATGCTAAACTATGGTGAAAACTCCAGAATTAACTGAGAAAATCTGTTCCTCAGTGGTTATCCCGAACCGTGAGGAACCGAGAAAAAATACAATTTTACCATTAATCTAAAATAAAACAAACTAAAAAGATAGCTAGAACTAAATTAAACAATAAATGAAGGCAGTAGCTTAAATATAGACTTAAAAATACTTATTTAAACTGGAATCAGCACAACCAGTTGAGAGGAAGATCTCCAGGCATCTGACTTGTCAGGCGGAGTGAGAAATCTGAGACGTTAATGGAGCACTGCAGTAGATGAGGGCAGCAGTTTGAATATGTGTCTCGAGCAATGATAGGTTCTATCATTTACATATAGTTCCATTTCTCTCTGGGCAGTTCTACTTAGGAGGCAGACTGCATAAAGTTATGAATGTAGAAGAATACATGGGGTTAGAAAAGGATGTCTTCAGATATATCAGGGAAGAGGAAGAGCAAGGATTAAATTGTTAGGACTAGGAAGGGAAGTGGGGGGGTAGGAAAGGGGCTGAGCTGGCAAAAGTACTTAATGAATACTTCTGTTCAGTCTTCACCAAGGAGAGGGATGGGCCCACACCTGAGAGGAAGGGCGAGGTGGCAGAGGATGGAGGAGAAGCAACCACGGATGTGGAAATCACGGTGGAAAGGGTGAGGGAGGGCCTTAAATCCCTGGAGGTGAACAAGGCGCCTGGCCCAGACGGAGTCCACCCCAGGGTGCTGAGAGAGTTAGCAGAAGTACTGGCAGGGCCACTGGCAGACCTGTTCATTACCTCTTTGAACTTGGGGTACTGCCCAGGGACTGAGGGAAGCACATGTGGTACCTTCCATAAGAGGGCCAAGGATGAACCGGAAACTACAGACTGGTGAGCCTTACTGCATGTGTGGAAACTGATGGAGACAATTCTCAGGTAAGGCTAGTGCAATTTCTAGAGGATAACAATCTCCAGGACAGCAGGCAGCACAGGTTTGTCTCAGGCAGATCTTGCCAGATTAACTTGGTTGATTTTACAACTGGGTTATGAGGGCACTGGACAGGAACATGCAGTGATGTCCTCTCTATCTGGATTTCACAAGGTCTTTGACTCAGTGCCACACGGTAGGCCGACCAGCAAGTTGAAGAGTCTGGGAATAGGAAGAAAATGGTCAGATGGGTCAAGAACTGCTGCAGGGTAGACAGCAGAAGGTAGCAGTGAGGGGAGACATCTGAACCCAGGGCATTAAGCAAGTGGTGTACCACAGGGCTCGGTGTCTGGGACCAGTTCTGTTTAACATTTTCATAGCCGACATAGTAGGGATTAAAGAAGATCAGTCTCTTCACAGATGAGACAAAGATTGTGCAGAAGTAGATGGGGAGGAGGAGCAAAAGTACTTCAGGAGGATTTGATGAAACTGAAGGAATGGTCTCATATTTGCAGCTAGGTTTCAATGCCAAGAAGTGCAAAGTGATGCATTTAGAAGGCAGGAACCCAGGACACAATTACTGACTGAGGTGTCCTGTTAACAAAATCAAGGAGGAGAAGGTTCTGGGAGTGCTGGTAACTAGAGATGAACCACTGTGCTCAGTGCAGGAAGGCAGCAGTGAAAGCAAACAGGATGCTAGGTTGCATAGCTAGGGGGATTACTTCCAGAAGTGGGGAGGTCATCTTGCCCCTGTACAGATCCCTTGTGAGACTGCACCTAGAGTACTACGTGCAGCTCTGGCACACCTACTTGAAAAGGGACATCAAGCTACTGGAGAGGGTACAGTGCAGGGCAAAAAAATGATCCTGGGGTTGGGGGACAGACAATATGAGGAGAGACTGAGCGAGTTCAATATGTATACACTGGAGGAAAGAAGGGAGAGAGGGGATATAATTGAGACCTTCAAGTGCCTGAAGGGTTTGAATAGAGTAGACACCAGGTGTATATTCAGTCTGAAGGGTGGAAGGGAAACCGGGGACACTCCAGAAGTTGGAAGGGCAGGTCAAGAGGGATGGAGGAGGCACTATTTCATAGAAAGGGTGGTGGCAGGGTGGAACACTCTGCCAGAAGTAAGTCGATTGCTGCAGAGTGTTGGTGGCTTCAAGAGGGGTGGGATAGATTTAAAGGGAGGGTGCAAACCAGGAGGGGGCGCGAGATGGGGAGGGCATATGAGGGAGGGGGGCAGCTGCAGTTTAATGGATTGAAATGCTGCACATTCAGGCAGACTAGATAGACAGAATGGCCTGTATCTGCTGGCAATTTCATATGTCCATATGTTAGTACACTTCAAAGAGAGTGTAGTAGTGGGATTTACTCACTTCTTATGTGGTTAAAGTCCCATAGCTGCACCTCATGACACACCACATGAGGCGAGGGTAAATCCCACAACAACACACGCCCTGCTGTGCATTAATATAATCACAATAATACACTTCAGGGTGTGTGTAGTAGTGGGATTTACTCACTTCTCATGTGGTTAAAGTCCCATAGCTGCACCTCATGACACAACACATGAAGCGAAGGTAAACCCCACAACAACATACACCCTGCTGTGCATTAATATACACTTCAGGGGGGTGTAGTAGTGGGATTTACTTACTTCTCATGTGGTTAAAGACCCACAGCTGCACCTCATGAAACAATACACAAGGTGTGGATAAATCCCATGATAACACACACGCTGTCGTGTATTGTTGCTTAAGCATTTTCGGATGAAGAACTAGATTTTAACATTAATGTCTGATAGTATGTTATGCTTTAAATCAGCACTTTTCAGTGTCAGAACTGCAAATTTTAGGAGGGACAGAGGAATGTTTTAAGGAAAAATTAAGGATGTCCCTGAAAAATCAGGGACAGTTGAGAGGTATTTTCTTAACCTACTGTATGTTATTATACTAGCCACAGAGCACATGGTTAATTTATGGACTCCCTCCACCACTCATGGCATGTGACAGGGGGACTGGTATCAGGTGGGGGGGGGCTAAAAGTGCTGTTTAGAGGAAAATCCCAGATGGTGTACCTGGCCTGCACCTCCCTCTGTCCTGTGGATTCTTCATTTCACATGAGGCACATGATGCCAGACCTGAAGTGTAGAGGCAGTGGACATGTGTTCAAATGTCCCTATAGTGGTGGGTAAAAGAAAATAGTATGAACTAGAAGTTTCCATTGTCTCTAAGTAAAACCAGAGGCTTTGTGGTTTACACAACTGTTTACCTCTTACATAAATTTCACCTGGTGTGGGATCTCAGAAGCCATGTGCTCCACAAGAACTGGAGTGGTCTGATTAACAAAAGCCAATGCCATTCTAATTCTGTATCACTCCATGTTTCTAATGGGAAGGTCATTAATAAATATGTAGGGACAGTTTCTAGTCTTTCTGAGCAAGAAGTAGTCCTGCTCAGTATACAAGGGCAAGAGTTCTGGCCCACTGTCAGATAGGACTGGTTCTGGACCTTTTACAGAGTTACAGTATTCTAACAAGCAGAGAAGACTTACTCTGGATTCCAGGTATCAGTAGCAGAAGTGCCTTTGTACATCTGTGCATTGAGAGACTGGCAGAAAAGGTGACTGTTTCAATGAAGATACACAGGCCTGTTTCTGCTGCTGTTTTTCTCTTTTGTTGGAAGTCGGCAGTTTTTCTCTGTGATGGGCCCAGCCTCGTCAGAAGCATGGGTACTAGAGATTCTGGCTCTGGTCTATGCCATAATATTGTTTCTTTGCACATCTCTAGCCCGCCGCTATCCTCCCCATTTATCCCTCCTCCTCCAAGTAAGTTCTATTTCACCCCTACTGCTGTCAAGCAGTTCAAAGACCTCCTACTCACGCTTGACACCAAGAAAAGCACAGGAGATGATCATCTCAAACTATATTTTAAAACATTGGCTTCTACTATCTGGTACTTCCCATTACCCCTCTTTTTAATGTGTCTCTGTCACAAGGGGCTGTTCCACCAATATGGAAAACAGCCCACATTACCCTGCTTTTCAAATCTAGTGACCCTTGTGACCTTAACAATTACAGCCCCATCACGTTGCTACCCAGTCATCAAAAATGCTCGAAAAAATAGTTAATTCCCAGTTTAGAGAATATGTAGATTCCTCTAATATGCTCAACCGGTTGCAATCTGGCTTCAGACCCAATCATAGTACTGTAACTGCTCTTGCCAAACTCACGAATGACTGGTTTACTGTCCTTGATTCCAAGAACTACATACTAACATACTAAAATGCCAGCAGAATAAGCCTAATGGTCTCTTGAGTCTGCTCGATTTTCAGCACCTGTACTGAGGGCCGATTTTGGTGCTCCCCCCCCTTGGGTTATACTGTTCCCAGTCCCAGATGTTCCACCTGTATTGGGCCTGGTCAAATTTACCCTCCCCTGTACCTGTCCCATCCCCTCTTAAACCCATCCACAGTCTCCACCTCTACCAGCTCCCTGGGCAGTGCATTCCATGGATCCACCACCCTTTCAGTGAAATAACATCTCCTCCTCTCCCCTCTGAGCCTGCCCCCTTCCAGCTTACACAAGTGACCTCTTGTTGCCCCACCCTCCTTCCTTTGGAGCACCCTGACTGGGCCTCCTTTATTGATCCCTTTCATTTACTTAAAGACCTCTATCTTGTCCCCCTGTACCTCCTCTTCTCTAGGGTGTACATTTCAAGCTCCGAGCCTCTTCTCATAGGTCCTCTCCCAGGCCCCAGATCATTTTGGTTGTCCTCCTTGGACCCATTCTAGGAGTGTAATGTACCTCTTTAAATGTGGTCTCCAAAACTGTACACAGTACTCAAGGTGTGGCCTAACCAAACAGTTGTACAGTGGAAGGATCACTTCCACCTTTCTGGAGGTAATCCTCTGGGATGCATCCCAGCATCCTATTTGCCCTTGCTGCTACCCTCCTACAGGTCTCTATGTTGTTCATTTTGACATCTACCTCTACCCCAGGTCCCTCTCACCTCCGTGACTTGAATCTGTGTCCTCCCAGGGCATACCCTGGTTTGATTTCTGACTCCATGTGCAGAACCTTGCACTTCCCGCATTGAATTTTAGTTTCCATTTTCCCGACCACCTTTCCAGAGCTTCCAGGTCCTCCTGCATGGCCATCCTCCCTCCTCCCCATCCACCACTGTACCCAGCTTTGAATCATCTGCAAAGAGACTCATCTCACTCCTGATCCCCCACCTGATGTCTGAGATACAGGTGTGGAACAGGAGGGCCCCAGCACTGACCTCTGTGGAACCCCACTAGTAACCTACCTTGGGATGAGGCTAATCCTCCAACCACCACCTTCTGAGTACGCTCAGAGAGCCAATTTCTATCCATCTTAACAACTGTCTCCCTACCCCATTTCCTTCAGCTTAGCTAGCAGGCCACTGTGGGTACCGAATCAAATGCCTTGCTAAAGTCCAGAAAGAGGACGTCCACTGGCCTACCTCTGTCGGGCCCTCGTCACCCAGTCATAGAACTTAACAAGATTTGTCTGACAGATCTTCCTGTGACAAAGTCATGCTGTCTATTGTCCAAGCCCCCAGTTTGCTCCAGTAACCCCCAGCCTTTCTTGACAATCCCTCCATCACCTTGCCGACCCCGATGTCAGGCTAATGGGTCTGTAATTTTCCACCTCCTCTCTTGATCCCCCTTGTGGATCAGCATGACATGGCCACCCTCCAGGCTTGGGCACCCACCAATCAGTCCACAGAGAGATGTTAAAAAGCTGTGCCAGAGGGACTGCCAGGACATCCGCCAGTTCCCTCAGCACCCTGGGATGTATCTCATCTGGCCCAGGTGCTTTCTCTGTCCAAAGGGACCTGAGGGCTTCCCTTACTCTCTCTACTGGGATTTCAGCCTTCATGTCCTCACCCTTTTCACCCTGCACTGCTGGGCCCTCACCTGTCTGTGGTGGCCACTCCCTTTTCCCAGATCCTTCAGGGCCCCTGGTCTCTACCTGTCCCACCCCTTGCTCCGCTTTGCCCCTGTGCCCCTCGCAAAACATAGCCCCTCCACCCCCCAGTAAAAACTGAGGCAAAGTGCTCATTTGGACTTCTGCCTGTTCTCCCTCCCCTGTGCCCAACCATCCCCTATCCTTATCTTGCCTGATCTGCCCCTTACTTTCCTTTTTCCCTATTATCTAAAGAACCCTTGTCCCTCCTCTGGATCCCACTGGCCAAGGACTGCTCCTTTTTGCCTTAGCTGCTCCACCACCCTGGTGACTCTCTTGGCTGTCAGCTCATATTCCTCCTGATCCCTTTCACTCCTTGAGCACTTGAAGTGCCTATAGGCCGCCTTCTTTTCCCTCACCACCTCCTGTACCTCCCGGATCCACCAGCAGGGTTTTCTGACCTTACCAAACTTACGCCTTTCCCTTTCGCAAGATCTGGTAACCTCCTGTATTCCCCTCCTAATGATCTCCACCTGCTGTCAGCATCCATATTCAGCCTTATCCTGTCCAGACGATCTTTAAGGATCCTTCCCATCTCTCTGAAGTCTGCACCCCCAAAAGTCAGTTACTGCTGTCCTTGTTTGGCTTTCCTCTCCCCCAGGTCCAGGAAGAACCAGACTGTGGAGTGATGACTCCCCACCAAGGGGTCCCTCACCTCTAGGCCCCTAATCTGATCACTGTCCGCCAGGACCACGTCCAGTGTCTGGGCCTCCCTAGTTGGCTCACCCACCTGTTGTGTCAGAAATGCATCTTGGAAGACATCCAGCAGCCTCTGCTCTCTGGTCACTGGTAGGTCATCCTTAAGTTACGCACTATCCTTACTCTGGAACAAGCTGCAAAAGACTTTGAAACTGGTCACCCCATCAATCTATCAGCATTCAGATCACTTCATGATCAATCCTTTAAGAAATCCTGTAACTGTTTCCCATGAATTTTGCCTTACCTTAAACTTTAGAGTCTATTCCCCCTGAATTTCGCCATATCTGTAGCATTGGTCTTCTCTTAGGAACTCCTGCCCTCATATGCTTCCACTCTGCTAACTCCTTCCCCATACTGAAATCTTTCTTCTGTTTTCCCACCATATCTAACACTTATGGATCGTGTCAGGTTCTTGTATACTTTGTATAATTTAAATAGGTCCTGATGTCTTGACATTTGACAGTCTTATATGTTCCTTATATTGCACATTGCCATGTACTCTTTGTAACCTTGTGTCATGGTATTGCCACAATCTTTGTATAAGTAATCCATGTGTATGCTCTGCTTCTGTATGTAACCATTTTTTATGTTAAGTACCCCCAGGTCCATCTTGAAAATGGGCTTTGCTCAATGGTGTTTGCCTGATTAAATAAAGATGTTGATTGATTGATGCTTGTCTGTCTCTACAAGGTGGGGTGTTATGGTTGCAAACCCCAACACCCGAAGCATTTGTAGGTATTTTTACTTCAAATTTCAACATGTGCTTTATGGGACCCCCACCTCATGAACTGTGGAATTATTATTTTGTTACTCAATCCCAAAAGGTCATTTTGCACAGCAACTGTGCCATTTGGCACCACAGGTGTGAAAACACATTTTGGGCAGGATGTGAAAAATAGCAGCTGTACTGTTCATTGCAAGGTGCAAAAAAAATGGCAATGTTAAAAATCTGGAGTGAAAATATGAAACATTGATGAAGTTACAAGCAGGCGTAGAAGCTATGCAATGCACAGCCGTTACGCAATTTTGGAGAATTTTTTCACCAAATTGTCAACATAGGCTTTTTGGTACCCCATCTCATGAACAGTGGCACCGCCATTTCATTAATTGGTCCTGAAAGGTGATTCCGCACAGTGACCACAAAATCACCTTTCAGGACGGAGACGAAATGTCAGTGACAGTGTTCATGAGGTGGGGTCCCAAGAACCCCATGTTGAAAACTTGGGGTCAAAATTCCTAAAAGTGCCTGAGATCTCAACCTAAGTTGAACCCCCTTCCTCATTGGCTCCCCTTATATAGCTTACTGTCATTTCCTCAGTCTGCCAGTCACCTTTGAAGACTGCAGATGTGTTCCTGGTGCAGAGATGGCAGCAGATTCAGTTCTCCTAGGTGAGTATGGGGTGAGGGGTGCAGGAGATTGGGTGCACAGAGAGTGGGTGGGGATGGGGGGAGGGGCCCTGCAAAGACTCACGTATGTGTGCTGTTCTTCAATCTAAGCAAGGCCTTTGATACTGTGAACCACACTCTTCTTCTGAGTATGTTACAGTACATTGGTCTTGACATGCAGGCTATGAGGTGGGTCTCTAGTTAACGCTTAGGTCACCAACAGCAGGTAAAAGCCCACTGCACTCTTTACCCACTGAAAACTGGGTCGAGAGGGGTACCTCAAGGCTCTATCTCAGGGTCTCTATTATACACTATCTATATTAATAATATTAACCATAATGTCAGGTCAGCAAGTGTTCATCTCTTTACAGAAGACACTGTTCTTTACAATGCTCAGCCCTCTCCTGAGGCTGCTTGTCTGAAACTGCAGTGCAAATTTGATCTATGTCATCAGACTCTGAACTAAATCTTTTTGCTCATTGCTAAAAAGACTAAAGTCATGCTTCTCTCCCCACACACAAAATCAGCGACTGCCCTCTCTCCTTGTATCCAGTATCAGATTGAGACACTGCTGGGGGAATCCCTGGAATATGTCAATACATATAAATACTTAGAGTCTGGATTGACTGCAGGCTTTCCTTTTCAGTGCATTTCAATGAACTGGTGAAAAAATTAAGGCATTGTCTAGGCATATTGTTCTGCATTAAACATTTACTAAAGCAGGATGCAAAAATTAGTTTGGTAAAGATGACATTCTTACCCCTGCTTGATTATGCAGACTTCCTCTATAGCCACAGTCCTAAATCTGCCTTAATAAAGCAGGGCATGATATATCATAGAGTCCTTAGATTCATCTCCAATGCCCTTACAAACTCATTAATGCTCCTTTACTTTCTCATAGGCTGGGTCTCGTTTGATATTCAGAGGTCACGGAATGCCCTGCTCTGGGCATATAAGGCTATCTCCAACAAGTTACCCTCCTATATCTCTGCTCCCTTCGAATGTACTCCCTGTACCTACCCCCTTAGAAAATACACTTACATCATACTTGATGTTCCCAAGGTAAAAACTCATTTTGGTTCTTCATCCTTGAGCTATACCATACTATCTCTATGGAACGTCCTTCAGCATTCATTAAAGCTGTCCCCCTGGTTTGGATTACCACATTTTAAGGCTCTTCTCAATCGCTACGTAAGGGATAATTGCCACTGCTATGCATAAGTTGTCTTCACCTTCCCTGTTATCCTACATTCCCTCCTCATACTTCTTAAATCTAACCATCTTTTCTCTTATCACCCTCCCCTCTTCCACTCCATTCCATCCTACCCCTCTCTGTTCATTACCCTTGGTCTGTAGGCCTCCCAGACTGCCAACCTACTTTTTTCCTCCTCCCTACGATCTTCTAATTATTGGTTGCACTCTGCTTCTTTAGTAGAATTTATTACATGCATTGATTGTGTGTTTAAGATCATCACATACCTATCATACTCCAGGTCCCACTGTACCTGGAGACAATGCAGGCAGTCAGCCAAATTCTAGGTAATCTAAGTTTCCCCCACGGTAGGGGACCAGGGTTTTATTTCTTCTGCATTATAATCTCTAATACATTGGGAGGCATTTGGCCAGTGCTGGTACTGATTTCTTAAACATGTTTGTAAATCTATTGAGTGGCATTCAGCTGGATGGACTACCATTGCTGCTGCTGAAAGGCTAGTATCTGTCTAACTGTGTGTATTAACTACTACCTCCCCATTGACTTGGCGTTGTTAATAACAGGAAAGAAATTAAGGTAAGTATGAAGGAATTTCTCACTTTGTAACTTCTAACTACATTTAGTCTACACTCCCTGCAGAGGAAAGGCAGATACAGACTGATCAATACCAGAAGGAACATGTGCCTGAACTAGACACATGGTGGATTCCCTGCAGGGGGAGGGCCTCAAATAGTTGGTACAACAACTCACAAGAAACAGGGCTATCCTAGATCTAGTACTGACTAACTGGGAAAGGATCACAGATCTCCAGGTAGAAGGTCACCTGGGGGCCAGTGACCATCACATGGTGTGGTTCAATTTGGCCACTAGAACCAAATCATCCCACTTAAAGGCAATAATATGGGACTTCAGAGGAGCTCACTTTGATAAGATGGCCAACAGAGTTACGCTAGCCCTGGCAAAAAGAAATATAGGTGAGGGAGTACAGGCAAAGTGGGCAACTATTAAAGATGCAATACTTGAAGCAACATCCCATTGTGTTAGAGAGAAAAGGAAGTGCAAAAGAAGAAGAAAGCCATTTTGGTTCTCAAAAACAGTAGCAGAAAAGATCAGAGGCAAAAGGCTGGCCTTCAAGCAATATAAAGGAACGCAGCAGGATGAAGACAAGGAGGCATATCAAACTTTCCTAAGGGAAGCAGGGAAGGCAGTAAGTTAGGCAAAGGCCCAAACCAAGGAAACACTAGCACAAACAGTAAAAGAAGGTGACAAGACTTTTTATAGATACATTAGTGAAAGGAGAAAGTCCAGAGTGGGTATTGCTAAGATCAAACGAGATAAGGTGGCATATGAGAAGGAGGACCATGTAAAAGCATCTATCCTTAATAGATACTTCTGCTCAGTATTTACTGAAGAGAAGATAGGGCAGGGACCACAGCTCAGCACCATGGCCACAGTGGGAGGGAGGTGTAGTAGTCCCTTCACAAATAAAAGGGTCCTACAAGAGCTCGATAAGCTCAGGGTGGACAAAACAGTAAGGACCTAATGGCATACATCCCAGGGTACTGAAGAAACTAATGGTGGAACTAGCAGAGCCATTATCAGAACTGTTTAGTGAGTCTCTGAGCACAGGAGAGGTCCCAGAAGACTGGAGAAGGGTTCACGTGATCCCCCTCCACAAGAATGGCAGCAGGGAGGAGACAGGGAGCTACAGACCTGTCAGTCTTATCTCAGCAGTGGGCAAGATTATGGAGGCACTCCTTAAGGAAATGATAGTGCAACACCTGGAATCCATAGGAGTAGAGGATCCAAGACAGCATGGGTTTACAAAAGGAAGGTCCTGTCAAACTAATCTCATAGATTCCTTTGACTGGGTAACCAGAGCGGTGGACTAAGGGGGAGCAGTTGATGTCACCTACCTTGACTTCAGCAAAGCTTTCTATACTGTTCCACACAGAAAGATTGATTAATAAGCTGGGTAGGCTGGGAATGAATCAGGAAGTTGGTCATCTGGGTGGCAAACTGGTTGACAGGTAGAAAACAGAGAGTGGTAGTAAACAGTATACAGTCAGAAGAGATGCAAGTCACAAGTGGGGTACATCAGGGATCAGTCCTGGGGCCAGTCCTCTTCACCATCTTCATCAGTGACATTGCAGATGGACTGGAGGGTAAGGTTTGTCTGTTTGCAGATGACACCAAGATCTGCAACAGAGTAGATGATCCAGATGGGGTGGGCAGAATCAGAAGAGATCTGGATAAACTAGCAAAATGCTCAAATGAGTGGCAACTGGGGTTTAATGCAAAGAAGTGCAAGATCATGCACAAAGGGAAGAGAAACCCTGAAGTCACCTGTAGGCTGGGAGGGGAGTTGCTGGCAGTCACAAGGGAAGAAAGAGACTTGGGCATCATCATCATCACTGATGACTTGAAATCATTTAAGCAGGCCACTAAAGCAGTAGGTAAGGCTAGGGGGATGCTGGAGTGTATTAGTAGGGGTATCACAAGTCGGAAGAGGGAGGTAATGATCCTTCTTTACAAGACACCAGTTAGGCCCCATCTGGAGTACTGTGTGTAGTACTGGAGGCCACACCTTCACAAGGACATTAACCAAATTGAGGCAGTCCAGAGAAGGGCAACCAAAATGGTGCAGGGATTGCATCAGAAAACATGAGGACAGATTAACAGAGCTCAATATGTATACCCTAGAGCAAAGGAGAGGTAATATGATTGAAACATTCAAACACCTTAAGGGCATTAACAAGGTGAAACAGTCTAACATGTTTTAATATAGGACAAATAGCAGGACAAGAGGACACAGCATGAGATTAGAGGGAGGCCGATTAAGGGGTAATGTGAGGAAGTTCTTTTTCACAGAAAGGGTGGTGGATGTATAGAGCAGCCTACATCAGGAACTGGGGTGGATATGAATACAATGCAGGGCTTCAAACAGGCATGGGATAGGCATAAGGGAGCAATACAGATGAGTATGAATAGATAGGCAAGGTAAGGCAAGACTAGGCAAGGCACATTTATTTAAGCAATTGCCCAATCTCAGAGGCTCTGGGTGCTGTACAAACAGATAAAACATCTTCAAAGTAATACACAAAAGATGGAAAAGGTGCAGAATAATGACACATCTTATAAAAAACATACACCCTCAATCAAAAATTAATAATTCAGTCCTGAAATGCCTGGGAAAAAATCTATTATTGGAGACACCAATACACCAAATACTTGTTCCCTATACGGAATGGCGCTCGCGCCACTCACAACGCTCGCGTTACGCTATGTAGCAGCACTGAACTTAATGCCCCAGTCCCCACCTCTGCAAGCTGTATGCAATCAGCTCCCCCGAGCCCCCTACACACTGATGGCACAATTAAACAGTTCAAAGCACAGCCTCTCACATAGAAACATAGACTTTGATGGCAGATAAGGACCGCTAGGCCCATCTAGTCTGCCCATTTCCCTACCTACAGGATAGGCCGCAGATCCTAGTTAACCAACAGCCTATATCTTCCTGCCCTCCACAAGAATTGTCTTATGTCTGTCCCATGCATTCTTGAATTCTCCCACAGTTTTAGACCCCACAACTTCCTCAGGAAGGTTGTTCCATGCATCCACTACCCTCTCTGTGAAATAATACTTCCTCACATTGCCCCTGAACCGCCCTCCTTCTATCTTTAAATCGTGTCCCCTTGTTCTTGCAAGTCTCTTTTTCTGAAAGATGCTACCCTCTTGGACTTTGTTGATTCCCTTGAGGTACTTGAAAGTTTCTATCATGTCCCCCCTCTCCCTCTTTTCCTCAAGGGTATACATATTAAGCTCCTTTAGTCTCTCCTCATACGGCTTCTCTTGCAGACCCTGCACCATTTTAGTTGCCCTCCTCTGGACTGCCTCTATCCTGTCTATGTCCTTGTGGAGATGGGGTCTCCAGAACTGAACACAGTATTCCAGATGGGGTCTCACCAACTGTCTGTACAGAGGGATAACAACTTCCTGTTTTCTGCTGCTGATGCCTCTCCCTATCAATGTCCTGATTAGTTGCATGTAGGGGAATCCTTTCTGTATAGGAACATCAAATACCAGGCAGCACTGAAACAATACACAAACATCTAGCCGCTCGTGAGTGGCGCTGAACTTTAGAGCCCCCAGTCCCCGCCTCTTCAAACTGTATGCAATCAGCACTCATGAGCACTCTACACACTGATGAGACATTGAAGAGCAAAGGCCAATGGCACATTTATAAGGTAGAAAAACAAATGGGCAGACTGGATGGGCCTTGCGGTCCTTATCTGGTGTCAACTTCATTGTTTCTATAACAGAAGATCAAATGGATTTCAAAGGGCCTACTATGTAAGTTTATAGGGGCACAAGGAGGGCCTCTTATTGATATGAGTGTGAAGTACACATTAAGAATGGGGCTTAATGTTGTTAGCTGCCACCCCTTTAAAGAGCACTTAGACCTTGCATGTAACCATTTGTTGTACTGCCTGGCAGCAAAATGTATGCCTGTCAATCAGAGTCTGCATCTCTTGTAGAGAAGATGTGCCAACTGCTGCCTCTGAGTAAACAAGTCTTATTCATTATTTTATGCGTCCAACTCGGGTCATTTGGTACCAGCAAGGGGTCCTCACCAGCAGTAACAGATTGGTCTGGCAGACCAGAGAGAAGGTGAAGGTCTTTAGTGGCTGACCAAACCAGAACACTACACATGGTGGAGAATGTGGCCCTTCTTCTGCCCAGACCCCATCTGGTTGTATGCGTTGCTGGGTACCCCAAGTCACTTGTCCCAGTATGTCTGAACAGCTTGAAAGTTACCTGCACTCCAGCCCTGGCTGCAACAGACTTTCTACAGCATTCCTCTTGCAATCTTGCCACATAACTAGAGGAAAGACATAGATATGGGACACTGCTAGTCCAGCTTGTATTGAATGCCCTGCAGTAAATTAATTTTCTCCAGCCAAGGGCCATGGGAGCTCCAGAAACATCCTGGCTACTCCTCCCCAGCAGCATTCACCTCGTGGCTATGGGTCTGCAGGGAACCCCCTGCCAGGTTTCCAGCTGCTCCATTTTTTTCTCAAAGTGTTCTCCCTCTAGCCCTCCCAGCTGCAGCCATGGAATCAGTGGATTCTATCTAAAAAGGGGAAAAAAAACTTTTTTTATATAAATCAGCTCTCACTGGTGGTTGCCATGCACTCATGTAGCTCCATTCAGCACAAGCCACAAGCATGGACTGCAAGCCGCTCAATCCTGTCGCTGCACCATGGCCTAGCTCACGGACACGCTGCAGTAGTGCTCCCCTTGTCCTTGCAACCACGGAACAACAAATCAGCCTCTCGGCCCTCCTATGATCCACAGCTCCACTCATGTGACCTGCTGTACCAATTGCTTCCCTACACAGCTTCTCACCCTCCACTGCTACTGTGACTGCAAAGCCTTTCTCCGCACCTCCTCAGTTGTCAGCTACTGCCAGCACAGTGGGCACTTCTCCCCACTTGGCCATGCAACTTGGAGCCACCAGCCAGGCTTCATTTTCTGTGGCACATCGAAGGATAAATAAAAAGGGAGCAAGAGAAAACTAATAAAGAAATCACAATCCTGGAAGGCACATGACGATATAAAAAAAACAGCAGAAAAACAAATAAATACATGGAGCAGTTCAGCAAAATGGAGCCCTGGAGATACAAGGGACAGCCCTCGGAGACAGACAGAAACAGCAGGCAAGGGAAAAAGGGGGAACAGATAGGAAAAACAAATTAGTACAACACGTGCAGCAGGAATTCTAAGCAGGGCTCAGCATCAAATCAAATCAGCAGATAGTACTACTGCACTAAAACCCATGACAATAAATAATTCCAAGCTTGGGAGCCCAAAATAAAGAAAATAAAAGAAATAATGCCTTACAAATAAAAGGAGCGCTATCACATAAATACCAAATTCTTCAAGTTTTCTTGCACTCACCAAAGGAAAAGCCCCACCATTCTTCTGTGTGTGTGGGGCAGGAAGCTACTTAATGTCGTGGCAGTCGCCATTTTATCACTTTCACAGCAACCTAAGCAGCAAGCAGTCTCCATCTTGTGTGCTACATAAAAAGCAGTGACCCTTAACCTTCCAGGTGTTGGCCATCTTGCTACAGTTAAGGAATACAAGAACTGTAAGTCAGAGTTAAGCGGCAATCTTGTAAAAGGTACAAAATGACCTCACTCCATTAAAATCAATGGCAAACCTATTGAAATGAATGGACACTACAACAAATAGCTGACTTTTGCAACTAAACCTTTATTAAAATAACAGACAACACACAATTGAGTGGGAATTGTTTATTGAGATGTCAACAGATTCATTTTGCTTACAAATAATTGTACTTTTGTCTACAATTTTTTTCTCAGCATGTCATCTACTCCACAACATTCCATCTCCTGCATGACGGCAACTCCTTCTCTCATCCTTACAGTCTTTGTTCAGTGAAACAATGTTAGTCTGCAGCCACAGTACCCAATGAAGACACAGACATGGCCGCTGGAGCATCCAGAGTTCTTCCTTCACCCACCTCAAGGGCATGAGGATACAAAATCAAAACCATCCTCCGTGACATCCAGTTGTCTATTTTAGCACAAGAAGCACCAACTATGCAAGCCATTCAAGATGATCTGGCCCACATTAAAACTATTTCACCACAGTCCATGGTCCATACCAGCTTACAGCCAGTACCCTTCTCAGTCTTGCTACATGAAGATGCTGTCAGCTGGCTCGAACAATTCAAAGCCTGGATTTCCTTACATGCTTGGACTGCTCCTTTGCGTATTTCCAATGCCTTGCGCTTGTTTCCGAGAGAGACTGCCATTTCCTGGTTCAATGCACTTCCGGAACAAGTCAAAGGAGATACTGCCACCTTGTATGTAACCTTCAAACACCATTTTCTCCAAGCATATCCACCTTGGTTATTGGAAAAACAGCTGTGGGAATGTACCATGCAACCCTCTGAATCTCTAGAAGCCTTCATAGTGGACACTGAGTCTCGCTGCAGATGTCTGCAGAAACCTGAGAAAAAGCAGATCACACACTTTGTCCAAGGAATGCTTCCTCAACTCCATCTTTATGTAATTCAACATAAACCAACAACCTGGATGGACACAATCCAAGCCGCACAACTTGCACAAGAGTCCATATTAGTGTTCCGTGCTACTAGTGTACAAATATCTCAGTCGTCACAGTTAGTTGCACTCACAACATGTGTCCAGCAGCAGCAATCAATGATAGACATGCTCACCATAACTGTCAAGAGTCTGCACATCAGCACATCTGCTTCTTCTGGTACTTCTGTCAATGTTCTCTAACCATTTCAAGAGCCACCTGATCCACCTCCACCTTCACATGAGCCTGTGACCTGCCAGTGGTGTGGATTCAGAGGACACACTGCTGCTGTCTGCCAAAAGCTGAAGTACCACAACAGAAATCAAGAGAACAAAAGGCATCCACCACCACACAACCAGCAAGATAACCATAATTACTCCCAGGATCAGAGGAACACAGCAACTGACTGTCCCTCTGACTCTCACAATTCACACAAACTGCACCCTCTAACTTCTAACTCAGGCACTCTCTTGCTTTCAGGGGCAAAGGTACCCATCATCAGCTCACCACTCCTAGCAAACTATGTCCCTGTTACCATTGGAGATTGGTCCACGCATGCCTTGGTTGACATTGAAGCAGAAATCTGAATCAACAACAGAATGCTGAACAGGAAAGCTATTTGTCATGTACCTAATGTCTCTCCAGTTGACCTGAAGTACATTATCACAGTAAGTATAGCTACAGTTGCTATCACAGGCATGGTCCATCTCAAGCTACACTTTGGCTCACAGCAAACTTCTGTCAAGTTCTACCTAGTGCCTGATCTACAGCCTGCAATGATTCTTGGCCAGGACTTCCTCAAAGCTCACAAAGCCATCCTCGACTTTGCATCAAATAAACTGTCACTAGACCCTCAGAGGCAACTCACAGCTACAGACTTAGTCACTGTGCCTCCTCAAACAGAGATGGTTTTAATTGGCAAGATTTGAGGTGAACCACTTCCACAAGGTGTTGGCATTGTCACAGGATCCCCTAAACTGCATTCATTGGGTCTTCTTCTGGGGAACACCTTGTCTGCAGTGCACAGCAGCACAGTCTTCCAAAATGCTGCAACTTCATAGATGAAACAGTAGTCATCTCAAAGGGTGCAAATAACAGAACGTTTTTCTGTTGTCTCCAGGAGACTAGCTCCATCTCATGCAAGAATCTCAGGCTGGTTCCCCCGGCTCTAGTCCTGTCAGTATTATCATGACCACTCCAGCTTCACCAGAGTTACCACTCAGTAAGAGACTGTCCTATTGAAAACTTCCAGCACCTCCAACAGAAAGGCAACAACTTATGAAATTCCTGGAGAATTACCTGGATGTCTTTGTAGATCCAGATAACAAGCTCAGATGCTGTGATATCCTGCAACACACCATCAAAGTGCAGCCCAACCAGAAGCCAATCCATCAGCGAGTCTACAAAGTGAGACACAAACAGAAACAAGTCCTAGGAGATGTAATCAAAGACATGCTGGAAAAAGACATTGTTAAAGAGTCTGCAAGTCCATAGGGTGCACCTTGCCTGTTGGTGGTAAAGAAAGACCTAGGGTATCGCTTCATGGTAGACTACAAAAAAAACTCATTGCGTACACATTGCAGGATACTTATCCCTTACCTGGAACTGAAGATGCCTTAGAGAGTCTTGAAGTGGCCAGCCCTGCATACTTCATTACTGTAGTCCAGCAGAGTGGGTTCTACCAAGTTCCCATTGATCCAGATTCTCATCCATACGCAGCATGGCCCTGCCACTTAGGACTTTTTCAATTCAGATTTCTACCTGTGGGACTTTAGAATATTCCAGCCACATTCCAATGTGTTATGGAAGCCATATTATGCGGGTTGTCTTGGAAATCTTGCCTAGTCTACCCAGACAATGTTATTATCTTCAATAGAACTTTGCCAGAGCACCTCCAACATCTCAAAGAAATGTTTGAATGTCTCAGACAAGCCAATCTTAAGCTCTGCCCAGAGAAGTGTTGCTTTGCACAGCATCAGAACCGTTATGTGGGACATGTTGTTAATTCTTAAGGCATCTCTTCAGACCCAGACAAGCTCTCAGCAGTCAAAAACTATCAGACCCTCCCCTCTACACCTAACAATTTCAAATATCTTCAAGCTTCCCTGGGCTTATATGGCTACTACCGAAAGTTAATTTGCAACTATGCCAAGATTGCAGCTCCATCACCAAAAAGGACTGTGACTATACATGGACTTCCAAATGCAAAGAGGCCTTTGAAAACTTCAAAGAAAACCTAATATCTTCTACCCAAGGTTCTACCAACCCTTCAAGCTCTACCCAGATGCTAGTTCCTTTGCAGTAGGCACTGTGCTATGTCAAATTCAAGATCTAACAGAATGAGTTGTTTCCTATGCTGGGCACTCTCTTTCCTCAGCTGGGCAAAACTATGGCATCCCAGAAAAAGAATGTCTAGCCATGGTATTTGTCATAAACAAATCTGACTGTTACTTTTGCTACTCTTCCTTTACAGCTATGGTTGATCACTCTGCCCTCAGATGGTTATTCGAAATGAAGAAGCCATTAGGCAAGTTTGCCCGATGGATTGCCATGCTGCAATCCTACAACTCTGAAATTCAGTACAGACCAGGTCAAGTTCACTCCAATGCTGATGGCGTAAGCCAGAGAAGATATCCCTCCACATCATCCTCAACTGATGAAGAATCCTGCTTACAAGCTCTTCCCTTCCACACCATGGAGGTGCTTTCTGCGGACACTCCTACAGCACCTCAAGTTGCTTTGCTGCTACCAACTGTTTCTACAGAAAGACACACAAATCCTCACCTACTACAAGCAGCCGAAGAGCTAATCACATCCTCTACTTCTGACCTCTCTCTGACAATGGTCAAAACACAACAAAGAACTGATCCTCAACTCACAGACATAATCAAATACTTAGAGTCTGGAAACTTACCGCAACAAAAGCAACACTGCCAGGATGTACTTTTCTTTGCCTCACAGTACTTCCTTATTGACTGCGTGCTTTTCTACATCTGGACCAAGGAAGGCAAGGGTCAGTGCATGGACAGCACTCTTGTACAGTTAGTTGTGCCAGCCTCCCTAGTCAATCAGGTTCTTCTCTCCACTCATGCCTCTCCACTTTCCAGAGGTCATATGGGAATCCACAGAACTCTTGTACAGATAGTTGTGCCAGCCTCCCTAGTCAATCAGGTTCTTCTCTCCACTCATGCCTCTCCACTTTCCAGAGGTCATATGGGAATCCACAGAACTCTTGTACAGATAGTTGTGCCAGCCTCCCTAGTCAATCAGGTTCTTCTCTCCACTCATGTCTCTCCACTTTCCAGAGGTTATATGGGAATCCACAGAACTCTTGTACAGTTAGTTGTGCCAGCCTCTCTAGTCAATCAGGTTCTTCTCTCCACTCATGCCTCTCCACTTTCCGGAGGTTATATGGGAATCCACAGAACTCTTGTACAGCTAGTTGTGCCAGCCTCCCTAGTCAATCAGGTTCTTCTCCACTCATGCCTCTCCACTTTCCAGAGGTCATATGGGAATCCACAGAACTCATGTACAGCTAGTTGTGCCAGCCTCTCTAGTCAATCAGGTTCTTCTCTCCACTCATGCCTCTCCACTTTCCAGAGGTCATATGGGAATCCACAGAACTCTTGTGCAGCTAGTTGTGCCAGCCTCCCTAGTCAATCAGGTTCTTCTCTCCACTTTCCAGAGGTTATATGGGAATCCACAGAACTCATGTACAGCTAGTTGTGCCAGCCTCCCTAGTCAATCAGGTTCTTCTCTCCACTTTCTGAAGGTCATATGGGAATCCACAGAACTCTTGAAAAGACAAAGCTTCACTTCTTCTGTCCTCACATGAACAGTAATGTCCAAACTGTCAAATCGTGCCAGCTCTGCTCTCAAAGTAAGCTTCCTGCCAAACTGACAAAGGCACACATCATTCCAATGTCTGTAGCCAGCCACTCAACCATTTCAGAGAGTCGGCATAGACATTCTTGGGACTTTACCCACTTGCTCTGACTCCAACATCAAATACATCCTTGTTTTTGTGAACTAGCTAACTAAGTATTTGGAACTAATCCCCCTGAAAGATATTACAGCTGCCACAGTGGCAAGTGCCTTCCTCAACACAGTGATTTGTCATCATGGTACCCCACTGTACCTGCTTTCAGACAGAGGCACTAACTACCTTTCAACTATTGTGTGAGAAACATGCAAACTTCTGGACATCAAGAAGACTCACAGAACCAGTTATCATCCACAATGCAATAGACAAAGTGAAAAAATGATGTCTACCACTCTCAGCACACTCTCCAAGTACCTGGATGAGACTCATGACACTTGGGATCGTTTTGTTCCATTTGTGCAATTTGTTTACAACACGAGCCATTGTGTAAAACAGAACAGAATACACACCATTTTATCTAGTCCGTGTACACCACCCAAGAGCTCTACTGGACAGGGATCTCTTGCTGCTAGAGGCTCCAAAGTCAACTTCATCTTTCATCATTCCAATGCTGGAACAGCTTGAACTTGCCAGACATGTTGCAGTCAGTATGTTGGGTCAGAGAAAATCTGCAATGCAGAAAATGTCTGCAGCCAAGTCGCAAAAGCCTTCATTTTCCATTGGGAACATTGTATACTTGTACCAGCCTGTCCTAGTTCCAGGCACCACCAAGAAACTGCTTTGCCCCTGGACTGCTCCCTTTTACATTGTAGAAAAGCTTCCTTCTGTGCACGTTCTTCTACACTGCAAGTCTGATGGAAAGTTGGTACACAACAAAGTCCACATCTATCGAATGAAACATGGGTACCTGATTAACACCACCCCAGATGATCCCAGTCCACTCGACAATGAAGCTACACTTCACCCTGCCATCCTCTTGGAAGCTGAAATCCCATCAGACAACTTGCAACCAGTGTCTACAGACCTTCCCACACCTGACATTATCCCAGCTGGATCCTGTTTTGCTGACCAACCAGATGAACTCCATGGGACTTTTTCTTCTCAGCTCTCTCAGGGCTCTCCTGTACACACACAGCGGTGTACAAGATTGAGAAGAGCTTAAGAAAGAAGTACATGAACGTATCCTGGATTTACAGAGTCAAGTAGTATGGATTTGACAGTGCGCAGAACTCTAGGGTAGCTTTTAATGACTTAACCCCGTTCTTTCAGGAACTGGTGAAATCCTTAGCTTGCATTTTGGGTATCCTCCAGCTGCTACCCTTCCCTCTTTTTCCTTCTCCCTTCCCTGCACTGTAGCACTTGTCGCCATGACCAAGCGTCAAGTTGCTATGGTGTTTCCCCTACCTCTGGCACTAATCTGACTGGTCCCCATTGTAGTCCAGATCCCCCCCCCACCATTGCAGTGGAGTATTGTTTTGTTTTAAATGTGCCATGCCTTGAAATGCTTACAAAAAATCTTTCAGCTGTTATAGTGTGTTATTGCTTGTTTGAGTGGTACTCACTGCTATGACCCCAGTAGTGAGGTGAAGTACACATTAAGTATGGGGCTTAATGTTGGTAGAAGCTGCCCCTTTAAGAGCACTTAGTACTTGTATGTAGCCATTTGTTGCACGGCCTGGTAGTGCCATGTATGCCTGTCATTCAGAGAATTGATCATTCAGAGTATGAATTACTTGTAGAAAAGATGTGCTTACTGCTGTCTCTGAATAAACAACTCGTATTCATCATTTTATGCATCCAACTCAGTTGGTTTGGTACCAGCACAGGATTCTCACCAGCAGTAATGGATGGGTCTGGCAGACCAGAGAGAAGGTAAGGGTCTTTAGTGATTGACCAAACCAAAACACTACATAAGAGTGTCACCTTGTGCTTTCTTAGAGCAATAGTACTGCATACCGAAGGTGTGCAGTTCTGGTGCCCTAAGGATGCAAGAGGTGATGGTCTTATATCCATAAGAGGCCCTCCTAGCACAACTATAAAGTTATTATAGATCGTTCAACTACTAAAAATATATATATACATTTATTTTTTTGCAGTCCATTTCTGCAGCACGAGCAGTGGTCATTGAGAAGCCTGTTACAGTGTGAATGCATGACGTACTCTTACCTCATGCACAAATACAATATGCAGTGTAATTGGTCGGTGAGCATCACACAGTGCTCTCACACTCTATAATAGATTATCCAGTGCCCAGCATTGGCTTTTGTGCCATATTTGATCTGCTGTTGATTACCAAATGACTGGCTGTGCTGTAAAGCGATGCATTCCCAATCTTAACTCTAGTGCCGGATTCTGCCCTCTGGTGTCAGGGAGAGGGGGGAGGAGGGAGAGGTAAAGGAAGGCAGAGAGAGGTAGAGGAAGAGTGTGTACAAGAGAGCAATGACTAAATGGAGAGACAGAGAGGCAGTGAGATTATGGGCACTGGGGAGGCTTGAGTGCAGTAACAGAGTGGCTATATAATTAATTACTATTAATTAGGTCACAATTAATTAGGCCAGGTGTATTATCAAACCAAAATACATGATGGGAATAGATAAGCCATTGACAGAGCAAAGGCCAATGGCACATTTATAAGGTAGAAAAAGAAATGGGCAGACTGGATGAGCCTTGCGTCCTTATCTGCTGTCAACTGCTATGTTTCTATGCATTGTGTATATTATTAAAAACGTGTGTGCAATCAATGTACCCAAGACACATGGTGATATTATAACTATACTGTTCTTTTCCATACAGGGAATCCGGGAAGATACAGAAAGGTATGTATGCACAGTGACGTCTCTCTTACTAATCCACTATGGTTCTCAAAGGAAGTGGCAGTGAAGGTTCAAGAGAAAAAGAAAGCTTTCAGGAAGTACAAGGAATCACAGAAGGAGCAGGCCAGAGAACTGTATCAGTTAAAGCAAAACGAAGCTGGGAAGGCAGTCAGAACAGCAAAGGCCCAAACCGAGGAAAAGATAGCCAACTCAGTTAAAAAGGGGGATAAAACCTTTTATGGGTACATCAGGGAGCGAAGGAAGACCAAGGGAGTGTTAGTGAGGCTTAATAAAGAGGAGGGAGGGAGGGTGAGCAGATGGTGACTGTGAAAAGGCACAGATACTAAACAAATATTTTTGCTCAGTATTTACAAAGGAAGTGGAGGAGGTACCTAAAACAAACAGTCGAAACACTCTGGATACAGAAGTTAATACCAGCCCATTTACAGAAGAAAGGGTTCTGAAAGAACTCTTAAAACTGAAGGTGAACAAAGCAATGGGGCCTGATGGGATTCATCCCAGAATTCTAAAAGAACTATGGGTAGAACTAGTTGACACCACTGACTACCCTTTAACAATTCCATGGAGGATGGGGTGGTACCAAGAAGACTGGAGAAGGGCAGATGTGATCCCCTTCACAAAAGTGGGAGCAAGGCAGAAGCAGATAAAACTACAGAACTGTTAATTTAACCTCAGTGATAGGGAAAATGATGGAATCACTTCTGAAGGGAAAGAATTGTTGAGTATCTAGAGGCCAGAGGGGCACAGGACCCAAGGCAGCATGGATTCACAGTGGGAAGGTCATGCCAGACAAATCTGATAGATTTCTTTGACTGGGGTGACCAAAGTAGTAGATCAGGGAGGGCTGTGGACATGGCCTACCTAGACTTTATGAAGGCATTTGACACAGTACCACACAAAAGATAATATACAAGTTAGCCAGCCTGGGAGTGGGTACCAAGATGACAGTCTGGGTAAGGAATTGGCTGGAGAATAGGACACAGAGAAGTAATATTAAGTGAAGTCCTCTGAAGAAAGGCGGTTACTAGTGAAGTACCCATGAGGGGTTCAGTATTAGGACCGGTCCTCTTCAATGTCTTTATAAGCGACATTGCAGAGGGACTGAAAAGGAAAGTCTGTCTTTCGCAGATTACACAAAGATCTGCAACAGAGTTGATGCATAAGGTGGGGTGGAAAGGATGAGAAGGGACTTGTGAGGTTAGAGAATGTGGTCAAGTAACATGGCGGCTTAGATTCAATCTTAAGGGTGCAGGTAGTGCACCTGGGAAACAAACCCAGGGGAAGAGTACACAATGGGGGTGAGATACTAACAACAAAAATGGAAAGGACCTGGGGTAGTCATAGCTCAGATGACTAAAGGTGGGCAAGCAATGTGAGAGAGCTGCAAGGAGGGCTAGGGGATACTGGGATGCATAGGGAGAGCATCACCAGTAGAAAATAGGATAGTATTATCCCTCTGTACAGACAGTTGGTTGAGACCCCATCTGGAGTACTGGTGCAAAGTTTTGGAACCCAATCTCTGCAAAAGACATAGACAGGATATAGAGGCTGTCTAGAGGAGGTCTTAATTAAAATGGTGCAGGGTCTGCATCGGATGACATATGAAGAGAGATTTAAGGAGCTGAATATGTATAGCTTTGAGGAAAGGAGGGAGAGGTGGGACATGATACAAACTTTCAAGTACCTCAAGGGAATCAACAAAGTCCAAGAGGGTAGCATCTTTCAAAAAAGAGGTGTGCAAGAACAAGGGGGCACAATTTGAAGATAGAAGAGGGGGGACTCAGAGGTAATTTAAGGAAGTATTTTTTCACAAGAAAGGGTTGTGGATGCATGGAGCGACCTTCTGGAGGAGGTTGTGGAGTCAAAACAGTGGTGGAATTCAAGCATGCATGGGACAGTCATAAGGCAATTCTATGGGGTGGGGGTAGGAAGAAGTAGGCTGCTAGTTAGCTAGGATCTGCAGCTTATCCATTAGGTAGGGAAATGGGCAGACTGGGTGGGCCAAGCGATCCTTATCTGCCGTCAAAATCTATGTTTCTGTGTTTCCCTGCCCATCATAAGTAGAAAAATTATCACCAGTTCTGGCCTGTGTTCCCAGGTTCACAAAAGACCAGAGAGAAGATGCTGTTACTAATGTTACATTGGTGTCCCATGACCTGAATCACTGGATGTGCTCCGACTTTCTCAATGACGATGATTGGAAGAAAATGAAATTCATCTTTAGTTGTAAGGGAGACATTGGTTTGGTTTTATTTTTTGTACTGGAAAGGCATCTGAGCAAAATTGACCATTTCCATGTGCGTCCAGTCAAAGATACATAGTCAAACAGTGGTACATACAGAATAATGAATACAGAATACAATGCCATGTACAATAGATTTTACAATGAGTTAGCAGTGGCACACACAGAATAATGAATACAGAATACAGTGCCACATACAATAGGTTTTACAATGAGTTAGCAGTGGTACATACAGAATACAGTGCCATGTACAATAGATTTTACAATGAGTCTGCAGTGGTACATACAGAATAATGAATATGGAATACAATGCCATATACAATAGATTTTACAATGAGTTAGCAGTGGTACATACAGAATAATGAATATAGTGCCATATACAATATATTTTGCAATGAGTTAGCAGTGGGACATACAGAATAATGAATACGGAATACAGTGCCGTATACAACAGATTTCACATTGAGTTAGCAGTGGTACATACAGAATAATGAATACAGAATACAATGCCATATACAATAGATTTTATAATGAGTTAGCAGTGGTACACACAGAATAATGAATACAGAATACAGTGCCATATACAGTAGATTTTACAATGAGTTAACAGTGGTACATACAGAATAATGAATACAGACTACAATGTCATATACAATAGATTTTACAACGAGTTAGCAGTGGTACATACAGAATAATGAATACAGAATACAATGCCATCTACAATAGATTTTACAGTGAGTTAGTGGTACATGCAGAACAAGCATTTGTCAATGCTGAATGTTGGCTTGCTGCCATTGGCAGTGCAGGAGTTAGAGAGATGCAGCATAGGAGTGACAGTCAAGTATTGAACTGATGCCAACCCACCCCCACCCTGCAGAGAGTGACAGGCATTAGGATGTCCCTTTGGGTGTTTAGTAGTGCAGTGCGGAAAACATGTTTGGGCAGGATGTGAAAATGACAGCTGCACAGTTCATAAGGAGGTGTAAAAAAATGCCAGTGTTGAAGCAGCTGGCATACAAATATCTGAGAATTTCTGAGTTACAAGGGTGCGTGGGAAATATGCTGCTTTTTGCAACACTGACTTTATTTTGTAAAGCGTTCATCAGTAAATTTTCAACATGGGCATTTAGCACCTCTGCTCATGTTCCCGGTGTCACTGTTATTTCCTCTAAGTGTCCTAAGGCGTGATTTCAGCAGGCGACTGCGTGCGTATTCTGCGCTGGAAGTCGCGAAACACATTTTGGGCAGGATATGTGAAAATGACTGCTGTACTGTTCATCAAGAGGTGTGGTAAAATGGCAATTATGAAAATCCAGACTTAAAATATCACAAATGCACAATGGTATGAGAGTGCGTGCAATCTGCTGCATACGCTCATAACATGGACACTATAGGTATCAGCACCAAATTTTCAACATAGGCATTTTAGGACTCTGCTCATAAACTGTGTCACTGTTATTTTTATAATCTGGCCCAAACACCCACTTCCCACAGCCATCTAGGCTTGTTGTGCACCGGAAGTGCGGAAATGCATTTGGGCAGGATGTGGAAAATGACAGCTCTACTCGTTCATAAGGAGGTGTACAAAAATGCTGGTGCTGAAAATCGGTGCAAAATATTGCAAATGCGTGAAGTTATGATCCTGCGTACATAGCAACTTTCACGTAACCTGCGCTCATAAAACAGAGCATTTGTTGGATTTTTCAAATTTGGGAACATAGGCTTTTTGAGAGCTACCTCATGGTACTGGCACTCGTCCATTTCATTTATAGGTCCCGGAAGGTGATTTCATGCAGTGAATGTAAAATCACCTTTTGAGGCCGATTAACGCCATGACAGTGATAGAATTCATGAGGAGGAGCCCCAAAAACCCCACATTGAAGATTTGGTGCTAAAATTCCAAGAAATGCCCGAGATATGCAGCAAAGTTGAAAAAACCCTATTCATTCCATTATACAGCTTACTGGCATTTCCTCAGTTTGCGGTCGGCTTTGAAGAATGCAGATGTGTTCCTGGTCCACGGAAGATTGTCGCGCTGGACTCCAGAGGTAATGTATGGGGTGAGGGGGTGAGTGGAGGCAGTATGCGCAGTGGGTAAGAATGCGGTGGGGGATCCAAGAACTGCAAAGGGGCGGTTTCGTTTTACAGGGTAAAGAGAAAACCATTGCAAACAGTTTTTCATTTTGCGGGGCATTTGGCATGCTGGGTGGGCTCCAAGCGTACCACCTATTTGAAGTGCTCAGTAAGCTCACGGAGGTTAGGCATCCCTTGCCAGTACCCAACATGGGGCGCCAAGCCGGGGATTCGGGCACCTCTTGCATTTATCATTTAGCTGTTATGGGAGTGGGTCTCCTCAGGCCGACACACAATACAGCGTGGGGTTACCAACAGGGGCATTGGGCACCTCTATGTCGGCAGACATGAGGCATCCTACCAGCCAATCATTATGCCTCTATAATACGCATTTGTTACGGCACAGCAAAGGACCGCCAAAGCGAGAGTTTTTGCTCGGATTGCAGTGGACCTTGCTTGATGTGCTCACCCATTATGTATGCATTGTGTGGCGCCAGCATGCAGGCTGATTGAGGGAATGAGAAGACGTATTCTTACTGATGCATGCCCTGCATTTTGCTCAATAAGCGGCTGCTGCCCCAAACCCACACACAACACAAGATAGTTGTTTTGACGCCAACATAATAATATGAATACAGACTACATATATTACAATAGATTTTACAATGAGTTAGCAGTGGTACATACAGATTAATGAATATAGAATACAGTGCCATATACAACAGATTTTACAATGAGTTTGCAATGGTCAGAAGAATCAGCCAAAGGCACGGGTAAGCGCGACTACAATTAGACCTTTAAATTGACATTGGATAGTGAGGAGACTCGAGATAAGCTAGGAGAGGGAGAAGTGTAAGCTTGTGCACGGTGGGAGTTCCCTGTGTGACAACTGGGCATGTGAGAGGGAAGGGAAGCAGTAGAAAACATGAAGGGGGAGAAGGGGTAGAAACTATTGAGTGGGGGGCTGACTGTTATGGGCAGGAGCAGGCAGAGTTGGCTGTGAGGTGATGTTTGAGGTGGGATCTGAAAATATCGAGGGATGATGACATAGTAAGGTTTGAGGGAGGCTGTTAAAGAGCTATATATTGCTACATATATTTTAATTACAAAAATATCGGGAGAGGCTTCCTGAATCTAAAGTTATGTTATTGATCTATGACATGTGTCTGGGAGTGCTCACAGGCCCTCTACAGTATAGCATTTGGAAAGAAATTAAATCTATCATCGGCCCCAGTAAGGGAGACAGTTCATAGAAGAAGAGGAGAGAAAACATTCCCTACTTGTAATCATTCTAAGATTTATTTCCCTCATACTTCTCTCTTGTTTCTACATTATCCCATCTGACATCTTCCTTAAATGCATCCCAGTTTATCTTGAACTCTGATATTGTCTCTTCAATCCACAACCTTGTCTGGAAGTTTTCATACCTCTTGGTGACAAAGAATGACTTTATCCCAGTAACGGAGTGGTACAAATACAAAACCCTGAGAGGGCCTTTACATCCCAGGCTCATAGCTGATGGGATCCCCCATCACAACTTCATTTGCATAGCCATGGGGGTCCTGCTCAGAAGCCAGAGAGGGGCCAATGAGGACCACTGCAGGCAGCAATAGGATCTTTGCAGGGAAACTTTTTTTAAGTGGAACAGGCAACACTCATGAACCCCACACTCAAGCATGGGGCAGGTCCCAATTTGCAGTTTGTGGCAAAACATTTTAACTTACTTTTTGCTGTGATATAGTAAACTGTATCAGTCTAATTCTGCTGACTCTCAAGCTGGCATGTTCTGTAACTACAAATTCCAGAATCCCCTGCAGCTGACCTGGGGTGGGGCTGCAGAAGTGGAAGATTTAATAGCCTGTGTGACATAGATTTTATAAGCTTTAATCTTTGGTTTACTGGACCTGCTGACCTACTGGGGCTAAGTACTGTTTCAAAGGACTGTACTTACCAAGGAGAGCAGTGGACTGGCACTGATTGCACCTTATAAAAGCTCTTATATTATAGGGGTTGACTGATAACTCATTTGATAAAAACAGCTACAGTATCACTACCACTAAACAAATTCCTTATAATGATGGGAAGACAGGCAACAAGAACTGCAGGTTATCAGCACTGTCATTACATAGGTGCTGCTATCAGTCCTGTCTGCACATCACTGATAACATCAATGCTGAACTACATGTAAGCATTAATGCCCGATGAAGGAGGCTTCTACTGGGGAATTAATGCATGGTTGGGGGAGTTGTGGCACCAGGCTCAGCCGAGTGCTCATAACCACCTAAACTATGCATTAATTCCTCAGTGGAAGCCAACTTTGGAGGGCATTAATGCATTTGTAACACGAGAATACTTGCGCAGTTGTTGTTTCCATTTTTATCGTTCAGTTTTGTGTCATGGGTGAGATTTTTCCACCGATGTGTGTTCTGTTTGCTGCTGTGACAGGTAGTGGTGCTATAGCCTGACCCGTGACCCCATGATTAATAGTTGGAGCGGACATTACTGGGGAATTAATCACCACTCCAATTTTGATCATGTAGTGCATTTTGTCCAGTGACGTTGCCTTATTTCGGGTTTCTGTTTGTCGTGTTACAATCAGTAGTAATGCTGCCGGTAATGTTTCGTCTGCATTAATGTAGGAACTTGTAGTGCAGCAACACAAATGAATCCCCAAACACAGCAGAAAACTAGCAAAATAAGCACAGAAATACACAACCAAATGACACAATGAAGTCAACCCCATAATATAAAATGCAATACGTGATGCTGCAGCATCTGATGGCATTTTATATCAACACTCGATGGTAAGCGAACGGGGATCTGCTTTGGAAAGCCACTGTGATAACCCCTGGGCTTACTTGCCATTATTATTGCTAAAGCCATTATCAGATGCTTCAGTATCATGTATCCCTTATTATATTCACTGCAGGCTATTGAACTCTGACTGCTAAAGCCCAGTTCTGACATCAGTTGCAGGAATTCTGGGTTCTCTGTTTACAGCAAAGTCATGACAAAGTGGAAAAAGTTACACTCTGAGATAAGGGAGTGGTGCTGTATTAGGTGGCCAGCCAGCTCTGCAGAATTCCTTTAATGCTTATTTATTGATTTATTGAAATGTTTCACCAGGAAGGCACACTGAACAACAAAGTTACTTCTCTCCGGTGCGACTGGGGTGTAATTAGATGAAGAATTAGACATGCAGTTTAACATTTATCATATCTGAGAAATTAAACAGTCTGTCGCTTACTAACCACTGTTATAGACAGGGCTACTTGTTTCAGGGTGTGGAATTACAGGGTATTTCAGTGTGCCATGGTGAAGAAAATTATCATTTGTGATAAAAACAATTATGGAGTACTTGCAGGAGGGCCACATGAGCAAATCGATTAAGGTGGATTGGGAGTGAGCGTGTCCCTCATGAGCCTCCATAAACAGTGCTTCTGGTGGTTTGAGTTTCTGAAAGATAAAGACAGGTGACTTTGGTAGATCATGCTGCCGTTTGTACCCGAACTGCAGATTACTTTTTTTTTAATATTACGGTGGCATTGTGTGGATGAAATGGACTCTTTTTTGTGGGGAGTGACTGTTTTTACATTCTGTTTGGTTTGAAATCACGTGAGACCGCACGCTGTGTTGATGATTTCTTTGACAGTTTTGTGGAGGAGAGGAGAGGAGAGGTGAGCTTTCATGGAAATGTGGAAAAGCAATTTTTAAAATGTTTTGCTGTTTTTTTTATTTTATTTAAAGGTTCTGTTGATGGTATGGAAGAGGTGGGGGCGGGAAGACCAGAGCTTGATCTAGGGATATACATGCTGTGAGCTATGCCAGCCTGTGTTTCTGTTTTTGGCTGGCACAGCTCACTAATTCCGTGGTGTTGTGGGGCTCGGGAGTGGAGCATAGTGCTGGTTGGCTACTATATCATCTGATCAGGACATAGCTCAGATGATGTAGTAGCCAATCAGGATGGTGAATATTTTACTCCATTTTATAAAGTTAAATATATTATACACATGGATTATGCATTTCATTACAGGTGGCATATCTGAGGAACATAGTACAGAAATTTAATTTAGCTTGGAGCCAACTCCTTGCAGGAATGGATCACAGTTAAGAGGCAGATTATTTATCAATGATTGAAAGAATGAGGTGCAGTGAGGGGGCATCAAGGAGGGTAGAGCGGTAGACAGGGGTAACCAGCTGGAGGAAGGAGAGGATAGTGATGGAGCAGAACATTACTGGAGCAAAGTGAGCAAAAAATCAGTTGCGAGGGGCAAGTTAACACAGGGCTAGTGCAATCTGGGAACACCTCAGACAGAACAAAAAGTGCAAGTTATTAGCGCAGGTGAACTAATTCCTTTGTTTAAGTCGCGGGGGATAGAGAGGGGCAGGAGAGCAGTGGAGGTAAGGATAAGATAGGAAAGGATGAGTCATACCTGGAACTGGCTCCTTCAGGAGGTATGTTGCTGCCACTGGTAGAAATGAGGTGAGACTTAGAATAAGGGGCAGGATTAGGTATGACAGGGTAGAGATAAGCAATAGGGATGGTAAAGGGAAGGAGGAGGAGGAGGGGTGGGAGAAACATGCCTAAGACTAGGCCTCTTCAGGATGCTGAGAATCCTGCCAGAGAGCAGAGTGTCAGACAAGAACGAGTTAGGTAGAAAGCATGGAGGGAAAGGGAGGGAAAGAAGAGTAATTTCCCAGTGCTGGACTCCTCCAGGATGCTGAGAACCCTGCCAGGGGGCAGAACTAGGTGAGGACAAACTGAGAAGAGGGAAAAGGAGGGAAAGAAGAATCTTGCCTAAGACTAGGCCACTACAGGATACTCAGAACCCTGCTAGAGCGCAGAATCAGGCAAGGACTCATTAGGTAGAAAGGATAGAGGGGGAGTGAAGGAAGAGTAATTGCAAAGTGCTGTCCCCTTCAGTATGTAGAGAACCCTGCCAGGGGATAGAAGAACTAGGTGAGGACAAGTTGGGCAGAGAGAATGGGGGGATAGAACACGGAAAAAGGAGGGAGGGAAGAAACTTACCTGAGAGTAGACATCTCCAGGGTGTTAAGAATCCCAACAGTGGGCAGATTTAGGCAAGAACAAGTTGGGTAGAAAGGATAGGGAGGGGAAGGAGGAGGCTTGCCCATTGCTAGACCCCTCCAGGATGCTGAGAACCTTGCCAGAGGTAAAAACTAAGCAGGGGCAAGTTGGTAATGGAAGAAGGTTAGGGGTTAGAGTGAGGAGGTAAGCAGTGAAGGGAGAGGAGAGCATGCTGAGAAGCAGGCTCGGGAGAAAGGTTTAATAGTGGATGTGAGTCCTGGAGAGGAGCAGAGATATAGAATGTAAGCAGTATTAAAGGCAACCAAACAACTGAGGCAAATCATGATTTTAAAAGTGCTTTGAATGGAAATGAGAAGCTGGCTAGGATCACGAGGCTCAGGATTCTAGTCAGCTTCTTGTTTTGGCACATTAAAAGCTCTTAAAATTATAATTTCACTCCTTGTCCTTGGTTGTCTTTGAGTGCTGTTTACAAGACAGGAATTTTTACAGCAAAATGTCAGCTTGGGAGTCATAAAGCAGAGAATAATGCAATGCAAGCTTGGTCTTTTTTTTTTTTTTTACACACCTGAGTTGTGTGATGACCCTGTAAACCTCAAGAGTGAAGCTTGAGAGGTTTACCTGGTCATCAACTAATGAGGGTGTGTAAAACAAAGAAACCATAACGTAACTGTGGGGTACCACAGGGATCAGTGCTGGGACCGATACTATTCAATATCTTCATCAGTGACATTGCACAGGACCTAGAAGGCAGAATTTCACTGTTCGCTGATGACACAAAGCTCTGTAACAGAATAGACACACCAGAGGGTGTAGACAGAATGAGAAGGGACCTGCAGAAACTTGAAGAATGGTCAGGGTTTGGCAGTTGAAATTCAATGCAAGGAAGTGCAAGATAATGCATATGGGGCACAAAAACCCTGGCACAATATATCAGTTGGGGGTGAGGATATAGCATGCACCAAGCAGGAAAGGGATCTTGGAGTTATCATCTCTGATGACCCCAAGGCAGGGAAACAGTGTGACAAGGCAGCAGGTAAAGCAAATAGGATGCTGGGATGCATAGGCAGGGGCATCACCAGCAGGAAAGGGAGGTCATAATTCCACTATACAAGACACTAGTGAGGCCGCACCTGGGTACACTGCAGTTCTGGGTACCTCGTAGGGACATAGACAGATCAGGTGAAGGTTCAGAGGAGGGCAACAAAGATGGTGCATGGATTGCATCACAAGTCCTATGAGGACAGGTTGAAGGCACTGAACATACGTACCCCTGGAGGAGAGAGAGAGAGGATATGATAGAGACATACAAGTATCTTACAGGGAGGAACAGGTGCAGGAATGCACTATTTTCAAGTGAAAAAGATGTTCCAGGACTAGAGGGCATGGGATGAAGTTGGAGGGAGGACGATTCAGAGGAAACGTGAGGAAGAATTTCTTCACAGAATGGGTGGTGGACAAGTGGAACACCCTGCCAGAGGAAGCGGTGGGGGCTGAAACAATCACGGGATTTAAGAATGCATGGGATAGACCTAAAGGAATTCTGGAGGTCAGGGGTAAGGGGCAACAGACTTCCTGGAAAACATAAACTGAACTTACACTCGGCATAGCCAATATTTTTTATAATTTGATGGTTCAAGTTTAAAATAAAGTGGTTGGTTACCTGAGGTGAGAAGCTACATTTGTGTCCTTAGTAACCGCCGCCATGGTTGTTGCCATGCTTGTCCCACCCACACACCGACTGCAAGCCAATAAGGTAGCACGCTAAGGATGAGTGACAGCAAATGCCGTAATAACCCATTCTACAGGTTATTATGGCATTTGAAACATAGCTCTAGTCTGTGTGATAAAGGGGTCATAAGTAATTATAGCTATAACATGCACTGCAGGCCATTGAATCTCTCTCGCTGCTGTAGCCCAGCTCTGACGTCAGTTGCAGGGGAATCTAGGATCTTTGGTTACAGAATATGACAGCTCAGTAGTCAACAGAATCAGTCTGATACTATCTAGTGTACTGCAGTAAACAGTTAGTAAATAATATTTCTTCTGCACACAGAGTGCATATTGGGAGTAGCCCCATACTTGGCTGTTGGGTTGTTAGTGCTGACTGTTCCCCTTTCACTGACCCAGGTATCAAGGATTACCAGGGATTTCTCTAATATTTTATTGTAAGAATAACAGGGATGGGAGATGGGAGTAAGGCAATACCCAGTGTCAGTGTAGAGCTGACATCATTAGCTGTGAAGTGCCATGCAGGAGACTATCTATGTAGGGTGATAACAGACAGACAGCATTTTCTATTGTTACCCCTAGGCAGTGCTACTCCTAGAGTTACACCCCTGCCTACTACTTAGGATGTAGGCTGAGGGGTTTGGGTTCTCAAACTTTACTTGCAAACTGATTCTTTCCATAAGGTTTCATAATGCGCAGTGCCTCTGCTCAGGGTATAAGTTTAAAGTGGGCTAGCTGTTTCCTGGTACAGCCCCCTGAGATATCATACCACCCACTGTTTACCTTTTGCTGCTCCAACACATGACCCAAAAGACCATTCCCTCCATTTTAAACATTTTGTAATTAAAGACTCTCTCTAATAATATGCTCATGACAACCATGTGCAAAAATCAGTAACAATATTTATTTAGGGGACATAGGAGTTAGGAAGGGGAAACAAGAGGAGTAAGGGTTATGCACTGACCATTATTTACAAATGTAAAATTTAACTGGTTTGTGCTGGTGAAACCCTCCTACTGGGTGAGTACCAATTAAACACTAAGAGAAATCATATTTTAGACCAGCGGGAATGATACCTTTAGCCCTGGCTATCTAGCTGCTGGCTAATCAGATGGAACACATGTCATATCCCCACACTGGTACCAGTTCCCAGACATGTATGAAACCCCACAGTCTCACACTGTGGGTGGGGACCCAGTTACCAAAGTCCTGGATGGTTGCCGGCCAGGTGGATGTTGCAGCTGGTGGTGTTGGCCAGCTTTAAATTTAAACAAGGAAAGAAGTTTAACTTGAGAAGCAATTTAACCAATAACAACTTTTTAGATTTCTGAAGAAGTGCAGGGGTTGCCCTGCTGTTGGCAATGGAGCAGGGATTGCCCTGTTGCAGACCAAACAATTCAGGAGGGGAACCAGCTGGGTTACATTGGCTAAAACTTGGATTTGCAATCCTGAATATTCAGCACATTCATATCGTTGTCACATCAGTACATTTTATATCTTAAGGCACATTCAAGAAAGGTGGAAAACTGTCATTTCCAGATTGTGTAAGCTAGTCTTAATTGACTTAAGCTGTCTCAGTCCCTTAATGTAGTAATGCGGACATGGCTGGTGGCTCCAGAGGACAGTCTTGACCGGATAATTGGAAAGGCTTACCTGAAGTTCAGTGGCCAAGCAGCCAGCCACTCCCACTTCCTGAGCTGTATAAGCAGTTCCTTTCAGCCTCACTGTGAAGCATTTTTTTCTTTGCAGCCAAAGGCTTTTGTCCTCTGAGCTGGCTGGGACCTGCCCCCTTCCGCTGCTCCTGCTTGTCTCTGCTGGGCTTCTGTGTTTATTTTCCTGCTTCTGGTTTGTATTTTGCCTTTGGCTGTGTGTGCTTCTTTCCTATTTTTTTTTTGGGGGGGGGAGCTTTTCTAAGCTCTAATTACTGCACTGCAACTGCAAACCTGATTTGTGTGTTTCAGCTCACATAGCTTTTCCATGGCATACTCTATTACTTTCACCTGACTCAGATTCACTGAACCTAGTGCTACAGCTCACTCATGCTTGTTCTAATTACCTCATTACAGCAGTTTTATTGCGCTGCCTGGTGACATTGCTGTCAGAGCATTGTGCCTTCTTTTATTTACTGCAGTTACAACTCGGTGTACTCATTTGTTTTCACTGCTGCTGCACAGGCCTAATTACTTTGTGCTAGTGCTTTGTTTACTCCCATTGCTATTGTACATTGTTTTACTCTGAGGTTAGCTAAAGCTCCTGCCGAGAATATTAAATTAGCTTTTATATCTGCATGTGGTTCTCGGCCCTTCCATCGCTTCCTTGTTTGTCCTACGGTGGGGACTGGAAGGTGTTTGAGGTGTTGTGGCCTATGTGGATAATTAATTCTGTTCTAAATCCTGTTGCCACCAAAAATTCTTAATTTGTCACCTAGATTTGGCTTTGAACTGTTCTGGCTGGCTTGCCCCCAATTCAGTGCTATTAATGCTATACAGTATGTTATGCAGACCTCTGTGTAGGTCCACCTATCGCTACTGCTTACTGACCTATGTGCAGGTCCACACTTGCTTATACAACTGTTTCTCCTTGCTTATGCAAACCATTGCTTCATGCCTACTGCCATCGCTTGGCTTCAGCCTCTGGGATTCTGCTGCGCTCAATCTGTATTCGACCTTGCAAGGTCTCAGCATTCAATGCTCATCACGAGCTCAGCACACCGTGCTCATTCATCTCACCAGCTTTTCAGCTCTCAGTCAATTTCTGGGGCATGCCAGCCATTGTATTCTGGTGCAGGGCTCCTGCAGCTGATGGTCTCGCTCTGCATTAAGTCCACATCTTGAGTGTGTCCGGCTTGGGGCGGGATCCTTCTCAACTGGCCCAAAGCTGGGAATGTTCTCGCCCCGGGCTTGGCTTTAGCTGCCTGCTACACAATAGCAGCTCCTGGTGTAGAATTTAAGACTAGTGGTGAAGGGTGGAAAAAGTTACCTCCTTTGGCTCTAGTGTTCCACTATAATGGTTGGCTACTGACTTTAGTGGTTTCCCTAGCGAGGTACCTTCACTGCACTCTCCCTACGACTGCCTCTGGTTCACTTGGTTTAATTTAGGTTGGGTAGGCCAGGTGAGTGCCTCAGCAGTTGTTGCTCTCCTCCTCTGCATGAAACCAGTTGGGATTGATTGTTTCTTGTTGTGAGGCTTGGCGTTATTCTTTGTTAATAAAATATGCCCATTTTGAACGCCAATTACAGTGTGCTGAGTTTTGCCCTTTTTTTGTATACGCAAACCTGGGCAGTCATTACGTTATTCAACTGAGCATCTCATTGCATTATCACTGCCTATGCTTTTCTACTACTACGTTACAGTTACTGCTCCTCTGTCACAGTTGCTGCTTGCTCATGTGCTTCGTATTGCCTCCTTTTTGGGGATGATACTACATTTCTTTTAGGGATTCCTAAGGTACCTTTACCTACGGGAATCGTCCTGTGGCACCTCTAGGGGAGCCTTCATACCCCTACAGGGTTGTAATTCCTCTGGAATAGAGAGAGTGAACGGCCAAAACCATACTAACACAGCTGCACAAGCATAACCCTGTACTGGCTGCATAGGTCAGTGAACTAACACAAGTACATTTCAGCACATTTATACTAGTCTGTGCTGGGTTCTCACTGGTGACCCCCAGAACAGACACAGTCATTCACAACAGTTGTACTAGAGGGGTCCACTCCCACCAGGTAAAGGCTATACACAGCAGATGGGTGCTGACAAATGGACAGTCACAAATCAGAAAAACACTTCAATAGAGGGCCACCTGTGCTGGGCTAAGGTTATGCACAGCTGTAGGGTGTAGACCCTGTAACGTGGTCACTTGAACATTTACTTTAAAGTTCACTGCAATGACAACAAGAAAACAAGAACCCCCCTCCTGAATGGAGAGGCTTAGATGGATTACCAGGCCCATTTACTCTGCTGGGAGCCTGAGCCCCCACTCAAATCTGGCAAAATGCTGGAAACACAGTGTCTTATAGGGCTCTCCTGAGGCTCTTGCTTGGCTGAAGCTTTTGGTTGCATGACCTCTGATTGGCTGGAAGGCATATCAGTCAAATAAATGAATTATGCATGAACCTCACTCTGTGCACAGTTGGTCTGCAATTTTGGTGCCTAGAATTAGGTCCCTGCAGTTCCCCATGAGCACTTGGCATTTACCCATGAGTTTTGGTGAATGTCCCACAAGTCCTGGCTTTAATATCTTGGTTTTCCTATTGGCTGTGGCTCCTTGCAATGACTGCTGTAAATACACAGTCCCTGAGCAGATCAAGTACAGTTCTACACCAAAATACTGGTAAAGCCAGAGATGATTAAATATTTGCCCCAGTGCCCCTAAGCCCTGAATGTGTAAGTGCTGTCCCTGCACAGAGCTTTTTTTTATTTTGTTTTTTAACCAGGTATAGCACACTAAGCTCAAAGCTTTTTCACAGGAGTGACCTGGGAGCACAAGTGACTTGCTCATGGTCACACAGTATGCAAGTGGAAGCTGTGGGATTCAAACCCAGGTCTGGTCTGCTGGATGTTACCAGATTTGCAGCTCAGAGCCTTAGACCACTGCGCTATACTGCCTGCTAGGACTCTTATTTTGCTCAGTCCATTTTCTTGTCACTGCTGCCAGGATTTTAGCTTCCTGACATGCAGCAGCAGATAGGCGGACATTTCTCTGAGTCCCATTGTTAATCTGGTGCAGCCAGGAGCAAAGCAGTATATATTTCTAACACTTTTCCCCTTGTAACATATTTTCCAAACACACTGCAGTAGTTACAATTATTTATTTCAAACAGCATTTTCTTGTCTTTTCTTTTCTTTTGGCCTCAGCCAGGAACAAGCTACCCTGAGGGCAGACAGATGTTCATGAATATTCAAGTGATGGGGGTTCCTGGCTTGTTAATATTCATAGGCCCCAATCAAAATCACTTCATGGATCTCTTTAAATCTTTGTAAGAGCGGCCACTCAGGGGCCTGCCCATAGTCACTGGGCCCTACTCAGCACATGGGGATCCCAGGACCAACTGAACACTCCAGTTTGACCACAGAGTCACATGGGCATAAATCAAATGCGATGCTCATGCTTGCACGGTCCAGGCAGGGCACGCTCCAAGCTGGAGATAGCGGTTTAACATAGAAAGCCCCACAGGGCTAGATTCTACTGCTGGCTGCAACTGGCAGAAAAGGGCCAGGAGGGACAAAATAAAATGCAGGCACTTCGGGAGAGAGGCACTGGAGGAGAGCGAGAGCCAGAGCTGTAGGACTGCAGGTTAGCCCCAGTTTGGCGGGGGAAGGGTTACACTATAGTAATACATCCTTGGATGAGAGCAAGACCCAGATCTGTAGGGCTGCAGGTAAGCCCCAGTTTGGCAGGGGGGGGTTTACACTATATTAATTCATCCCTGGTGGAGAGGAACAGCCTGAGCTGTAGTGCTGTAGGTAAGTCCCAATTTGGCGGGGTTGGGGGTTACACTATAATAATACATCCCTGGAGGAATGGTGAAGTGTAGAACTGAACACTCGTGTTCTGAGGCTTACATATCGGTCCAGTAGTCCAGTATTGCCGATTTTATGACAGTTTATTCCATTCCTTCATCTCCCCGTCCCTCCATGTATGCCCTTATAAACTCTGACACTTTCTGTTTTCCCTCTTATGTTCTCAGTCAGGCATAGTGTCTTCTTCTATAGGCATCACTGTCTGTGATTTAGCCTGCCCGGCTCTCTATGCTCTTCCTCCTCCTCTTCCTCCAACCTTAAAACCTCTCTATGAGAACCCCTCTCATATGTACCTGTGCCTTCCCATTTCTCTCATTATTCCTGCCTCTCTATTAGCCATTTCTTCCACCTTCTTTTGTTTGCTGGTCCCACTATTCCGGGGCTAAGTACAGTTACAGAGGATTGGTAATTAGCCCTGGGAGAACAGTAGGACCAGAAACATATGATCTGAACGTATTAATGCTTTAACATGCACTGCATGCTATTGAATCTCCCACTGCTGTGGCCTGGCTCTGCTGTCAACTGCAGGAGGTTCTGCTATTTCTGGTTACAGAAAATGTCAGCTTGTATGTCAACAGAATCAGTCTGATACAATCTATAATACTTCAGTAAACATTATTTTTTGTTTGTTTTTTTTGCACACAAAGTGCAGATTGGAACCAGTCCCATATTTGGGTCAGCAGCTCTTAGTGCTGACTTTAACACCCATTTTGCCCACCGGAAACAGAGTGCTTCGGGCATTACTGGTTGCAAGAGAAGGAGATCCCTGCCAAGTCAGTTTTGGGAATATAAAAACAGAGGGTGGTGAGGGATCTAAGCTCTTTGAAGTTTGATAAATCAATGGGCCTGGATAATTGCACCCTAGACTGGAAAAAGAAACGTGGCAGGAGCTGGCTGCTCCACTGTTAGTTGTTAGACAAAGTTAACAAACGGGACCCTGAAAATAGGGAAAAAGTCAACAAAAGAGGATCTTAGTTTAGGAAAAAGTCAACCTAAGGAGCCCCAATTTCCTATTGGTGAATCTGTTTGTACATTGCTAATTGCAAACCTCCTGATTTTCACACTGCTGTTTTACTGCTCTGTTTAGTATAGTCAGTGTGTACATTGCTCATTGCAAACCTCCTGATTTCACACACTTCTCTTTTACTGCTCTGTTTAGTATGGTCTGTGTGTACGTTGCTCATTGCAAGCCTCCTGATTTTACACACTGCCGTTTTACTTCTCTATTTAGTGTGGTGTGATTTTCCCTGTACCTGCTCCCCAGGATGCAGATGGAGATGGAAATAAGCAGTTTCTCACTCTGCGTGGCTTCCTCATTAAAACATAAAAACATAGACTTTGACGGCAGATAAGGACTGCTTGGCCCATCTAGTCTGCCCATTTCTCTACCTATAGGATAGGCGCCAAATCCTAGTTAACCAACAGTCTATTTCTTCCTACCCACAACAAGAATAGCTTTATGTCTGTCCCATGCATTCTTGAATTCTCCCACAGTTTTAGACCCCACAACCTCCTCAGGAAGCTGTTCCATGCATCCACTACCTCTCTGTGAATAATACTTTCTCACATTGCCCCTGAACCACCCTCCTTCTATCTTTAAATTGTGTCCCCTTGTTCTTGCAAATCTCTTTTCTGAAAGATGCTACCCTCTTGGACTTTGTTGATTCCACTGAGGTGCTTAAAGTTTCTGTCATGTCCCCCTCTCCCTTCTTTCCTCAAGGGTATCCATATTAAGCTCCTTTAGTCTCTCCTCTGTAGGCTTCTCTTGCAGATCCTGCACTTAGTTGCCCTCCCTCTCTGACTACCTCTGTCCTTGTGGAGATGGGGTCTCAGAACTGGACACAGATTCCAGATGGGGTCTCACCAACTGTCTGTACAGAGGAATAACAATTCCTGTTTTCTGCTGTTGATGCCTCTCCCTATACATCCCAGTATACCCCAGCCCTTCCTACTGCCTTCTCACATTGCATGCTAACCTTAAGGTCATCTGATATGATTACCCCCAGGTCCCTTTCCTTTTTTGTTGTTGTTACTACCTCCCCACTGATTGTGTATTCTTCCCCTGGGTTCTTGTTTCCCAGGTGCATTATTTTGCACTTTTTTGCATTGAATCCTAGCTGCCATACGTCTGACCATTCCTCCAGCCTTGCCAAGTCCCTTTTCATCCTTTCCAAGCCTCCTTGTGTATCAAACATTAAAAACATTAAAATAAATAAACTGACCAGGATAGCTCAGCTGAGACACCGTGGTTGATACTAATGAGTGTTACCTCCAGCATTACCCCCCACCACACACTCACGCACACACAGACAGACACACACACACACATATATACACACACATTGGGCCCTAGGCACAATGCTAATGTACCACATAAACTGGGCGCGTTGGCATTGGTATGCATGAATGCTGCAGGGCAGTGGCCATGCAGCATTCACAAATGGAGTATGCAGCAGTTATGCATCTGATCCCCTGGCCACGTGGACAGCAATGCACCATTGGTGGTCAAGGGACATGCTTGGGGCATGCTGCCACTAAGCACATGCACCAGTGGGGGAATTACTGGCTGCTGGGATGTGGAGGACTGCGCAGGTTACAGCAGCTGGGACCCTGCCGTAACCCAGTGAGTGTTCCCACAGACATGACCCACTAGTCACTCTGGGATGAGGTGACAACCTGCCATGCCGTCCCAGCCCAGTGGGCTGCTGGAGAGGGATGAGGTGGTGAATTTGGTGGGGGGCCCATACAGCAGGGTACAGTCATCATTGCCACTGGGCCATGGTCCACCCAGACTTCCTGGTACCCAAGCAGTCACTCAACACACTGCATCTCATCCCCAATTTTGCAGCCCCCTCGACACCCCATGCCCCATCCCCAAACCAGTCCTCCCAACAGGTGCCCCATCATGAATGCCCATCGTGGTACAGTACAGTCTGACCGGCATAGTATGACACCCCATGTGGCACACCACCCATCCCAGCTGATCACCACCCCCATTGGTGGTCACTGCCCCCGCACCAATAGCCCCCATCCCCCATACTTGCCAGTTGGTGCTGGGCACTATAAGGCCTGTGACACATTCATGGCTACTGGCCATCTGACTTACACAGGTCGTGCATAGCCAATGTGCATCCAGCATAAGTCAGACAGTCAGCAGCCATGGAGGTGTCCAGAGAGCTGTGCCATTGGCCATCTCCGACAGTGGCACTGGCAGAATGGTATGGGGTGTTGGTGGGGTGCCGGGGGTGATAGGGATCACTGGCAACTGGGCATAGGATTGGGGCTTGGGATGCACTGAGCACCTCCATGTGTTTGGGGGAAGGGATGTCCAGTACCAGGATTGAGGGCTGGCTTGTATGGATGGGGACAGTCAGTGGTGCTTTTGGGAGGGTGTGTCTATGCAGCAGGTGCTGCCACTTGGCCAGCTCAGGCCTGTTGATCCGCTGAGGTAGGTGGCTTGGTGGTGCTGGTCTTTGCACCTGTGGGTGCTCTTCACATAGCCTGACCCACACCTGCCTGTGTTAGGGATCCACTGTGGAACCCAGAATGGGTTTCCTGTTGGATGCTCACCCATGCCCACTACTCCACCCATGGCCACCCTGCATGGTTCTGCACATGGTGGAAGAGCCTCAGATAGGTGGCCACCAGTTGTGCATACTGGTGTGTGTGCACCTGTCCACGGGTGTGGAGCTATGTGGGTGGGGTTCACGACTATGGCATGTACTTCCCACCCAACAGTGCATAGCATCCACTGGCTTTACAAACCTGATACAGCAGTATGCCATTGAACAGCATGGGAAATTACTAAACTAGATCAGTAGAGGCTGGGAAACATTGCATCAGTGCTGGTACTGTTAAAAAAGTGACTAAAGGATGGGGTAGAGATTGCAAGGGGAGATTCAGGAGACATGTGACAAGGTTCTTCACAGAAGGGGGCGAATGAACTAGACTGCCCTGAGAGGTGGTTGAAGCCAAGAGTGTGACGGAGTTTAAACTTGGATGTGACAGATACAGGGGAATTGTGGGACCCACCGACAGAAGAAGGGAAAGGGATACCTGGGAAAGGGGGTGCCGATCAAGAAATAGGGCTAGCAGATCTCTAAATCCAGCCAGGCAGGCTTCAGGCTGAACATGATGCTAGGCAAACACATGGGCAGACTGGGTGTACCTCTGGGTCCCTTTCTGCTGACACAATCTATGTTTCCATGTTTCTTTGTGATATGGGCCATAATTCACTAACATTACCTCCAACCTGAAGGTAATGTTCCTGGATTGGGGGCAGGGTCCATATTCCAATTTTTTCAACAGTGACAGACTCCTGTTTTATCTTCATTAGGAATCCCAGGTCCTAGGCCAATCTTCTCTGTTGGTTAATGTGTGTTGGACGGAGATGAGGGGGGGAGGTGGGGGTGATGGGCAATGCACAAGCAGACCAAACAGTGTTCCTGAAATTAGGCACCGTGGTCACATGTGAACACCAGCACAAGTTCCTGCAGCCATAGAGCTCCTTAGAGTCCCACTTACCAATGGAATGGACAGTTTCTTACCTGAAACAAGCATCTGTCAATGTCGAATGTTTCCTTTCATGGTTTATGTGGCAGGGGTGTATTGTGTCAGCTGAACTTCTGGTGGGAGGAAAAGCCTGCCAGAGCCATGTTTTGAGAAGCTGTCATCTTACCTCTACAGCTTACCCCATGGCTTATTTTAAACAATGTTTACCCAGATACCTTTGTTGCAAAGGGTATACAAGATGAAGTGATGAGATTATAAACATCTTGTTCTCAGATTTCACTACTTGAAGAACTGAAAAATGCACTGGGGATGGGGTTGCAGTTATTGCAAGTGCCCTTTCCCCATGCTAATATTAAGGGCTACCCTGATTGGAGTATTATTACATAGTTTACTGATTGTTGCATTTTAAGAACTTACATTAAAAAGATGTTTGGGAAGTACATTTTCTAAAACATTTAGTGTGTAAATTGTCTTCTGCAAGTATTTGCTGTCCTCTTCTCTGCTAGCCTTGCAGTGCTGGGTTTCAATGTCAGACACCGATGCTGTAATTTACTCTGTAGAGCAGCACTCCCGAATTCTCTGGGACTACAATCATGAAGCATTTAAATTCCAGCTGAGTCGGACTACAGTTTAGACTGACCACAGCACAGCAAGAATCACACAGCGAGCCTGAGGCAAGGGAAACAAGCATTTGTCAATTCAGTTTGAATGTTGGCTTACTGGCACTGGCATTGGTAGTGCAGCAGTTACACAGATGCATAATAGGAATGGCAGTGAAGTACTGAACTGACGCCAACCCAACCCCCACCCTGCAGAGACTGACAGGCATTGAGATGTGCCTTTGGGTCATCGGTCATAACTCTCACACCATTTCACCTCACCCTACCCTGCAGACGCTGACAAGTGTTGCATTGTGCCTGGGGTCTTAAGCCTTTATGCTCACCACATTCCATAAGGAAATATGCTGAGATGGGTGCAGTATAGGAGAATGGGGTGAACTTTGGGGCTGAAGAGTCCAAGGCACACCTCGATGCCTGTCACTGGCTGCAGGGTGGGGATGGAATGGCATGAGCATTAAAGCAGACAATCCCAAGTCACACCCCGATGACTGTTAGTCTCTACAGGGTGGGGTGTTACAGTTGGAAACACTAATGCCCGGGGAATTTGTTAGTATTTTCACTCCAAATTTTCAACATGGCCATTTTGTGACCCCACCCCATGAACATTGGCACTATCAGTTCTTTAGCCAAAAGGTGATTTTTGCACAGCGACTGCCATTTGGCGCCACAGGTGCGAAATCACATTTTGGGCAGGATGTGAAAAATGACAACTGTACTATTTATGAGGAGGTGTAAAAAATGGCAATGCTGAAAATATTTATTTATTTTATTTATTTATTTAGCTTTTGTTGACCGGGTAAGTGCACTAGACAAATCCTGCCTATTTTCAGGCACGACCCGGGGGAGGGGGATACAGATGAATGCCAACTGACCTTGAACCAGATTAAGCTGTTGGTGGTATTTTTTTAGTGAATATGAAGTGAAAATTGGAAAAACTGGTGAAGTCAAAAGCATAAGTAGAAACTGCACAGTGCACACCCATAACGCAGTTATTTGGGGAAGGTATTTTAACCAAATGTTCAACATAGGCATTTTGGGACCTCCGCGCATCAACAGTGGCACTGTGATTCTGTTAATCTGTCCCAAAAGTTGATTTCTCACCACCACTGCAACATTATACACCATATAGCCGAAAACACATTTTGAGCAGGATGTGAAAAATGACAGCTACCCGGTCTCGGGAACAGATTTGGGCCAATGGAGGGCCAGCCTGGGGAAGAAGGCTGGATCGTCCAGCAATGGCTCACCTTCTCTGGGGGGAGGGTGGGGTTTCAGCCCGGCACTTGCTGTCCCCTGGCAGAGGCTGGGGGCATGGCACAATGTCAGGTCTTAGCTGGCTAGGGGGAGTGGTGCACTTCGGCACAAGCCATGATGTATGTGGCACGCCACTCTTCGGGGAGAAAATGGGAAAAATGGTGCCTTGGTTAGGTTGAATGATGGCCTTCTAGACCTCACCACGGAACCCTGACCCCTATCGCCACCTCAGCATCACACAGGAATGCTGGTATAGCCATACAGGCTCTTCCTCTATGAAGGACCTGCCAATGCAAGGGATACATAGGATTGCCTGGGCAGGCTCACGATGTGGAGTTGGTGTGGTCAAGGTTGCCCGAGTAAGCAGCGTCCATGTGGGGCCCAAAGGAGAGACCAGGCTAAGGTGCAGGTGGGAGTATAAAGAAATAATGCAAAAAAAAAATGACAGCTGTACTGTTCATAAGGAGATATGACAAAATGGCAATGCTGGAAATCTGGAGTGGAAATATTAAAAATTGTCAAAACTGAGTGTGCATGAAAACTGCACAATACATGCTTATAACAGTAATTTTTTGAATTTTTTTTCACTAAAGTTTTCAACATAGGCTTTTTGGGATCCCAGCTCATGAACTGTGACACTGTCATTTCATTAATCTGTTCTGAAAGGTGATTCCACTCAATGACTGTAAAATTACCTTTCAAGACTGAATAACGAGATGACAGTGCATGTGTTCATAAGTTGGGGTCCAAAGAACCCCATATTGAAAATATGGAGCCATAATTTAAAAAAATGGGTGAGATATCCACCTAAGTTGAACCCCCTCCATTGATGCCATTATACAGCTTACTGGCATTTCTTCAATTTGCATTTTGGCTTTGAAGTGTTCCTGCTCCACCGAATATCGTAGCGCTGGACCCCCAGAGGTAAGTACAGGGTGAGAGGGGTGTGGGGAGGTAGGGTGCATAGAGAGTTGGTGCAGGTTGGGAGAGGGAACACCGTGAACAACGAGAAACAGTTTTCAACGTAAAAATGAACATTGCGAATGGTTTTCTTTCTTTGCATGTGAAATAAAACAAATGTTGCCACACTGGGATGGGCTCCCACTGTGCCCCATAACTTTCTGGGGGGATGCTGGCCACACTGGGGTGGGCTCCCAGTGTGCCACACAGTGGGAGTGGGGGGAGGAACATGCTGACACTGTCAGCTTTGAGTGAGCGGCAGCATACTGGGTGGACTCCAAGTGTGCCACACAAAATTGAGTTCCATTCTCTGGAGCTGCTGCATGACAACCTTGTCTCCAGTTGCAGCAGAACATTTCTTTCAAGTAGGTGGCACTTTACATAATTCTTGCATCAGCGCTAGCATGCTGACTAGTTGGGGAGTGAGGGATGCACCTACTAAAGTGTGCCCTGCATTCAGTAACACTGACACACCTCTGCATTTCACATTATTAGGATGTTGCTTGTGCAACACACAAGACAACATGAAAAGAAACTTTGATTTGGGATTTCTGGGACTGTTAAATGCCTCTGTATTTTGCCAGCCTGCCCTTGCCCTGTGAACACAACCACACTTGCAGTACTCTCTCTCTCTCTCTCCTCTCTTTCTCCTCTGGATGGCACAAGTTAAAGATTTATTTTGCCAGCCTGACCTTACCCTGAACACAGAGCCACACTGAAGCCAGGAAGAAAAAGAACATTTTATTTGGGATTTCTTGGACTTTTACATTTCTCTTGGGTCTCCCGCAATCTCTGTTTCTCTGTCTGTCTCTCTGTTTCTCGTCTGAATGGCACAAGTCAAAGATTTATTTTGCCAGCCTACCCTTACTCTGTACACACAGCCAAACTGAAGTCAGGAAAACAAAGAAAGTTTTATTTGAAATTTCTTGGACTTTTAAATTTTTTATGGGCCCTCCTATAGTGTGTCGATCTCCCCTCTGAATGGTACAAGTCAAAGATTTATTTTGCCAGCCTGCCCTTGCCATGTACACACAGCCACACTGTACAATCTCTCTCTCTCTTTCTCTCTCTCTCTCCCCCTCTCTCCCTCTCCTCCAGGCCAACCTGAAGCTAGGAAAAAAAGAAACTTTTATTTGGGATTTCTGGGACTGTTAAATTTGTCATGCAAAGTAGAATGCCATTCCGTGCCACAGGTGCAAACACAGATTTTCCCCAGAGTCAAGCTGACCGAACCAGTCCTGTGGGTAAGTGAATAGTGAAGATACTCATGGTGTATTGTATGGGCCACTAGTAGGAACTGGGCAAACTTTGTCATTTTTTCATATTTTGCCCTCAAATGTTAAACATAGTCTTCTTATCACTCCACCCCACGAACCCGTAGGTGAAAATGTTCAAATCCAAGGAAAAACAGCATTCTGCACCACAGACATTTGGGGTGGATTGTGAAAAATGACAGCTGTACTGTTCATGTGGTGGTGCGATAAAATGGCTATACTGAAAATCTGGAGTTAAAATATATTGAAAACGACCAAATTTATATGCATGCATAAACAATTTTGAATGACCATTTGTAAGTGAGCCATTTGTAGGTGTCTTTTCACCAAATTTTCACATGAACTTTTTGGTACTCCACCTCTTGAAAAGTACCACTGTCATTCGCAGAGCGACCATGCCATTGTGTGCCACAGGTGTGAAAACACATTTTGGGTAGGATGTGAAGAATGACAGCTGTACTGCTCATGAGGGTGTATGAAAAAATAGAAGTGGTGTGAATTTGGAGTGAAAATATTAAAAATTGCTTAAGTTACGAGCATGCATAGAAAATGTCAATGGCTGCGCATAACTCAGGTGATTTTTTGGGAGGGACTTTTTGGGACCCCACTCATGAACACTGGCAGTGTCATTTCATTACTCAGTCCCAAAAAGGTGATTCTGCACAACAAAAGCAAAATCACCTTTTGGAACTGAGTAATGAAATGACAGTGTTAGTGTTCACAAGGTGGGGGACACAAAAACACCATGTTAAATATTTGGTGAAAAAACATTGTTAAATGGCCGAGACAGCAACATAAATCGAAAATGCCATTGACAGCCATTATACAGTGCTTATCTTGATTATTCAGTTTGTGGTTCAGCTTTGAAGAATGCAGACGTGTCCCAGTCCACAGAAGATGACAGCTGCCTACCTTGTATGGTAAGTATAGGGCAAGGGTGGGGTGGTGGGCTGCTCAGTGGGATGAATGGGATGGGATGGGAAGGGGGCGAGCACAAGATGAGGAACCATTTTATTTTTTACAGACTTAAAAAAAAAGACATTGTGGACAGTTTTCTTTTTTTTTTCTTTTACAGGGTATTGACAACACTATCCAAATGAAAGAAGTGAAGCGCTCTCATTGGAGCGCTTTATTTCTTTCAGCTGTGAAACTCTTGACTAGTGTCATAGTCTGGTTGTGTGTTCATTGATCTGTCAGGGGCGAGCCCACTGTAGATTGCTTTGCATTGTACCTGTCCCTGACACAGCTCTAAAATGCTATTCTGTTGCAAGATGTTTCTCGCACACACGCAAGGAATCATAACAAGCATTTGTCAATGCTGAATGTTTGCTTGCTGGTATTCACACTGGAAGTGCAGGAGTTAGACAGATGCAGAATAGGAATGGCAGTGAAGTATTGAACTTCACGCCAACCCCACCTCCACCCTGCAGAGATGGACAGGCATTGGGTTATGCCTTTGGGTCATCACCCATAATGCTCCTGCTATTTCACCTCACCCTATCCTGCAGACACCAACAAGTGTTGAGGTGTGCCTTGGGGTGTTCGACTTTACAGTAATCCCACTCCATAAGGACATACGCTGAAATGGGTGCAGTGTAAGAGAATGGGGTGAACTCTGGGGCAGAAAGGTCCAAGGCACACCTTGATGCCTATCAGTGGCTGCAGGATCGGAGTGGAATGGCATGAACATTACAGCCGGCAATCCAAAGGCACACCCCTGATGCCTGTCAGTCTGTACAGGGTGGGACATTATGATAAGAAACCCCCTAATACCCTGAGCATTTGTTGATATTTGCACTACAAATGTGCTTTTTTCTTTTATTTTTATTATTTACACTTTTTGCGGTCGCCAGCTGCCCAGGGATCTGCCAGGTCATGGACTCTTGCTCCCACCTCAAGACTGGATGCCCGCTGCCCTGGGACCCCTGGCTTGTCCCCCTGGGTGGGGCCGTGGCACTGCTGTCCCCTGTTTTGCACCATGGACAACAGGATAGGGTAAGGAGGGCCATCCTGGAGCTAATTGGTGCCAAGGGCTGGCAATGGAGGGCGCCAGCAGCAGATTTTTTTCTTCTACTGTACATGGGGGTGGGAACATGCAATGATGACCAGTGTCCATCCCGCCTCTCTGAGCATCGCCAAAGCCAGTAACTGTGGTATCCTTGGCCTCGGCTGGGGTCCATCAAGCCCGGACATTACCCCAGCCCTCCCCACCCAGAGAAGGAAAGCAGTCCTAAGGACCCCCACCGGCCGGACCTCAATGACCCGGCTCTTTTCCCTAACCCGGGTCACCGGCATCATATGCGGAAATCTAACCGCTGCACTGACGGGCCGGCCATTGCACTGCACATTTTCAACATGGCCCTTTTGTGACCTCCACCTGATGAAAGCATTTGGGATCTCTGCTCATGAACAGTAGCACTGTGATTTTCTTAATCTGTCCCAAACATTGATTTTCCACAGCGACCGCTCCATTCTGTGCCAGATGTGTGAAACCACAGTTCAGGCAGTATGTGAAAAATGACAGTGGCACTATTCATAAGGAGGTGTGAAGAGATGGCAATGTTGGAAATCTGGAGTGAAAATAATCTGGGAAAACTGTGCAATGCATGCTCGTAACAGTGATTTTTTTTTTATTCTTTCACCAATCTGCCCATCTGTGGGCTTCCCAAGCTGCTCCTGTGGCCCTGGCTCTCTCCAAGCAGGCCACAGCTAACAGACCACCCGACTGACCCCTGGACAGATTCAGACAGCCCATCTGCAGGCTTCCCAAGCTGCTCCTGTGGCCCTGGCTCTCTCTGAGCAGGCCACAACTAACAGACCACCTGACTGACCCTCGGACAGATTCATACAGTCCATCTGTGAGCTTCCCAAGCTGCTCCTGTGGCCCTGGCTCTCTCCGAGCAGGCCACAGCTAACAGACCACCCAACTGACTCCCGGACAGATTCAGCTGAGGAACTGCCACCCAGGCTTCCAGCTCCTAAGCTGCGGTATTTCTGGCTACCGGGTGGTTGGCGCATCTCTAGCTGATGCTCGAGACTGCAGACATGGACCCAAGGCCCTACAAGGTACGGCAACTGCCACAACCAACTGGATTGAGAGCGCCTTCTCAGACCACTCAGACCTGGTGAAAGCCGGCTTCTGCTCTTTGATTTTAAACCCTAAACATTTTTATGTTGGGACAAATGTTAAAAAGTTAAAGTGTTGACCCAGTCTGTAATTGAAAGGACTTGAATTGTGGTTTGAGAAGGAAATCTAGTGTTTACAGCCCTTTCTCTGTATACGTGCACTGGCCGAAGACACTTTTGGGCACCACAGTAATACACGTCCTTTTGTTCTGCAAATTTTGGACTCCCTGCTGTTCTGTCTAACCCTTTATGTGAATTCCCCCTCACTCTCCTTCTCTCCCTCAGCTGAGGAACTGCCACCCAGGCTCCCAGCTCCTAAGCCACAAGTTCTGTTACTGGGTTGTCAGCACCCTGTGCCGACGGTCCAGACCGCAGACACTGACCCAAGGCCCTACAAGGTACGGCAACTGCCGCAACTTTTTCGACCACACCCCCTTCCCCATCTCCATTGATTATTAACTACAGTAGCTCCCACCAAGATATTAGTCCACGTACCCTGGTGCAGTGCCCCACCAATAGAGACTTAGCTCCTGATCCCCCTCTTCTCTGTCCAGCTTACGGGATCCAATTCTCACGACTTCGCCTTACTAAAACACATAGGCTCTACTTGGCTGTGCCTTCACCACTAAATATTTTTAATGCTATCAAATTCAGGTCAACCTGGATTGGAAAGCAACTGATAGCTGCATTAATCCAGCAACCCCACTGGCCCCTGGTCTAATTGAGTAGCTCCTTTTTTGAGGTACCATCATGTCAGGCCCTATATGGCTCGTTATACTGCTCTTTCTGCTAATACCAGCTTCCCAGGATTGGACACCTGAACTACCATCATGTTTGGTCTGCAACACCACCTTGTTCTATATACCACATGGCAACTTTTCCTTTAATTGCCTCCATGATTCCAAGTACCAGTACCTCAAACCCTGCTCTTGGACCACACATACCAGTAGTACATAGAACACTCCCCCACCACAAGGCCCACCTCCCACCACACAGACTTCTATCTCCTCCCCGCCTATTGCGGTAGGGGTACTAGATCTTGCTACAACAGATCAGCTCTTCTATGGTGGCTACTTTCCAGTCCCTAAAAACATCAGATCTACTAGACAGGAGAAAGGCAGGAATTACAAGCTTATAATAAGCACTCTTAGAAAAATCCTACTTATCCTCCTGCTATGTTCAGGCAATGTAGAACTCAACTCTGGCCCCCCAGAAGCTATTGCTTCTCCAGCAGAACTAGCAAATTTAAAAGGAATAAGCTTCTTGCATATTAACGTATGTAGCCTCCTTAAAAAGATAACCTTAATACAAACCTTTGTAAATCATACCTCTCCTGACATACTTGTGATTTCTGAAACTTGGCTTAGACCCAACACCAGTGATAGAGAAGTAAACATCCCCAACTATGCCTTGTTCAGAGCTGATAGGCATGCCAGAGGAGGAGGGGTAGCTATCTACATTAAAGACAAATTTTCTGCCTTCTTCTTATCCTCAGCATCCATTGCCAGCAAATTTGAATGCCTAATTCTCAAAGCGGAAATTACACAGACTACTGCACTCTGCGTAGTAGGATGCTACAGACCACCGTCTGCTGGCCTACAGCTTGTGTCATATCTAAGTGACAAGCTGGGACAGGGGCTGCCAGAAACTATTATTTTAGGAGACCTCAACTTTGACTGGCTCTCTAACACAGCTGCCCCCCTTGTATCCTTCTGTGATGAACATGGGCTGATGCAACTTATTACTGAACCAACAAGCCCAGACATGAAGAACCCCAGTAAAAGTACACTTTTGGATGTGCTAATCGTGAGCAAACCTCATCTCTTCTCCCACGCTGATGTCTTCTTCTCAGACGCCAGTGACCATTGCTTTATTGTGGGAGTAAGATCCACCAACAACCCAACACCCACCAGCAAGTTCTGTATGAAAAGATCCAGGCGCAACTTCAATGAACATGCCTACCTAAACAAGCTTAAGTACTCCCCTCAGTGGCAAGATTTCCACCTGGCCAAAATTATTACGTCAGCTTTCAATATCTTCTATGATATTCTATCAAGGGCCCTTAATAAGTGTGCTCCCTTGATTAAAGTTTGAACTAGGACCAAAACCTGTAAATAGTTCACCCCTCAGATCAAGTCCTTGCTTCTAGAAAGAGATAAGCTCTGGTAAAAAGCACGCAGACTGAACACTGCAGAGGACTGGAACCAATTCAGGAGACTATGAAACTTATGTTCCAAAACAATCAGAGAATCGAAGGCCACCTTCTTCAAATCTGAACTCAACTCTACCACAGAGAGCCGAATCAAGCTCTGGAACACAATCAATGATCTGCTAGGCCACTCCCCAGGAAATTCACTCCCGACCAAGATTACCTCTGGCAACTCGACTATAACCGAAAAGATGGATATACTTGACGCATTCAATAACCACTTTGCTACTGCAGGCATAGCATTTGATAACTCCCCTGCAAACATACTTCGCTCTCAGACTGCCAGCCAACTACCTGAAACTCCAATAGCTTCACCGTCTTTCTCACTTGAACCTGCCTCACTGAAAAAGGTAGAGGACCTCTTGCTTCAGTTGGATACTAGAAAAAGTGCTGGGGCTGACACCCTTGACCTTACTTCCTAAAATTGCCTACCATGTACTAGCAATACCTGTCACCCACCTTTTAACTTATCCCTGTCTCAGGGCACCTTGCCACCTATATGGAAGACAGCACATGTCATACCACTGTTCAAATCAAGTGACCCTGTGATCTCAACAACTACAGGCCAATTTCTCTCCTTCTGGTCCTTTCCAAGCTCCTAGATAAAATTGTAAATCCACAGCTGAGGACTCACCTTGAGTCTAGGGAACTGCTAAACCCTATGCAGTCCGGATTCAGAGCTAAACATAGCACTGTATAAGCCCTCGCCAAAGTTACTAATGACTGGCAGCGTAATCTTGAGAGCTAAAACTTTATTTGTGCTGTTTTCCTTGATCTAAGCAAGGCTTTTGACACCGTTGACCATAGTCTGCTCCTCTCCTCCCTTCAAACCATAGGTGTGGACCCCTCCTCTCTACGTTGGTTTATTGGCTATCTTACAGGGCGCCTTCAACAAATTAAGCCAAAGGAGGCCTGTCCCCTAAAAACTCTGCAAAGAGGGGTACCTCAAGGTTCTATATTAGGGCCCTTACTTTTGCAATCTACAGTAATAACATCGACTACTGTATAAAAGAAGCCAACATCCATCTGTTTGCAGATGATACAGTTCTCGTGGGTCGCAACACCTATGAAGCTACCTGCAGTGATCTACAGTCCGAATTCAACCTTTTGCAAAGCCAACTCCTCCCAAAAAAGCTACTCCTTAAAGCCAAAAAAACTAAAGTGATGGTCCTCTCCCCTTTTATCCGTACACCTAACCCTGTGTCCAGTGGGACAGTTCCCCAAATTGCCACAGTTCTTGGTGAAAAACTAGAATTTGTTACAAAATTCAAGTATCTGGGAGTTTGGATAGACTAAAGACTCTCCTTCATTGAACATATCAAGGACTTGCTAAAATGACTTTGGCAAAGGCTTGGCCTGTTTTTTAGAATCAACCAATTTCTCACCAGAGATGCCAAGAAACAGCTGGTCCAATCCATTTTCCTATCATTGGTTGATTACGCTGATTTCCTGTATAGCCAGTGCCCCAACTCTTACATGGCTAAACTGGACACACTCTGCCATCGAGCACTGAGGTTTATAACAGGACTTCCCATTAACATGCATCACTGCACCCTGTATGCGGCAGTGGGGTGGACATCACCAAAGTTCAAGCGCCACAGGAACACCGCTCTCTGGACCTATAGAGCCATCTCTAATAAGCTGCCTTACTATATCTCCTGCTGTCTTCCCTGAATATAATTGGGGGTATAGGTTAAGAAGTTACTCAGCTATTACACTTAAAGTACCCAAAGCAAAATCCCACTTCGGCAGGGCAGCCATAAGCTTCGTGCTACCTACCTTATGGAATGATCTACAAAAACCTCAAATTAAGCACTCTAATCAGTATAAATGCCTTCAAGATGCTTTATTTCCATACAATCAGAGAAGTATGTAACTGCTTCACCCACTCAGGCCCAGTACCGGTGTCTGCACTGGTATATAGCCATGCCTAGACCCAATTTTAAGTACTGACCCCCCAGCTTGCTCCTCACAAGCCTAATTGTTCTCTCTCTTATCCCCCTGTCTTATCAACACTAGGCCCGTCCATCCCCTTATCCTTCCTTTCCCAACCTCAGATAGGAGCTCACTACCCTGGGTTGTGACATCCTACCATGCCCTGTACTTTATAGAATCCAATCCGGCTCCACACATGCTCCTTTTCTCCATCCACCTTCTCTACATCCTGTTTTATGAACTCGCCTCTGTGCACCGTGCCCTCTAGCCTTTCTCCCCTACCTCCCTCCCTCCCTCTCCCTCCTACCTTTGCCTCTACCTGGTGTATTTTTAATTCCGTTACTTCCTCCTGCAACCTTAGATAACCTGCTTTATCTTCCTATAGACACTTCTATGTATGTAAATACCATGTAATCTGTACAATATCTGTATAATTATATGTACATATGAACTTCTTTTTCTTCCTCTCTGTAAACAGTATTATCTGTATTGCCTTGTAAATACCTGTGTTGATCTGTATATACAATTGTTCATGCTCCACCCAGGTCTATCTTGCAAATGAGCTTCTGCTCAACAATGAACACCTGGTTAAATAAAGACTTGATTGATTGAAATTTTCAACAAACACATTTTGGGACCTCTGCTCTGATTTTCTTAATCTGTCCCTAACATTGATTTCCCATTCTGTGCCTTTTGTGCAAAACCACATTTTGAACAGGATGTGAAAAATGACAGCTGTATTGTTCATAAGGTGTGAAAAATGGCAATGCTGAAAATCTGGAGTGAAAATACCAAAAATTCTTGAAGTTACAAGTTTGCATAGAAACTGCACAATGCAAGCTCATAATACAGTTATTTTGTGGAATTTTGTCACCAGATTTTCATCATAGGCATTTTGGGACATCCGTTCATGAACAGTGTCACTGTGATTTTCTTAATCTGCTCCGGACATTGATTTCCTACAGTGACCACACCATTGTGCAGTGGAAGTACGTAATAATAAAGTGGAAATCTGGAGTAAAAATCTCAAACATTCTCAAAGTTACAAGCATGCAGTAAACTGTGCAATGCATGCTTGTAACAGTCATTTTTAGGAATTTTTTCACCAGATTTGCAACATATGCTTTTTGAGAGCTCACCCGTGAACAGTCACACTGTCATTTCATTAATCAGTCCCAAAGGTGATTCTGCTCAGTGACCACAAAATCACCTTTCAGAACTGAATAACGCCATGACAGTGACCAAGTTCATGAGGAGGGGTCCCAAGAACCCCACGTTGAAAATGTGATGCCAAAAGTCAAAACAATGGCTGAGATAGCCACATAAGTTGGGAAAAAAACATTTATGCTATTAGCGGTTGGCTTTGAAGAGTGCAGACGTGTTCCCAGTCCACCAAAGACTGTCATGCCCAGCACCAGAGGTAAGTGTGGGGTGAGGTGGGTTTGGGGAGGTGAGTTGCACAGAGGGTTTGCTGCAGGTAAGGGGAAGGGACCCGATGGCAAAAGACCATTTTCTGAATTTCAAGGAAATCAAAACAAAACCAAAAGATGTCGTGGGAAGGTATATATTTTTTTTACAGGTTTGCTTTTTACACATAGGAGTGAGCTCTCAGTGTGCCTCCTACATTTTTGGGAGGGGACTTAAATAAATAGGGATTGGGCCCCTCGTTGGCAAAGAAAGTCTGTTTGGGGGGACATGATGCCGAGAGGGATTGGACACCACTTTTGGCATACAACAACTGGGGGCATTATGCCAATGGGGATTGGGCTCCCCATCAGCAAATGAACTGGGTGGGGCATGCCGATGAGGGGATTGGGCACCCCCGTCAGGTTTTATGGGGACTGTGAGCAGATGGCTCCCTCACTGCAGTGGGTAATTTGTTTCAAGTTGGTGGGATTCTGGCTTAACTAGTGTCAGCAGCAGCATGCCACTGCATTGGGAAATGAGTTCCAAGCCCAAGAATTCAGTGGTGCCATTGGTCGCCTCAGTGCCTCACCTCCAAAACCCACTTATCTCTCTCCGCTGCCACATAATGTTTCTTGCACATGCACGCAAGGAAACATAAAATGGAAGATACATTTCAACTAAAATGCATCAGTGACTTGATTTATTTTATACTGTGTGGGTATTGATTAGCAATTTGTTATATCAAGGGGTCTGGTGAAAAAATAAGGAAAAGGCCCCTAGTCAGTCATGATAGGTGCAGCTGAGGCCCTTTGAAGCCATCAGTATTTGTGGCTTCTGATCTGCTTTTCTAAACTTAGCATAACTTTACCAGATAAACTGCAGGCCTTTGGGCCAGTCCAATGGTGCTGAGGGTTGAGGCGCTGGAAGCCACACTTGTGCCACGCTGGTGATCATGTTCAGGAAATGAGTGTGGTCCATGGGGAGTCAGCAGCAAAGAAGAAGGATCGAGCATCCCAGAGACTGCTGTTCTCTGGGGAGTGTTGTTTCAGTTGTCAGTGCATGCCTGGACCCTAGCTGAGGTTGAAGTGCTGAAACCACACTTTGCACCACGCTTGTGACCCATGTTCAGGAATGAGTGCGGTCTACTGTGGGTCAGCAGGGGAGGAGAAGGATCAAGCATCTCAGGGACTGCTATCCTCTAGGGAGGGGGTTGTTTCAGTTGTCGGTACATGCCTCGCCCCTAGCTGAGGGTTGAGGCACTGGAAGCCACACTTTTTGCCATGCTGGTGACCCATGTTCAGGAATGATTGCGGTCCACTGGGGGTCATCAGCGGAGGAAAGGAGTGAGCGTCCAGTGACTGTTCTCCTCCAGGGAAGGGGGTGTTTCAGTTGTCAGTGCATGCCTGGCCCCTAGCTGAGGCTGGGACTGCACACCATGCTGCCTATGTGTGGTTGGAGGGGGACAAATGCCTGACAGAGACACATGGCAGTGTGTATGTTACCGATGCTGGTGTCATTACACTCCGCCACCGTGGGTGTACACTAAAGGAGAAAATATGCTCTGACTGGATGATGGAGGGCACCTAACAGGTCCTGCCTTGAATAGCCACAACACCAGCATACTAGATCCGGGCTTTGGAGAGTTGGAGAGCCTTGCCGTGCCCTGCCTGGTGGGAACCCTGGGGTTATCAGTTGGTGCTGACTGGTGGATGTCAGGGGATGGGACTGGCCCCCGAGATAGGGGTCGTGAGCAAGGCACATAAAAAGTACCAACTAAAACAAATAAACAATAAATATTTGGATGATACTGATGTGATTTTTGTTCCTTTTCTTATTTGTAAAATAAGTGTTATAAACTAAACTACTTTGTATCTTATAGTTCTATCCCCTGTGACACTGGACCCTGACACGGCACATCCTGAACTCATTCTGTCAGAGGACCTGATCAACGTGAGATGGAGTGACACAGAACAACAGCTCCCTGACAACCCCGAGAGGTTTGATTTGGATATTTTCGTGCTGGGATCAGAGGGCTTCACATCAGGGAGGCACTGCTGGGAGGTGGAGGTGGGAAACAAGACTGACTGGGCTGTGGGTGTGGCTACAGAATCCATCAACAGGAAGAGGATATCCATACCAAAACCTGAGAATGGACTCTGGACTGTGTGGCTGCATCAAGGGAATGCATACATTGCTGAGGATTCAGTAGATAAACTACTCAACATAAGTGTAAAACCCCAGAGGATCAGGGTGTACTTGGACTTCGAGGAAGGACAGGTGTCATTTTACAATGCTGATGGCATGTCTCACCTCTACACCTTCACTGATACCTTCACTGAGAAACTCTGTCCTATCTTCAGTCCTTGGACTAATACTAATGGTAAAAATGCAGAACCCCTGAAACTGATTCACCTAAAACTATAACCAAATCCGTTGTTCACAGTGATTACAAACATAGAACTCGCTACTGCTGGGGCTGTTTATGTTGCCTGGTACCTTCATTTATGGGTGACACTCGACTGCAGATTTAAGTAAAAAACTACAGACTTGTAGCCTTAATTATATTTTAAATCAGTGGAGGCTGTAACGTTAGCCAGATTTCAGCAATGGTTACAAACAGGAAATTCACAAAGTGCTGTTTATATTGCTTGTTATATATTGTTTTGTAAGGTTGAACAGAAAGTTATCAAGGTCAGTTTATACTATAATGTAAACCGAGGTTCCTCTATGTTGTTTAGATCTTTTATTGCTGAGAGATTCCTACATTGTCAAACTGTGATTTCTGGTTATACTTATACTTATTTGTGTTGTTATCGCAGTCTCAGTTTACAGTTTATGCTGAAATTCAGTCTGTTAGCTTAAACAATTAAACTGTAAGAGAAAATTCATAGAAAAACAGTATTAAAGAAAACTGTAAAAAATAAACAAGTTTCAGAGCTTATCTCCTGTTGTCATTTCTTTGTCTCATTCTATAATCTAGAAATACAGAATCACACATACCTCCATAATGCACAGCATCCTAGGCTGTATATCCAAATCTGATTCATAGAAACATAGAATTTGACAGCAGATAAGGACCGCTTGGCCCACCCAGTCTGCCCATTTCCCTACTTACTGGCTAAGCTGCAGATCCTAGTTAACCAGCAGCCTACTTCTTCCTACCCCCACCCCCTAGAATTGCCTTATGACTGTCCCATGCATTCTTGAATTCCACCACTGTTTTGACTCCACAACCTCTCTGGACGGCCGTTCCATGCATCCACAACCCTCTGTGAAAAAATCCTTAAATTACCTCTGAGCCCCCCATCTTTAAATTGTGCCCTTGTTCTTTTTCTCTTTTTTTGAAAGATGCTACCCTCTTGGACTTTGCTGATTCCCTTGAGGTACTTGAAAGTTTCTATTATGTCCCCCCTCTCTCTTATTTCCTTGAGGTTATACATATTAAGCTCCTTTAGTCTCTCTTCATATGTCTTCCGGTGCAGACCCTGCAACATTTTAGTTGCCCTCCTCTGGATAGCTTCCATTCTGTCTATATATTTGCGGAGATTGGGTCTCCAGAACTGCACGCAGTACTCCAGATGGGGTCTGACCAGCTGTCTGTACAAAGGATAATAACTTCCTGTTTTCTACTGATGATGCTCTCCTATGCATCCCAGTATCCCCAGCCCTCCTTGCTGCCCTCTCAAATTGCTTGCCCACATTTAGGTCATCTGATATGACTACCTCAGGTCCCTTTCCATTTTGTTGTTGTTAGCATCTCACCCCCATGTGTACTCTTCCCTTTATTTTGTTTCCCAGGTGAATTACCTTGCACTTCTTAGCATTGAATCTAAGCTGCCATACATTTGACCGTCTCTCTAACCTTGCCAAGTCCCTTCTCATCCTTTCCACCCCACCCTGTGCATCAGCTCTGTTGCAGATCTTTTGTGTCATCTGCAATGAGATATACTTTCTTCCAGTCCCTCTGCAATGTTAGCTTATAAAGACATTGAAGAGGACCGTCCTAATACTGAACCCTCCAGTGTACCCCACTAGTAAGCCCCTTTCTTCAGAGTGGACTCCATTTACTATTACTCTCTGTGTCCTATTCTCCATCCAATTCTTTACCAGGCTGTCATCTTGGGACCCACTCCCAGGCTGGCTAACTTGTATATTAATCTTTGTGTGAGACTGTGTCAAATGCTTTGCTAAAGTCTAGGTAGGCCATGTCCACAGCCCTCCCTGATCTACTACTTTGGTCACCCAGTCAAAGAAATCTATCAGATTCGTCTGGCATGACCTTCCATTGTGAATCCATGCTGCCTTGGGTCCTGTGCCCTCTGGCCTCTAGATACTCGACAATTCTTTCCTTCAGAAGTGATTCCATCATTTTCCTATCACTGAGGTTAAACTAAAAGGTCTGTAGTTTCCTGCTTCTGCCTTGCTCCCACTTTTGTGAAGGGGAATCACATCTGCCCTCCTCCAGTCCTCGGGTACCACCCCATTCTCCCATGATTTGTTTAAGAGGGTAGTCCATGGTGTCACTAGTTCTACGCTTAGTTCTTTTAGAATTCTGGGGTGAATCCCATCAGACCCCATTGCTTTGTCCACCTTCAGTTTTAAGAGTTCTTTCAGAACCCTTTCTTCTGTAAATGGGCTGGGATTCATCTTATTCATTTTCTTTGTTTTTAATAACCTCATAATACTGTCTGTTAAACCAGGGCACCAGGCTGTGGAGTGTCTGCTGCCCGCCCCCAACCCCCCACAGCCCATCACCAGCTAAGGGGTTGGAATAAAGGTATTCTTTGAAGCAGGACCAGATAGTTTCTAACATTTACTCTCTCTCTCCCCCTTGCTTTGTAAACTAGTTTTTCAAATTACCATACAACCTTTTAGCATTTTGAAACTGTGTGAAAGTTGGGGGCTGTTCCTGTTTCCAGTTGGTCCCAATTAAGTCGTGTCTGTGGCCATTAGTGCTAGTTTACGTTGCCCTGCCTGGACTCCATCTGGTTCTGACCTGTCCCCTGATAGGGCTACTCTTGCTGATATTTGAGTGGCTATCACTCTGGACACGTATCTGAGATGGCACACCAGAACCCTGACAACTTTGAACAAGTCTACATCATCTGTTAAGGTTCCACTTGGACCCTGCCCACACCTTGGACAGGTTCCGCTACACTGCCACTAAATGTAGCCAGCCTTGCTGGTGTACAGTATGTCTCAGTACTGTCAAGAAATGTATCCCCATGTACATGTACTTTGTTTGTTTAGTGATCCTCCTCCAGGATGTCTAGCCAGTCTTCCTCTGGTATTTCACAGCCCGACATGTCTGGCCATTTCTTTCTTATTTGCTCAGCGGAGCCTGTTACCGAGCTTGTTAGGCTTGGTACAGCTTGGGTTACTAATCCTTTGTTATCCCCTAAACTACACAATATACAGCCCCCCACGCCTGAGGGTTCATGTAATTTGTATTCTTCCCCATTCTGCCTTCCAAAATATGTCTCAATAACTGGAGATATCTAAAGGGGTGAGGCTGAGGTATCCCACACTTGTTTCACAGAATGATGAAGGAGAGCAGTGTATCCCCGTCATCGAGGTGTGCTAACAGTTCAATTCCTGTTTCTGCCCATAGTCTGGAAGGATCCTCTGGGAATCTGGGGAACAAATTATTGTGCCCAAAAAATAATAAATAAATAATGGAATGAGAACTGCAAATATAGCCTTCACTTTTTTAAATGTCTGCACTGGGTAATGCACTTGCAGAAGGTGCTGTATTGCAAGAATACCCCCCACAATTTGGGGTTCCCCTTAATGTCTTTCTGGGCTCCTTAAATACCCACTGCCAGGCTGGTGTCCCACCCCAGCGTGACTGTGCTTCCTTGTGTGTGAGTGCCATGTTGAACCTCCATGCCTGTCCCATTTAGAAACTAGCTAATCATTGTGTAGTGTATGGTCTGAGCTGGGTCTGAGTGATTTAAAGCTTGTGATCAGCCAGCCACCACTCTGATTTGCTCCACTCTGCTGTCAATACTTGTGCAGAGGGAGCCTGTATATAGACTGTGCTTATTTACTGTTTCTACGCTGTTACATTTGGAGCCTGTACAGAGACTGTGCTTATTTACTGTTTCTGTGCTGTTACATTTAGAGCCTGTATGGAGATTGTGCTTATTTACTGTTTCTGTGCTGTTACATTTGATATAGAGGAGTTTGTTTAATCTGCTTTCATTGTAGCTTCTATTTCTGAATGGAAGCCACCATGTTAGGTCCGGGACTTCTGTAATTGGACCAATAGGACTTCACAGGATTTAACATGAATTCTGGCCAAAGTGCCTTGTGGGAAGAAAAACTGTAGTTTTTAGGTTGGTGCCAAACTATCCTGGAGGGGAGCCCTAACTGTGACTGACAGCTTTCTTGACCAGCCTGAACCCTTGATTACAAGGGAATTACCAGACCTGTAAGAGAGAGTGGATCAGTCAGAGTTGGAGGTTGAAGTGTGAACAGCTCGAGCTTTCAAGCAGACCCTGAATGGAGCGTGGGAGAACTGGCGAGAAGAGGACTACCTTGCCTCCGTGCCACCTTTCTGTTATCTTGAACTGCCTGATTACAGAAGTCAGACTTGTCTGATTCAAGCCCGGAAATGTGACAAAAAGAAGAAATGGAACTTAATCGGTGCCACTAGCGTTTTGAACAGAAGATTTGCTTCTGTGAAGCGAGCGGCCCACCTTGTGTGTGCGACAGACTTTGAATTGACATGTTTCCTCAGTGCAGCTACTGAATTAGCAACTGGACTGTATCAGAACTGTACAAAGTTAGTGCTGCTTATTTTGAATGTGCTGAATGTGTTTTGTGGGTCGAGACCTGCTTACCTATGGCCCAATCTGTTATGCCAGCTGGAGGCTTCACTAGCCTGAAGACAAACGAACTTTGTCATTTTGCTCATCCTGCCTGGGCCTTTGCCAATCTAGTCCAGACTGATCACTCTGCACCAGAGACTGTTTCGGTGAGAGACCGGCTTCGCGGATCCAGCCCCTTCTCAACAACAGCTCGCAGGTTGTGGCCACCTGTAGGAAAGACCATGAAGAGGAGGTGCATTGTGTCCGCCCTGCTTCCCCATGTTCATCGGTAAACACTACGAGGTCTCCATATCACCTGCATATTAGCAGAAATCTGGTAGCATGAGCACAATCAGGGTAGCTCCCTGCAACGAGTGTTTAAATAATATGTGGTACCATCTAATTGCTTCAGTTTTCTGGGTTTACAAGGGATGGAGCCAACTGGCTCAGATTACAAATAGTCATCTAGTTATTGTGCATGCTAACTGTTTTCTGTTCATCAAGGGCCCCAACATTAGCCACCCCTCCGGGCAATATCCCTGGCTAACCAGCTATTCCATCTTGGGTACCCAGTATTGTATGATTGCTAGTTCAGACTAGAAAAGTGCATGCTAAACCTGAATCAAATGACTAGGAGGGTTGGTGGGTAGTTATAGCTTCCCAGAGGGCTATAATAGGATAGACGTACACCCCCCAATAATGGCTCTCTGGGTGGAGACACCTTAATACCAAATCCAGGCCCCTTAACCTGTGTAGAGCAATACAGGCAGGGGTAGTAGCCTCTGGAATAGTGCTGCCTAGGGGTTACATGGGATTATCCCAGGCACACCTGTGTCTTTACCTGTGGAACCGTAGAGCAAGTTCATCAGCCTCTTTACTGAGGCCCATTCTTTTTCAAACAAAACACCTGCATTCTAACATTCCAGGTTGTACCATTCCTTGAATCTGACTAGCTGTGTTGCTCAGTAGTAATTTTTGAAGTGTGGGGTACCTGTACCTCCTTCACCTGGGTTTAATGTTAGTTGTTCCGCCTTAATGGGTGGAGTCTTATTATTCCATAGTGATGCCAAGATACAGCCTCTAATCTCTAAAACTGGGGGGGGCAGTTGGGATCATCATTACCTGAAATAGGTACAAAAATCTGGGCAAGATTGACATTCTCATTACATTGGACCTACCTGGTAGAGACCGAGGGAGGCTGTTCCATTTTGTTAATAATGCCTTCACTTTCACTAGCATGGGGGGAGGGTAGTTGGTGTCGTATAGTTGGGAAACTGCAGGCATATATATACGTTAAGAATCTGTATATGTTCAGAAATACTCAGCACTCAAAGAGTTAAGCTGTTTTGGCCATTGACCCCCTAGATACTTAAAACCCACTGATGTTCATTGAAAAGGTAATGTGTCCTCCTCCTGCTTATGCCTTTGACATTGTTCCACACAGGAGGCTGGTAAACAGGTTGGGTACCATGGGGGAGGGCAATAAGGTGGTAAACTGGGTAAGGAACTGGTTAGGGGATGGGGCAGAGGGGTGTGGTAAATGGAGTTCGCTCTGAGGAGGGGAGAGTGACCAGTGGGGTACCCCAGGTGTCCATATGGGGCCAATCCTCTTAATGTCTTCATCAAAGACATAGCGGGGAACTAGAAGGGAAGGTCTGCCTTTCTGCAGATGACACCAACATCTGAAACAGGGTGGACACTCCGGAGGAGGTGCAAAGTATGGAAAGAGACTTGAAAGACTTGAGGAGTGGTCAGAAGTGTTGCAGCTATGATTTAATGCAAAAAGAGCAAAATATGTAATGCGCTTGAGTCACAGAAACCCAGGAGTGCAATGCAAACTGGGGAGAGATCCTAACAATGACCAGGCAGGAAAGGGACATGGAGGTAATCATAACAGATGACCTGAAGGTGACCAGACAATGTGATGAAGTGATCAGGTGACCTAGTGGGTTGCTTGGGTGTATAGGTAGGTATATTACCAGCAGGAAGAGGGGACATGGTGTTGCTACTATATAGGTTTTTAGTATGACCCCACCTGGAGTACTGTGTCCAGTTTTGGAGGCCACATCTCAGGAAGGATATAGACAGGATGGAGGCCATTCAACAGAGGGCTGTCAAGATAATACAGGGTTTTTATCAAATGTCCTATGAGGAGAGGCTAAAGGAACTAAACATGTACACCCTGGAGGTGAGGAGGGACAGGGGGGATATGATCAAGACATTTAAATGCCTCATGAGTGTGGATAAGGTACAAGTGGAAGGTATTTTTGGAGGAAAGAGTGCTCCAGAACAAGGAGTCAAGATACGAAGCTGGAGGGGGTAAGTTCAGGACAAGTGTCAGTAAATACTTCTTCACAGAATATGTGGTGGATGCCTGGAAGAGACTTCCGGTGGAGGTAGTGGGGGCACGGAGGTGTAAGTAATGGGGGGTTAAACAGTTGTGGGATTAAAAATCCTGGGATAAGCATGAATGAATCATAAGGGATAGGTAATGGGTGGAAGAATGTCTCAGACCTGGAGCAATGCAACAAGAAAGGGAAGACTGGATGGGCCATTAGGCCCCCACCCCACCCCAATCCTCCTCCTCCTCCTCCTCCTTTTTATGTTGGTTTGTGCTCGTGCGTCAGCCAACATCTTGCGTAGTAGCAGATTTTGGAGGTGCGCTCCATGTGGGCGTAATGCAGGGCATGCTTTAGTAGGTGCATCCCTCATTCCACAATAAGCCAGCATGCAATCACTGACACATGAAATATGCTAAGTGGTCATGACATGTAAGGAAAGTACCACTGTAATGAGAGACAAGCTCATCATGCAGCGCATAACATGCCTCCGATGTGCCTTTCCTGGTGAAGTATTTCAATGAACACAGGCAGCTGCCACTGCCTGCCACATAATGACAACTGCAGGGTGCCAATCCTCTGTCGGACATGCTAAATAACCCCCCCAAGCCAGCCTGGTGGCATAGAGGGTTGAGGCACTGGTGCCTTACCTTGACCCACGCCAGTGACCTGGGTTCAAGAACGAGCCCGGAGCATCGCAGATCGGCATGGAGGAGGGGAGGGCAGAGCTGGATGAAGCTGTTGGCAGGCAAGCTCTCCTCTCCAGGGAAGATGCGTGGCACCCCTTGGCTGATGTTGACCATCAGTGGAGGCTGGGGGTAGCTCGGGCTCAGAAGGGGGAGCCACAGACACTAGGCCATAGGGTGGGGGAAAGGAGCCATAACCGAGGCCTGTACAGTGCATCTGTGCCTCCAAGTGCATGCATGCATGCATACTCCTGGGGCTCCTGGGAGAAAACCAGGAGGAGAAAATATGCCGATCGGCAGAATGAAGACCGACCCCCCGCACTGCTCCCGGGCTGGGCAAGGTAAGCACTGTAATTCTGGGTGATGGGGCTTGGGGGTCAGTTGGATGGGGGACTGACCAGTACAGAGCACAAACAGCTGTGATAAAAAATAACCTCCCAAGACTGTGTGGCGGACTAGGACCCACCCAGTGTGCCTCCCATAATCAAAAGCCAACCATTGTTGGCATGTTCCACCCACCCCATTCTGTGCGACACTGGGAGCCCACCCAGTGTGGACAACATCACCTCCAAAGTCATGGTGCACACTGGAAGCCCACCCAGTGCCCCAGTATGCAAAACAGTTTTACACACCTGTAAAGAAAATGTCCTGAGTGTTCTTTTTTTCTTTTTTTTTACACCTGAAAGAAAAGTACCGCCTCACCTTTGCACACCCACCTCCCACACACACCCTAGTGCAATGGTCTTCAGTGGACCAGGAACATGACTGAGCTCTTCAAAGGCGACCACGAACTGAAGAAATGTCAGTAAGCTGTATAATGGCATAAATAGTTTTTTTTTCAACTTAGGTGCATATCTCAGACATATTTGGGAGTTTTGCCTCAAAATATTCAACATGGGGTGCTTGGGACCCCACCTCATGAACACATGCACTGTCATTTCGTTACTCAGCCTTGAGAGGTCATTTCACAGTCACTGCATGGAATCACCTTTCAAGACTGCTTACAGGAATGACAGTGCCACTGTTCATGAGGTGGGGTCCCCAAAACCCCATCTTGCAAATTTGGTGGAAAATTTTAAAAAAATGACCATGTTACAAACATAAAAACATAGAGGTTGACGGCAGATAAGGACTGCAAGGCCCATCCAGTCTGCCCATTTTTTCTACCTTATGAATGTGCCACACACCTTTACACTGTCAATGACCTATCTATCCATATTCATCTGTATTGCTCCCTTATGCCTATCCCATGCCTGTTTGAAGCCCTGCACTGTATTCATAGCCACCACTTTCTGAGGTAGGCTGTTCCATGCATCCACCACTCTTTCTGTGAAAAAGAATTTCCTCACATTCCCCATTAATCGGCCTCCCTGTATTCTCATGCAAGCGTGCATTGTGCAGTTTCAGCGCAGGCTCGTAACTTTGATTATTTTGATGCCTTGTTTAAAAGCTATCTGGAAAACCGCATTCAGCAAATCAAAATTGCCAATGTCACATCGGACTCTAAACCAGTTCGCTCAGGTGTCCCACAGTGGTCCATCCTGGGCCCTCTACTATTTAGTCTCTTCTTAAACAATCTCTCAAGATCCTGCCCTGAACAAATCCTACTATACACGGATGATGCTGTTATCTACGCAAGTCACACAGACCCCAAGCCTCTGAAAGCCAGCTGTAGCTTGGATTTGCATCAGTAGAGAAATGGTTCAGTGATCACAAACTGGTGCTAAGCTATGAAAAAACTAAGCTCATGCTCTTCAGCAGCTCCCACAATAAACACAGGCATCATCCCCTGACTATCTGTAACAGCCTTGGGACCATCTTGAGCAGGTACAATATTTTAAGTATCTCTGCATCACCATCTATAGCAACTTATTCTGTGTGGGTGTCGGGTGTATATTGACAACATTGCCAAAGCAGTCAATACTCTCATCAGCTCCTCTACAGATGCAGGAACTCCTTTCACCAAAAGCCTTAAGGTTGGCCATACAGCTGTGTTATCTCCATTACTGACAATGGATTGATAATCTATGGATCTGCCACTGAAACTGCCCTCTGGAGCATTTTCACTGCTCTAAACAAGGTGTATCACCACATCTCAGGAGCATACCGTCTTACTCACTCTTGCAACCACTATGCGCAAACTGGTTGGCTAGAGCAAAAAGATCGCATCAAATGTCAAACATGCCTGATGGCCAAGAAAATCACCCTAGGCTTCCTGCCACCTGGAATTCAAGATCTTCTCAGCCCCTCTCTTAATGCCCACCATACCTGTGGCTCTGAATCCCAGCTCTTTCTGGTCCTTCGCTGCCGTACTTCCCAGGGACAAAGATCGTTCACCTATAGAGCCCCTCTTTGGATGAATGCCCTCAGTTGTGACATCTCCTCCAAATCCAAATTGGGTCCTTTCAAATCCAAGCCACTGCGAATACTCTCTGCCACTCATTCCTGTGACTGTTTCTGCTAAACCCTTTTGGCTATAAAAAAAACCCTAGCACTTGATTGCTGTTAAATCTCCTTAGCACCATCTCTGACATCCACTCCCCACTACCCTACTCCCTTCACCTTTTGTCTCTTCTATCTAATGCCCCCCGTCTGTCCTGACAAGGCCTGTTGGCTGTTTTCAACTTATCTTATGATTTTACCAATAACTGACAAAGCTCATTTTGGCTAATTTTAAATTTACTGTATGCATTCCTGTGCATTAAACTGCTTAGCATTACTTGTTTCTATTCTTTAAATCACTGAGATTGTCAACTATTGCTTTCTTTCCTTATTTACAGTTATTTTACCACACTCTGTTTAGTCTGTAAACCTTTTGATCTCCTTTCTCTGTGTATACTGTTTTGCCATACTTTTTGTTCTGTTAACCAGTTGTATTATGCTGCTGACGTGGAACTTTTGTAAAAGAGCTCTAAGCTCAAAGGTATTTGTAATCCGAGATATAAATAAAATAAATAATTTTCACTCCAGATTTTCAGCATTGCCTTTTATCACATCTCCTTATGAACAGTACAGCTGTCATTTTTCACATCTTGCCCAAAATGTGTTTTTGCATGTGTCACACAATGGTGTGGTCGCTGTGGAAAATCAATGTTCAGGCCAGATTTACAACATCACAGTGACACTGCTAATGACTGGAGTTCCCAAAATGCCTATATTGAAAATTTCGTTAAACAAATCCTCAAAATAATTGCGTTACGGGCATGTGTTGCACAGTTTCTACGCATGTTCATGATATTACCAGTTTATTATATTTTCACTCCAGATTTTCAACAACATCATTTTTTTACACCTCCTCATGCACAGTGCAGCTGTCATTTTTTACATCCTGCCTGAAATGTTTTTGCACCTGTATGCGCCAAATGCACACTGTGGTACAAAATAACCTTTTGGCAAACAAACTCATAGTGTCACTGCTGATGAGGTGGGGTCTAAAATGGCCCATGTTGAAAATGTGGAGTGAAAATACCAACAAATGCCCAGGACATCAGGATTTCCACCCATAATGCCCAACCCTGTACAGACTGACCGGGCATCAAGGGTGTGACTTGGCACTGTTGGCTGTAATGCTTATGCTATTCTACCCCCACCCTGCAGCCACACAGGCATCGAGGTGTGCTGGACTCTTTGACCCCAGTGTTCACCCCATTCTTTTACACTGCACCCATGTCAGTATATTTCCTTATGGAGTGGTGTGGCGTAGGCCAGAGGAACCAAAGGCACATTGTGGCACTTGTCGGGTCTCTGCAGGGTAGGGTAGGTGAAATGGCATTCGTGTTATGGCCAATGACCCAAAGGCACACCCCAATGCCTGGCACTCTCTGCATGGTGTGGGGCTGGGGTTGGCATCACTTCACTGCTTCACTGCCAATCCTATTATGCATCTCTCTAACACTCTGCACTACCAATGCCAGTGCCAGCAAGTCAACCTTCAGCATTGACAAATGCTTGTTTCAGTTTAGTATGATTTATCATCCTCTGAACCAACTGGCCGCCATTGGTCTTACCACATCACCCAGCCATACCATCAAGTGCATCATGGTTTACCCCTCAGCGTGGGGCCATATGGAGGGATCTCCTCAAGCAGAGGACTGAGACTGATCAACAGAAAGACAGCTACAGTTAACAGTACAGGGCCCTGCAGGTGAGGCAGCCATCCCCCAGCAGTTGGTGGAATTTTCCACTTTTTCCACCCATTCACCAGGACACCGAAACCACTATCTGACTCATGCATGCAGTTTGCATGCACGGTGGCAGAGCATGTTGGTGTCCTTCCTCCTCAAGACATCTGCTCCTGTGCTTGCCTCCTGTGGTCACCCAGAGGGCAGTACTGCAGCAGAACATGATTACCCTTCCTTCCCTGAGGAGAAAGCATGTGATGGAATTCTTGTCTCACCACCTGCTTGACCCTCCAATGGCTCATGCTTGTTCCCAACCCAGGTTGCTTGAGTCATGGGCAGTAGTGCTACCACTGAGCATACAGGCCAGCTCTCACCATCTTCCTCCTTTTAGTGAATAGGATTTTTATTAAGTCTTGGCCGTTAGATGGCAATGATCTCGCATCCCCTCCAATCAGTTTTAGTAAATCCCTTTCTGAACTCAACTCTGTTATGCAGTGCCAACCCTGGTTGTGTACCTTGCCCTTCTGTGCTCTGTGAATTATCTCCTCCGTCCTCTTCCACAGTATCCAGTTTCTCCCTCACCATCTCCCACCTGGTCCAACTATTTATACATGCCGGCACCCTATGCTGGACTGGCAATGTAATTCTTTCCATCTGTGCTATCTGTGTAACTGTTTCCTTCCAGTTATTGAGGGTTGGTAACTCTTTCAGGAGTTCCCTCATTGTTGTAATACCCTTTGCTGCTGCGGCTATACATATGTATCAAAGATACTGAATGTCTTTTCCTTTAAATTTATCAGAATGGAGTCTAAGTACTCAACAAGGGAAATGTAACCGTTCCCCCATGCCAAAGAATGCCTACAGAGTTGTCAGTGCTGTCCAGTATTGTCTCAATCCCCCAAAATATGACTGTGGGTGGCCTGAAGCTCTCCATATTCCCTCCAGCAGGCTACTGCAGTCCCCCATCCCACTTTGTCTTTATAACTGGATTTATTTAAATATTTTACCAGGAGAGCACACTGAGCAGAGTATATACTGTTTGATTCCAGGTGTGTCTTGGGGAGAGGGAACATAGAGAAGAATCCATACAATAAATATAAGTACAGTAATGCAACACAAAGTACAGAGGTACAGTAAGTACAAAAACATAGCAAAGAAACCATACAACACATATAAGTACAATAAAGCAACACAAAGTACAGAGGTACATGCAAAAACATAGCAAAGAAACCATACAACACATATAAGTACAATAAAGCAACACAAAGTACAGAGGTATGTACAGAAACATAGCGAAGAAACCATACAACACATATAAGTACAATAATGCAACACAAAGTACAGAGGTATGTGTAAACCCATAGCGAATAAACCATACAATACATATAAGTACAGTAAAGCAACACAAACTGCAGAGGTATGTACAAAACATAGCGAAGAAACCATGCAACAAATATAAGTACAATAATGCAACACAAAGTAGACAGGTATGTGCAAAAACATAGCGAAGAAACCATACAACAAATGTAAGTACAATAAAGCAACACAAAGTACAGAGGTATGTACAGAAACATAGAAAAGAACCCATACAACACATGTTAGTACAATAATGCAACACAAAGTACAGAGGTATGTACAGAAACATAGTGAAGGAACCATACAACACATATAAGTACAATAATGCAACACAAAGAACAGAGGTATGTACAGAAACATAGCGAAGAAACCCTACAATACATATAAGTACAATAAAGCAACACAAAGTACTGAGGTATGTACAAAAACATAGTGAAGAAACCCTACAACACATATAAGTACAATAAAGCAACACAAAGTACAGATGTATGTACAAAAACAAAGCGAATGAACCATACAACACATAGAAGTACAATAATGCAACACAAAGTACAGAGGTATGTACAACATAGGAAAGAACTCCTACGATACATATAAGTACAATAAAGCAACACAAAGTACAGAGGTATGTGCAAAGTCATAGCGAAGGAACCATACAGCACATATGAGTACAATAAAGCAACACAAAGTACAGAGGTATGTACAGAAACATAGTGAAGAAACCATGCAATGCATACAGTATAAGTACAATAAAGCAACACAAAGTACAGAGGTATGTACAGAAACATAGCGAAGAAACCCTACAATACATGTAAGTACAATAAAGCAACACAAAGTACAGAGGTATGTGCAAAAACATAGCGAAGGAACCATACAAAATATGTAAGTGAAGTAAAGCAACACAAAGTACAAAGGTATGTGCAAATCATAGTGAAGAAACCATACAACACATATAAGTACAATAAAGCAACACAAAATACAGAGATATGTACAGAAACATAGCAAAGAAACCATACAAAACATATAAGTAAAGTAAAGCAACGCAAAGTACAGAGGTATGTGCAAAAACATAACAAAGGAACCATGCAATACATATAAGTACAATAATGCACCACAAGGTACAAAGATATATACAGAAACATAGTGAAGAAACCCTACAATACATATAAGTACAATAATGCAACACAAAGTACAGAGGTATTTGCAATAACATAGTGAAGAAACCATACAATACTTATAAGTACAATAATGCAACACAAACTACAGAGGTATGTGCAGAAACATAGCGAAGAGACCATGCAATACATATAAGTAGAATAATGCAACACAAAGTACAGAGGTATGTACAAAAACACAGCTAAGCTAAATACGTACATTTATAGTTGCACATGAGATACAGTAGTTGTGGAAGACAAGCAAGCGACAAGATCAGTGTCAAATTTACAGTAAGCTGGTGTGAGGCTGGAGCAAAAGTTCTATTTTGGGCACATCTAGTTACAAGCACAGCTACCAAAAAGTGTGGATTGACACTTGCTTACTTTTACCTTTTTCTTAGGATTTAAACTCCCTTTAAATTCACTTGAAATTGTATTTAATCCATAAAAGTTCATGTGGTAATTTCTGATTTTATGAGTGGCTTACTTTTGTCTGTATACACAACAAAATATGCTAATTTTCAATCCTATTATTTTTTGCTGAAAAAAATGCAAAAAATGCTTCTTTTGAATAGCTTTATTTGTACTTATTTTTGACTTTATTTGAAGGTAAATATGCAAATGTTTAATCTTGTATTACTTTGGATTTTAGTAAATGTAAATAAATGTTTTTGTTTTGAGCCAAAAGAACACCAAATGGATTACTTATGGCTTACATTTGGCTGCACACGCAACAAAATGTGTAAATGAGCGGTTTTGTTTATACTTGGATCTCTTTTAGATAGATTCTATTTACACTGTAAATGTATTATCTATGGATTTAATGCATTGTCAGTATACATAGAATCTTCCTATAAAGAAATTCAACTGTAACTAGAACCTGATTTACTTATTTCGCTGCACATGCAGCCAGTTGTAAGGCATAAATAATCCATTATGATTTCTTTTGGCAAAAAACAAGATTAGCTGTATCTTTAATGTCCTTTATGTTGGCTTACATCATGCACCAGCCAACATCTTGCAGTAGTAGCAGATTTGGAGGCGTCGTCACTGTTGGATGAATGCAGGGCATGCATCAGTATGTGTATCCCTCATTCACCAATAAACCAGCAGGCAGTGGCAGTGGCACTGGAACATTTTTTATAGTGGGGGTGCTGAAAGCCATTGAACAAAACTGTATAGGAAGTCATAGGGAATTGTACTTCAAGCAAGGGGGTACTGCCGGACCCCAAGCACCCCTAGTTCCAGCACCTATGCCAGCAGCAGGCACTGACATCGTGCATCCATAATTTGGCCACAAGATCTAAGAAAAGGTCCGTTGGAATGACAGTGCAGCTCTCATGCAGAGGGACCACAGCACGTCTACTGACGTGCAAGCAACATGGCTGCAGTGACTGCCGCCGTCGCCTGTCACAGTGCCGACAGGGGAGCCCACTCCCTGTCAGCATAATGTCCTCCCTCCCATTTCTGCTGTGTGCTGTGGGGATGTCCAATCCCTCTCGTCATCATGGGTCCACCCCAAAAATCTTTCTTTGCTGATGGGGTCCCAATTCCCATTGGCTTTTATCCCCCTTCCCCATTTATTTTGCTGATGGGGGAGCCCACTCCATATCGGCATAATGTCCTCCCAGCTTTTGTTGTGTGCGAAGGGGAGTGCCCAATCCCCCTCAGCTCATGCCCCCCCTCGATATGTGCTGACGGGGGTGCCCAATCCCCTGTCGGCTACAGCATCCCCCAAAAACACTTAGGTGGCACTCTGGGAGCCCACCCCAGCATGCCAAATCCCCTGAAAAATAAAAACCGTCCCGAGATGTTCCTTTTTTTTTTATTACCCTGTAAAAAAGAAAACTGTCCCTCATGGTCTCCCTGCTTCCTCCCACAACCCGCGCCCACCCACTGTGCACCCTGCCTCCCCACACCCCCCTCACCCCATACTTACATCTGGAGTCTGGCACGACAATCTCCGGTGGACTAGGAACACGTCTGCACTTTTCAAATCTGACAGCAAACTGAAGAAATGCAGGTAGGCTACATAATGGCATAAATAGGTTTTTTTCAGCTTTGGTGCATATCTCAGGCATTTTGGGGAATTTTGTCACCAAATTTTCAACATGGGGTTATTGGCACCCCTCCTCATGAATTCATTCACTGTTATGGTGTTATTTGGTCCCAAAAAGTAATTCCACGGTCACTGCATGGAATCACCTTTTGGGACCAATTAACAAAACGATGGTGCCACTGTTCATGGGGGGGGGGTGCTCTCAAAAAGCTTATGTTGCAAATTTGGTGGAAAAATCCCCAAAATGGCTGTTTTATGACCATGCATTGCATTGTTTCTACACATGCTCGTAACTTCATGAATTTGTAATATTTTCACTCCAGATTTTAAAAATTGCCATTTTCCACACCTCCTCATGAAGAGTACTGATGTCATTTTATATATCCTGGCTGAAATGTGTTTTTTTTTGCACGTCTGGCTCAGAATAGAGTGGTTGCTGTGCGAAATCAGTTTTTTGGGACAGTTTGAGGAAATGACGGTGACACTGTTCATAAGCAGAGGTCCTAAAATGCCTATGTTGAAAATATGGTGATGAAATTCCATAAAATGACTGTTACAAGTGTGCCTTGCACAGTTTCCATGCACCCTTGTACTGTAACTTCAAAATCTGCAAAATGTTCATGCCAGATTTTCAACACTATCATTTTGTCACACCCTCTTATGAACAGTACAGCTGTCATTTAATTCACATCCTGCTCTAAATATATTTTCGCACCTGTGGTGCACAATGGCATAGTCACTGTGAGAAATCAATGTTTGGGACAGAGTAACAAAATCACAGTGCCACTGTTCATGAGAGGAGGTCCCAAAATGCCTATGTTAAAAATGTGGTTAAAAATATCCCCAAAATAATTGGGTTACAGACATGTGTTGCACAGTTTCTATGCATGCTCATGACTTCACCAATTTTTCATATTTTCACTCCAGACAATGTTGCCATTTTTTTACATCTCCTCATGAACAATACAGCTGTCATTTTCCACATACTGCCCAAAATGTGTTTTCATCCCTGTGTTGCCAAACGGCATAGCCACTGTCCAAAACCACCTTTCAGCTAGCAAACTGATAGTGCCGCTCTTCATGAGGTGGGCTCACAAAAAGCCCATGTTGAAAATTTGGAGTGAAAATACCAACACATGCCTACGTTGTTAGGGTATCCAACATTAGCACCCCACACTGTAGAGACTGACAGGCATCTTAGGATATTAGGTGACTTAGGATCATCGGCTGTAATGCTCACACCATTCCACCCCCACCCACACCCCCCTCACACCATACTTACATCTGGAGTCTGGCACGACAATCTTCAGTGGACTAGGAACATGTCTGCACTTTTCAAATCTGACAGCAAACTGAAGAAATGCAGGTAGGCTATATAATGGCATAAATAGGTTTTTTTCAGCTTTGGTGCATATCTCAGGCATTTTGGGGAATTTTGTCACCAAGTTTTCAACATGGGGTTATTGGCACCCCTCCTCATGAATTCAGTCACTGTTATGGCGTTATTTGGTCCCAAAAAGTAATTCCACGGTCACTGCATGGAATCACCTTTTGGGACCAATTAACAAAACGATGGTGCCACTGTTCATGGGGGGGGGGGTGCTCTCAAAAAGCTTATGTTGCAAATTTGGTGGAAAAATCCCCAAAATGGCTGTTTTATGACCATGCATTGTATTGTTTCTACACACTCTCAACTTCATGAATTTGTAATATTTTCACTCCAGATTTTAAAAATTGCCATTTTCCACACCTCCTCATGAAGAGTACTGATGTCATTTAATATATCCTGGCTGAAATGTGTTTTTTTGCACGCCTGGCTCAGAATAGCGTGGTCGCTATGCGAAATCAGTTTTTGGGACAGTTTGAGGAAATGACGGTGACACTGTTCATGAGCAGAGGTCCTAAAATGCCTATGTTGAAAATATGGTGATGAAATTCCATAAAATGACTGTTACAAGTGTGCCTTGCGCAGTTTCCATGCACCCTTGTACTGTAACTTCAAAATCTGCAAAATTTTCATGCCAGATTTTCAACACTATCATTTTGTCACACCCTCTTATGAACAGTACAGCTGTCATTTTTCACATCCTGCTCTAAATATGTTTTTGCATCTGTGGTGCACAATGGCATAGTCACTGTGAGAAATCAACGTTTGGGACAGATTAACAAAATTACAGTGCCACTGTTCATGAGAGGAGGTCCCAAAATGCCTATGTTAAAAATGTGGTTAAAAAAATCCCCAAAATAATTGGGTTACAAACATGTGTTGCACAGTTTCTATGCATGCTCATGACTTCACCAATTTTTCATATTTTCACTCCAGACAATGTTGCCATTTTTTTACATCTCCTCATGAACAATACAGCCAGGGCTCGAAATAACTGGCTGTCCACCCGTCTCAGACAGCCGTTTTTTCATTGGGACAGGCGTTTTATTTTGTTTGCCTGTCCCTTGGACAGGCAGTTCTGCTTTATAACTTTGCTACACCTATTAGGGTGCTAGGACCCAACCACGGCACTCTGTTTAGGAAAAAGGGATGTCAGGACCTCATGATCTGAAGATGCACCACAGGGCTCGAAATAAGGGGGCGCTGAGCGCTAATCTGCACTTCTGTTTTGTTAATTGGCGGCTGCCGCATTAAGAGGCAGCAAGTTAAGGGCGCCCCAGTAGCTCCTTGTGTGTCTGCGCTCTGCAGTAAGTAAATCATGCATGGTGCCGAAATGGGATGTGAGCGAGTCAATTCGGCGAGCAGAAAGGGAAAGGGGCATGAAATATGTAAACGTGTTGCTGGAAAACCGAAACTCCTACAGCTGAAACTTCATGAGGACGAGTTAGCAAGCACAAAATGGAAGGGGGTGGGAGTTTAATATATCCTTCCTGCTCTAGTGTTCAAGGATGTTTGGCAGTGTTCACTTGTACAATACCTTACCTGTAGCCTGCCACATCATGATTGTTTTCTCAGAATGTAAAAGTACATTTATTCACATATGCACTTTTACATTCTGAGAAAGAAATCATAGTGTGACAGGTTACAGGTATTGTGTAAGAGTTACCACTGCCAAACATCCTTCAACACTAAACCAGGGAAGGATATATTCTCCTACAACCTGCCCAACTCCAAAAAGCACTGAAGCATTAGTACAGCAGAAGATGCAGAGAAGTTGGCAGACACTCCCTTCACCATGGCAGCCAGGTTACTGTGGAGAATAAAATCTTGATAAAAAGTACAGTACTCTGTTGGAGAGCTCAAAATGTTCTTTATTTTTTATTTTAGTTTATCCAGGATAGCCCAGCTGAGATGCAACATCTTGTTTCTTGTGGGGTCCTGCTTCTTACCTACAGCTTGGAGGACTGGGGCACTGGGTGCTTGCTTATTCATTGAAGCAATAATCCACAGTAGTGTGTCGGTTATAGTGGGATTTACCTACTTCTGGTATAGTTTGGGTCATGAGGACAAAGGCCCAGTGACTTGACTTCACACCAGAAGTTGGTAAATCCCACCATAACCCACACCCTGCAGTGGATTATTAAAACAAGGTAAAAAAAATCTGAAACAAAGCAGTTGTGCAGAAGGGGAACAGAGAGTGAAAAAAAATATGTAAAAAATAGTGTGGACAGGCAAATGTTTTGTGGGACAGGCAAAATTTATGTCACACCTGTCCCTTGGACAGGCAACTCAAAAAAAATATTTCTAGCCCTGAATACAGCTGTCATTTTCCACATACTGCCCAAAATGTGTTTTCATCCCTGTGTTGCCAAACGGCATAGCCACTGTCCAAAACCACCTTTCAGCTAGTAAACTGATAGTGCCGCTCTTCATGAGGTGGGCTCACAAAAAGCCCATGTTGAAAATTTGGAGTGAAAATACCAACACATGCCTACGTTGTTAGGGTATCCAACATTAGCACCCCACCCTGTAGAGACTGACGGGCATCTTAGGATATTAGGTGACTTAGGATCATCGGCTGTAATGCTCACACCATTCCACCCCCACCCCCACCCTGCAGCCAGTGACTGGCATCGTGGTGTGCCTTGCAGAGTTCAGCCACAAAGTTCACCCCGTTCTCCTATACAGCACCCACCTCAGTATATTTCCTTATGGAATGGGGTAAGTATAACGCCCAAAGACCCCAAAGCACACCATAACACTTGTCAGTGTCTACAGGATAGGGTGAGGTAAAATGGCATGAGCATTACAGCTGACAACCCAAAGGCACACCCCAATGCTTGTCGCTCTTTGCAGGGTGGGGGTGGGATTGGCATCACTTCTATACTTCACTGCCATTCCTATTATGCATCTCTAACTGCTGCACTACCAATGCCAATGCCAGCGAGACAACATTCGGCATTGACAAATGCTTGTTTTGTGTAACAATACTCAACTAATTCTTGTTTTTAATGAATACCTAGTCATGTACTATCTCTGCTACTACATAAAACTGTCTGTATAATTGTACTGGTTTAGGGACTGACTGTAAATAACTGTGGGTCACTCCAGAAAATGGGGCACTACTCTCAATGAGCCAGCCCAGTCAACAAGTTCTATAGATTGTTCAATAAATAAATAAATATGGGGACAACATCTGGTCAGCACCGTAAAACACAACAAAATTGGAAAATGTTTGTAAATGTGAGCAAAGGTAAACATATAGGTAGCAAAGCACCAACGGTTATGGGTGGGCACATCCCAAATAATAATTCCAAAATCACAAAATCGCAACTAGTATCCCCTCCAACCAACCCCCACCCCCAGATCATCATTATTTATATATGCTAGGCCCCCTACTGAACCACAAACCATGATTTGGGGGCAACACATAGCAAGATATTCAGGATAACCTGCCTCCCAACACACAACACATTCAGACACCAGCTCTTTCAGTCCACAAGCTGAATGACAGAATACAACAGCATGCATGATCGGGAGGGAGGAGGCAGAGTGTGTGTCATTCATGAAGCTATGCATAAATCGATCTTCCTAGCCTTATCAATGACACTTACCACTCTGGAAACTTCCTCTCGCTCACTGGTGCCTTCATGCTGTATTGAGCAGTTCACTAATAGAGCAGGTGGTCACAGGCTGTTGGAGGATGATGATTAGGCCTCAATATAAAGTCAATTTCTGTGGTGGTTTCTAAAACTAGTAATTCACCTTTTAGGAAAGTTCAGTGAAAATAATTCACCATTTAGAACATGAATTACTTCTCTGAACAGCTGCCCTAATCACACTCATGCTCCAGCAAACCAGACACAGGGCCTGGATTAGAACAGGTGACAAGCAAACCCCCTCAAGACTGCACATTTCAAAATGGCACCCAGTAAAAATAACTTTAAAGTACAGGGCTCTATTCTGAAATCAGCACTCATGAGAGTGTTTGCCTGTCACCTGCATGTTTTAGAGACAGCCTACTCATATCATTACACATACCTGTCCCCTGTATGTTTCAGAGACAGCCTGCTCATATCATTACACATACCTGTCCCCTGTATGTTTCAGAGACAGCCTGCTCATATCCAGGGCCGGTGTTAGGACTTTGGGGGCCCCCAGCAAACTCAATTACTGGGGCCCCACAGACGGGCCCCTCGATGGGCCCCTGCACCCCTTCCTGGGGCCCTCTCTATGAACCCCTTTCCCTGTTCCCCCCCAAACCCCACAGTAATCTTTGAGCATAAATCCAACTTCTGCACAATATGTCAGACACAAATTTGATCTGGAGACACTAGAATTATTACATTTCTAACAGAAAATAGAATAAATTGTTAAAAAAAAAAAAATACCTTCCTTAAATGCATAATTTGTCAGACTCGGCCTCAAACACAAATTAATGACTTTAAGAGCAATAATACAAATAATATAATTGCACAAAATGTTCCTCTCCAGCTACTGCAATATTTTTTACCTCTGCTCTGCTGCTTCTACCTCTTCAGACTTCCATCTTCCCATACTTATGCTGCAGACCTGCACCTGAGGGGGGCATCAATTTCAAGTCTGAGTTGGAGAAGGTGCGATCAACAGTGACGGACCTACTAGAGCCCTATGATTGGTTCCAGCACAGAACCTCCTGCCACGTTAGCACGTTCTGTGTAGCACAATAACAGGAACGTAGGGAACATGAAACAAAGCTGCCTAGGGATAGAATTGAAGGCAGGATGGTGGCGTGGACCACATGGTGTGGTTTGTCGTTCTTCGGGGAAATCGGGGTCCGATTTTTGGGCACAATGGGAAGCCAGCAGCAACAAACGCAAAGTTTCACAGTCAAACCACACAAAAGGGCAACTGGATAAGGACATCACATGTTGTTGATGGAGAGCTGGAGCAGAGCCAGAGAGAATTCGCTAGTGCAGTCAGCGAGGAGCAGAAGGGCTAGCCAGGTACTACTGCTGCTCAGCTATGTTGATCTGGGTGGGGGGGCAGTGTTTTCTTTCCTTTTAAGATGCTGTGGTGATCCAGGCAGGGAGTGGGGTGGGCCAGACAAAAAAGTATGCTGCTGGGCTGGTTAATGGTTTGCTGCTGGTGCCCGTCAGACCCGCTACATGTGCTGCCTGTGGCCCACTACATTTGGGGGCCCCCAGCGGCCGCGGGGTTCGTGGGTGCCTAACGCTGGCCCTGCTCATATCATTACACATACCTGTCCCCTGTATGTTTCAGAGACAGTCTGCTCATATCATTACACATACCTGTCTCCTGTATGTTTCAGAGACAGTCTGCTCATATCATGGCACCACAATGCAAAGCATCATGGGCTGCATATGCAAATCACCACAGAATGTTACGCTGGTCTAGCTTTAAGCAGAATTGCATGGTGCCAAAAGGCCTCTTACACAGTTTGCAAAGGGTGCTAACAGAAGACATAGACACGTGTTTCATCCTACCAGAACTTATCAGTATGCCTTGTCTGTTTGACACCCCAGTGGAATGGACCAGCTACCCTTAAGACAGTGAGTCTTGAATATGCAGTAGCCCTAATAGGCTAGTAGGGATGCTTCTGGGCTAGTGGTCCCTGCATTATTTAAAAAGGGGACACTTGTGATTGAGGGGTCTTGAGCTGTCCCAGGAAGTCAGTGTTGGCATAGCCCTCTGGTGGTGTAGGCCAACTGCCTCGTGGCCAGTGGCAAATGGTGTTTTTTTTTTTTTTGGTTATTTCGTTTCACCTTTCCCTGGTATCTAGTGTTTGGTGGGGGGTCCTGAGCCCTGATATGTAGAATGCAGGTAGGTTGGTCAGAAAACTGCTGATCAGAAACACGGTGGCTGTTGCTATGCAGCCATCAGTTTAATGCTACTGCGCAACAGTGACAGTGCTGGAGGGCACTTTCAACTCACAGCCCACACAGAGTTCAGTCTGTAGCCTGCTACATGTGGGTGGTGAAGAAGATGGAGATTTTGGGGAGGGGGAGAAGGTTGGGGCAAATATGCCTCTCTCTCTACTGATCAGCCACAAAGTGGCTATGTAAGGAGCCCTCAAGGGGCTGGTTAAGAGGGTCCAGAGGGAGGGCAGTCAGCAGTAGGTGGTAGGAACCAACAGCTAAGTCACATGGTGGCAGACTGTAGGTGCCCAGAGGGTGGGCAGTCAGCAGTAGGTGGCAGGAAACGCTAGCTAAGTCACATGGTGGCAGACTGTAGGTGCCCAGAGGGTGGGCAGTCAGCAGTAGGTGGCAGGAACCACCAGCTAAGTCACATGGTGGCAGACTGTGGTGCCCAGAGGGCCTGGAAGAAATGGACTGAGAAAGCAAACACAGGATAGGGGCTAAGGGCGACGAGATGCACTGCAGCTGAAGGCCAGTGCCTGTAATGGACTTAAAACGTAGCTGTGGGTGGGAGGCAGGCAGGTGGCCCTTGGGGAGCAAGGAAACAGCAAGCACTGCATACAATAGAGCTACACAGCAGCTAATGTCAGAGCACCAGGGGCCAACTAAAGGATTGGGTGGATGGAGGAAAAGAACAGCACAAGGTCCAGGAGAGACCATAATTAAAAAACACAGCACAAAACAGAGAGAGTCCTGACATGCTATAAATATAAATACATTTATGCAACAGGGTGGACATAAATGGAGTGTGAGAAATCCCTTTATCTGTGTGCATGAATGCAGAATCATACATTTATACATAGTTATTACTACATTATCCTCCAGTAATGTGCATAGTAGACTGTCAGACAACCCCACCCCCGCTGTCTGGCACTACATACCAGTATCTCACTTTTAGTTTTGTTTCTTGCAGTATTCGGTTGCCCATCCCTCACCCACACCACCTGCCACTTCGTCATCAGTACATCTAACTATTCTCCTGACTACCATGCAGTAATACATTCTGTGTGTTAACAGGCTTTTGTGAGCAAAACGCTAATCAATTTTTGGAGTTAAATAAAACCCTGTGAAGTTACTGCCTGGTGAAAATAGCAGGAACCAGGGGAAAGGATATCTATATGTCTGAATTGCATTTATGAAAGTTGTGGCAGCTGAGAGCCATGGATCTGGACTATAAGGAGGAAGATGTGAAATTGAGCTCAGAAATTAGAATGTTCCTTTTTGAACTCTCTCATGGAGATAAAAAAAGGGAATAACATTTATGAGACCTGCTTTTGGAAAAATTATTTAAGGAAGTTTCTTCAGCGATGGTTGAAGGTCGGTAATTGTATCTCCTCCAGCAGGTACTGTGTTTTTTACTATCTACTTGCTGCATTTTCATGTGAGTATCATACGGACATCATATGTAGTGAGGAATCCATGTAAAGGTTCTCTTTTGAACACTTTTTGGAACAAGACAAAGAGGAGCTGGCTGCCTGAAATTACACAGGTGTGGTTTTCTAATTACGGAGCTTGAGTGTTGTTCGGCATACTGTAAAGTGCCTTGGGATCTATCGGTTTGTTACAATTACAGAAACTTTGTTTGTGTTGCTGATATTAAAATGCATATTGGACATTAGCAAGGCACTGAATGTAGAAGGCACCCTTCAACCAATATTATCAAACCCAGCCTTAAAGGCTAATGCTGCTAGTAATTACTGGGATCACTTAACAAGAACTCGTAAAATACGGAGAGAGGGAATTACAATATGGAAACTGGAACTGGACTCCCAGAGAAGGAGATATTTTCTGGTTTCTAAACTTTCTTCAACCTTCTGCTCAAATGTACCTCGTTAAAAAGATCTCTCAACAAAAAACTATAAAAAAATCAATGGCCCTGTAGTGAGGGCGAACACTTTTAAGTGCTTTTAGCAATGACTTGAATGCTAAATTTGGCAGGGTACTTGAAACAAAATATTATTTAGATGATTAGAGACTTAAGGGCTAAAAGTTATTAAATACTGTCTTCTGTCCTACTTCGAACCTCACATGGCATAATCAGTTTATCAGCTTAAACTTAGTTCCACAAGTACTTAGTGCATATAAACTGTATCTAGCTTTAATTGGTCCAAAGCATCACTGAGTTTCAAATACTTTTTACAGTTTAAAACTTTAAGAGGCTATTATAACAGTGGTCTATTTTAAATGTGCATTTGTTATAATGTTTAATGCTTTTTGAATAATGTTTGATATATGTGTTCTTCCATTTTAGTATTCAAACATACCTGCACTTAAACAGTTAATTCATATTAGTGAGTCTTTAGATAAAACCTTTATAATGAAGGTGGTGCCTAAAGGCTCTTTAGGGGAAAGTAAAAATGTAAATTCGGGTACGATTTTAAATGACAGCCTTAAGAGGACACACAGGAATAGAGCATGTTCTTTTTTTTTTTAAGGTACGCCTGTTTAAGTAAGTTGGTGTACTGGGACTAGTATAAAATATCGGGCACTGTCCACATGATACAGTCCTATAAGGAGGAAATTACAGATCTGTGATATAGGTACATAGAATTAGGGCAGGTAGGGATAGCTACAGGTACCTAGAGGGCAGGAGAGGCCCAATGCAATTTCTTCCTTGTAATTTACTGGTGAAAAGGATAGATCTGGGTCCTGAAGGCCTACTTGCTACAAAGAAAAGACCCCAGTTAAAGGGATTGCGAGTATGAGGGCCTAGTCTCACTGTCACCATTAGGTAGAGATAGGAAGAAATTTGGAACTTTAGCCCTCTTCTAACTGGGTTTAATGTCCGGTGAAGCCCTTAAAAATGCGTATAAATGTCACAGCATGGATTCCCCACAAGGAGTGTGAATAGTTTTTGTTGCCTGTTACATATTGGAAAGCCTGGATTATCCTTCTTAACAAGGGCTTTTTATTTTACCTACCTTTTCCCCGAGATATAGTTTGAATGAGTTGGAATCATGGCATATTATGTTGTCTGTTATTTAAAACTGAAATATAAGTGGAAGGTTTATAGGAGAGTTTACTATAGAAAATTTATAAAATAATTATGATGTGGCAGCAAAATGGGGAATTTGTAAATGATTTATTTTTGTGCATTCAGACAATATGCAACTATTGTACATTGTATGGAGAATTTCATATTCTCAAACTTGGATGCAAAAATTTGATCTGGTATTCAACATGCAAGTGTTTTTTTATGATTCTGTACTTATTTCTCTGTTTTGTTAATATTGTAATGACTTAACAGTCGATCAGTTAATAAATAAACCAACTAAACATATTGACTTGGCATTTCACTGTACCTGAAACAAAGAAAACAGTCCAGTGCTGTCATCAGCGCCACCCCCAACCAGCACCCACCCTCTGCGCATCCCACCTCCCCACACACACCCCTCACCCCATGCTTGCCTCTGGAGGTTGGCGCAGCGATCTTTGGTGGAACAAGAACACATCTGCATTTTCAAAGCTGACTGCAAACTGAAGAAATGACAGTAAGCTGTACAACGGCATAAATGGGGGGGGTACAACTTGGGTGGATATCTCGGCCATTGTTTTGAATTTTACATCCAAATTTTCAACAAGTGGTTCTTGGGACCCCATCTCATGAACAAATGCACTGTCACCTTGTTATTCGGTGGAATCACTTTTCAGGACAGATTAATGAAGTGACAGTGCCACAGTTCATGAGGTGGCATCCCAGAAATTCTGTCTTGCAAATTTGGTGAAAAAATTCCAGAAAATGACTGTTATGAGCATGTGTTGTGCAGTTTCCACACACACTCGTAACTTCGAAACTTTGTAATATTTTCACTTCAGATTTTCATCATTGCCATTTTTTCATACCTTCTTATGAACAGTATAGCTGCTATTTTTTACATCCTGCCTGAAATGTGTTTTCACGAATATGATGCACAACGGCATGGTCGCTGTGTGAAATCAACATTTGAGACACGTTGCCAAAATCACAATGACACTGTTCATGACAAGAGGTCCCAAAATGCCTATGTTGAAAATCTGGTTAAAAAATCCCCAAAACAATTGCATTACAGGTGGGCATTGCACAGTTTCTATGTACACTCCTGACTTCAATTTTTCACATTTTCGCTCCAGATTTTCAACATTACCATTTTTTTACACCTCCTTATGAACAGTACAGTTGACATCTTTCACATTCTGCCTAAAATGTGTTTTTGCACCTCTGGTGCCAAATGCACAGTCACTGTGCAAAATTACCTTTGACACAAGAACTCACAGTGCTGCTGTTCATGAGGTGGGGTTGCAAGAAGACCATGTTGAAAATTTGAGTGGAATACCAACACATGCCTGGGGCATTAGGTTTTCCAACTGTCACATCCCAACCTGTAGAGACCGACAGGTGTCAGGGTGTGACTTGGCATTGCTAATGCTTACACCATTCCAACCCCACCTTGCAGCCAGTGACAAACACTGAGGTGCATCATGGACTCTTTGGCCCCAAAGTTCACCCCATTTTCCTATACTGCACCCGTATCAGCATATTTCCTTATGGAATGGGGTAAGCTTAAGACCCAAAGACCCCTAGGCACACTGCGACACTTCTCAGTGTCTGCGGGATAGGGTGAGGTGAAATGGCATGAGCATTATGGCCAACAACCCAAAGACACACCCCAATGCCTGTCACTCTCTGCGGGGTCAGTGTCAGTTCAGTAATTCACTGCCAATCCTATTACGCATCTCTTTAACACCTGCACTACCAATGCCAATGCCAACAAGCCAACATTCGGCATTGACAAATGCTTGTTTGCTGAAAGAGACATAGGAGAAGAGGGGCAGAAGAGAAAGAGGGAGAGACAGACAGACAGAGGGATAAAGAGAGAGAGAGAGAGACAGAGGACAGAAAGAGAGAAAATAGGAGAGAGGGGAGAGAGAGAGACAGTGGGGGAAGAGAGAAAGAGGAAAGAGGGCCATATCTCTCAATTTTCCTGATTTTGAGGGATGTCCCTGATTTTGCCTTCAGACTGTTCCTGTCCCTCCTAAAATGTGTGTTTCTGTGACTGAACAGTGAGTATACTGTATGCTCACAATACTGTCAAACAGAGTTACAGACTTGCTCTTCTGCAAAGTATTTTATACTGCCTGCTTCAGGGGATAGAACCAGTTGTTAAACTGTGTCCCTCATTTTGCTTCTTCATCACTGATTGTTTTAAGCCATGTCCAAGTGCCAAACACCACTGCAAATACCTGCAAGTGAACATTCGGCATTGAAAAATGCTTGTTTTACATGTCCTGGGCAATGTATTTTTGCACGTCCAGCTCAGAATAACGCGGGCACTGTATGAAATCAGTTTTCAGGACGGTTTGACAAAATGACAGTGACACTGTTCATGAGCATAGGTTCTAAAATGCCTATGTTTAAATTTGATGATGAAAGTCCATAATGTGACTGTGTTACAAGCATGTGTTGAGCAGTTTCCACGCACCCATGTAACTTTGCAGATCTGCAATATTTTTATGCCAGATTTTCAACACTGGCATTTTTTCACACCTCCTTATGAACAGTACAGCTGTCATTTTTCACATCCTGCCCGAAATGTGTTTTCACACTTGTGGCATGTAATGGTGTGTTTGCTGTGGGAGATCAATGTTTGGGACAGATTAAGATAATCACAGTGCCACTGTTCATGAGGGGAGGTCCCAAAATGCTTATGTTGAAAATGTGGTTTAAAAAAAAAACCAAAATAATTAGGTTATGGAGGTGCATTGTGCAGTTTCTATGCATGCCCATGACTTCACCAATTTTTTATATTTCCACTCCAGATTTTCAATGTTGCCATTTTTTTACAACTCCTCATGAGCAGTACAGTTGTCATTTTTTACATCCTTTCCAAAAATGTGTTTACGTACCTGTGACACCAAATGGCACAGTCAGTGTGCAAAATCACCTTTCAGCTAACAAACTGATAGTGCCGCTCTTCATGAGGTGGGGTTACAAAAAGCCCATGTTGATAATTTGGAGTGAAAATACCAACACATGCCTATGGCATTAGAGTTTTCAACTGTTACACCCAACCCTGTACAGACTGACAGGTGTCAGTGGTGTGACTTGGGATCATCAGCTGTAATGCTCCTACCATTCCACCCCACCCTGCAGCCACTGGCAGGCATCAAGGTGTGCCTTGAAGTGTTCAGCCACAAAGTTCACCCCATTCTCCAATACTGCATCCACCTCAGTGCATTTTCTTATGGAATGGGGTAAGTATAACACCCAAGGACCCCAAAGCACACCACGACACTTGACGGTGTCTACAGGATAGGGTGAGGTAAAATGGCATTAGCATTATAGCTGACAACCCAAAGGCACATGCCAATACCTGTCAGTCTCTGCAGGGTGGTGGGGTTGGCATCAGCTCAATACTTCACTGCCACTCCTATTATGTGCTCTAACTCCTGCACTGCCAATGCCAGTGCCAGTGGGACAATATCCGGCATTGACAAATGCTTGTTTTTAAGCTGCTTCTTTGATAACTGGGCAAGTGATAATACCTCCTTGGTTTCCCAACTTTGCTAAAGCTTCCACCAGAGCCCCCCAAACATATAGAAAACTGTCTTTTTTTATTTCAAAACTGCATACTTAAACCCTGTTGATGATGAGCCCTCATTACCCCCTCACACTTCTGCTTTGGTATCCCAATCTCACTACAACTGCCACCAGAGGCTCCTGCCAGCACACAGAACTGTCTAGTACAACAAAAAAACAGACATAAACATTTATTGGAAAAGCTGCCTACTTGCAAACTCCACAAAAGAGTCTCTACCACTTGAGTGTCCCCCGAGGTTCAAGAAGTGCCACAACTCCCCCTAGCAATCTGCTCTCTCCTCAACCGCCAGTAACTAAACTGTATGAAACAAAAAGGCAGATCAATTATGTTATATTTAAAACAAAACAAAAAACAATGACAGCTGTAAAAAAGCAGTGTTACTAAGCCACAGAAACACTGAATCTGTCGACAGAAAAAGAACCACTTGGCCCATCTAGTCTGCCCAGATGTTCCCTGCACACACGAAATGGTCTTGTGACCCTCCCGCTTCCCTGCTTATTTACAGATATTTCCCATGTCTATGCCACACATGCTTTAAGCCCCTCCACCACTACTGCTGTCAGTCTGTTCCAAGTGTCTACCACCCTTCCAGTGAAGTAGTAATTCCTCACATCCCTCTTAACTCCCCAAGCTTCATCGCATGCCCCTTTCCCAGATCCAGGTGCTCTTACTCATTTGAAGGACCCCCCCAGCACCCTGTTTACCCTTGTTAGATACTTGTGGGTCTTCATCATGTCCCCTGTTGAGCTATTCTCTTTAGGATGTACATGTTGAGAACCCACAGTCTAGCCCTCACGGGGCTTTTGGTGCAACCAATGCACCATTTTAGTTACTCTTTGAACTGCCTCTACTCAATGGTTTTTCTAAGCTTGCAGCCTCTAGAACTGGACACAATACTGTATGTAGGGTCTTACTAATAAGTGATACACTTGCAACACCACCACCATCACCGCCGCCTTCCTCCGCCTCCTGCTGAAGGCATCCCTCCCTATGCACCCCCCACATCCTGCTAGTATTACCCACTGCTTTATCACACAGCCCTGCAACTTTAAGATCATGTAATAACCCCAAGGTCCCTTTCCTGCTTAGTGACCGTCAGTACCACCCCATAACCCTATAAAGCAGCTTCTGGAGTCCTATGCCCTAGGTACGCGATTCTGAACTTCCTGCCATTAAACACCAACTGCTGTGATCTTGACCACTCCTCTAGTTTCTCCAAGAGCCAGGTGCACTCTCTCTCTGCTCCCTTCTTAGTGCTCACCTTACATATTTTGGTATGGTTGTCTGCAAAAAGGCATTACCTTCTCTGCCAGTTTTTCTGCAGTGTCACTTATGAAGACACTGAAGAAAAACAGTCCTAATACTGAGCCACACTGCTCACTGATCCATCACTGCAATGGGAACCATCACCCTCTGCCACCTGTTAACCAGTCCTAGTACTGAGACACGCTGCTCACTGATCCATCACTGCAATGAGAAACATCCCTCTCTGACACCTGTTAACCATTTCCCCCCAGCTACTACTTTTTGTTTTTTTCACCTGCACCTGTAATCGGCTCCATTCTGCACCACAGCACCATCACACTGGCATCGACCAGGACTTTCTGTGCCATAGAATGAATCCAGTATGTGAAGCAGCTGCCTGGGTAGTCTCACATGTTCTTCCATCCCCTTGGACGTGAGCAGCAAGGGTGCACAAGCACGTGCACAGATGTGCATGGTGAAGCACCAGTCAGCATCTTTCCACCCATCAATTGCTCCCGACTGCACGGCTAACTTGTGGTTACTCAGTTTTGTTTATTTATTGAGTTCTTGGATAATACCTTTGAGTGGATGCTCATTGAAAGGTTCCACGTCAGATACATTGCACAAATATATAAATATACAGATATAGTGATAGAGGAGGAGGAGAGAGTGAGGGAGGGTCTGCTGGCATTGAAAGTGGACAAAGCACCAGACCTGGACAGAGTACATCCAAGAGTACTAAATGAACTGGCTGAGGAGCTGACAAGGCCACTGGTAGACCTAACTAATAGTTCACTAGAGTCAGGCATGGTACCACAGGACTGGAGAACAGCACATGTAGTGCCCCTTCACAAAAGCGGTCCCAAGGATGATGCAGGAAATTACTGACCTCTATTGTGGATAAGCTCATGGAGACCATACTATAGAAATGTTAGGAATATCTAGAGGAGAAAGGTCTCCAGGATGAGAGGCAGCATGGGTTCATGGGGGGAAGACTGTCAAACAAATCTGATTGACTTCTTTGATTGTGTCACTAAGACAGTTGACAGGGGCCAAGCAGTAGACATCCTTTATCTTGATTTCAGCAAAGCCATTGACTCTGTGTCCCCCAAAAGGTTGATCAGGAAGTTGGTTGATCTTAGAGTTATGGAAGAGATGGCCAGATGGGTGGAAAACTGGCTGAGGGACAGAACCCAGTGGGTGGTGGGGGGGGGATTTATCTTGCACCAGAGTGGCAACCAGTGGGGTCCCACAGGGTTTAGTGCTGGGGCCAGTGTTGTTCAGTGTCTTCATCAATGACACTGGGGATGGCATTAAAGGCAAAATGTGCCTATTCACAGATAACATCAAGCTTTGGGAGAGTGGACACTGCTGAAGGGATACGGGACCTGCAGGAAGATCTGGAAAAGCTGGGGAGGTGGTCTAGGATCTGGCAGCTTGGCTTCAATGCCAAGAAATGCAAAGTTATGCATATTGGATCCAAGAATTCCAGGACAGAGTATTACCTGGGTGGAGTCCAAGTATCTGCATCAGAGGAGGAGAAGGATCTGGGCATGATGATCACTAGTGACCTGAAGCACTCCAAGCAGTGCAAGAAAGCAGCAGCAAAGGCAAACAAGATGCTGGAATGCATATCTTGGGGGATCAGTAGTAGGGTAGAAAAGGTTATACTGCCCTTGTACAGGTCACTGGTAAGGCCACATCTAAAGTATGGAATTCAGTTCTGGTACCCACACCTCAAGGCACGGGGTTAGGGAGGTGTGTGAAGTGCTGTGATTTGACTATCCTGTCATGACAGAGGCAAAGATAAGTGCTAGAGGTAGATTGTTGCTGTGTGCTGAGCCTTAGTAGGGTTGGCAGTGCAACAGTGGATCTGGCACTCCTCCCTCCCCAGAGGAGAGCATCTCCTAGATCACTTGACCCTCCTCCTCCTCCTCCCTACAATGTGAGCTCGTTCTTGAACTCCGGTCACCTGTGCCACGGGCTGTAACACTGCCACTGACCCAAAGGGCTGTCTCATTAAACTAGTTTCTATTAAATTCATCACTTTGGATCCCCCCCAGGCTGCTCATTCCTTAATCGTTCTCCTGAAGGGCACTATGTTGAAGGCCTTACAGTCCAGATAGCAGTACACTGCTTCAAGGCAGCTCTCTCACAAACAGCCTACAGACAAATAGAAGTGCAGAGTGTCAGTTCTTTAGGATTTACCATTGTCGTACATCCCTAAAAACAAAGGCTATTTGCACATAGAGCTCCACTCTGGTTCAACTCCCTCAGTAATGAAGTCACTGCAAGCACTACTCTGGGCTCATTTAAGAAGAAGTTGCAGCAACATTTAGTTGCTATGCTAGCTGAGACTGCTACTGTTAACCTTCCATAACCTCTCCTCCTCACTGACTTGCTGCACTTCATCTTCCAATAGCCCTACTACCTTCCCCCACTTCCCTTCTCACTTACCCAGCTCCCATCACCCTCAAACATCTCTTCCCTAGCTCTCTTGCCTACCCTCTGTACCTCCTCTGTCCCCACTCCTACTCAACCTTCCCCCTCCTTCTGCCCCCAATATCTCCACCACTTCCTCATCTTCGTACATACCCTCCACATGTCCACCCCATCTAATCTTTACTCATCTGCTACCTCTGCCTCCTTCCTTTCATTGACCTGACACCCCACTCTCCACTCCATCTTCAGTCACTCCCTCTCTTCTTCTCCTCCCTCCTACCCTGCTTATCCTTACAACAAAGTCCACTGGGCTGATTCCCTACTGTCCCACCTTCTGACTAGTCCTACTGGGCTGATTTTCCTCCTCCGGCTCTCCTAGCTGAACAATCCACTACCCACCGAGCCATGTGGGTTTCTCTTCCCTCCTTATTTATGTCCCTCCCTACTTAACCCACACACCCCACGTATGCCACTATTGTCCGTAAAGGAATGTTCGCTGTATGTCACCATCTTATGTGCGAAACAGTTGCTTGTAACTGGATGTTGCCTGGCCCTTTGCCTATTAGAACAGATTGCTTAATGTACTGCCTTATCACTTCCTTCATTGTAAATGTTGCTAGCAGTCTAACTAACAGCATATTCTGTACCTCTCTGCAACTTCCTTGATGTGGAACCTATGTAGAGATGCTAGCTCAATTAGTGTCTTCCAAGATTTTTCAATAAAAATACTATTTATATCAATTTAAAGCAAACAAATGGTAACTCACCTGTTGCTTTTGGTATGCCATGTCCGGATTTATTTGTGGTTCAAGAAGATGTGAACCTAAAAAAGAGCAAACATCATAAAATACTACTCACACAAAGTTTACTTCAAATTCACGTGGCCACAGCAAGACTACTTTTGCTGTCCCTAGTGCCACACAATATACATGACAAATCTGTTTCTGTACAGTTGGGAAATGGCAGACGGGAATCAGGCTGGTGGCACCAGTATGGTTGGATCTATTTTTTTTTATAATTTCATTCCTTGGCAGCAGAGTGCAATGACCTGGCCACGGTGTTGAGAGGCAAAGTTAGTAACATCAATGGGTTGGAGCCAGTTGCAGTAGGTCAAGCCACAATAGACAGTTTGGGACAGATCCCCCTTCCCATAACGTCTCAGAAGAATGACCATAGAAACATGCAAATTGATGCCAGATAAGGACCGGTGCTGTCCAGATTCCCCACCACCCTCTAATCCCTGGCCTTGGTAAATTTAAGGCTATCCCTGGTGCCTAGTGCCCCCAACCCTCCAATCTCCAGCTCTGATAGAAGAAAAGATCAGGAGTTAATAGGAGGCCTGTCACAGTCCTGGTTCCTAGCTGTCCAGAGTGCCATAACTAGAGAAAAGGGGGGGACAGGGTTGTCAGATGTGAATTAGAGGGTAGGAAGGGGGCTGCTTGGGGAGGGGCAGTGGACCAACAGGATATACTTTAGAAAAGGGCAATGGGATGGAAGGGTGACCCAGTGGATCATCAGAGTGTTATACCATGACAAGGACCAGGAGATTAGGTTGGATGGCTGCAGCCCCCCAGCCTTTGGAATAGCTGTACATTGGAATCCCACAAAGTTATTCATACACCAGTCATGCCCCTAGTCTATCCTACTCACTGTCCACCCAGCCTCACAACATGGTGCCGAAAGGTGTAGCCTTAGTGCAGTAACCCTCCTTGTTCACATGGAAAGCACCAAGTGACCCTGCGGGACACTCTTTCTCCCTACAAAAATGAAAACAAAGTAAATAGCCCTGGTTCTACCTTTTCCCAGATGTAGGAGAAAGGTCTTCATGGGAGTGCAGGCAGTTTCTGTCAATCCCAGCACTGCCACCATGAGCTACTCCAGTGACATCCTGAAACACAACTAACACAGCAGCTCAGCTGATAAGTGACTTTCCTTTAGCATGGTATCCTCTACTTTGCTGCAGGTGGAGCAAGAATTGTTAGAGATCATGACCCCATGACCCCCCTTACACTGTCATATCCACCCCCACGCCATGCAAGTCGTCACACCAATGGACCCTATAACGTCATGTACCCTGTCACACCTCACAATCCCATACCCCCATGAATGCTGTCCTTCCATGCCCCCACATACTGTCACACCTCAGGATTCCATACCTCATGCATGTACAGGACATGGACATCAGAGAACCCTGGGTGGGAGCGACCAGAGTACAGTGTGGTTCAGTATAGACATGGGTAAGGAGGACATCCCCACTAAGATCAGAGCATTAGATTTCAGGAAAGCAAACCTCAAAAGAGTAGAGAGCTAAGGAGGACCTGGGAGCATAGATGAGGGCATGGAGGTGGACAGAATATAGGGTACCATTAAGGAAGCCAGTCAGAAGGCAACAAACAGCTGCACAAAGATGAGGGGCAAGCCTGCCATGCTGATTTTATGGGGAAGTGGGCAGAGTAGTAAGGGATAAAAGGGTAGCCTACGATAAATTCAAACAAAAAACGAGAAAAAAAAAAAACAGTAATGGGAGGGGGATGAAGAAGAGTACCAGAGTTAGCCAAGATAGCCAGAAGGGAAGTACAGCAAGCCAAAACACAAAAAGAGCTCCAAATAGCAGAAGGAATAAAGAAACATGAGAATGCCTTCTTTCTCTATTATAATAATAATAATGATTTTTATTTCTATAGCACAATTCAATAATCAAAGCGCTGTACAAAATTTATCAATAAAAACACATTGAAAGAAACAGAATAAAGCAATCCAATTTCAGAATACATTCCAATATAATCACATTATGATATAGTATTCCTGAAAGCAAGGTGGAACAGATCGGTCTTTAAGGCCATCTTGAAGCTCCCCACAGTCAGGCACTCATGAATCTGATGAGGTGGAGAGTTTCACAGCATGGGGCAGCGTACATAAAAACTTGAGACCCAGAAGTCTTTAACTGTACCCTGGAAAACTCTAACAAACCTTCGCCAGCTGAGCAGAGTGATCAGCTGGGGCAGTAAGAATCTACACATAGGAAAGGAAGGACAAAAAGGATGTCATCGTCAGACTTAAGAAAGAGGACTGATGGGTAACAGAAGACAGTACAAAAGCAGAAGTAATAAATGAATACTTTTGCTCTGTCTTTATAAAGGAAAGGGAGGGAGTAATATCACAAACTGGACAAGGGAGGGAGGGAATGAGAGGGTACCCAACAGGAATCATAGAGACAGAAAGAGTGAAGGTGGTGCTGATGGCACTGAAGGTAGACAAATCCTTGGGTTCGGATGCAATACACCCGAGGGCGCTAAAAGAGTTGTCAGAGGAGCTGGCAGCCCCACTGACAATTTCTTCAGTAGGTCTCTTGATAAATGGGAATGGTACCAGTAGAATGGAAAACAGCACATGTAGTGCCACTCCACAAGAATGGACCCAAGAAAGACCTGGGCAACTATAGGCTAGTCAGCCTGACCTCGAGAGTATGTTAACTCATGGAGAATACTGAAGGAAGGGCTAGTCAGGTACTTGGAGGAGAACTGTCTGCAGGACAAGAAACAACATGGGTTTCTTGCAGGCAGATAGCAGATAAACTTGATAAGTTCTTTGATGGCGTCTCAAGGGCAGTGAACAAATGCCAGGCAATACATCATTTACCTGAACTTTAGTAGGCCTTAGATTCTGTGCCACACAGAAGGTTGATAATGAAACTAAAGGACCAAGGGGTGGCGGAGAAACTGGTAAGATGGGTTGAAAATGGGTTAAGTGGCCAAACACAGAGGGTAGCTGGGGAAGGGGGAGTTCTCAAGCACCAAAGAGGTCACTTGTGTGGTCACACAGGGGTCAGTGTTGGGGCCAGTACTGTTTAACATCTTTATTAGAGATATTGGAGAAGGTATCCAAGGCAAGATGTACCTGTTAGCAGATGACACCATGCTCTGTGGGAGAATGGATACCCAGGAGGGGATACAAGAGCTGAGGGAGGACTTAGCAAGATTGGAGAGATGGTCAGAAATATGACAGCTCGGGTTCAATATCAAAAAGTGCAAAGTGATACACATTGGGGTCAAAAACCCAAGGACAGAATACTACATAGGTAAGGTTCAGGAAGCAGATTCTGAAAAGGACCTGGAGGTGGTAATTACTAGTGACCCGAAACACACCACTCAATCCTGAAAGGCTGTGATGAAGGCAAATAGGATACTTGGATGTAATGCAAGAGGTTTCAGTAGCAGGCAGAGTGAGGTTATTTTGCCATTGTACAGGACATTGGTAAGACCACATCTAGAATATGTGGTGAAGTATTGGCATCCATACCTTAAGAAGGACATTAGCATGATGGAGGGGAGCCAGAGGAGGGCAACTCAAATGATCGTGGGGCAAAAGGACAGGTCATATGAGGAGAGGCTAGGAGCCCTGAAGATATGCTCCCAGGAAGAGAGGAGGGAGAGGGGTGATATGACAGAGACCTTCCGGTACATGAAGGTAGAAAACAGAGTGGAAAAAGAGGGCCTCTTCAGTAAACTAGGCAATGCCATCACTATGGGATGCAGTCTAAAATTGATGGGCTTGGGGTAGATTCAGAAAGGATGTAAGGAAGCATTTTTATTTTTAACAGAATGAGTGGTGTCTGCTTGGAATGAGCTGCTAGAACAGGTGATGGAGACAGAGACTATGGGGTCTTTCAAGAGAGCCTAGTACAAACATAGAGTGAAGTCATGGGACCAAGAAAGGGGAAAGGGGGGACAGGGTCACTAGTGTAAATGCAAGACCAGGACCCTGCATCAATTCGAATAGACTCGATAGACCAAGAGATCTTCTTCTACTGGCTGTTTTCATATGTTCTTATGCTGTCACATCCATCTACTGACCATGCGCCTCTCCATTCATGCTGTCACACCCAATGACCACATATACTATCACACTCATCATCCACCATACACCCTGTCAAACTCATTGACCTATACCATCATGCACGCTATCACACCTCATAACCCCATGCCTCCCCATACATGCTGTCACACCAACTGACCACATAACACCATGCCCGCTGTAACACCTCATGATTCTTTACCCCATGCATGCTGTCTCATCCACCAATCAAACTCATGCTGTCATACCCACTGACCACACGCACATGCTCTGTTGTACATAAGCAGCATGCGTGAGCAGTGAGATCAGACCATATATTTTTAAGAGCTATTATTGCAACCTAGAAGTTAGGGAAGTAGTTGGCACTCATGACTAGGGATCAAGAGTGCACCAACAAATGCAAGTGAAGTAAATCCCATGCAAAGACCGAAAGTAGAGCAAACCTCAGTGAATTCAAGTTTGAGATACAGTGTTTGTTTGCAAAAAAAGTGCCAAGTGTTGCTTTACTTGATACAAAACCATGGAGCCAAGGGCAGTTGCTCGAGTTTGTTCGAGCAACTACCCTTGGCTCCATGGTTTTGTATCGAATAAAGCAACACTCTGCTCTTTTTGCAACCAAACTGTGTCTCAAACTTGGATTCATTGTGGTTTGCGCTACTTTCATTCTTTGAGTGGGATTATATTAACCTACCTTGCCACATGGCAGACTACACAGAACTAGACAGAAGACTAGAATGGCAATGCCTCTCAATGTTTCAAGGTACAAGTACGTTGAGCATGGCGCCATGTTTGGATCGCAATAAGAACCGGAAGCATTACATATCTGTAATATGACTGTTGTGAGCTCTTACATGGACTGGTTGAATTACAGTTCCCTTTTTTAAATGTTCTTTCTAGGTGTGTGGTCCTGCAGATGACAAGCTGATGTGTGGGTTGCAATTCTAGATAAAGTCCATGAGACACCTGATTGCTTGTCTCCTTCCCCAGGGCCACAGAGCAAGCTCCCTGCTTGAAAAGCTACAGCATATGCATATAGACACAAGGAGAATATTAAATATAATGATTATAAGTGTGTGCATTATTCCTTGCCCAACTGTTGCGATAACGCCACTTGCACTTCCTGCTGTATTTTCCTTACAGTCAGGATACAGCAGCAGTCTACATTCTCACTGACAATATCTCCACTCTCTTGCTACACCTGCCCTCAGCCTCTCCCACTGCGCCCGCATTCTTTAGGTTGAGACTGTTCTCCCTGATACTACATAAATGAGCCCCTGCAAGCCAGCAACAGCTCTATTCCACCCAATCCTGCCCGCCCCCTCAAAGAGGCCAACCTATTTCCTGCTGGACAAATTCTGTGTTGTTGCTTAGAAGCCCATAGCCTGCACACCCTCTCAGAGGTAGCATTCCAGAATAAACAAAGGGGTCACTAACAGCGTGTCACCCTACTCAACCCCCTCAGTGCACCTGGAGCAGCAACACCCAGCACCATATCTCAGCCACCTGGCGTCACGCCATACTGTTTTTCAAACAGATCACAAACAAAGCTTGCCTACCACCAAGCCAATTGGGAAAACAGTATCCAGTGCAATTAGAGGTACCCTAAGGATCAATACTGGGGCCCCTACTGTTCAGCCTCTTCTTACATGACCTTCCCACAGCCTGCGACACCAAACTCATACTATATGCAGATGATGCTATGCTCCTGAGCAGCAGCATGTCTCAGGCTATCCTAGAATCTGAGCTGCAGAACTCCTTCTCCAAACTCGAGGACTGGTTCTGTAGTCAAAAGTTGCTACTAAACTACAAGAAAACCAAGGCCATGCTTATATCCAGCCCCCACAACAAAAATAAGCACCAACCCCTCATCATCTCCAAGTCATGCAGTGAGACGCTGGAACAAGTCCACTTGTTCAAGCATCTGAGGGTCATAATAGATGATACCCTCACTTTTGCACATCATATTGACTCTCTGATCAAGACAGTCAATACAAAGATTGTGTCCTGTACAGGCACAGGAAATACCTCTCTCGGGGACCTCCACCTCAGTCCAGAGCTACATCATATCTACTGTTGACTATGGACTAGTGAGCTATGGGGTGACAATTGATACAGTGCTCATGAGGTTCAGACTACACTCAACAAAACCTGCAGAATCTCCCTGGATGCCAGCGTGGCATGCACACCTGTACTCTGTATGAACCCACAAACTGACTGTCATTAAAAGAAACAGGGTCAAATTCCAGCCTTGCATTCTAGGGAAGACGGCACTATTGGGTAAAACACCGCCTTGTGTAGGCAATTTAATTAAGGTGATCAACTAGTTACAGGGCACCATGCAGAGGACTGGGGGGGCCTTTGGTATCCCCTTCCATTGTACCTCACTTGGGCAATGTGCATTTGCCTACTGGGCCACCCTGTGGATGAATGAACTTCCTGGGCACCTCTTGGCAACCAATTATCTGGCCCAATTCAAAACTGACCTCAAACAGCACCTAATAACACTCTCTTAGTGCACCTTCCCCTAAGTCCAGCCACACCCACTCTCTCTGCCCCCAAGTAAGCACTAGGTAGGCCTCAGGTACCCCTCCTCTCTCCCTTCTCATGGCTTGCCTCAGCAACGTGCCTGCACCATGCTCCTTGGCACCCACCACCCCACCTCCCCCCAACTCCCAGTCCCATGGAGACTCTAACAGTCAGTCAGATTGCTGACGAGAGCTGTTTGGCGGCAGGAGAAGCAGGAACCACATCAGTGGTCGGAATTGGGGCTTACGATACAGGGTCCGTGATTTGCAGCGAGAGAGGACAGGAGTTTTGGCCAGCAACTCGGGGAGCAGTTGAGAGGGCCAATCAGCACTGAGGGTGCAACATTTCTAAACTGGGCTATAAAAGGTAATTAGCCTAGTCACAAACCAGATTGTTGATGAGAGCTGTTCGGTGGCGAGAGAAGCAGGGACCACATTAGTGGTCTGAGTCAGGGCTTGGCGCACACCGGGGCCACATCGGCAGTGGGAGAGGATGGGAGTTTTTGGCCGGTGACTTGAAGAGCAGCAGAGGGAGCCAATCAGCGCTGAGGGTGCAAAATTTGTCCCACACCACCCACCCTAGCCCTGACCTCTATTAAATGGTAGGTGGGGGTGGAGCCTTGGAGAAGGGCAAGTTGAGAATGGGTGCGCTGGATCAATAGAAGCGATAGGAAGCTGGACTGCTGTTGATTATTGATGATGGTTGGATGGAAAGTGGGTCCTGAACACTGTACTGTGCTGCTTGGGCAACACTGACTATCACATTGACTATTACCTGAACTATTACCGGGGAGAAGCAGACTGTATAAAAGACTGTGTTTACTAACTATAGCTGAGGGAGTAGGCAAACTGTGTGATCTGATTACTGCTAAGGCTTAAGCTTGCTAGTAGTGGGGGGGCAAATTTGATTGTGAACTGGCTACTGCTAGGGCTGGAAAACTAACTATTGTCAGGAAAGAGGGGAACATTGCTGTAAACTGAATACTGCTGGGGAAGGGGGCAAACTGCTTGGGTTTTGCTGTAACACTGACTGAATTATTTCTGGTAGAGGGCCATATTGCTCACACCCAAAATGAGGGTAGACTTGGGGAGGCCAAAGCGGGCATCTTCGGTAGGGTGATTGGGTGTACAAGGTGGCAATAATATTAAACTGGGCATGGAGGTTTGGAGGGTGTCCAGTGTGTTTTCAGTTGGCAGGTCTTAGGGAAGAGGTTGAGGGGATCAAAAGGCAGCTGGGAGGCAGAAGGAGGGAAGGGGGAAATGGATCACATGAGAGTAGACAAGGTCAAAAGGCATACCCCAGGGAACAGGCACATGGATCAAATGGTTACTCAGGGGTGGTGGGGCATGAAATAAGCAATGTACAGAAATCACTTTGTAGGGAGGTGGCTGACCAGAGGGAGCCAAGGAGGGAAGGGGGGGAGACAGGGGAGAGAATGTTGAGGCAAGCATCACACTTACAAATCAATACACCCTGCTATATCTGGGAGATGAGGTGGAGGTGGCTGGTGGGAGGGGAGAAGGTGGACAGAGAGGGTTTGGTCAGTAAACTGGGGGAGGGGGCAGGAGAGAGTGCCAGATCCAAAGAAGGAGGGGAGGACATGAGCCTAAATTACAGGAGGTAAGGGGATGGGAGAGCAGAGTGAGGCCAGGGTGGGAGGGGAAGGACTAGGGTTGGGCAGGCATCTAGGTTGGAGAAGACAGCCAAGGATAGGGTGTGGTATGGAGAACTCTAGATAGACCAGCTTTGGGGTGGAAGAAAACAGATGAAGTGGAGAGGAGGGGGGAGGTGGGGGGTAGGAAGAAATACAGCAGATGAGGTGGAGGATGCAGGACCTGAGGGAAGGAGGGAAGCAGTAGAAGGCTGCCTGGGTGGGGGATCTGTGGACACTGGCCCAAAAAGGGAGTCTGGTAGGATCTGGGGGGGCAACCTGTGCCACTCAGGAGGTTGGGGGATTGAGAAGCAAGCTGGGAGCTGCAGGCAGAAGACAGCATGGTGGGGCAAGCACAGGCTTGTGACCCCCAGGCTGAGGGGTGCGGGAGGAGTAAACTGAGGGTGGATGACAGAAGAAAAGCATGGACGGTATAAAACAGGCCATGGATTGGGAGGGTGAAGGTGATTCTGCTGGGTGACTCCATGACCGGGCATCCAGTGGGAGGGGAGGAGGAAAAGGCAGCCCAGTCAAGGCTAAATGTATTCCAAGCCTATCTGTATACAAGGCCAAATTCCAGCTATACTCAATAGCATTGGAATGCGGGGGATTCCCAGACTTCCTAATACATCTGGGAACAAATGACTTGGAGGGGAACAGTGAACTAGAAATCCAGGTGAGATTCTGGGAACTGGCCAGGGTTTGTCACTCTATAGGAAGCTCAATCTCCTTTGCTGAGATTCTGCCAGTGTCAAGAGCATCCGGTGAGACCAAGCATAAACTTAGTGGGGTCAACCAGTGGCTCAGGGACTGATGCAGGGCAGAAGCGTATGGGCTGGTGGGGGATTGGGGGATACATTAGAGGACAAAGGGTTATATGCCAGGGATAGGTTGCACCTCAACCTGGAGGGGAGGGAGATCTTGAAATTAAAACTTGCTGGATTCATAGTCGAGAGATGGGGTTTAAACTTGTAAGGATTAATATAAGGAAAAAATAAAGGCAAGCGTAGAGATAAAGTTCCAGAGAGGTACAAGAACTACAGGGAGAGCATAAATATTACATAAATGAGCCTGGTGATCCCTGGTTCAAATCCCACCATGGTCACTGGCTCAGGATATGACCTTGGGAATGTCACATGACCTCTCAGCTTTAAAACTGGGTGAAAAGGGCCCACCCGCTGGCACAGCAGTAGCGCTACTGCTTGCAACGCCAGCAACTCAGGTCAGTAGTGAGTCTGGGCTGCTGGTGGGCTGGCTGGGGAGAGAAGGATCGTGCCCGCAGGACTGCTCTCCTTCTCTGGGGAGGGTGGGCTGCAGCCCTCGCTGCTATACAGCCACCTGGGTGACCATGGGTGGTGGTGCAGTTGAGGAAACAGTAGAGACAGGAGGGGCAGATGTTGGCCAAGGGCCTGAGTGAAGGCACGTCTCAGCATGCCCTCATCTCATTGGCCCTCCTTGAGCATGGACATTGCCAGGAAAATACCCCATGGTCATGCCAGCAGACTGGCCTCAGCACCAGTGACTGGGGCAGCCTGTGAAGCAGCACTGAATGTCTGCTTCCCTGAGATCCGGAGGGATTGGGGGAGTTCCTGCTGCTTCACCTGGGGGGGTTATCCAGTGCTAAGCATGGTTACTGGAGCAGCACACTTAATGGGAGCAGGCATTCTCAGGTCCTTCCAGCACAGTCTGTGTGGTGCACCGAGGACCCCGATGGACGGGGCAGCTGAGGGAGAGGAAGGGGCATAAAGAATAAGTAAAAAAAAAACGGGTTAAAAGGGGTGTCATTGTGAACAGGTCGGGGGGTAGCCAGGACATAACCTTAAAGTATAGGCCTTCATTTTGATGTAATAATTTGAACATAATAGGCCTTAATTCTATGCCCATGGAAACCACCTGACCTACAAAGCATGTATCAATAGTTGGGCCTTCAAGAGTGGCTGGATGAAAATAACTGATGCCACACATGATCCAGCCTATAGCCCAGGATGAACGAAAGGGGTATAGCAATGCTCACCAGACACAGTTCCAGCAAAGTCGGCAGTGCACATGGCCCCCAACATTGATAGCAGTAAAAGTGGCTCAGTGAGGAATTGGTGGTGCATGCGGCACAGCAAGTGGTGGCATTCTGCATATAAACAGCAAGCTGGAAACTGTGCAAGTGGCACTGTGTGGTGATGACAGTGTACATGGCACAGAGTTAGCAATGCAGTAATGACAATACATGAGTCACTGCATGTTGTTGGCAGAGCACGTGGCACAGCATGGAGTCAGCATGGCATATGGCACTGTACAGAGATGGTGATGCATGTGACAGTGCAGTGGCGGTAGTGTGTATTGAACAGTGAGGTGGTGGCAGAGCACGTGGCACAGCATGGAGTCAGCATGGCATATGGCACTGTACAGAGATGGTGATGCATGTGACAGTGCAGTGGCGGTAGTGTGCCTTGAACAGTGAGGTGCTGGCAGTGAACGTGACACAGAACGGAGGCGGTCCAGAAGAGGGCAACTAAAATGGTGCAGAGTCTGCAACAGAAGCCATATGAAGAGAGATTAAGAGAGCTTACAGAGCCACCAACACCTTGAGGAAAACTTTCCAAAACATACTAGTTGGACACAAAGCAGCTTATATATTTCTCTGCGGCTATGTGTAACCCCTTGCAAAGAGGGGTTCCTAGAAATGCCAGTCTGGGTTTACCTTAGCCGGTTTTGTTCTGTCCATCTCCCGCTGTCTCTCGGGCTTCTCCTGACTTGGCCCTAATTTTCTGGCATCCCAGGTCCTGTTTGCCCTCGTGAGTGGCCCAGCCTGAAGCCTGAATTAAAATATAGCCCTCAGGGCTTAAACTGCTGACCACGAGCTTCCGCTGTAAGTGCTGCCTCCAGGGCAGCGGGAGTCTCATTGAAGTGCAAAGCGTCTTTGACATGGAGCTACTTATTTTGCAGTTACCTCGAGGACTGTGCCGTGGGTCCTGGGATCCCTTCCACCCATTTGGGACCCGGTGACCATGGACAGCCTGCTGGGGGACCGCTCAGATGGGAATTAAAGGAGTTCTGACTGGGGCTCATTTGAGTGTGCCTGTGCAGGGTCCCGGTCATCTGAATAATGCATAACAGTGTGTCTGGCTGCCTCCAGGGTAGCTCTGTTCAGCTCCAGCCAAAAAGGAAAGAATTAAAATGTTTTACATAATAGAACTGTTGCTGCTTGTTGGGAATATACTGTGCATGTGGGGAACAGTACTTAAAGTTAAAACGAGTACTGTTTCCCTGGCAATTCCAGTATCTGGGACTCTGTGTGTCAGCCTGTCAGCTGCTGCAAGGGGAGCTTGCATAAGTGCAGTAGAGACAGGAAACATAAAAGAGCCATGATTTTCATCTGTGCAGCGACTGCAAGTACAGACTTTAAGCTATAGAACTGTGGGGCATTTGAGGCAAATAATTACTTTTCTGGCTGCACCAGGACATTATTCAGGACTGTATCTAATCTGCTGTAAGGGACAGTGGGTTAAGCAGCCATTGCCAGCAGTACAGCCAATTGGAATTGCAGCAATAGAAAGCCAGGACTTGTGGGACATTAACTGCATCTTATGGGTGAGCACCCAAGTGCTTATGGGGGCTTACAGGGACATTATTTTAGGTGCAAATTCCACAACCCAATTGTGCCTCGAGTATTCTGATTGAGAGGTCCTTCAGCAACTCGGAGACATGTCACCCCACCCCTGCTACCAATCAGGAGTCAAGCTAGGAGCTCTATAAAGAGACAATGTTGCCAGTTTGTCGGGAGATTCAGAGGGAGATTCAGAGATGCAGAGCTGAGTGAGAGAGAGAGCAGCAGAGCAGGCTCCAGCCTGCTGGGAGCCCCCCATGGGGGAGGGGCTCAGGCTCCAGCCATGCCATCAGGCCTGGGACACTTAATTCAAGCCCTTTCAGTCTTCAGGGGGCATTTGTTATTTTCTTCAGTTAACAGTTAACTAGTTACAGTAATTGTGCTTTCTGCAACAGCTAGTCTGGAGGTTGCCAGTACTGTCCTCCAGAGGTTAGCCTTCCCTCCCACGTTGGGGAAAGATGTGGACCGAAGAATCAGATGTCCAGCAGCAGTGAGAGTGCTGACCAGACTAGATGACATCATGCAGTGGTGAGAGCACTGACCAAGTACCTCAGCGGTGAGAGAGCTGAAGAAGTCTTCAGGATGCCTTTGAGTGTGGATGAGACCTGTGGAGGACCTGAGTGAATACCCTCGTACCCCCAGGTATGAGGGAGAAGCTAAGCAAGTAATCTTGGGGGGCTCTATGCCCCATTAAGAAATGTGTGCTGTTAAGTGTGAAGTATTGAAGTCAACAGTCTGGGCTACTAACCCCATAAGAGACTGCCTAGTTCAAGTAATGGATGCATCTTGTCTGTGGCCCAAATGGCTAGTTGCAGGTGCAGCAAGATGCTGGGTTAGTGAATCATATAAATGTGTAACTATGGGTTAGAGTCCTGCCATCGTGGAGCTGTCTGCCAAGACGCACTTGCCACTTCATGAGGCAGGAGGTCCTAGAGCATATTAATGTCTAAGTTACCCTGAGGAGAATGTACCTGTGTCTGAATAGAATTTCGCCTAAGAGCGCTTTGTGTAAGTGTTCAATGTCTGGTGCTGGATAGAACTCCACTTGTGGATAATGTTCCTGGTATATAGAATGTACTGATGTGACTGCCTGAAACTAAAGTATAGGATGCTTGATAAAAGTGCTGTTGCAACTTACCCTGGATGGATGCTTTTGGTATATAAAGTACTGGATGTGACCAGTATTTGAATTGCATATAGGATGCTTGACAAAAGTATCACCCTTATTGCTTTGGATGGGACTTTCAAGTATTATGCTGAATATTCTGATGTAAGATCCAAATAGTTTGGTCTGGAATGTTCAGAAGTCTGCAAGCGCAGGCAATTTCTGCTTTGTCTGCTAAAGTGCAGGGCAGTCCCTGCTGTGGTTATAAATAGTAATTTGCTGCTTTACAAAAATCTGTTTCAAGTTGCCCCCACCCTAAAAATTATTAGCCGCCACCTCGACCAGCTGCAACTCCATCAGGCCTGCAACATCTTGGACTGTGGTATCTGTTTAACCAGTATGGTATGAGATTGCAGGATTTCTGCTGTATCTGGGACTGGTACCAGTGTGGGTAATATTAATAATTATGTTTTACATCTGATTTATCAGCAGCTAGATAGCCAGGGCTCTGGATGTCTTAAGTCGAATGGTAAAATGTGATTTATGTCTGCCTGTTAACATGTAGCCACCCAGTTGGAGGGTTCACCAGCAAGATCCAAAATGATCTCTGTGCATGTGTAAATATGGTAAGATAACCTCTACTCCTCCTGTTTCCATTTCCTAGCTCCTTTATTCCCCCCAAAATAAATATCTTGTTGTTGTTGTTTAAAATCCTATGTGAGCATATTATTAGAGAGAGCCTTTAATTCAAAATGTTGAAATGTGGGGAGCTGTGTATTGGGGCATGTCTGGAGAGGGTAACTGGTCACCGTGGGTGGTGTAGCAGCTCAGGGGGCTACACCCAGCTCCATCTCACCCATGTAAAGCACCCTGAGTGGAGGCACTGCGCAAAGGTTTTAAAAAATGTTATAAGACAACCCAACCCCTCAGCCTATGTCCAGGGTAGTAGGCAGGAGTGTAACACTGGGGGTGGTGCTGCCAGGGTTATATGTGTTTTGTATCCCCATTATTGAGGATTCATCCTCTTATTGCTTCTTCCCACCTGATGTCATAATACTCTGCTTTGACATCACAGCTATTTCCATGGCAAGAGACTGCAATGTAACAACAGGGCATTATGATTTCAAGTTGGGAACAAGCTATAGAGGCAGATGAACTCTGAGGCATAAAGATCTTGTTTTTTGTGGGAATTTCTTCAGTAATAAATAATCAAGAGGAGAAATCTATACAAGATGTATGAATACAAACTGACTTGTGCCTAAATATTATGTTTTCCAAAGTTTTCCCAAAGGTGTCAGCTGCTCTTTAATATGTATACCTTGAGGAAGGAGGGAGAGGGGGGAACACAATAGAAACATTCAAGTACCTCTCAAGGGAATCAGCGAAGTCCAAGACGGTAGCATCTTTCAGAAAGAGAGATGTGCAAGAACAAGGGGGCACAATTTAAAGATAGAGGGGGGATGGCTCAGGGTCAACATAAGGAAATATTTTTTTTTACGGAGAGAGTGGTGGACGCATGGAACCACCTTCCTGATGAGGTTGTGGGGTCAAAAACAGTGGGGGAATTCAAACATGCATGGGACAGCCATATGACAATTATACTGGGGGGGGCAGAAGGAAGTAGGCTGTTGATAAACTAGAATCTGCCGCTTATCCAGTAGTTGAGCAAATGGGCAGACTGAGTGGGCCAAGCAGTCCTTATCTGCTGTCAAAGTTTATGTTCTATGTACAATGATGAGGGGAGTGCACGTGGCACAACGCAGAGCTAACAGTACTAGCCTTATCAGTTGTGGGCTATAGAGGGGAAATATTTACACTAATGGCTGAACTGACAGACTGTTGTTTTGACTACTGGAAGTCAATAATTCATCCTGAGAAGTCAAGTTTTCCCATTATATATCTTAACAATTCCAGTCTGACCCCCACCCCCACCATCCAGTGCCCAGATCAGCCTCCTCCCACCCATAGCCAACCACCCTCTTGTCTGCTAGATCCCCCTTCCAGGCACCAGACCACCCTCCATGCAGCTGGATGACCCTTCTAGCTCCAGCCTCTCCATGATGAAGAAGAAGAATAATCAGCATTTATATAGCACTTTTCATACACAGTGTGTCCCTTGGAGTGATTTATTTTTATGTGAGACGGACTTCCAGTGAGCCACTGCATGCTGTTCAGCTGAGGAGGAGCTGTCACAGCAGGACCTGAGTAAAGCTCTTTATTAGTTACAAAAGGTATGCCGTCTATGCTTAGTTCCATATCTAATATTCAAGTCTTTCCAGGCCGTCTTGTGCGACTCATTTTCCTGTGGTCCTTTGATGCTGTCTTTTGTCTCCCCACAGGCTGGAGTGCTGGCAGTAGCCCGCCTGTGTGGAGGTGGTGAAGAAAGCACTGCGGAGTGCGATCAGCAAGCAGGGGAGTCAGGTTATCGCAGCTGTCTGTGGTGTCTGCTAGCTGTTTTTTTGGTGTATTCTTCCGCGCCCATGTTAATGGATTTTTGCCGTGTGGTTTATTTCACAAGAAGGAGGAAAGAGTGATACTTTGTTGGCCTATTAAGGGAAGTGCAAAGTGTTTATGATTATTAGCTATGGTTTCTTTTTATGTTATATCCTTTGCTTATTAATTCCTATATCAGAATATTGGAGGGATATTGTTATCTCTTTACTGCAGTTAATGTTATTGTTTTAATTAGTTTCACTTATTTTAGTAGTACATTGCTCATTTCTGAAGCCTGTTCGAGCCATGTTTTACTTTAGTACAGTGTGACGTTTTTGCACAAATACACATGCACATCTGATTGACAGCAGATTGTTCTGCGCTGGAAAGGGTGAGGGAGCAAGTTCTGTATGTGGCCTATGTTTTGCAGGCCCCTCTCTTGTAGTTTTACTGTGACTTGTGCAATACTATGCCTTTTTTTAGTGTCCTGCTCTGGATTTTTCACTGCGTTCTTCTGCCATTTCTGATATGCTGGGCTTAGTTGGAGAGACCATGGCATAAATGCAAATTTTCTCCTCCAATACATGATTCCAATGAACGTTTTTTTTTACATGTTGAGATTATGAGGTCATGTTTTAAATCTTTAGTGGATTGTGGGGTTACTAATTAGCTCCAAGAGACTTATTAGAGACCGTTGAGAGATTCCTGTTTAGATTTTTTTAATTTATTTTTCCACGCTTGTGACGCAGTGCCTAATTAAGTGTTTTTTGTCTTTTTTGAAGTGTTTTGTTACTTGGGAGTCGAATAATCTGCCAGTCTGTAATAGTTTTGACAAAGAACAGCTTTGAATTGAAGGAGCTTCCTGGAAAGCTGCATGTGGACTTTTTCCATTTAGTGCAATGGTACCTGGCCTCCCAGATTGGGTTTAAGACTTCCTTAAGACTCTGTTGTGAATAAAGGTACTATGTGAAAGAGGAGAAGCAGCTATCCTAGCACACCATGGTAGAGAACTTAGACTCAGTTTGTAATGTGTGGCATGGGGCCACCATCCCATCGGACCATGTCCCCTGTATATTAAGATGGACTTGGGGCACAGTATAAGAACTAATTGGCCCCTGAACCTTGCTCATCTCAGGGACCCAGAGTTTCTGAACTGGTCCAGCAGGCTGTACCCAGAATTAAACAAAATACACAACACGAAGTTGCCCCCACAGTTCTACGGGATACTCTAAAAGTAGTATTAAGAGGGAAATTATATGATTTTCTATCCAAAAAAAAGACAGAGAGAAAAAACATACAGTATAAAGACCTTCAGGAAGAACTAATACATTTACAGCATTGGCCGGATCAGATGAACCCCATAATACGACAATGTTTAAAAACTGTAAAACAAAAGCTACACAAAATAATAAACCAGTCCATAGAACAAAAATTGTGTTATTTAAAGTTAAGACATCATGAAGGAGGGCCTAAGACCTCTAGAAATTAGCAAGAAAACTGAGAGAGCAGAGAATCAGAGCGAACATACCCAGTATGGTAGACCTTAAAACAGGGAAATTAGCAAAAAGACCCCAGGAAATTAGACTTATTCTATAGCAGTTTTATCATGAGTTATACACCAAAGAAGAAGAAATTCCCCTAGACGCCATCAAATCTTATTTACAGAATTTACCAATATCACATATCAACCCACTACAGGCTGAGGCCTTTTTGGCACCAATTACAGAGGGAAAATTACTCCAGGCTCTTAAATAAGTCCAGACCCTGAAGGCACCAGGCCCAGATGGGTATCCCTCTGAATTTTATAACAAATTCAAAAGCTTCTGCTACCCATACTACTCCCGCCTTACATGTGGTCCAAGAGGGAGAACACCCCCCACCCACATGGCAATATGCCACCATATCAGCCATTCTTAAACCCCACAAAGATATTAAATACCTCGCTTCATTCCACCCCATCTCAATGCTAAATTATGATTACAAAATGTATATGTCGGCTATGACCTCTAGAATAGACCACTTACTCCCAGCTATTATTGACCCAGATCAAGTGGGCTTCATTAAGGGCAGGCATGCCCATGATGCTATAAGACATGCACATTTCCTGGTAGATTATGCCATATAAAGACAAATCCCTTTAGTGCTACTGGGATTAGATGTTGAAAAGGTGTTCAACTGGGTCAGCTGGTCATTTTTATGGCAGACCCTGGAGCACTTTGAATTCCCGGAACAATTTATAAAGCAATTACAAAATATCTATGCATCCCCTACAGCAAATGTTAAGGTGGACGGGGCTCTTTCAGATATATTCCAACTGTATAGGGGCACCCGTTAGGGACACCCAAAGTCCCCAATGCTGTCTGCCTTATATCTCGAACCCCTGGCCATTGCCATCAGATCTTCACAGGGAACAGAGAGCCTCCCTCTAGGAGGTCACCGGCAGAAGATAACACTCTTTGCAGATGACATTTTATTAGCCCTTACAGATCCTGGAACAATCCATCCCAGAGGTTTGGAAACAGTTACAAAAATTTGTAAATTAGCAGGGTATAAAATTAATAAAACAAAAACTGAGGTATTAACATGCAATTACTCCTCCTCCCACTTCAAAAAGACTTTCCCTTTAAATGGCACAGCCAAGAGATGAGATACCTGGGAATACAGCTCCCGAGAAACCCCATCCATGCAGAACTATTAAACCTGGAACCCCTAACTCTAAACTTGATGGAAGATTTGTCTCACTGGTCACGTCTTCCCTTACATTTTTTAAGTAGGATAGATACAATCAGGCACAATTAGTTCACTTGCATATTGTTTTTTCTTCAGACAGTACCCTTCACTCCAACCAAAACATAGTTTCAGGCATGGGACAGAATGATATCTCGCTTTATTTGGAGTGGAAAGCATCCCAGAATTAGATACTGTATTCTGCAGCTGGCTAGAGAGAGTGGTGGGGTTAACCTCCTTGATCTCAGAAAATATGCGATGGCGACACAGTTATGGGTGGTCTTCAACTGGATAAATAAACAATATGATGCACACTGGAAACAAATAGAATTAACTTGGGGAGATTTATTCAACACTTAGGAGCTCCTCTTTGGGATGCCCCCCAAGTGTCAAGGGGTAATAGAATTATCTGAAATTCATCAGGGAACCCTTAAAGACATAACTTAAGGTCAATAATGAATATTTAACATTCTCAGAAAAAATGTACTTGGGAACATTGAAGTGCGATGCAAATCTGGCAGTAGGTCCCTCAGGTCTTTGTGTAGCTCAATGACAGAGATATAGCATTTCCTTCATTTTTCAGCTAGTGGGTGGGACAGGTCTCCTTCCCTTCATTTCCCTTCAGAGGGAATACCATCTACCTCATAAATATTTTATTTATTTACATCATAAATCATACCTTCAGCCATATGAAAGGTCACTTGTGCCATTGATTGAACCCCCCCCCAAATAATACAGCTCCTGCAGGCACATAACAGAGGAACTGCCTCAGATCATCTAATTAGTAAAATATATAAGGCCTTAAGTGAGAGACAAGGAGACTCAGCCAACTCAACTAGACTTAGAAGGGAACAGGAATTGCAGGTATTAGTCAGAGAACAGGCCTGGAATGAGTCTGCATTACCAACTTAAAAAAAAAATTTCTCACCATATTGGCGGGATACATGTGGAAACTCTGGACTCATTTTTCCGTAAGCCAGCCCTCTTGGCCAGTATGGGAGAACTGGGGAGGGAAAGTGCTGGAGGAATGTGGGATGAAAGAGCAAATCAGAGCCACGTCCTGTGGACATGTCCAAAGATATCCAAGTGTTGGAAGGAGATCCTCAAGGAGCTGAGAACAATTTACGATACCCCGATCTATTCACTCCCACTTTTGTACTAACTTTTATTAAACATGAAGGTCTGCGAATTGACAAAAACTCACTAAAACAAAATTTAAAATTTGTAATAGCAGCCCACAAAATTATCACCAGATTGTGGTTCACAAATAAAATACCCACTAAAAAAGACTAGCTCATTTTATCCAGGGAGATATATGCCCTCGAGTGACTCTCTGCCAAGATATTGGATAAAGTCCAGAAAGTTGTTGTTCAAATGCAAAACTGGATATCTTATCAACTAGATCACTATGCTGATTTTGTTCCTTAAGCTATCAACAGATTATGTAATTTTGTTTTCTTTTGTATTGAAATGTCAACTGGGTTTTGACCGGAGGTGTTCTTAGAATTTTAACAGGACAAAAATTTGAGAGGGAGGGAGGAGGACCCACTGTGCCATGCCAGATTTGATTTGATTGGATCATATACTGAGCTTAAATCAAGTAATCATGATTCTGTGGAAACTGATGTAATAAGCTGTTAAGTTATTTTCACCACTGTATATGCTAAAGTATAGATGCAATGTATATGATGCAATCAACTGGTATTAATTTGTGATGTGATGCTGCCTGTAGAGTTGTTGAACTCATTAATTAAATAAAATTACTAAATTTAAAACAAAAAGCAGCTATCCTAGCAACTTTTAATCATTTCAATTATTCAGCTATTTTTGGACAAGATTTTCTTGGATTTTACTTGGACTGGCTAAACCATACTGGTAAAAGGAAAATAAAAAGGACTTAGTGTCTGGAATGGTTCGTGTTGGTTAGAACCGAAGAACTTTGGCTGCACATTTATAGCTCTGCTTTTCTGCACATTGTATCTAATGTGGCACTTGAGAGTGATGTTTAATTGTTTCTGTGTACTGAGATATAAGTGAAATGGTATTTACCAGAAGACAGAGAATGAATAATAATCATACCTCCCCTTTACATAAATTATCAATTAAAAACATTAAAATAGCAGGGAGACAAACTAAGATTATTGACCATTTAAAAAAAAAGAATGGGAATTTTAACATCTCCACACTGAGTGGTACTATAACTTCATCATAGATCTTGAAGGGTGTACGGAATATGAGACATTTAACAGAAGCAGTAGATGTCTCTATAGCCCTTGATTATACAGGGAACTTGGGGCAGAGATGTGGGAAACTAATGGCTGTAGTGCCATTGGTGAGACCTCAGGAGCTGGGTAGGATTACTGTTCCTATGAGTGTTCAGCTCACACTGTTAAACACTCTTCATACAACTCTGATAGTCTGGAAATATCTCACAGCTTATGGAAGAAGTCTGGGAATACTACCCCTTTGGAGATTAGTGCCCCAGAAGGTCCAGGGGTAATGGGATAAGAACCAGACTTAGAGCCTGTGAGTCTTGTGCATAGGAATAATGAGTTTAAGGGGGGTGTTGGAGGACCTACAACATACAATAGATGGTATTAGAGGTATGGAGAAGAATTTTACTAGCTCCAGGTGTTATTGTAAAAGTGGGGCGAATAGTTGCGTGAAACAATCTCATAGCAACAATGTTGGTGCACAGGAAACTGAGATCTGTATTCCTTCCAGGCTAAGTGGTGAGTCAATAGCTCTACTAAAGAACCCTAATAATTCCTTCCTGATTTTAATGGAGCAACTGGTACTTAACAAAGATTTGTTAGAGGAGGTGAAAGCACAAGTTGCCATTAATGAAAGTAAACTAAGTCAGATTTTGGAAAAAGTTGATTATTTGCAGGATAAATTAGAAAAGGTAGAAAAATCTGAGAATATGGAAGTGGGTACAAATATAGAGGAATGTTCTGATATTATAGAGTCAGGTCAGTTGAGACCTGATTTTAGTATAATTGACTTTCCAGATTATCCTAATAAGGGGAATGTAGGGTAAAAAATTCAAGGAGAAGGAAAAAATCCAGAAATAAAAGTAATGGAAATATGTAAAAAAATGGAAAGCCAAGAGAAGAGGTGTATACAAGACAAAGCAATTCAGAGTACACAAGAACCATCTAAATTGGAGAAGGAATTGGCAAAGTTAGAGCAGGAAGTGAAAGGATTAAGGTTTGATTTAAAGATAAGTGAGTGTCCCCTTAAAGATTCTTCTACGAGCATGGACAAAAATGGAGAACAAGTTACTAAAGATAGTGGTGAAGCAAGCACACAAAATGATATTAAAAAAAAGAATTCTGTTCTATCCTGCACCGATTGGGATAGTAAACCCATAATCAGACCGTATGGACCCTCTAACTGGGGTAATTTTGAGGATCCCATGTTGGACTTTCATGTCCTAGAGTTCCTGAATAAAGAGATGGATATGGATCTCATAGAAGCTGACATTGTGGAGATCAGGAGGATGCCAATTAGAGAGGCATCCATTATTGATATCTACTTTGATTCCCCTAGAACTGCAAATTATGTGTGGGTTAATAGAGAAATGTTGACTGATAATGAGGTACTTTTGTTTTTCCCCAATAGAGAGAAATTTAACAAATATAAGCATCATGAGTTGAACCTAAGGATTGAAAGTGGTAAAAAAAGTAAAATTATAATGCTCTTTGGGATGGATCATATGATACAAAAACAGATTTTAGTTTGGCTGCAGCAATTGAGGATCTGTTGACAAATTTTTTGGCAGTTCGATAGGAGATCTTGGTAGTATTCAAGCAATGCGAGGCATGAGGGAGCCAGGTGGATATCTGTGTTTCAGATGAGAGGTTAGCTGATTTAATATTACTCCAAGCTGGGAAATTAGACCATTTGGATCTTCATATGGTAGAATTTGTCACCTTTGATAATGGATTATGCAGATCTGTGTGTTAGCTAATGATACTCCAGTTTTGTCCTTAACAATTAGATTTAGGATGCTAGCTGGGTATAGTGAGTGACTACCTTTCTAGGAGGCTAATTTTGCCCCAGAGATAGATAGTCCCTATCATACAATTAGATTTATTACTTGGAATATATCTGGCTGGCAGCCCATGTGGGCAGATAAAGAGTGTATTCATTTTCTAATGGAACATGAGATAATCTTTTTACAGGAGACATGGCATTCTAAGGAGGTTGCCATTGATTTAAATGCATATGAAGCCTTTCAAGTCTCTGGCCATAAATGTAAAAAGTTGGGGAGATCCTCTGGTGGGATTATTATTTTGGTTAAAATTGAAATCTTTTTTAAGGTTGTAATCTGCAAAAGTGCAGAAAATTATGCGATAATTGCCGTCAAATATGGAATAACAGAAATAATAGTAATGAACTGTTACATACCCCCAGATAATTCAGGTTACTTCTCAGAGGGTATGTGGCAGGATATTTATGATCGATTAAAAGAGGTACAACAAACATTTCCTCAAGCAGAGGTACTTTTGGTGGGTGATCTAAATACCCGAATTGGATGGTATGATGAGTTTGTAGACCATTCCTTCTTTATTTGTAACCAAATAGATGAACTACCATTTAGGCAGTACAGAGATAAGGTGGTTAACAAAAATGGAAATTTTTTATTAGAAATGCTTAAAGAAAATAATATTTACCCCATTAAATGGAAGATTATAAGGATATATGGGGAATTTCAGCTATGTTTCTCCACAGGGGTGCTTCTGTGATTGATCTTGCCCTCTGGACTGGCCAATTATCTTGTTGGGCAAAATGTAGGTGTTAATAAGAGCTGAAAGTGACCACTATCCTCTTGTTATGGAAGCCCAATTAGGCTTGGTTAACAGGCAGGTAGAAGAGCCATTTTCATTTACAGAAATTAGAGCCGTAGGATTATATGGAGGCAGAATTCCTGTAGTGATATACTTCCAATTATTCAGAGGTCAGTATTATCTCACCCTTATGAGATTATTAGTAATTATGATATTGGATACATTCTTCATGAATTACGTGCCCTTTTTGTTGACATTAAAACTGTTCTGGAAGTACTAATAAAAATAGATGGGAATCTGCCTATAGACACTTGGTTTGATAATGACTGCAGAAAGGCCAAGGCAGAGGTTAGGAAATTCTGTAAAATATATAATACAAATAGAAAACAAGCTAATCTTAAGATATTGAATGGGTGAAAAAAGGGCTTATATGGAACTTATAATAATAAAAAAGAAAGGTTTTTCTGAAGCCAAAATGGGAGAAAATGCTTGAGGCAGTGAAAGGAATGGATAATGAGCATTTTGGTCCTCGGTGGTTAAGGGTTTCAATCAAGTACGAGGCCAATATTGATACATTTATTTCTGAGGAGACTTGGGTAGCTCATATTAGGAGATTTATTTTGACCCTATGGCAGAGGACTTTCAAGTGTTTGGACATTTGTTTAATAATTTACAACCTATAACACTGGACGAGACCTATCTAGCTTTATATACACTGAAAAAGCAGAAGGCTGCAGGCCCTGATGGGGTACCCACTGAAGTATTTTTAACAGAAACTCCATTATGGTGTAGATATCTGACTGTGCTTTATAATAAATGTATAATTTTGAATAGCTGCCATAAATCATGGCAGGGAGCTAATATAGTTCTGATTCATAAAAAAGGACCATTAAATGATCTATAAATATACAGACTGATAAGTCTTTTGGATGTGAACCTTAAAGTTTTTTTTTAAAAATAATATTGAATCGCTTCAACAGGAGGTTGAAAAATTGGGGGGTACTTCCCCTTATCAAACTGGGTTTAGACATGGTCTGTCCCCTTGGATAATAATTTTGTCCCAAATCCCCTGACAGAAAAATGCATCAAACTGAGGGGTCAAAAGATTTATTTGTGCTTCACAGATTATAGTACAGCCTTTGATAGTGTTTCGAGAAGTGTGTTATGGCAGATTTTATTGGATAGAGGCATAGATCTAACTATAGTGAGTATAGTTACACAGTTATATGCTAATACCTGGGCTAAAATTAGACTTGGCCCCAGGGGCCAGTTACTTAATGTCTTCAAATGCAATCATGGTGTAAGACGGGTTGTATCCTTGCCCCCTTGTTATTTACACTTTATTTGGATAATACACTGAAGCAGAGAGTTGTAATAGATGTTGATTCCCCCTAAATTAGGGATCTCACTTGTCCCCTTTTGGCCTATGCGGATGATATTGTGGTGCTGTCTTTAACTAAATTTGGCTTACAAAAAAAAATGAATTTTTTAAGCAAGGAATCAGAAAAATTAAAATGTAAAATTAATATGAGTAAAACTAATGCTATGGTTTTGGGAAATAGATCACATGGTGGTACTTGGTACATAGGATTAGATAAGGTTGAAGTGATGCGCAGTTATTTGTGTTTAGGAGTAGTGATCCAGCAAAATGGTAAATGGTCCTTACATGTGGAATTTGTAAAAGAAAAACTGAGGAAAACCTTGGCTAGGTTGTACAAGTTCAATTGTAAATTTGTGGGTATGTCTATAAGGCCTTTGTTAAGAGTGATAACAACTAAGATGGAAGCCCAATTTTTATGTGGCTGTGAAATATGGGACTCTAGTATGACTAATAAGCTGATGATACCCTTATATAAATCATTAAGATATACTCTTAGGCTGGACATTCTTGTCCCTCACCCTATATCCGATTGGAATTGGGTATAACTAATATTAATGCAGCCATTGAAACAAGAAAGTTTAATTATTGTATTAAGATTACTAATTACAATGAATATATGGTTGCAAAGAAATGTTTGTTAGAAAAAGTATACTGGCAAGGAATAGGATATAAGTCTGGATTCTGGTTGAATATTTAAGGAAATATAAATTAGTCCATTTAAAAAAGTCATTTGAGCAGGGAGTTAAAATAAGTTCCAAATATAAAAAATATATAAGTAAAAATTGGTAATTTCTGGAACAGAAGTGATTTAAAATAAATGAGGGAATCTCGCATTCAAAATGGTTTGCTGTTGATAATCATAAGCATGGATATAAAAAGTATCTGGACATATTACTCAACACCAATGTATGTACCAATTTTATAATGTATAAATTTGAGCAATTTCTCAGCAAAGTCTTGGATTATAGATATAAGAAATCAGGTATATTGCTAGGAGAATGTGACTGTGGCAGTGGGGACAAGGAAGATCTCTATCATGTTCTATGGGTCTGTAGGTGGTATGATAGGCAACACATATTTTGATTGGGTCCTTACCTAAACAATTTGTATTGTATTGATAAATCAGAACTTATCGATATTTTGCTTCACACAGAAGATATTTGGACAGTAAATAGGTTAGTAAATTACTTCTCTGCTATTACAAAACTAGGAGTCAAATTAAAATTGTCTAAAGGGGCAATTACTCTTGATAATGAAATGTTGTACTCCTTGATAGTATTTATTTGCTGTTTTTTTTAATATGTACTGCACTGGCTGAAGTTTGTACATTGATGAGTGTATAAATGAGTTTTATACAAAGTTATTTTGTGTAAAGGGATAATTTTATTCCTCCTTTTTTTATTACCTATTTATGTACTGTATTTCATATTGTGATTGTGAAGGTTTGTAACCATACAATACATTTTGATGATGATGAATATATCCCAAAGCGCTTTACAAGCAATGCTAGGCTGGTAGTGAAGTGACAATGTGTGGTGGCGGCCATATCACACATTAACACCCACACACAGCCTGAACAATTGCATGAAATGGTTTATGGGAAGGAGAAAGTTAGCCAAGACACCAGGAATGTCCCCTGCTCTTTGCAAAGAGTGCCCTGGGTTTTTTTACTTCCACCTGGACACCCACCAGGACCGCACCAGGATGGGTAGAATGGACCTCGGTTTAACATCTCATCCGAAGGACGGCACATCCCAGCAGTACAGCATCCCCCTAATACTGCACTGGGATGCCAGCACTTTAGATGCAAGTACAATTTCGGTGTGGGACGAGAACCCATGACATTCTGGTCCAGAGGTAGATGTGCTACCAACTGAGCCACACTGACAGCCTGATGATGAGCAACTTCACTGGAGTTAGAGAACCACAAAGTCTCCAGACCAGGCTCTTTCCAAGCTGATCTACCTCTCTGCATTCAGACCAACCTCCAACCATATGGCAAACAACCACCCTGGAGCTGGAGTACCCCAAGCCTCCCCTCCAACAGACCAGTCTCTGCAGCTGTCCCCCCCCAAGCCCTTGGACCAGCACCCCAGCCAGCCACTCTACCTAGAGCTAGACCTACCACAAGCCCTGTTCCAGCCCACCCAGCTAACCACCAGCTCTGCAGGAGGACCTCCTTTCATCCCTGTACTAGCCCCCCACCACCAACAACCACCCTCCCAGCAGCTGACTTACCCTTCTATGCCCTGGACCAGCCTCAACCAGCAGACAACCATCTCTGCAGCTGGACCCCCTGGGATCATCATTCCTACCAATGGAACAGCCTCCACCAGCTGAATCCCTCCCTGGAGCAGGACACCCAGATGGCCATCCTTCCCAGGAACTAGGCCCACCCGCCCTCCACAGAAGAACCTCCCTGGACCATCCTGTCTGCAACTAAAGCCCCCCTCCCCAGATCACCCTTCCACAACCAGGGACCCATATCTTTCAAACTAGTGCAAATAAAATGTGAGACACTAACACAAAAACATACAGTATTCCAAAATTCAGACTGAGCACAGCACTTTCAGTAATCTTCAGAAAAAGAAAAACACACACTGATCTCAGCATTACTATTTAATGTAATGGATTTACATATGCTAAAGTTCTAATTGAATATTAAATGTGAAAGCACGCCTTTCTCACATCAGTTAACAAACAGGCTATGCAATCAAATATAAATTCCTCCACAAGTACTGTATACAAGGAGATGTTTTCATAAAGAGTCAGCAGCTTTAAAAACAGAACCAAAAACAAGGACAAGGGTCCCAGCATTATTAATATAATAGATTAACACAAACAAACATTTCTAACGCAATACAATATCAAATGCAAGCAAAAGGCCCCCTCCCCTCCTCCGCCTCACACACAAACACTGAAATATCTGCAGTAAAGAAATTTCTTTCTTAATCTGCAGCTTACTCCAGATTTGCTCAGATAAAAAGTTGTAATTTTTTTCTCTAAATATGATACTTTACCTGCAAAATGTTTAAAATCTATCCAGCTATCCATGTAGAAATTGTTTCAGCTCTGAGATGCTCAACTGCTAATTGATTCAAATATGGAGAAAGTGCAGGAAGTCACATGAGGGATTAAGTCACAAGCATCTCTTGATGCCCCAATGGATTTTGGGAGTTGTAGTTTTTCTTTCTGTATGACTAGATGTTTAAAGTGAAAGAAACATATTAAGTGTCTGATGCCTAGCTTGTATAAATATGTGATTCTTCCTGGTAGATAAGAACCTGTGTAATATATGTGATGTTCTTTTCCACAATAAAAATGAGTTTAACAAATAAAGGCCAGTTTTACAAGATACATTAATTATTACAGAAAATTAAATTGGGGGATCAATATAGGAAGGCTGTACTGGGAACCCACACTTTTCACCCTTTATTTACCAAGCATAGTCAAACTGAGGCATTTCATTTTCGGTGAGCTCTTACAGGAGCAGTAGAAAGCCTTTTTCAGCTCCCCTCCCTATTTGTCCATGCTTTTGATTGACTATGACAGGCTGGCAGCTGTGCATTTATCTCTGCGTAATGCACACTGAAAAATGTATCGGTCCCTCAGTGATCCATAACATAAAAATATAACTGTGCTAGGTTAGGGCATTGGCTTCATATACAAAAGGTAGCACCAGCACTAAAGTGGTTTGCACCAGCACTACCCGTGTTTGCACTTGTGCTTGGGGTGGGGCCATATTCAAAGGCCCATGTAGGGTCCCCTAAGCCCAGCAGTGCCCAGGTACTAAAATACCTCTTATGCAAAAGAAAGGGTCATCTAATGCATATTAGGCAATGGCATTTTCAAAGGCCGTGTGGGACCCCTAAACCTAGCAGTGCCCAGGCACTGAAATAACCTCTTGTGCAAAAGAAAGGGTCACCTAATGCATATTAAGGCAATGGCTTTTTCAAAGATTTGTGGAAGTGCTAAACAACCCCCAAAGTGGTGCTGTATCACCACCAGAAACCAGCTCTAAACAGGACACAAATGTTGTGCCCTCACACCAATGGCAGGCAGCTGTACTGCAGCTGCTTGCCTCTAGTCATCTGTTCTCTTCACTGTTAGTGCTCTCATGTGGTCTAGTGTTTCCCCTGTTCACCCGTTCCCATCACTCTTAGTACTCCTGGTGGTCTACTGTGTGTCAGTCACCCATTCCCATCGCCATAAATGCTCCTGGTGGCTAGTGGTACCCCATCATCTGTCTTGAACATGCAAGGCCTCAGTGGTGGCCCAGCAACCTCCCACCTGATCTGCTTGCTTAAACCACTTCCCAACACCCCCACCAGGTTGGTTAGAGATCATCACAGCCTGATACGTGACCAGCAAACTCCTCCATTTACCTCCACAGCCAGACGTAATATGAGCTGTCCATAAGTATGATACTCTACGTACACCCACTGACATCTATATGGCAGCTTGCTGAGTAGGTGACAGGAGAGTTAGATTCAGGGAGCATTGATGGTAACAAAGACAGGCGAGCAGAGGGGTGGGTACCACTACCGGCTTTCAGTACAGTGTCAATGGTGCTAAGGGGCTGCTGCACTCATGAAATGAACCTATAATGGGCATTCAAATGTCCCTTAACACCTTGCATGCCCAATGGGCTGATTTACATGTTGGGCTGGGCATTGCCTCAGGGTCTTAGCGCCATCCTGTTTTGGGCAGCGCTGTTACTCATGGGCTATGTACAACACAGAGCCAAGCTGGCAGGATTACTGCACTCACCCCTGCAACAACACAAACCAATATTCAGACAGATTGTGCCATGCACTAACTGACTCAATATTGCAGCTGCCAGGTTGGGCACAAGTGCAGCAGAAGCATTTGCAGGGTGCTTGCGGGTCTATTTGAATGTGACAGCCATTGTGTTTTAAAAGGACACCTTTTTAAATAAAAACTTACCCATCCCTAAAGCCCCACTTCTCACCTTGTAAACTTATCTCTTCATTCTTCACTCTGATAGAGCATATTTGGCATTGTTTTCACTTTTTACATCAGGGATTTTTGGCAATTTTTAAATCACACTCCATCCCCCATCACCTGTCTGCCATCCACCTAGCTGCTACACTGAAAACACGCTGAAATGATGCATACTAACTCCTGATCTTTAGAGCAGGCAGCGAGGACCAGGAAATACTTATTTTAATCACATAGTCCCTGTCCTCAGGGTAGGAAGCAAAGACTGGGAAAACTGATAGAGAAAGGCTGAGAGTCACAACAAGAGACAAACTTATTAAAGCTAATAATAAAATAAAAAGTCAAACCATGCATACAGTCTCTTCTGGTCTTCATAGCAGGCAGAAAGGACCAGAAATTGTCAACAGAAAACATTCAAAAGTTGCAATGAGGGGAAAAGATGTTTAAAAAAAAGAGAGGAAAATAAATAAAAATGTACAGATAGTGTGTCAATCCTTCCCGGTCCTCAGAGAAGGCAGTGGGGACCGGGTAACAACAAAACACAAAATCACAGCTCTTCCTAGTGACAGTTAGTGCAGGAACTATTTCATTTTTAAAATCAAACCTTTTTTGTATTTACTTTTTAAACTTTTTTTAATTATTTTCATTTTTTAAAACAAAACAACATATTACCCATTTTCTAAGTATAGGATACTCCTGGGTGGGCATTATGCTGAGACAGACACCCTTCCAGGGGCAGTAAGACCCTCCATCTGTAGCATTGGGCCACTCTACACCCTGGGCAGTTGGTTATCTCAGCATAATGTCCACCCTGTAATGTCTTACCCTTTTGGTGGTGGGGCCTTTGGGGTTCCACTCCTTCTGGATAATTTTTTGGCACAAATCATTGTAGAGCGTGACATGGGGCCTGAGAGTGTCGGGGCATCGTTCTGCTGAAATGGCATGTCTTGTTCAGTCTCTGCATAGCTCTCTGTTCCTCCGATTCATGCAATTATCCAGACTGTGTGTGGGTGATGATGTGCGATATGGCCACCACTACACATTCAGTCACTTCACTACCAGTCTAGCAGTGCTTGTAAAGTGCTTTGGGATACACTGTGTATGAAAAGTGCTATATAAATGCTGATCTTATTCTTATTCTTCTCCCTCTTACATATCACCCAGCTACACTCATGACAATAATCCATACCCCCATGCCATCTGCATATCAGCTATACAAAATATATAGTAGCCCTCATTACTGCAACCCTCTAAGCAGCCCATCTCTACTCACCCATGTAATGGATTTTCCATAACATCTGTTGGCACATAGTTGTTGTTTAATGGCCATTAATGTATTTATTCCCAAAGTAGCATTTGTTAGTGGTAGGAAATGCTCATTATGCTGGCCCGGTGGTGCTAAGGGTTAAGTCACTGGATGCCACACTGCACGCCATGCTGGGTACCCTGGTTCGGAAATGGACTCAGGTCACTCAGGGGAGGTGGGGGAGGAAGGATTGATCGTAGATAGACAGATCTGCTTCATTGAGGAGGGGGACAGTGCAGCATGTTGTGGACTGATTTCCAGCAGTGGCTGGGTATTGGCACAGGCGTGTCACTGAGATGAGGATAATTTTTTTATTTAACAATCTTTTCCTTGCCACGGCTGCCCAGTTCCTCAGCCCAGTCATGGATCCCCACACCTGGTCCCAAATCAGTCACACTCACGATACCCCCTGTCTCACCCCCCAGGGCAGGGTCACTGCACCGACCATTAAGGTGTGCTGCAATGTTGGGATGGGTGACGGGCCAATCTGGGAGCAATGGAAGCCGCATGCGGGCTTCATTTGGGGCAGCTAGCTGCATTTTTCCCTGGTGTATGGGGGAGGGGACATGCAGTGAGGATCAGTGTCCATCCCGCCCCACTGAACACTTTGGTGTCAGCCTGCATGGTACACCCAGCCTCCGCTAAGTATACATGTTGTGCCGAACATATTACCCCTTCCCCCGGAGAAGGAGAGAATTCCTCGGATACATAATCCTACTCCCCGCTGGCCCTCTGACTTAATAGAATTTTTGACTGGGAGAAGAAGGTGTTGACCAGGGAGTACTGTGGATGTGGCCTATCCGAACTTCAGAAAGGCCTTCAACACTGTCTCTCATAGACGGCTGGTAAATAAGCTAGAAAGCTTAGGTCTGGGACAGGAAATAACTAGGTGGGTGGAAAACTGGTTGATGCCATAGAGTGGTGGTAAATTCCATGGAGAAGAGAGTAACATGCAGGGTGCCCTGGGCCATTCCTTTTCAATATGTGTGTATAAATTAACGGGATATGTGATGGTAAGGGTAAGCTAAGGTAAAATTTGTTTCATTAATGCCATTCAGATTATCAAGGCACTTTACAATAAAATACAGTATAAACATAATAATATAAATTCAAATCATACAGAAAAAGCTTGATAAAACAAATAAGTCTTAAAATCAGATTTAAAACTCGTGACGGTCGGGCATTCTCTTAACCGATGAGGTAAAGAGTTCCACAGAGTGGGTGCAGCATAAGAAAAAGCACGTGCCCCAGATGTTTTTAAACGAGCCCTGGGAATCTCTAGCAATCCCTCATCGATGGATCGGAGTGAGCGGCGGGGACAGTAGAGAGTAAGGAGCTCTTGCAGATAACGGGGTCCCTGCTCATGTAGGGCTTTATAGGTCAGCAAGACGATCTTAAAGGTGATCTGACACTTTACTGGCAGCCAGTGCAGTTCACTCAGAACAGGTGTAATATGACTGGTCCTAGATGTACCAGTCAAAAGTCTGGCCACCGCATTCTGCACCGCGTTCTGCACCAGCTGCAAGTAGTGGAGATCAACCCTAGGAAGCCCTAGGTAGAGGGCATTGCAGTAATCTAGGTGGGTGGTTATGAAGGCATGGACCAATATAGGAAGGTCAGCCAGAGGAACCAGGCTATATTCCTTAGATGGTAAAAGGAAGATTTAATGATAGCATAGACCTGAGATTTCAAAGTCAAACCGCTATCGAAAATAACACCCAGGTTACACACCCTGTCTGAGGTTGTGAGCTTGACACCATCAAGCCATAAACCTGAAGGATGCCTAGTCCCAAGGCCCACCTCTGGACAACCTGGGTCCACAACCAATGCCTCAGTCTTGTCTGGATTTAACCTCAGCCAGCTAGTGTTCATCCAATCTTTGATCTCAGTTAGACAGCTGTTAAGCACAGAGACCGCATCATCCTGTACGGGCATAAAGGACATATACAGTTGGATATCATCTGTGTAGCAGTGAAAACCCACACTGTACCTCCTAATGATATCTCCCAATGGCAGCATGTACACTGCAAACAACATGGGTGCCAATATGGAGCCCTGTGGCACCCCACAGAACAGAGGGCGGGCATCAGAGGAATAAATTCCAGTGACCACCCTCTGTGACCTGCCTGTGAGGAAGGATCAAAACCAGCTCAAAACTGTAGCAGACAGTCACAGAAATGCATGAGCACTCAAAAAGCAAACCATGGTCTACAGTGTGAAATGCGGCTGAGAGATCAAAAAGGACTAAGATAGCACAAGTCTTTCGATCTCTCACTATTAGGAGATCATTTAACACCCGAACAAGGGTGATCTCGATGCTATGTCTCTTCCTAAACCCAGACTGGAGAGCATACAAGACATTGTGGGTTGAAAGATGGTAGTCCAGCTGCAACGCAACCACCTTCTCAATAACCTTACCAGCAAAGGATGGATTAGAGACAGGTCTGTAGTTTTCTAGACAGTCTGGACCCAAGGAAGGTTTTTTACGGAGTGGTCAAATGACCACATCCTTGAGGGGATCAGGAAAAAAACCCTTTTCCAAGGAGCGCCAGACAATTTCAGCAAGGATCGGGTAGATAACATTTACGCAACGTACCAATAACGCCGGAGGGCCCGGATCCAAACTACAGCTGGATGGTCACAAAGTCTAGACAATACTCACAATGTCCAAGAATTCCAGCTGGCTGAAGTCAGACCAGACAGACTGGGTGCACGCAATCTCCTGTTGATCTCTGCAATCCCTCATAGAGGGGGTTGGGCTGATCCCCAACCTGATGCTGGCAACCTTATCCGCACAAAATTGAGCAAGCTCGTCACACTTTATTTGTGAAAAACCTCTTCCAGACTGAGGACAGACTGGAATGCACAGTCTGTCCACAGTCCAAAAGAGCTCAGCTGGTTGATTCCATGTAGCAGCAATCTCTCCGGACAGGAATTCTGCCTTCTTATGGGTTATTGCTGATTGCTAGATCTTATAATGTTCCATCAGTCCAAGTCTGCCAGCATCAAGGGGCTCGATATGTGTAATATCTCAATGAGTGGCAAGTGAGCTCAGGATTATCACAAGTGGCTCTGCATAGCAGAACCATGAGTGATTTTTCCAAGCTCAGGTACCTCTAGTTGTGATGTTACACTTATCAAGCCCCTTACCATCACATATCCATTTTATATAATACAGGCTTTTTAGTCTTCTTTAGTTAACTTGTAGAGTTTTTGTGATACCTGTGTTTTTTCCCCATTTCCAATTTTCTTCTGTAGCATTCAGCTGCTAGAGTAGCTGGCGTAGGGAGAGTAGTGATATTTTTTGCTGACGTGTACACAGTATATTTATCTGGTGCGTTTTCTCACTGTGTACACATCAGCTTCTTGATATCAGTATGCGGTGAGAATACGACTATTTACTTAGCAGCATATCACTAAACCCCTATTGTATAAGCCTGCAATAAGACATGATGAGGTGTAGGTTATGGCCTGATAACAGCATGCCCCAGGTGCGTTATAAGGCATGAGGCGCTTCCACCAAGTGCCTTTAGCACCTGGGAAGTGCTCTTATCAGGCCATAACCCACACCTCGGAGTGTCTTATTGCTCTTATAAAATGGGCCCCCCATAAACCACCCTAGTTAAAACAATAAATAAATAAAACATTTAAATTTAAAGTCTCTAAACTCCTTTATATACACAGAACATAGAAAATAGTCCTCAGTAGTGGAGTTGTAGAGCATATATATGGAACCACAGGAGGTATTAGTGTATGTCTCTGTCTTCACAACTGTGTGTCCTCACCAAATATGCACTCTGTTTTTGTTTGCAATTTATTTTTCTTTTATTTAAGCTCTAAGTTGCAGCCAGCGTGCCCTTCACTCTCGACCGCGTGCTATTTATGAGCACCGTTGTGTTAGTATGCATCTCGCTCTTCCCGACTGTGTGTGTCCTTCAACACGTACAGACTTTTTAAATTTATTTTTTACTTTTAGTTACCCTTTGTGTTTATGTTATAGGCAGCAGTGTACTTACCAGTGGGCGAGCATGTCCCTTGGCAGGCACCATAGAGAACATTTTCAGATTTCTGGTTTTGAAACCATCTGTTGTGGGAGTGTTGTTTTTGTGGGGTAACTTTTAAAAACATCAGAGTGGAGTAGCAGGCTGTTATCCCCCCACCCAACAAAGCTGGTGCCACACTCGGCAGCTCGGTAACAGAACATTTGAAAATTGTGCCACACAGCTGGCAGAATTATTTAGTCCACAGCGAGGAGTCCTGAGATCAAATAAATGGTTTGTGTTTGCAGTCTGGAGAAGCGGCGAGGGGCAGAAGCCTGGAGCCACTATGGAAAGAATGGACAGTGAGTAAAGAGATAAGATGGTTGTGCAGGATTGGGAACATTGGAAGTTATTACTCAGTTGTTGCCACCACTTTTCCTCTACAGTTGTTTCATCGATGGCAGCTGAGGAGCTGCAGCAGTTGACCGTGGGCGCATTGATTTTTCCTGTGCCGTGGCTTTGGGTTGCTGAAGATGAGTGTGTTGAGATGATATGTGCTGATAAGAACATGGATGGAGAGGGCTTCCAGCCAATCAGCATTCAAAATTTTGTTTGCCCATTTTATAAATACATTTATAAAATGCGTAAGCAAATACAAAGTTCTGATTGTATAAAACACATCACATGACCATGTGTATATCAGAGTGTACCACACATCTGCACTTTTATCCCCCAAAAGCAATTTTGCCATTTATAAGATAGATAACCCACTCTAGGTGTGTGGTCATGCTCTAATGTATGTACACCTTCTATGTTTGACGCACTCGGCCGTAACAACACACACCAACGCATTTGTATATCAGAGTGTGACCACACACCTGCACTTTCACCCCCCTGCAAAAAAAGTTGCCATTTTATAAGATAGATAACCCCCTCTAGGGTGTGCAGTCACGCTCTGATATAGGTACTCCTTGGGTGGTTGATGCACTTGGCCTGTGGCCTTATGCATAACAACACACCAAGGCATGCATATATTAGAGCACAGCTGCACACCTTAGAGTGGGTTATCTATTACATATATATGTGTGGGTTATCTATTACATATGTGTGTGTGTGTGTGTGTGTGTGTGTATATAAAATCAGCAATATAGAGGAGAGATTGGAGGGGAAGGGCTACCTATTTGCAGATGATACAAAGATCTGTAATAGAGTGGATACTCTGGGTGGGAAGTGGTGGCTATGAGAAAGGACCTGCAGATTCTGTAAGGTTGTTTGTAAACATGACCGCTGAAATTCAAAGTCAAAAAGTGTATAATGCACATGGTGCATAAAAACCCGCAAACTGTATATGCACAAGGTTGCTGTGAGAAGTGCCAAACCCTGAAATATTAAAAGAACGCAGTACCATGATGCTACCATAGTGCCAGTGTTTAAAATTATGTGCTACCACATGAGAGAGAAAATGGCAACAAATGCCAAAGGGATATCATTGTGCCAGTGCACTACCAGTGCACCAAAGAAAATCGATATGCTGCCTACCACTGTGATACCAGAGTACCACTAGGTAGTATCATTGTGGATTTTTCAGCTTACAACGGTATTACCATTGTTATACCACTGCACTGCCAGTGTGACAAATTTGGTAAGGCTGGTAAAATCTTATGGTTAGCTCCATAAAGAAGGGAAGGGATTGTATTTTGTATCTGAGGAGCCCAGTCGGTTGATCTCTTCCACTTTCTGATCACCAAACCCGTCTCTATGCTTCCTTATTTTATGATGTAATTTTATGCCTAGTGTGGGGATATACTCCATGCAAGCCTATGGAGCGTGGTTTTCAAAGTTATTTTCACCACTTTATCCTGACTTGTAATACAAACTGGAGCAAGTATTAAAGTAACAAAGCTCTGATTTATATTACAAGTTAGGTTAAAATGCTAAAAATAACTTTTAAAACCACCCTCCATAGGCTTACATGGAGCACGTCCCCACACTAGGCATATAATTACATCATAATACAAGGAAGTGTTGGGATGGCATCGGAAATCAGGAAATGGAATGGATCGAGAGGATAGCCCCATCAGGGGCACAGTTTGATCCCTTCCATTCTTTATGGGGCTAACCAAAAGATTTTATTCACCACTATGGAGGACTCTCTTTCAGGTAAGGGAGCCTCCTGATATTTTTTCAGGCAGATAAAAATGCACGAAAGTTGTTCTAAAGTTGTTGCACAAATGCACACTGGCTTGGGAGACCAAAGTTCAAATCCCACCAGTCATTACTCACTGTATGATTCACAAGACCATTTTGTTGTTCCTGGCCTTGACCCCAACAGTATAAGATAAAACTATAGATCTCACTGTAAACAAGGTGTTGCAGGCCTGATTCATAACCGGTGTCACAAGCTGCTCTAAAGGCAGCTTGTGCCGATCGCTAGTGCACCAGAGACCCTATCCAGATTCACTATTGGGTAAGGTCCCGTCGGCGAAGTCCCATGGCATGTAGGGCAGCCATGGCCCTGTGGCAGACAATAGAACCATGGACAGCAGTCCTTGTTGACTAGCAGTCGCCCCCAGTCCTCATCCCCTTTTATTACATAAAATCAACTCCCTGGTGGCTAGCACCCCATCCAGCTCTGCTCCCCTTCTAATTACTGTTATCATGTGATGGTGGTCTAGTGGATCCCCTCCCTATCCCAATCAGCCTATGCAAATTAAATGTATATTTCCTTGGTGGTCTAGTGAACTTCCACCCTGGCAGGCAGTGCCCCACCATCCTAAAACAGAGCCATTGACTGGCACGGCCCTCCTCACACCACCACCACATCTGGCTGCCAACTGAGCTGTCAAGGAGCACATACTGCTTACAGTACAAACATGCTTACTGACAGCTTAAGTGAACTGTCAGTCAAGAAATGAGTAGTGTATACAGTACACACTCCTTGACAGCTTAGTCAGTGGCCGGCTGTTGTGCTGTGAGGAGGGCAGAGCTGGTCACCGGCTCTGTTTTGGGACGGGGAGCAGGGTGGCGGGCACTACCTGCCAAGGTGGGGGGGTGGGAGTCCACTAGACCATCAGGAATTAGGTTTTTAATATTCTACTATAAGGGCATATCAGAGATAGGGAGGGGTCCACTAGACCACCCAGGAATGATTTTGTTAATATTTTTATTTACAGACACATTGAGAATTGGGGGCTGCTAGACTACCAGGGCTGCGATTACTATCACTAAAAGGGGATTGGGTAGGATGGTGGCACATGTTGAGAGAGGGCTCTGAGAGTGGCTCAAGTGCCCAAACCTTCCCAGAGGATTATATTTTAAATACCATTAGACCAGCCTAACTGATTGAAGGGAACTTAAAAGTTTGCCTCTAGGAAGGTTTAGAGAATACCTAATTACGGGATACAGCAGATTGCAGCTGCCACGTCCCCTAGCATCATGCCAGAGCCCATTTTGTGCCACAAGGATGGCACAAGCTCCCTTTGATGCTCACAGCCTGCATTTGAGAATTGCTCCCAGTGTATCTTTTGTTGCAAGGGGCACTTTGTTCCATTCCCTCTGGTGCAAGCCCTTGCACCATTCCAAGAGTTTTGAGAATCGGATCACCATTTAATGAAGTTGTAAACCAGGCATAAAAGCTCATTTTTTATATGGTACTCACATTCTCAGACAATTTTACAGATTAGATTCTGTCTTCAGTTGTTACTACTTCATTTAAAGGAGAATTTCCCTCATGATGTACTGAGTTTTCAAGCATATCACCTTACAGAAGTGTAAGCCCTATGATCCATGAAAGATCATTTTCTGTTTCTCCTGAGGGAATTGGATCACAAATTGGGCCAAGCTCAACACCAGCCGATCCTTTATACTTCCCCATCTGTCAGCAACGCCTCGCATGCTCAGACATTTTATGATATATAACCAGGAGAGCATGGTGACAGGACCCACTGAAAGCTATGTGGCTTGGTTTAAAAAAGTTTGTTTTTAAATGATAAAACTGTATCTGGTAGATATGAAAGCAAACACTTAACTAATAAAGGGGCCAATTTGTTGCAGCACCTTTCAGATGTACCAGAAGTTGCTTTGTCATTTAAAAAGGTTTGAAACTGAGACACATAGGGTTCAATGGGGCAGGTCCCTGCACTCCTCCTGGTTGGAAATCATAAACTATCTGTCTGTTGGGGAAAACCATGAACTGGAAGGGATCGGCTGCCCACTGAGCTACCTGATTTACTATCCCTTCCAAGTCCACCTGATTTACAACCCCTTCCCTTCCCTTCCCATGAGACATAATAGAAAATTATTTTTATGTTGGCTTGCTGCACTTGTGTGCAAGTCAACATCTTGCCATAGTGGCATATTTTGGAGGTGCTTCACTGTGGGCGAATACAAGGCTCGCATTAGTAGGTGCGTCCGGCATGCCCCAATAAAGTAGCATGCTTGTGTTGACACCAACATTATGTAAAGTGGACAAAACTCCTAAGGAAAGTGCCGCTGCAATTAGAGACAAGCTCCTCATGCAGCGGCACCGATGACACGCCTCCCAATGAACATTTCCTAGTTAACGTTTAAAATGAGACTTAGGTCTCAAAGAGAATACCACTGTAAAGGAATGAGACTGGACACCACTATTTTCTCTTTAATTGTATTTACCAGAAAATGCAACAAATAAAGAAGGTGTTGTCCCTAAATGCCTAGTTCACACATCCAACTAGATGCTACCTAGTTTTGCTTTGTTGTTTGTTTGTTTACTTTGGCATTCAGACTTTTAAGACAAGCATTTGTCAATGCCGAATGTTTGCTTGCTGGCATTGGCAGTGGTAGTGTAGAAGTCACAGAGGTGCGTAATAGGAATGGCCGTGAAGTACTGAACTGAAGCCTCGAGGAAAGGAGGAGGCAGGGGACATGATAGAAACTTTCAAGTACCTCAAGGGAATCAACAAAGTCCAAGAGGGTAGCATCTTTCAAAAAGAGGTATGCAAGAACAAAAGGACACAATTTGAAGATAGAGGGCGGGGGTGGCTCAGAGGTAATTTAAGAAGTATTTTTCACAGAGAGGGTTGTGGATGCATGGAACGGCCTTCGGAGGAGGTCGGAGTCAAAATCTGTGGTGGAATTCAAGCATGCATGGGACAGTCATAAGGCAATTCTGGGGGTTGGGGGTAAGAAGAAGTAGGCTGCTGGTTAACTAGGATCTGCAGCTTATCCAGTAGGTAGGGAAATGGGCAGACTGGGTGGGCCAAGCGGTCCTTATCTGCTGTCAAATTCTATGTTTCTATGTTTCTATGTAACCCCACCACCACTCTGCAGAGAGTGACAGGCATTGGGGTGTGCGTTTGGGTCGTCAGGCATAACGGCCACGCCATTTCACCACACCCCACCCTGCAGATACTGACAAATGCTCTGGTAACTTTTAATCAGCCACATACTACTGTGGTTGGTTGAAGATGCAGCAATTGCTGTAGATGTGGTAGTCAGGGAGCTGTGAACAAATATATCTTAAATCTCTTTCTGTAAAAGGGCACAAAGAGGAATTGTGCTGCTCTGTATGAGTAGAATTGATTGAAAAAGGTTGCTATAACTTTTATTTGACCAACATAACTTAATATACAATTGTTTGAAGCCACATAGACACCTATGTCAGGCATTGTGACAACACAGCTACAGGGACATTTTATACAGAACACTCATGTTAATCATTCTTGTATTGTTGAAGGAAAAAGAGGTGACTGTCCTGTTTAGCAAGTTTCTTCTCTGTGTTGCCGACTTTCTACATCAGGCTGCGAAATGCAATGTCATCCATGCTAGGGTTACCAGATGTCCTCTTTTAGAAGATGTGTCCTCTTCTCCAGCTGCCAAATATTCTTCATGTAACTTCATCATCCTGTTTTTTTTTATTATTATCATTATTATATTATTACATTTTTTTTTACACTTTCCTACCCATGACCCCCTTGTAAATTATCTGTGAAGGTGGTGGGGACTTTAAACCCATTTGCTCGGAGTCTGGCACAAGGGCTTATCGGGGGAGGTACTAAGTGGTCTCTTTTTGGCATCCCAAAATCTGGTACTCCTACATGGTACAAAAAGGGATTGTGCTGTGTCCGTCAGAAAGGAATTTATTTTTTGGACCCCCTTCAGTGCCGAAGGTGACTTGGAAAGATGCTTTCAGTCTATCAACATTAAAATTGTGTAGCACTGACCTTTGAAAGTCACAGCAAATGGCCAGCATGCATAGTAAGAATTACAAGAATAGTTTATTTATTTATTTATTTGCTTTTGTTAACCAGGTAAGTACACTAGACAGCATGTGCCTCTTTTCAGGTGCAAACCGGGAGGATTACAAGTGTACAAATCAGAGTAAACAGGTAGAACAGGGAGCTCATAAATAAGGTTACAACAAGAGGTACATAGTGAACAGGTTCATACAGGAGCAATATACATAGTGAAACAGGGACGAGGGGTAGAATAGCAATATGTACAGGCAAGGGTTAAAAACAAAAGTACATACAACAAACATCACATAGTTGGTGTCGTAGTGTTGAAAAAACTGTTTCAATAATGTCAGTTTACATTTTAATGGTTTGCATGGGCAGCAAAAGAGCTAACATTATAACAAAATCATGAAATCTTTGTGGAGATTTCTGTGTGTGTGTGTGTGTGTGTGTGTGTGTGTGTGTGTGTATATGGGAGGCCAACATATTCAAATGATTAGCATGTGCCCTTACCTAGTTAGCACCACTAACTGTATATAACACCAGCATTTGTGAGTGCTATATTCGGGCGTTAGAGTGCGCTTCACCGTCCTGGAAGCATGACAGTGCAGACAACCACCACACCTATGCAAATGAGAAATGAGGACTCTTGCTTGCGTAAGGGTGCAGTGATATATTAAACAGTTTTGGCAGTGTGCTTATAGTCTGCTCACTTTAGTGAATGTAATCGAATTGTATATATATTTGTACAAATCTTTGTATACTATCCTCATGTTCCCTATACCCCGTGCGCACCAGTAGACAACCAACTTGTTGCTCAGCATCCCTTTCTGGTGAAATATTTCAGTTAATAAAGAAATAAAGAAATAAAAACACCTCATTTCAGCAAGATTTAATGCTGTGAAAACCTTGCCATTAGCAGTGTGTAGTGGCTGCACTCCCAAGCCCATGCTGTAATTATTTGTAATATCCCTGGTGTCTACAGGTTCCCCCAGCAACCCAGTCACCCCATTGTACAGTTTCTCCAGTCTCCTTAGCATCTAGTGGTCCCTCCCTCAAGCATCCATGCATGAATATCTTTAATCACCCACACTGTGCATAATCTATATATACCCTGGTGACTAGTGGTCCCCCTTCCCACAAACAGTAACTAATCCCCCCCACCAACCTGCTCACTCCACACCAATCCCCACCCCCACCACAGAAACCAGTCCACAGACACAGACTGTGGTGGAAACTTGCACAGCCTTTTGCTCACCTCCTCGGCCGGTCACTGTCTGACTGTCAGTGAGTGATCATGAATACAGTGTTAAAGCTAACTATCTCACTGTTGCTTAGGACCAGCTGTGGGCTGTTTACCACACAGCAGTACCAACTGTGTTGTGGCCGACTCTGAATATTATGGCTATAGTGCTGTGCTTGAAATCTAAACTTCTGCTGTTTGCTTAACTGCTCCAAGGTCTCTGAGTTACCTTTTAACAGTTTTTACGATCTTGTATGAAAACCAAATAATGTTCTGTATATCATCATAATCACCTACTGTCATCATCAGTGTGCAAGGTCAGCACAGTGTTAAAGTGTATAGCACTGCTTTTCTTTCAACAACAACAACAAAAAATTCAGAACCAGTCCTGGTCTTTTGAGAGAATTAGTTTTCAATTTACTAGTAACTCTCAAGGGGTCTAACCCACCCCCCCTTGCAAACACAGCAACATACAGGTAACCGTAGGCTGTCAGTTCCACTATATGGACTTGAGTGTTACAGGCTCAAAACCTTGAGGGGTGGTCTCTGACTGACTGACTGTCACTTTGGGAATTCTTTTCCCTCCTAACTGTTAGAAGTTGCTTTGGGAATTCTTTCCCTTCCTAACTCTTAGAAGTCACTTTGGGAATTATTTTCCTTCCTAACTGTTAGAAGTCATTTTCGGAATTATTTTCCCTCCTAACTGTCAATCAGCAAAGGCCTAGTAGAAATGGTGAACCCAATGGTCTCGTACAAAGGGTGAAACCAGTTGCCTCCCAGTAAATGAAGGGACCTGTTATATTCGATGGCTCTGTGTGTGTGAGCAGGGAAGGAAGTGTTATTATAACCAGCAAGAGCTCAGTCTGTGGTTATTTTGCAAATTGCAGGGTGCTGGTTCTATATTTGAAGTTCTTGTTCAGTTATGTCTGTGGGTTTTGACCATAGACACTTTTTTAGAGAGTTCATTGTGTGGCATCTTTGCTTGTCTTCTCAGTCCGCTGCTGTTGCTGTCTTGCACACATGCATGGAAACTGCTTGCACCTTTTACAGACCTCTACCATGGGATCCTTGCACCCAAGAATTTCAGAGGGTGAGACTTCTTTCCAATTGTGCAAATATGTCAAAGACAAAAGGGACACTGTATTCTGCTCTGGCTTACATCAAGTAGAATCTAGTCAGGATCTTTATATGGTGTCTTCCATACACTCCATGTCTCAAAGCGTTTCGTAGGTCAGTGGGTTACACAGTGGAAGAGCATGGGACTATGCAGGCAGACATATGAGCCATTTAGCATTTAACAAATCAATGCGTAAATGCACACCCAAGTCCTGTCAATTTGTGCAGGGTAGTTGGGTTAGTGTCACTTGAATACTTTACTGCCATTCCTATTATGCGTCTCTCTCACTCCTGCACTATCAATGCCAATGCCAGCAAGCCAACATTCGGCATTGACAAATGCTTGTTCATATATTAGTGCTTACACTGTTGTAACAGTTTATAATAGCCAAAGTCCACCTACAGCTTGAAATTCACTTTAAGAGACATTATTGAGGAGTTTGGCAGTTTCTTAGCAGCAACAATGTTTTATGATACACAAAAGTTAGAGTAAAGGCCATCTCCACTCAGCACAACAAATTTGTCAGGTTCATGTGTTAGGTTACTCTCTTAGTACTACTGTTCAGAGCTCAGAACAATAGTCCTATGAGCTCAGAATGACACTGTTACAGGACTTGAACAATACTGTTATGGGATTTCTTGGGCAGGATTCACAAAACAGATGCGACAGCGCAAGTCAGAAATGCACCGAAAGTCGATTCAGGAACAGGGAGAAAGTGCCAGCCAAAACGAGATGCCCTGTACCAAAAGACATGCACCAGAGGTGCAACGTAACGACATGTGGCATATATACAGGGGGCGTACCCATGCATATACAGTGCAACCCGATCCACAGAGCAACACCAGGGTGCATCAATGGAACTGCGCAACGCACGCTCGTAAAACAGTCATTTTTTGGAATTTTTCCACCAAATTTTCAAAATAGGCTTCTTGAGAGCCCACCTTATGAATGCTGGCAGTGTCATTTCTTATCGAGCCTGAAGGTGATTTCCGCGCGGTGACTCACGAAATCACCCTTGGCGCCGAATAACGCCATGACAGTGACATAATTCATGAGAAGGTCCCAAAACCCCATGTTGAAAAATTTGGTGCAAAATTTCCAAAAATGCCTGAGATATGCAACAAAGTTGAAAAACCCTATCTATCCCATTATACAGCTTATCGGCATTTCCTCAGTTCGCGGTCGGCTTTGAAGAGTGCAGACGTGTTCCCGATCCACCGAAGATCGTCGCACCAGACTCCGGAGGTAAGTATGGGGTGGGGGGGGGTGTGGGGAGGCAAGAGTGGGTGGGTGCGGGTTTGTGGGGGGCAGGGAGACTGCGTGGGACCTTTTTTGCTTTTCAGGTTTTTTTTTTAAAAGATGAAGCGGGATGTTTGCCACACTGGGGTGGGCTCCCAGCATGGTGCAAGGATGGCTGGGGGTGTGTGAAGCCAATGGGGGATTGGGCACCCCCGTCAGCCATAGCATCAGTTGCCACGCTGGGGTGGGCTCCCAGCGTGGCACCCAGTACTTTTGAGGGGGACAGTGGAGCCAACGGGGGATTGGGCACCCCCATCGGCTAAACAGTGTGTGTGTGGGGGGGCAGCACACAGTGTGTGTGTGTGTGTTTGTGTGTGTGTGTGTGGGGAGCTGCGCATGAGCAGACGATATCTTATTGCTGCTCACTGAAGCGTAGCTCCCCCTTTCAACTGTACGCCACTGCATTTTGGAGCTGTCATAGACAGCTCCAGCATGCATTGGTGAACTGGGGCCACACCTGCCAACACACTGACTGAATTGGAAGAGGGGGTGACACACCTCCGAAAACTCGGATGATGGCACTATGTTTCTTGCACATGCGTGCAAGCAAGCATAAAAATGGATTTCTTTTTATTCCTCTAACTGAGCTAAGTACTGAGCTATACTGTTAGGATTGCTGTAACAATATATATTTAATTGTTCTGTTTATTTCTCTAACTGAGCTGAGTAATACTAGGAGTGCAATACAATTTCTAACTGGGCTAAGTGAAACTATGAGGGCTGAGAACAAAAAGTATGGTAGCTGAGGGGTGAAAAATGGACAAGAAGGCTTTAGGATTGCTACAGTGTCCAGTATCTAACGGATGAGAATTCAGACTGAATTAACCCGGTCGGCAAGGGGGCAGTAGGGGGACTAGTGTTGGGGGAAACAGTAATTTGAGTTTATAGGGCCCTAGCAGTTGTAGTAGGGTACAGAAACCAGGAGTAAGAGCCCATAACATATGATGGGGGCCAAAATGGGGCAGGCGCCACATGTCCATAGGGTGGGCATCTTTGGAAGGGTGGTGGGGTGTACAGGGTGTGGATCCGCTATGATCCTGGACTGGACCTGGAGGATGGGGGGATGTATGCTCTGTAGACAACTGGTTAGTTTGAGGGAGGAACTGTGGAGGTTAGGGAGGAGTCTAAGTGGCAGGGCAGATGAGTATGGTAGACATCCTGGCTTGGTAGGGGGAATAGGGGATGGCAAACGGGGGACAGGGGAAGAACAACTAGGGACTGAAATTGACCCCAGTATCAGAGACACTAGTAGAAAAGATTAGAGCAGGGATGGGGTACCCAAGGTGAGGTAGGGGGCCTCCTGATGGGGGAGGAAGAGACCACGAGGAGTACCAGGGGAGACAGAGCAGATGGCTGCAGGTAGGGAGGGACCAGGAGTGGCACAGAGAGGAACAACTAGGAGGGGTAAACTGATAGGGGGAAGAAATGTAGGAGGGGTATCGACTAGGAATAGATTTGAACCTCTGCTATGGGAGAGAGGGGGAGCAGGAATATACTGAAGGATGGAGGACAAGTGGGGTATGAGAGGGATGGCAACAGGTAGGGAAGAGATAGCGAGGATGAGGGTAGAAGGGGCTAATAAGAAAGGGAGGGGTGACTGGAGGAGAGAAAATTATGGGAGGGAAGGATGGGAGGGCATCACTATCGGGGTCAAAGGAATAGGGGCTCTAAATCGACAACAACAGTGATAGGAGAGGGGTTGGAAATTAGAAGGGGAGGAGGGGAGGTCAACATGGGAAGCCCAGTAGGAAGTAGTGAGGCTGAAAAGGGCTTCAAGGGGGATGGGAGGAATAAAGCAGAGAAAAGGGGTGAGGCAGAAGTAGGAGGTGCAGAGACAGAAGTCACAGAGGGTGCAGCTGGCAGGGGTAAGTGGCAGAGAAGACCGAATACTGGGGTGGTGAAAGGGGCATTAGAAGGGAAAGGGAGTAAGGGATGGGGGGGTACTTGTCCTGGGGAATTCTATAATGAAAGGACTGAGATGGGGCAGAAGGTGGGAAAGTCACAGCTGTATTTGGGTTGAAGCTATCCCCAAGTTGACTGCAGGAGGGGCAGGCACTGCTTAAATGTGTAGTGAAGGGGAGGAAGAAACCTCATTTACTGTTGCATGTGTGTACAAATGACTTGGCGGGGAGACTATGGAAGTCATGAGGGGAAGTTCTAGGAGTTGGACAGGCAGTGTGAGAGGGATGGGAGTCGGTGGCATTCTCGGAGGTAGTCCTAGTATCACATGCAAGCATGGGAAGGAAGGGTAGGATCGAGGAGTTCAATGAGTGGCAGAGGGATTGGTGCCACACCAAAAATTATGGGTTAGTGACTAACTGGGGTAGGGTCTGGGGGAATAGTGACTTGTACACGGTGGACAGGCTACACTTGAGCAGGGAGGGGATGGGAGTATTAAAGACAGGATTAGAGGGGTATATCCCTACTAATGTGGATTTAAACTAGTGGGGGGGTGGCCAAAAGACTGAAGTTGGTTGAAAGGTCCGGACCCTAATGATCTCACCCCTAGATATGTGTAAAGGCAGAGGCGTAGTAACCCTGGCAGGGGACAGACAGAGTGGTCTGAGTGGAATACAAAGGTACCACCACCTGGGAAGAATAAGGAGGGTAAAGGTTGTAGACTACAGAAGGAAGGACACAGGCCAAGGAGAAGAGTGAGGAGAAGAAGGGGTATGGTGGAAGATGGTCTCTCTCAATGCAAGAAGCCTGGGGATCAAAATTGCAGAGTTTCAGGCACTCATTTCAGAGGGAAGGTGGACATTGCTGCAGTGACAGAGACTTGGGCCATAAGTACCATGGATTGGGACTCTGCAATCACGAGATACAGGATATACAGCAGGGACTGGGGATTGCAGTCTATGTGAGGAAGGATCAAATGCATAATGGACGACGTAGAAGTGGAGAGGACAGAGGAGCTTTGGGTGCAACTCCTGGACTCCAAGAGCAGAAAGTTGAGGCTGGGAGCGGTGTACAGACCACCAGCCCAATCCAGAGAACTGAATGGGTAGTTGGTAGAGCAGATAAGGAGGGTCTGTAGAAGGGGGGGTGTGGTGATAGAGGGGGATTTTAACCTACCACGGGTTGACTGGAGCACCCCAGCCACTAGCAGTACCAGGGAGCAGGTGTTCCTTGATGCATTCCAGGATGGCCTTCTGATGCAATTGGTAAGTGAGCCTACAAGGCTTTGTAGCACTCTGGACCTAGTACTGGCAAATGGGGAGGCGGTGACGGAGGTAAGAGTGGAGGACCCACTAGCAGGTAGTGACCACCAAACAGTGTGGCTCATTCTCGCACTGGGCAGGGAGACAGGAGGCACGGGCACTAAGGTGGTGGACTTTAGTAGGGTGGACTTTGGGAGGATGGGAGCAATACTGTGAGGGAGACTCCAGGATATAAGGCCGGGGATGGATGCAGAACAAGAGTGGGGAGTCATAAAGACTGGGCTAACAGAGGCCACAGTAGCCTGCACCAGGGCCTGGAGTAAGAAGAACAGAGCCAAGAAACCATGCTGGCTGAACAAGGAAGTGCTGCAAGGGGTGAGGGCATAGAGGGCTGCATACTGGAAGTACAGGAGAACATGGAAGGGAGAGGGTAAGGAGGCTTATGGGAGTTGGTCAAGGGAGATGGCCAGGAGGGTGAAAAAAGCTAAGGCCTCCAGGGAACTAAGGTTAGCACAGGGCATAAAGGAAGGGGAAAATGACTTTTTAAGGTATGTCAGGGAAAAGAGGAAGTGAAGACATATTGTGAGGATAAAGCGAGAATGGATTGGGTGCAAAAGGGGAGGAGCAAGCAGAAATTCTAGATGAGTACTTCTCCGTTTTCACTAAGGAGAGGCATGGTCCACTACCAGCATGGGCTGGGGGGTGGGGAAAGAGGGGAGGAGGTGACGGACAAAGTGATCACAGGGACTAGGGTACTAGAGGGGTTAAGGGCAGTAAAGGTGGACAAGGCACTAGATCCCGATGGAATCCACCTCAGGATACGGCGAAGCTGTTGGCTGAGCCACTGGCAGATCTGTTCAGCACCTCCCTGGAAATGGGGTGTGTGCCCCAGGACTACAGGGTGGCCCATGTGGTGCCCATACACAAGAGTGGGCCTAGGAAGGAGCCAGGGAATTACTGGACAGTCAGTCTCACGTCCATTGTGGATAAGCTTATGGAGGCGATACAGAAGCAGAGGCTGGTGGCATTCCTAGAGAGTAATGGCCTCCAAGATGGGCGGCAACACGGGTTCATCTCAGGGAGGTCTTGTCAAACCAGCCTAACAGAGTATTATGACTGGGTGACATGGGAGTTGGACAGGGGCCATGTGGTATATGTCCTGTACTTGGACGTTAGTAAGGCCTTTGATGCAGTGCCTCATGGGAGACTGGGGGAAGGTGATGGCAGTGGGTGGGAAAAAGCTGACTAAATGAATAGAGACCTGGTTACAGGGGAGTGCAGAGGCTGGTGGCATTCCTAGACAGTGATGGCCTCCAAGATGGGCGGCAACACGGGTTCATCTCAGGAGGTCTTGCCAAACCAGCCTAATAGAGTATTATGACCTGCGTGACAAGGAGTTGGACAGGGCCATGCCGTGATATGTCCTGTACTTGGACTTTAGTAAGGCCTTTGATACAGTGCCTCATGGGAGACTGGGGAGATGGTGATGGCAGTGGGGGTAGGAAAAAAGCTGACTAAATGGATAGAGACCTGGTTACAGGGGAGGGTGCAGAGGGTGGTGGTGGTTGGGGAACTTGCAGCACCTAGAGCAGTGACAGGCAGGGTCCTGCAGGGGTCAGTGCTGGGCCCAGTGTTATTTCGGCTCTTTATCTCTGATATAGTACACAGAGTGGGAAATAGGATTAGTCTGTTCACAGATGATACCAAACTGAGGGCAGTGATGGACAAAGAGGACAGATGGAAAAACTGCATGGGGACCTAACCAAACTAGAGACATGGTCGGTGGAGTGGCAGCTAGGATTTAGTGCAAACAAGTGTAAGGTGATGCACTTCAGGCCTAAGAACCAGAAGAGGGTCTACTGGTTGGGGGTGAAGTTGGGGATCATGGAGGAGTAGGAGAAGGACCTGGGGGTGTTGGTAACTGGGGGCATGAACAACTCAGCGTAGTATAGGAGAACAGTAGCTAGGCAAACAGGGTGATGGGATGCATTGCAAGGGGGTTCTCATTCAGACATAGGGATGTGATCCTATCTCTCTACAGATCATTGGTCAGACCGCACCTGGAGTACTGTGTGTAATAGTGGAGGCCATACCTGAGGAGAGATATAAAGTTACTGAAGGGGGTGCAAAGGAGGGCAACAAGAATTTAAAGGGGATGGAAGGAAAGGAATATGAGGTTAGGCTGAAGGAGCTGAACATGTACACACTGGAGGAGAGGAGGGATGGGGGATATGATTGAAGTGTTTAAATACCTGAGGGGGTAAATAAACCTAGCACTGAGGGGGTGTTTAAACTGAGGAGTGGAAGAGAGATGAGGGGCATAGACTAAGGTTTGAAGGGACGTTTCAAGAGGAAATGAGGAGGCACAACGCTCTGAAAGGGTGGTATCTAGTTGGAATTCACTGCCAGAGGGGGTGCTAACATGTAGAACAGTCAATAGCTTTAAGAAAGACTGGGATAATGCAAGAAGAAGAGTCAGGGGGGCAGGGGCAGGGACAAGTGGAGGAGGAACTGAGGGGGAGGAGGCTGGGGCAGCTGCAATCCGGGGTGCTAGCTGCACACTTGGGCAGATTTAGATAGATGGTCTGTTCTGCTGGCAGATTCGTATGTTCATATGTAAAATCACAATGACTCTGTTCATGAACTGAGGTTCTAAAATGCCTATGTTGAAAATTTGGTGACAAACATACATAATATAACTGTGTTACAAGCGTGCATTGTGCAGTTTCCACACACCCTCATAATGTCACAAATTTGTAATACTTTCACTCCACATTTCCAACATTGGCTTTTTTTAAGACCTCCTTACGAACAGTACAGCTGTCATTTTTTTACATCCTGCCCAAAATAAGCAGTCACACATCTGGCGCAGAATAGCGCAGTTGTTGTGGGAAATTAATTTTCAGGACAGATTAAGAAATCATACTGACACTGTTCACGAGCAGAGGTCACAAAATGCCTATGTTGAAAATTTGGTGAAATAATTCCTCTAAATGAATGTGTTATGCGCATGCGTTTCGTAGTTTCCATGTATGCTTGGAAGTTCTAGTATTTTTAATATTTTCACTGCTGATTTTCAACATTGCCATCTCTTCACACCTTTCTATGAATGCTGCAGCTGTCATTCTTCACATCCTCCCCGATCTGTGTTTTCGTACATGTGGCGCACAATGGCATGGTCACTGTGGGAACTCAAAGTTTGGGACACATTGGCAAAATTAGAGTGCCCCTGTTCATGAGAAGAGGTCCCAAATGCTTTCATGAGGTGGGGGGTCACAAAAAGGCCATGATGAACATTTGTAGTGCAAATACCAACAAACACCCAGGGAATTAGGGTTTCTAACCAGTGGTGTGCCTTTGCATTGCTGAGACTGTAATGCTCATGCCGCTCCACTCCCCCCCCACAGCCAGTGACAGGCATTGACGTGTGCCTTGGACTCTTCAGCCCCAGAGTTCACCCTATTCTCCTATATTGCACCCATTTCAGCGTATGTCCTTATGGAGTGGGGTGACTAAAAAGCCGAACACCCCAAGGCACACCTCAACACTTGCTGGTGACTGCAGGATAGGGTGAGGTGAAATGGCATGAATGTTATGGGAGACAACCCAAATGCATACCCCAATGCCTGTCTGTCTCTGCAGGTTGGAGGTGGGGTTGGCATGTAGTTCAATACTTCACTGCCATTCCTACTCTGCATCTGTCTAACTCATTTTCACTCTGCATCTGTCTAACTCATTTCCATGTTATTACCAGCAAGCAAACATTCGCATTGACAAATGCTTTGTTCTGTTTTGCCAGATTAATGTTATATCCCCAACACTCACAGCTATATTTAGCAGCTTGAGGGATAGTTCATTTATTTCCATTTTAACTGCAGCACTTATAAACAGACATTAATGTGTAGTATTACTGATGAACAACATACAATAAAAAAAAAACATGGACATACAAAACATGAAGTGAATCACTCATGTTGTTGTAAGATTAAAACACAGTTCCCTCAGGCTCTTTAACAAACAAGCATTTATCAATCTGTATCTATCGATCTATGTATATATATATATATTTTTTATAACTCTTACTATTATCAGCAGCTCTCCACGCTACCCACTCTATTGCAAATATAAAAAGGTCAAGGAACCAAAAGCACGTAGGTGAGTGAATATTAACTGTTTTAATAAAGTTCAATCTTAGGAAGTTCATCTTAGAGTTTCAAATAGTTAAATTTGGCATGCCATCCTTCCAGGTAATTCAAATCTTACTACATTGCCTGCCCAAAGAAATGTAGTGTAAGATTCATAAGACATACGGCAGATATCTCACCTGGACCACACACCAAAGGCTTCTTCAAATTGCCATCCATTCCTCAGGACAGTTTATATTGGTAAAGAATTGCACAGGCTGCGTGAAGGAGGAAGTGCCCCTGCCAGAAGTTCTGTGGTCAAACTATTTGAGTTGTTATGAATGGTTCCCTTGCAGCACAAGTTTTCCAGCGAACACACTATTGCATTGGACTCAATACAGTATGTGTGACTTCAGCTTCTCTTCCTCTTTCTGGCTCCATTGTAATCCAAGATGAATTTGACTGAGTGCTGTCTCTACTTCTACCTAATTTTCTTGGATTTGGAGCCAGTGCTGCTGGTCTGGGTATGTTAGAGGGTCACTGAGTTGGTCTGGATTTCCTTTGAATTCCAGGTACATTTGAGTGGGATTCCTGGGTACTAGTTACTAATGCATAGGTATGTGGGTTTGTGAATTGCAAGGAGGGGATCTGTGAGCGCTGTGTGAATTTCTCGTGCGCTGTAACATGGAATTCACAGGGAGGCTCCAGTGTGAGGGATGACTGGGCACACATAGTAGAATTAGATCAATGTGCTGGTCTTGAATTTGAATGATTATTAAGAGAGGCCGTTGTTCCCCAAATGACTTTGAGTTTTGAAAACTGTGTATGAATTTCCAAGCTTCAGTCACAGAATCACATTTGACAATTCTTCCCCCTTCTTGTTGAATCACTAAGGTTGCAGGATTCAAAAAGTAATAATAGACCCCATACCTCTGTAACTGCTGTTTAACTTCCCGGAACAGTTTCCATTTATTCATTACCTCCACAGAGAAGTCCTGATAAATAGAAATGTGCTCCCCTCTCCATTCTAAAGACATACGCCTCCTGGCCAAACACAATATTTATTCTTTTACTGTAAATCTTAACAAATATACAAGAATAGGTCTGGGTTTGCCATTTTTGTGTTTTGGACCTAGTGATCTACAGGCCGTTTCAATTTCCAATGCCCACGGCCATTGGTGACCCAATATCTCTGAAAGGTAATTCTGTAGAAACTGAATCATATTTGGACCCTCTAATCCTTCTGGCACCCCTAATATTCTAATGTTGTTCCCGAGGCCTCTATTCTCGAGGTTATCTACTTTCTCTTGCAGAAAAGAAATTTGTGAGCTTTGTTTTTGAGTCAACTGTTCAAGATAACAAACCGAATTAGTGAACACTGAGATTTTGCTGTCATTACTATCAGTTCTCATAGACAGTTCTTCTGTGTTTTTTCGCTAAGGTTGTAGAGCAAGCCTTGATATCTGAAATATCTAATTGCAGTCCTGCTAACAACTCTTTTATCTGGGCAATATCACGCTTACTGGCAGCATCATTCACCTGTTCTGATATAGATTGTTCCACATATTGCTGTTTCTTAGGTTGCTGTATTCTTGCACTGGTGGCCTTCATCTTTGATCATTTTGTAATGTAACGAAATCCTTGAGATGCTGACTTGGAGACTGACAGAAAGTTCAAAAAATACACGTTGGGCCACGATAAATTTAAAACCTAGAGTTGCTTTGTATAAATATAAAGTAAATCTTCTGGCTTGGTTTGAATTAAGTTAAAATTACTTTAATAATCATTAAAATAGGCCGATGATTAAACATTTAAATGTTCAGGTTTATTGCAGGAAGACTCCATTGAGCAAACTCATTCACAAGGAGGTCCTGAAGCATGTATAAAGACAAGGAGACATTACATAAAAAGGCATCAGAAAAAAATAAAGCAAAGTGCAAATGAGGTTCATGAGAAATATTACATTGAGGAGAACATCGTAATACAATAAAGTACAGTTACCGGTCACACGATTCATAGTGCACAACGAAAACAAAACAAGGTAGGGATACAGTAAAGTACAGTTACGGGTCAGACGATTCATAGTGCTTAATGAAAACAAAACAAGGTAGAGATACAATAAAGTACAGTCATGGGTCACAAGATTCATCATGCTCAATGAAATAAAACAAGGTAAGGATGCAATAAAGTACTGTTACGGTTCACACGATTCATAGTGCTCAATGAAAACAAAACAAGGTAGGGATACAATAAAGTACAGTTACGGGTCACACAATTCATAGTGCGCAACGAAAACAAAACAAGGTAGGGAATATAAGCATAAACTGGTGAGAAACAATAAATGTGGACAGTGTACAGTGACAGGAGAGAGTAGTTAACTAAGAAGGAAGGGTGGAAGATTAGTGGAGAGTGGAGGAGGAAGAGGGCAAGAGGGAGTAAGAGCGAGTAAGATATAGTTAAAGAAGGCAAGGGTAGGAGAGGGTCAAAAGAACTGCTGAAGAGATCATTTAGTATAGCCACAGCAGACAATTAGGGAAAGTACTCAGTGGCAAATGCTAGACAGTTTCAATCTTGGCTAGAGCTAGTTCGAGGTAAGTGGGAAGGCGTAGTAAGAACATAAAGATAGAGGTGAGGCTTAAAAACAGCTACAAATATATTTTATTTTAGAAGCAGCTAGCACTATGTAGAAGTTAACAGAGACAATGCAAGATAGTTTCAGTGTGGATTGGAGCCGGTTCCAGATAGTTGGAAGATCATGGCATATGGCGCATTTGCCAAAGCTGGTGTGAGTCCTAGGCACTATAGGGAAGATAAAGTCAGATTTCCTAATTGAATAAGCACTGCAGGAAATGCAGATGAGAGAAGTTAGATAGCTTGGGAGTTTATTCAGGAGTACCTTAAGAGTCCAGATACCAGCATGGAGCAAATGTCTAGTGATAAGTGATGTCCAGCCAACAGCTGCGTACAGATCACAATGATGGGTTCGATACGGGGAGTTGGTAATAAATTGCAGGGCACAGTGATAGAGGACGTCCAACTTACTTAATCTTGAGATTGCAGAGGAGGTGAAAATGAGATCCCCATAATCAGGTAGGGGAAGGAATGTGACCTGAACAAGCCTGGTTTAAGTCTCTAGCGGGAAGAGAGACCTGTTTCTGAAGAAGAAACCTAACCTGGCTTTGATCCTCCTAGATAGGTCCTCATGATGGTCATTAAAAGAGAGCTTGTTGTCTAACCAAATGCCAAAATATTTACATTTGGAGACAACTTCCAAGGGTTCGCCTAGAGAGGTAGCAACAAAGTCTTTCGGAAGATCATGGCGGTGGTAGAGGAGGTACTAAGAGAGAAGATCATTGCCTTGGTTTTCTTAGCATTGAGAAGCTCAGCATTAATATTAGTTTTGAGCTGAGTAAAGTCAGCTTGTAACACATTCCTTACTTCAGAAAATGTACAGCCAGAAGTGTACAGCACTGTGTCGTCCACAAAGAAATGCAAGTAGAATTAGATATGTGGGAATCAAGATCGTTGATGTACAGGGAAAAAGGATAGGGCCTAAGATGGAACCTTGTGGGAACTCCCCTGGTAATCAGAAAGGAGGCTGAGAATAGGCCATCAGCTTTGATTTTTTGAGTCCTCCCTGCTAAGTAACTGGTAAACCACTGAGCAGTGGAGGGAGTGGCACCTAATTTAGTAAGGCTAGTAACTAATAGGTTGTGGTCAACAGTGTCAAATGCTTTACTAAGGTCTAAGAAGATTGCACCAGTAATCTTCTTAGCATCCATAGCAGAGACCCAGTCATTAGTGACTTTAGCGAGTGCTGTGATAGTGATGTGATTAGGCCAGAAACCAGATTGTGCTAGGTTTAGAAGTGAGAAGGTTTCGATATGAAATTTTAATTGATTGTAAATCAATTTTTAAAAAACCTTAAAGAGAATAGGCAGGATAGAGATAAGCCTGTAGTTATTTAGATTGCATGGGTCCCCTGACTTGAATAAGGGAAGGATGTGGGCAGATTTCCAGCAAGATGGAACTGTGGCAGAAGTGATGGAGAGACTGAAAATATGATGAATGGGGGCAGTGAGATGGGTGTACCCTAATTTTAAGAAGAAAGGTTCAAGTCCATCGTCCCCAGAGTTTTTCTTGGTATCTAGGTTAAGGAGTGAATCTTGGACTTCTTTGTAGTTGAGTGTACGCAGCTGGAAGGGACAAGTCAAGGCATGGGGAGTGGGAATAGTACTGGCTTGATTATTCCCATGACCCACGTGGGTGAGGAGTCAAAGGCTAGGCCAGCAGTGACAAAGTGGGGTTAAGTTCTTCAAGGATTTGAGAATTACTTTCCACAGCCCTACTGTTGGTGAGTATCTTAGCAGGAATGGAGGTGCAGTGGGCTGTCCTTCAATAGATTTAAGTGTCCTCCAGATTTTATGAGATTTCCCGTTTGCCTGTTCTAGAGTTGGAAACATAGAGGTTTGCTTTGGAAGAGTGAAGGCTTTTTACACAGGCATTCCTAGCTGCTCTAAATGCTTGCCAGTCGAGCAGGGCTCTTGGTTCACCTAGCCTGAGCCCAGATCTTGTCGCGGTTTGTAGGTGCAGCCTTAATATCTGGAGTAAACCAGGGATGAGAGGTGTTGCATACCCTAGCCTTGATAAAGGGGGCATGCTTATTTGCCAGTATGACAAGGTTGTGGTTGAGGACAAAGACAGCTTCATCGGCTGTTTTGGCAAGATAGAGATCTTGCCATCTAATCTAGTCAGACAGGTAATTTGCTGCATTGAACTTACGAAAAGATCATTTTGTTATGATCTTGGATTGTCATCGAGCCTTGGCTTGCGACCTTATACATACAACAACCCCATGGTCGCTCATGTCATTGAGGAAAACCATGGAGTGTAAAATTTTATGATGATGATTGGTTAATATGACATCTAGGAGTGAACTGTTACCAATGTTCAAAGTATTGTTTCTAGTTGGTTCACTAACTAGCTTTACGAGGCTGAGCTCGTCACATAGAGATTTCAGGCTGTGTGATTTGGGGGTAAGTCAGTCCATATTGAAATCCTAAAGGATTACCTGGAGCCGACGTTCAACCCGACATTCGCTCTCAGTGCTAGCTCATGCACCCCTTTATATAGCTCTGAGGGCAAGCCAAAGCTAGATTATGTAAGCAATAAGAAACAACAGGTAGATGGAACATATTTTACCATATGAGCAGGGGCATAATAAGGCACAAGGTGCCTGGCTGAGTCCTTTTAGCCCCTGGCATGTGGTAAAATATGTTACATGCACACCCTGGAGTGTCTTATTGTGCTTATAAATTGGGCTCCTATCTTTATGTTACTTTGTATAGTTAGAAAAATCATGCTGTACGTAGAAAAACAGAGATTTTATGCTGGTAATCTACGATAAACTAGTCCTTCCGCGGAGATTATTTTAATATTCATAAGTTGATTTACATTTATAATTGACTCCAGGTTGCCATGTGTGGTATGCACAGCCTGTGCTGCGGTAATCTATGATAAACTAGTCCTTCGTGACATTGTTTTAATATTTATAAGATGATTTGCATTTATAATTGACTCAGGTTGCCATGTGTAGTGTGCACAGCCTGTGCTGCTCTCAGTAAACAAATGCTGAAGCATTTTTCCTGCACCTAGAAGATGGTAAAATTGAGTTTTGTTGCTGTAAACAACAAAAACAATGATTCAGAAGCAGTGTCAAGATTGTTCATCACCCGGCGACAAGCATTTCTCCTCCTCCCTAACAGAAGCGCTTAGGAGAATACAATAGCGGTGCGTGTAGGCAGGCATGAGGTAATGAGCGATTGGGAGCTATTTCTCTCTTCATTGGCCAGATATACAGCACCAGGTACAGTGGTGCTCATGTAGGTATCAGGGACAGCGGTTTGTCTTGGGGGTTGTAGGAAGATAAAGTGTTTGTGGTCAATTGGAGAGTTAGCAAAGTGCCTCAGAGATTATCCCCCACAATGGTAGTTTACTCACCTGGTAAATGTGATTTATTTATTTATTTAGCTTTTGTTGACCGGGTAAGTACACTAGACAAGTATTATGCCTATTTTCAGGAACGATCTGGGAGAATACAACATGGGGAATACAATCAGGTACAGAGAGGATGATAGTACATTATGTCAAGGTACAAAGAGGATGATAGTACAGTATGTCAAGCTACAAAGAGGATGATAGTACATTATGTAACAATAAATGAATATATGGGAAAGAAATACATCATTTGACAATACGAGGAAACATATAGTAGTGGAACACTATCCAAAGAATGGATTGGTCATACTATAATTTATAGCTTTATAGTTGGCACTCCCTAGACTAGCAGGCTCACTGACAGATTATTTACAGGTCATCACATCATCTAAGACATACAAGTTAGGCAGTATCAGGACACTTGGTAGGCATTTATACCTATGACCGTGGTGCAATGTTGAGGTCAACAATGCCCACAGTTTTAGAATTTGGGCAGTTGAGAATGGAGTAGACAGAAATCATTGGAACTGCAGGAAGTAACTTGCAGCTTCAGTGGAGACAGCTTGGGGGAAGTTAACCAACAGTTTGACACATTTCTCTAGGGAGGCTTGGGCAGTCACACACTGAGGCTAGTTTTAGGAAACCCCACAGGGAATTGCGAAAACTCAGATAGGAGGGGGCCAATCAGATATCCCCAGGGAGGGAATTCCAGAGTCTGGGCACACTTCCAGCAAAGTCCCGATCCCCCATGAGGGCACAGGTGGAAGGGACTTTGAGCATCCCTGATGTCAGAGACCTAAGATGGTAGAGAGTTGGATCCATTTTTGGTAGAAGCTGGGGCAGTCCCTGGGGGATGCTGGTTCTGACCACTTTCCCCGAGAGGCATCCAACCCCGAAATCAAGGTATCTGGCTGGGGAGACCCAGCAGAGTTTCTCATATAGCTCACATTGGTGGGTGAGGCAGGGGGGCAGCCAAAGCAAAACAACAAATGTTATTATATGCCGTGTACCACCAAGTGAGATGAATCTTTGGGGAATGAGCAAATGGGTGCAGACCATAGCTGAGGAAGGGAAGAAGCACACCTCTCACAAGGGCAAGTCTGGCCACCGGTGTAAGGTTGTACCTGGCCCTATAGGCCAGACCCAGTTTGCAGTTCGCAGCCCTACAGATGTTAAGGATATGATTCCCCATGTCAAGTTGGGGGTCAAGTGTTACCCCCAGGTATTTGATGGAGTTCACTACGGGTAGTGAGGGTCCATCTGTACAGGTGATGTTTAACAAGGACGACGAGGCTTTGATTTTGGCCATTGACCCAAAGAGCATAGCCTGTGTCTTTTTCAGGTTCAGGACCAGTTTGTGGTTAGTGACCTAGGACAATACAATGTTAAAGTCATCAGACAAGCACTGGTTTAGGGTAGTGGCATTCTGAGAGTGAGCCAGTATTACCAGGTCATCTGCATACATGGTGGCTCTGCAGTTGGTAGTCAGCATGGGTAGTTGATTGATAAAGATGGAGAAGAGGAGGGGACCCAGTACCGAGCCCTGAGGCACACCGGAGATCACCAGTAGGGGCTCAGAGAGGATTTTATTGAAGCACGTACATTGCTTTCTACCATGCAGGTAGCCCATTAGCCATTTCACAGCATGGGGGGAGAGGCCAAGTGACCACAGCTGAGCTCCAAGCAGTTTGTGGTCAATGAGGTCAAAGGCTTTGGACAGGTCGATAAATATGGCACCAGAGAGTTTGCCCTGGTCCATGGCTGTCCTGATGCTAGATCAAGGCAGTGGTGGTGCTGTGTCCCTTTCGAAAACCATGCTGGACCGGGGACAGCAGCTCATGAGATTGGATATACTTCAAGAGCAGTTCAACCACTACCTTTTCAAGGAGCTTGCTAAGGGTTGGGAGAATGGCAATCGGATGATAATTATCCAGCAATTTGGAATTTCCCTGTTTCAGTACAGGGACTGTCCTCACCTCTTTCCAGATATCAGGGATGGTCCCCAATCCAAGGGATAGATTAAAGATGTAGGCTACTGGGGAGGCAATGTGTGCAGCACCAAGCTTTAGAAGCTTAGGCTCCAGGTTGTCTAGGCCAGAGCTGGAGTATTGGGAGAGGCCGGCTAGGCATCTCTGCATGTCCTGGACTGATACAGCCTTGAGGTAAAACATTTGCCAAGGAGGGTGATCCTCCTGCTGAGTGGAGGGAGGGGTGGGGCAAGCTCTCATCAGATGGGAAGAGGGCAGTGAAGGCTGAGAGGCCTGAGAAGTGAGTATTTAGGGAGTTGGCTATGATATGGGGATTATTGCAGGAGACTCCATTTATGACCTTGTCCGTGACCCCGGATGGGAGGACCCACTGACTAGGGATTTAATATCTCTCAGAACATCCTGGGATCACTGGCAGAGCTGAGTAGGGCGGACTTACAAAAGTCACTTTCGCAACCCTGATGGCCTTTTTGCACTTGTTCCTGAGGTGTCTGTACCTTTGAACAGTCGTGGGATCACTGGAACCTTTAATGCAGACCCAACACTTATCTCTCTCCCGTATCTTGGCTAAGAGATTCCCATTTAACCAGAGGGTAGCAGACCCCCATCACCCTGCGGGTGACCTTGGGGGCATGCTTGTCTTGCAGGGCCCTGAAGGTGGAGAGGAAGTGAGAGGTTGCCACAGAGGGGTCAGTTGCACAAACACCCCAGACCAGTCAGTAATACTTTAAGTCCTCCAGGAACTCCCCAGGGTCAAACCTAGAGTAGTTTCTGACATGCATAATTTTGTGAGGAATTTTGGAGGAGGGTATTTTCCATAAACAGAAGACCGGGGAGTGGTTGGAGATGAAGTCAGATAGTGTGCCCGCTGATGAGATCCTGTCCGGGTGGTTGGACATGATCCAGTCCAGTAGGGTACAGGAGGATCCATTTGCCATCCACCTGGTTGGCTCCTGGATGAGTTGGGTTAGGGAGAGGTTAGCAAGTAAGGCTCAAACTGCTTAACATTGCCACTATCCCAGTTAAGGTAGACATCCCCCAGGATTATGAGTTCATTTTCCCCAACACTGGGACCAACTGAGTCCATGAGGTAGGTTAATTCAGGAAGTCCACCCCTTGGAGGGTTGTAGGTGCACACCAGGTGCAGTTTCTTCGTGTCTCCAAGTAGCAGAAACACATGTAGTAACTCACAGGGGGACATGTTTGCTTGCTGGTGGGCAACTAGGGAGATTTTTAGGTGGCTCTTGTAGTAGATGAGTATGCCACCCCCCCCTTGCTCCCAGCTCTGTCCAGCCGAGTGAACTCATACCCAGTAAGTGCACAGGCAGAATCAGGAACAGAGGGCTTAAGCCAGGTCTCCGTCACTCCGAGGATGTCGGGTTTATAGAGTGCCACCCACGATAATAGCTCATCTTGGTTAGGTAGCAGGCTCCTGATGTTAAGTTGAGCTATTTTTAGACCCTTACCCATGCCCCATGTGGGAGGGATTTTGTGGGTCAGATTTGTTGGACCAGGGTTGGTTTCAATATCTCCGGCCAGAGTGATTGTGGGGGAATACATCTCTGAGGCACTCCACAGTCATGACATCATGGGTTGTGTACACCTGCTAGGTTGCTTGATGCACATTTGACTTGAAGAAAGTCCATCTCCCTCCTGAGAAGGGGGTCTGCTCTTCTATGGTCAGTTTGATGTATTCCAAAGCTGTATCTGTAACAATAATCTGTTAATACCTTTTGCTGTTAATGAGTGTAGATATGTAGTGACCACTTAGTGGTAGCAAAATTGTTGTGTAATGTTATTTTGTTATTACACTATACATATAGATGTCGGTGATGTCTGAACATGCTAATTTGTAATAGCAGTATCATACATTCATACAATGTATGAAAAACTTGCTGAGCCTTCATACGTCTGTTGGGCAGCATGTGGAATGCCTCAGAGATGTATTCCCCACAATCACCTTTACTAGATGAGTAAACTACCATTGTGGGGGATAATCTCTGAGGCACTCCACAGTCATGGCATCATGGGTCATTAAAAAGCAGTAATCCTCTGCTATGGTGGGTCAGACGTGTTGTCTTGTACCTAGTCGTTACATGCTGTTAAAGATTTCCTCTGCAGTATTCCCATTTTTCTCTGCCCAGGAAGTTGCGATTGCTTTGGTAGAGTGAGCCTTCAGATCTCTTGGTGCAGTCGAGTTATTCACTCTGTATAGTTCCGTGATTGCTGTTTTAAGGTACATGGCAATCAATGATTTTGAAGCTGGTTTTCCTTTTCCATGCAGCATTACAAACAGTCTGTTTTGTATATTTCCTCTGTCCTTGATAAGTATGTGCTAAGTACCCTTTTCTCATACCCAGCATTTTAAGCTGAGGGTTGTTTGTATTCCCCTGAGGGGTTCTGCAGATATTTCAGTAGTTTGGTTGATGTGGACTGTCAATGATACTATTGGTCAGAATGACATTATAGGTCTAAGGGATATTCTGTCCATTCAGAATGTTAGGAATGGGGGTCTGCATGAGTGTGCCTGTAGTTCTTCTCCGCATCTGGCAGATGCAAGTGCCATCAGGGAGGGGAAAGTGTTAATGTCTGTGCTAAGCCTATGTCATGCGCTGGGCCCTGTTTGCTCAAGAATGGTACGAGAGGTCTCATGTTGCACTTGGACCATGGCACTATGTCTATCAATGATGACGTTACTCCCAGTACTTGTGAAACTGGTTGAAGTTCTGGATTTCGTTTTTTCTGTAATTGTGTACTCTGTGCAATAATTGAGTGGACTTGGCCATTTACTGGATTGCCGAGACCCGGATTTGTGTCGATCAGTGAGCCTAGATTATCTGTAGACTGGCTAGGGATGACAGGTAGCTTTTTGATAGATTATTACACGGCTGCGATTTTGTAGGCAGTGTACTACCACGTCTGTTCTCGAATGGACTGTTATACTGTTCTGGTCTTGATCAGCTGGTCATTCAACAGGATATTACTTGTACGCCCTTAACTTTTTTTTTTTTGCATGCTCTTGTTACCATCGTGAACACGCTTGGGGTTGATGGTTGGTTGAATGGTCACAGTTGTATTAGTATCATTTTCCCAATATGTGAAATCAATGGAATTTGTAGTGTGATGTACGTGTCCTACAAATGTAGTGAAGTTAGGTCATCTCCTTGAGCTTATAACCGTGAGGGTGGACCTGATTGTTTCCATTTCTAGGATTTGAATTGTACAGAATTATTTAGGTCCAGAAATAGGTGTAGCCCTCTGGTCCCTTTTTGGGTACCTTGTCAAATATGGAGTATGCTTCTTTCCCCTTTTTTGTAATGTGTTACCCTGTCTGTGGTCTTGTTATGCAGTAAGTCTGTCAGTACTGTTTGGACTTGTGTCGGGGTAAAGTGTTTTTTGGCACAGGGAATAGGACTAGAAGGTTCTTTGTTGGTATGCGAGAAAGTTGTATCACCTAGCCTATTCTTAATACTTGCAGGACCCACCTGTCTTGTGTGGTTTGCTCCCATGCTTGCATGAAGAGTAGTAGTTGGTCACAGACTGGAATGTTTTGGTATTGCTTGTAGCAATAGTAGTTGTTGTTTCAGCTGGGTTCTGCAGGGGGAGTAGTTTCCTTTACCTTGCTTGGGAACCCTTCTAGCTCGATACTGAACAGTCTGTCTCCTGTTTGCGCTTGGTGGTTGAAATGTTGCTGTATTTCAGTGTGCTGGGGGCATATGCAGTAGTTATCATTTTACCCCTCAGAAAGATGGTGCCTGAGGTCTCGCAAGCATTGGGAGCCAATCAAAGGGCTGCTCCCATGCTGAGCAAGATCTCAGACCAGAAGAGACAAGGGGGAGATGAGCGAGTCGTTTGGGCATTTCTACGGACCTGGGGGCCATAAAAAAACATTTTGATTGGCTCCATGTTGGTCTGCAGCCTTAAATACCCTGTATGGGGTACAACGGTAGCATGGAGGTCACGGGAAGCCACGTTTCTGTTGGGTTCCACCATGGAGCTAGAGGCCGTTTGAATGGTGACATACTACAGAGACTGGGATACCTGGAATGGTGACATGCCACAGAGACTGGGACACCGAAATGGTGACATGCCACAGAGACTGGGATACCTGGAATGGAGGTAGGGCCACTGTCCTGCATTCAGACACTGCTGTAAGGGGTGCCAGGTTGAGATCTGCCTTGCTCTCCTTGCGGGTAATTTGATGAACCTTGGGGTTTTTTTGGGGGGGTTTGGGAAGCGTTTGCTCCTGTAATTGCTAGCAGGGGTGTCCTGGTAGTCAAATTTCCTTACGTTATAAGGCCCAGTGTATACTTTATGGATGTTTGCTCCTGGAACTGCTAGCAGGGGCTTCCAGGTAGCCAGTCTCCTACTTGTAACTTGCACTGTTCTACTTAAAAGCCTTTGTAAACTGATGCTGTGATATACTCAGAAGCTATACATCATAATCACTGAGAGGGGTATCCAGGAAGTCAAATCTCCTTACATTATAAGGCCCAGTGGATACTTTATGGACATTTGCTCCTGGAACTGCTAACAGGGTATCCAGGTAGTCAATTTCCTTACATTACAAGGGCTAGTGTATACTTATGGCCATTTGCTCCTGGAACCGCTAGCAGTGGCTTCAGATAGTCCAGCCTCCTTACTTGTAACTTGCACTGTTCTACTTAAAAGCCTTGTAAAGCTGATGTTTGTGATATACTCAGACACTATACATCATGCATTAGTTTTCTGTACTTTTGCCTGGTATATTCTAGTGGTATAAGCACAAACTGATAACCAGAATGCTGGATTTTGATAGTATCCTCTGTTTAGTGGCAATCATCCTATAATTTTTGTATATATGGCTTTTACTGAAATATTATGAGTCTTTCCTTTGCCTCTAGATTTGGTTAAATATGCTGGAGATGTAGGGTGTGCTGCAACATTGTTTCAGCTGCAGCTCTTTGTTTTAGCCCTTGCAGTAAGCTAAGAAAAGGCACATAGAGAGGGTGTTTTTTTTGTTTGTTTTTGTTTTGGGGGAAGGAATTTAGATATATTGTTTTAATCATTTATTATTTCCCTTAATTCTTCCCCTGCACAGTAATCAATAATGTTCTGCACTGTACAGTCTATTGCTGTGCCTGTGCATTAAAGTGTGCACTGTCCCTTTAAATGTGGTTAGAGTCAGTGAGGGACTCGGTGTTATGCTGCCTTGCCTAAAGCTGTGGTAATAGTGCTGCCCCCAATGTATTTTCCCCATTGTTAATTGATTTTCAAATTGTTGCACTTATAGTTAATTATTCACATTGTGGTCTGCTGTTGCAGATCGGTTGGTGCTTTCAACAAACGCCCTCTGTGTTGGTTGAACATTTATGAGCATAGTTACACTCTCCACAAGATGGCAGCAGCAAGTCTCAGATGATCTCCTGTCTGGCAGCCACCTACACCCTTAATCCCTCATGGGTAAGGGGTGAGTGGAGAGCTTTTCCGAGATCACGGCAGCAAGTCTTACGATATTCTTTCTTGTGGCTGCCGATCTGGATAAGCAAATTAAGATAGTCTCTCAATGCTCCTCCTCCTCATGAGACCTACTTGTTTATGGTGTTTTGGTAAGGTAGATGATACAGGAGTTTCCTCTACCGTTTGATAGAAGAAGGTGGTGCATTTAAAAGACATAATGTGCCATAAAAAAAGCTTAGAGAACATGTCATTTTGAGGTGAGGCACAGAGGGATTGAGAAAATGCTTCAGAGACTGTTGAGTAGTGATGTCTTGAGTGAGCACTTCAGGTGCTGTTATGCTTGTAATGGGGAACTGTGGCACAACACTTAGTATTTTAGAAGTCTGGGATGCTGGCAGGGTACTCCAGATGTTCTAAGGTGGCCACTTGCTCATTTAACAATGTATAGACTTTGGAGCCGCTGTCAGGGCTCCAGGTCATCAGGCATCTTAGTAAGGTGGTATGCTTGTTCTGAACAGCACGTAGGGGAACTCAGAGTGTATGCTGAAATAAGGAATGAGAGCCTTTAATCATGTAGTAGCCCCTGATGTACTGAGCTCCTGGGACCGCTGGTAGGGGTGTCCAAGTAACTGTGGCTGTGGAATCTGTTTGGTCATCTGTGACAGATCTCAGACAATACATGGCTCTGTTAGCATCCTTTAAATTTAGCATCCTTTAAATTAAAACAATTATAAATTTCCTTGTTCAAGCCCTTTTTTATTAAATCATTAGGACCAAGTCATGCATTCACGTTGGTATACATTACTTTTGTCACACACAGTACATAGTAGCAGCTCCTTAATTAATACGTGATTGTGCCTTTAAGAGAGAAAACATAACTGAATAGTAGTGAAAGAAGTGACTAATAAAGTTCACTATTTCCCAAATAGTTATTTTAATCAAACCTCCTTGTATGTTGACCCGATATGGTACATTGCTGTGTATCATTTTTGGCCCTTTTTGTATGCCTTGGTTATCTCTGGGATAATGTAGTCATGTGCCTTTAAGGAGGGGACAGGATGCTTTAGCTAAACCTTGTCTTGGCTGTGGTAAGCTGAGTGAGGGATCATCTGCATTGCTGCTTGTGTAATAGGACAGAGTTTGGGGCAGAATCATTTTTTTGTTCTGTAAAACATGTTTCTTCAGTTCTCTCTCATGGTCAGTGTTAAAAGTTAGCGGACTTTGCCTTGAAAAGCTGTAGCAATTGCTAGCTCTATTCTCCACTGCAGGATTTGTTGGATTTAGTCAAATCTTCTTTGTTTATCCTCATCTAAGATGGTGGTCAAAATCTCGAAGAGCTGAGCCAGTCAGCTTGCAGCTCTCATGTAGCAGGAGATTTGGAAATCAGGAAGAAGTAGGGGTTGGTCATGCTGCTAGGAGTTGTTTGAGAAACTGGGGCAATAAAACAACATTTGGGTGGCTCCATTTTGGTCCATAGAGCTTCCTTTTCTCTGTGGGACTGTTTTTGGGTCGAAAATAGCACAAAGTGGTTGCAGGTGCTTTGATTTAGTGCCACTGAATTTCAGTAATGTCTGAATCCAGCTCAGGCATTTTAAGCATTTTTCAGTGCAAGGAAACTTTTCTGGGTGAGTTTGAGAGTACCTTTTTACAAGTTAGTGAGGATAGCAGGTTCATCAGATTCTTGTTGTTGATTAATATAACTCAGGAGCTGCTGTCAGGAGAACCAGCTTGATTATTTATTATATTACCTCCTGTAAATCATTGCATAGATTCTGTGTTCAATTATGTGGGTCAGACATCATTTTAGTTCCTGGCACTGCTATCAGGGGTGTTCAGGTACTAATAATCTCTATATACTTGCACAATGCAATAATGTTCATAATTTGAATACTGTACAGGCAATTTTTCGGCTAACATTTTCCTAGACAACTGACACTAGTAGAAGCCGTAGTGCTAACATCTCTATGACAGCCAGTTTTGCAATTTTAAACAGTTGCATATCTGCAGAAACATACTCTTGTGGTCTTGTTTGATCTTTGTTGTAGGATATTAATAAATGGCTTAGCCAGGTGGCTTCTTACCTTAGTAATGAAGTTGTTCTATATAATAAACATTTGTTCTTTACAAGAAACACACTGGAGCTCTAGGGTGTGCTGCAACCTGTTTTGATGCACATAAGAACTGACCATAGGAGAGCAGACCCCACTCTCAGTTGGGGGATGGACTTTCTTCAAGCCACATGTGCATCAAGCAACCTGTCAGGTGTATACAACCCATGACATCATGAGTGTGGAGTGCCTCAGAGATTATCCCCCACAATAGAAAATGATGGCATTTAAAATGCCAATGTTCTAATGCTCTTGATTTCCATTCTGAAATGCGATTCTGCTTCTCTGGCCTTTTTTCTTACCCATGCATGGAACGGATTTCATGCATGGTGAGATAGGTCTCTGATTGGGTGGTTTAGCCTACCCATTTAATAAGAGCTATTTATTTATCAAGAATTAGTCAATGCATATCAGAATTCATAACTGACATGAAAGAAAAATGGTGGTTAATTCTGGGCAGTGAAAGTGAAGGCAATGGGACCTCATTGGTGAGATTAAAAGCAGATATTTTAAATAAAAAAAAACTGTGGGGGTAGCTAGCAAGCAAGCAAAGGGTACTTTCATCAAACTAGGCCATTAGATAGCTTACATTTTTGAGAAGTCAGAAGTTTGCAAAAGGGCAGGCAAGCCTTTTTTCAAACCCTCTTCTGCTGCTTGTAAGCTGGGATATGACTTAACTCCTTCTGGGGTCCACATCTTTGAAGTGGTGGTATGAAGGAGAAGGTATGTTAAACCGGATTCTTTACAATTTTTTTTTTTATGATGGTGCAAAATGTCTCCTTTTCTTCAGTATTTCATAAGGTAAGCCATTAAAGAATTTCAGTCTGACATCTTGGAATTCCAGAAAGAGTACCTCACGAACAGATCACTGGAAAAACATGTTCTAATGTAAAATAGAGATATTGTCACTGTATGGGTTTCTAGCCCCTTAGGATATCATGCTATGATACTATAATGTGTATCCACTTATTTCCATGACAGTGCTCTACTAGTACTGCATCCTGTGCTCTGCCCACTGATATCTTACTGTATCTCTCAACTTGCACCTTGTATCCCTAATATCTTACTGTATCTCTCAACTTGCACCTTGTATCCCTAATATCTTACTGTATCTCTCAGCTTGCACCTTGTATCCCTAATATCTTACTGTATCTCTCAACTTGTATCTTGTATCGCTGATATCTTACTGCATCTCTCAACTTGCACCTTGTATTCCTAATATCTTATTGTATCTCTCAACTTGTATCTTGTATCCCTAATATCTTACTGTATCTCTCAACTTGTATATTGTGTCGCTGATATCTTACTGCATCTCTCAACTTGCACCTTGTATCCCTAATATCTTACTGTATCTCTCAACTTGTATCTTGTATCCCTGATATCTTACTGTATCTCTCACCTTGCATCTTGTAGCTCTAATATCTTACTGCATCTCTCAACTTGAACCTTATCTCACTGGTATCTTATTGTATCTCTCAACTTCCACCTTGTATTGCTGATATTTTGCTTTATTTAATAGGAATGAACTGATATGCCCCTACGTAAATAGTTATATTCTCACCACATATTGATATCAGCATCTTGACGTGTACACAGTGAGAAAAGCTACCAGATATATACTGTGTACCGTCAGCAGAAAATATCAGTACCCTCTACATCAGATGTCTGAGCAGTCGAATGCCTGAAAGAATGGCAATGAAAAACACAGATACTACATACATTCTTTAAAGGCAAACCATACCAAAAAGGCCTATTGTATAAAAGGATACATGATGGCAGTCATTTGATTGTATATATAATACTTGTGGCAAGTGAGCTTAGCGTTAATCATTTATGGCTCCATTTGCAGAGCCACTGTGATAACCCCAAGCTCACTTGCCACTCTGCATTGATATATCTGCTATCAAATGACTGCCGATCACGTATCCCCTAAGTATCCCTCAACATGCACCTTGTATCGCTGATACTTCATTGCATTCTTAACTTACACCTTGTATCACTGATATCATATTGTATGTCTCAACTTCCACTTTGTATTGCAGATATCTTACTGTATCTCTCACCATGCATCTTATATCGCTGGTATCTTACTGTATCTTTCAACTTGCACCTTGTATCACTGATATCTTACATGTATCTCCCAATTTGCACCATGTATCACTGAGATTTTACTGTATCTCAACCTGCAACTTGTATCACTGACATCTTACTGTACCTCTCAACTTGCACCTTGTATTGCTGATGTCTTAGTGTATCTCAACTTGCACCTTTTATTGCTGATATCTTACTGTACCTCTCAACTTGCACCTTGTATCCCTAATATCTTACTGTATCTCTCAGCTTGCACCTTGTATCCCTAATATCTTACTGTATCTCTCAACTTGTATCTTGTATCCCTAATATCTTACTGTATCTCTCAACTTGTATATTTGTCGCTTGATATCTTACTTGCATCTCTCAACTTGCACCTTGTATCCCTAATATCTTACTGTATCTCTCAACTTGTATCTTGTATCCCTGATATCTTACTGCATCTCTCAACTTGCACCTTGTATCCCTAATATCTTACTGTATCTCTCAACTTGTATCTTGTATCCCTGATATCTTACTGTATCTCTCACCTTGCACCTTGTATCCCTAATATCTTACTGTATCTCTCAACTTGTATCTTGTATCCCTGATATCTTACTGTATCTCTCACCTTGCATCTTGTAGCTCTAATATCTTACTGCATCTCTCAACTTGAACCTTATCTCACTGGTATCTTATTGTATCTCTCAACTTCCACCTTGTATTGCTGATATTTTGCTTTATATAATAGGGGTGAACTGATATGCCCCTACGTAAATAGTTATATTCTCACCACATATTGATATCAGCATCTTGACGTGTACACAGTGAGAAAAGCTACCAGATATATATACTGTGTACACGTCAGCAGAAAATATCAGTACCCTCTCTACATCAGATGTCTGAGCAGTCGAATGCCTGAAAGAATGGCAATGAAAAAAACACAGGTACCACATACATTCTTTAAAGGCAAACCATACCAAAAAAAGGCCCTATTGTATAAAAGGGATACATGATGGGCAGTCATTTGATTGTATATATATTAACACTTGTGGCAAGTGAGCTTGGCGTTTAATCATTTATGGCTCCATTTTGCAGAGCCACTCGTGATAACCCCAAGCTCACTTGCCACTCGTACTGATATATCTGCTATCAAATGACTGCCGATCACGTATCCCCTAAGTATCCCTCAACGTGCACCTTGTATCACTGATATCTTACTGTATCTCTTAACTTACACCTTGTATCACTGATATCATATTGTATGTCTCAACTTCCACTTTGTATTGCAGATATCTTACTGTATCTCTCACCATGCATCTTATATCGCTGGTATCTTACTGTATCTTTCAACTTGCACCTTGTATCACTGATATCTTACTGTATCTCCCAATTTGCACCATGTATCACTGAGATTTTACTGTATCTCAACTTGCAACTTGTATCACTGACATCTTACTGTACCTCTCAACTTGCACCTTGTATTGCTGATGTCTTAGTGTATCTCAACTTGCACCTTTTATTGCTGATATCTTACTGTACCTCTCAACTTGCACCTTGTATCCCTAATATCTTACTGTATCTCTCAGCTTGCACCTTGTATCCCTAATATCTTACTGTATCTCTCAACTTGTATCTTGTATCCCTAATATCTTACTGTATCTCTCAACTTGTATATTGTGTCGCTGATATCTTACTGCATCTCTCAACTTGCACCTTGTATCCCTAATATCTTACTGTATCTCTCAACTTGTATCTTGTATCCCTGATATCTTACTGCATCTCTCAACTTGCACCTTGTATCCCTAATATCTTACTGTATCTCTCAACTTGTATCTTGTATCCCTGATATCTTACTTTTCTCTCACCTTGCACCTTGTATCCCTAATATCTTACTGTATCTCTCAACTTGTATCTTGTATCCCTGATATCTTACTGTATCTCTCACCTTGCATCTTGTAGCCTCTAATATCTTACTGCATCTCTCAACTTGAACCTTATCTCACTGGTATCTTATTGTATCTCTCAACTTCCACCTTGTATTGCTGATATTTTGCTTTATATAATAGGGGTGAACTGATATGCCCCTACGTAAATAGTTATATTCTCACCACATATTGATATCAGCATCTTGACGTGTACACAGTGAGAAAAGCTACCAGATATATATACTGTGTACACGTCAGCAGAAAATATCAGTACCTTCTCTACATCAGACATCCGAGCAGTCGAATGCCTGAAAGAATGGAAATTAAAAAACACAGGTACCACATACATTCTTTAAAAGCAAACCTTACCCCCAAAAAAGGCCCTATTGTATAAAAGGGATACAGGATGGGCAGTCATTTGATTGTATATATATTAACACTTGTGGCAAGTGAGCTTGGCATTTAATCATTTATGGCTCCACTTTGCAGAGCCACTCGTGATAACCCCAAGCTCACTTGCCACTGGTACTGATATATCTGCTATCAAATGACTGCCGATCACGATCCCTCTAAGTATCCCTCAACGTGCACCTTGTATCACTGATATCTTACTGTATCTCTTAACTTACACCTTGTATCACTGTTATCATATTGTATGTCTCAACTTCCACCTTGTATTGCAGATATCTTACTGTATCTCTCACCATGCAACTTATATCGCTGGTATCTTACTGTATCTCTTAACTTACACCTTGTATCACTGATATCATATTGTATGTCTCAACTTCCACCTTGTATTGCAGATATCTTACTGTATCTCTCATCATGCATCTTATATCGCTGGTATCTTATTGTATCTTTCAACTTGCACCTTGTATCACTGATATCTTACTGTATCTCCCAATTTGCACCATGTATCACTGAGATTTTACTGTATCTCAACTTGCAACTTGTATCACTGACATCTTACTGTACCTCTCAACTTGCACCTTGTATTGCTGATGTCTTAGTGTATCTCAACTTGCACCTTTTATTGCTGATATCTTACTATATCTCTCAACTTGCACCTTGTATCACTAATATCTTAATGTATTTCTTGACTTGCACCTTGTATCGTTCACATTTTACTGTTTTTCTCATGTCGCACCTTGCATCACTGATATCTTACTGTATCTCTCAACTTGCAATTTGTATCACTGATGTCTTACTGTATTTCTCAACTTGCACCTTGTATCAGTCATATCTTACTGTATCTCTCAATTTGCACCATGTATTACTGAGATCTTACTGTATTTCTCAACTTGCACCTTGTATCATTGATATTGTACTGTATCTCTCAACTTGCACCTTGTATTGTTGATATCTTACTGTACCTCTCAATTTGTACCTTGTATTGCTGATATCTTACTGTACCTCTCAATTTGCACCTTGTATTACTGATATCTTACTGTATCTCTCAACTCATGTGTTGTATCACTGATATCAAACTCTGTCTCTCACCTAGCATCTTATGTCGCTGATCTCTTATTGTATCTCTCACCTTGCATCTTGTATCACTGATATTGTAATGTTTCTCTCACCTTGCGTCTTGTATCGCTGATATCTTACTGTATCTCTCAACTTGCACCTTGTATTCCTGATATCTTGCTGTATCTCTCAATTTGCACCTTGTATCACTGGTATCTTACTGTACCTCTCAACTTGCACCTTGTATCACTGACATCTTACTGTATCTCTCAACTTGCACCTTGTATCACTGACATCTTACTGTACCTCTCAACTTGCACCTTGTATTGCTGATATCTTACTGTATCTCTCAACTTGCACCTTGTATGTCTGATATGTTGCTGTATCTTTCAGCTTGCACCTTGTATCGCTCATATCTTACTGTATCTCTCACCTTGCACCTTGTATCACTGATATCTTACTGTACCTTTTAATTTGTAGCTATATCTCCATGACTTTGCTCCCCTGGAGCTGCTGCATGCACTCTACCTGTAGATTTCCTAGTGCCTGTATTGCGCACTATGTATTCTATTCACTTTACCTTACATATTCCCTGGTTTGTAATGCTCCCTATGTACTACCAAGACTGAGGTGGAACCTTTGTAAATGAGCTCCTGAGCTCTGAGGTGTAATGTCTGAAATGAATGAATAAATAAATAAACAAACAGCAATGATAAATCAACAGTAATTATGTCAGAAATGTGTTAAAGGTACACTGTTAGCCTCGTCAGTCAATTTATGGTCATTGGTGACTAGTTTGCCTGTAAGCGCACACTTAGCAAACTAGGTCTCTAGAATGCCCCGCCCCCCAAAAAAATTAAATAAAAAAAAAAAACTATATTACCTTTTCCACCACATTCGTAATTATTTTCAGACTGAGTGGTCTGTGCTACTTTAGCTGTCACCCAGAAGCATATCCCCACTGTAAAGGCATGTCTGGCACACAACTCATTCATAAAGCTTAACGTTTTTCATGTGTATTTCAGGAACCATATAATCCAGTACAGTATCTGAGACTTCATCAGAGTTTGTGTGTCTCTAAATAAAATAAGCTCTGATAGTGCTGTTATTAAATACATTTGAAAAAAAATGGAGGTGCGATCGTGCTCATGTGCACCAGTGAGACCCACAAACTCTGATGAAGCATCAGATACTGTACTGGATTGAATGCTTCCTGAAATACTTGAGAGCCAGACATGTGTTCACAGTGGGGATGAGCTTCTTGGCAGCAGGTGAAGTAATGCGGACCACTCAGTCGGAAAATAATTACAAAAGTGGTGAGAAGGGAATAAAGATTATTTTTATGTATTTGGGCATTCTATTGGGGGCCACCTCTGTTCACGACTCCACATCATAATAGTGAAGTAATTTAGGTGAGCATCAATATGGCATTTTAGGAGCTCCTTCTTGGCTAATGCTTGCTATCATAATTGAAGAAGCTAATATCCGTTTCCCGATGTGGCGCTAACCATTCTGGTATTCCCCTGCCAGAGCTACTGGTCTAGACTGTTGTTCCCTCTGAAGGCTCATTTAATGTCTGCCAAACTATTTTAGAACTGTCAAGGTCTTTTCACTGTTTTGCTTGGTAATAATTTTTGCCAATCTTAATAGTTTCTCTTTATGCAGGGGAGAGGTTCTGCCACCATACACATCCACAGGGGTTTGTGCCCCCCTATTTCTAATTATTCTACTCCGAGCTGCTCCTCAATAGTGACCATCGCAATACCACTGGAGTTGCCATTAATGCATGGTCACCATTACTTGTATATCACTGATATAACATTCATCATTATGCTTTCACTCTTATTACTTCGCTGTTAAACCTTCACCATACTCACATGCTATCCTGTTCACACTTTATTTCCAGTTTTGCATCTCTTTGCCTAGTTGGTACTGACTGAGCCTCCTCTGGTTTTGTATACCCTGTGTCCATGATCAATAAATCTCTCTCCTCTCATAACCTCTCACACATTTTGCTATGTTTCTCCTTCTGACAGCCCTGTCACCATCTCTCCCTCCTCCCCTTCTCTTGTCACTGTCATTCCCATCCTCTAATACCAGCTCCCACCTTATTCTCATTCCCCCTTTCAGCACCCCCAGTCATGCATCAGCCAGTACCCCCTCACTTAGCCGCCACTCCAAATATACTCCTCCTCCTCCACCCTTTCCATCACCACCCTTCCCTCTTTCACCACAAAGCGGGTTAGCCACCTCCCACATCCACACTCCCCGGCCTCCTGCTCTTGCAGTCTTGAACTCCTCTATCAATTATTCTCCCCCCTTCAGAGCTTCTCCTTCTCTCCTCTTACCCCTAAGCTGAAGTTGCCTAAATACAGGTGCTATCTCATCCTCCCTTTCTTTCTCCTTATTCTATCTCTGCTGACATCCACCCAAAACCTGGCCCTTCTCCCTCTTTTCTTGACTTTCCCAAAGGCCTTAAAGCCTGCCATTGCAATGCCAGAAGCCTTCTTCCCAAGTTCGATGCTCTCCAAGTCTGGGTCACCCAATACTCATCTGACCTTCTATGCATTAACGAGAAATATCCTGCATCACATAATCCAGACTCCCAAATATCCCTCCCAAACTACAGTCTATTTCACCAAGATCATGGTAAACATCTAGGTGGTGTGGCATTATCGGGTATCCATCCATAACCCCCTTCCCTGGAAAGAAAAACACAGACACATGTCTTGGAGGAAATGGCTGCAGCCATGTGTTTATTGATTAACAATCCAGATTGAGAGCAGTGTGTGCACCCGGGAGGATCAACTGCCCATGGTCATAATGACCAAGGCTGCTCAGTTGCCCCCATCAGGTGCCGTTACCCTTGTAGTATAATTGTACCTGCTGGAGCGGACCATGACCCATCCCCCAGGTCAGGGTACTCGGTTTCTGCCTCCATGCCGACCAGAGGGGGATGGTCATAAACCCTTCAGAAGAATTCATCTCGTCCCCACCTCCTAACTACCATTCCATGTTGTAGTGCTCCTCCCAAGATACCCACCATGACTGTGACAACATGACATTCACCTTTGCCCTGACTATTTAGACTTGTCTATTTAGTTTCTCCCACTCCTGACTCAGTTTAACATCCTTTGGGAGGAGGTGAAAAACCCAGGAAAAACTCAGTTGCAGGGAAATCCTGGAGAAGCCACTCCCTGACCTTCAGTGTGGTCACCCGTAATGGATCAAAAGAGGAGCCCTAACTGCCTGGCTCCACTACTCTACTTTTACAAGGGCGAGTGGGTGGGTGATCCTTGAAGGGTGAGAGGAAAAAGAGGAGGGACTGCTGGCCACAGTCCAAGAAATTCCTCTTTCTCCTACCCCCAATAGGATGTGACCCCCTCCAAGTGGGAGGCCTTTGTGGTTCACTGTCCAATCTCTGGACCCTCTCTAGCCCCCTTGGGACCACCTCTATCTTCCCCCTCCCACCTCCTTCCCTGGTCCAGGGAGAGAATGGCCCTAGACAAATCACGGCTGCTGCCATCTGTTGCAGCCTCTGTATTATCCGGTACCCATCCATAAACCCCCCTTCCCTGGAATGAAAAGCACAGACACATGTCTTGGAGAAAATAGCCACAGCCATGCATTTATTGATTAACAATCCAGATTGATAGCAGTGTGCGCACCTGGGAAGATCAACTGACCATGGTCGTAATGGCCAAGGCTGCTCAGCTGCCCTCATCAGGTGCCATTAGCCTTGCAGTATAATTGTACCTGCTGGAGATGGACCATGACCCATCCTCTGGTCAGTGTACCCACTTCCATCTCCACACTGACCGGAAGGGTCATAAGCCCTTCAAAAGAATTTGGTTCTTCCCCACCCCTAACCATCATTCTGTGTCATAGAGATCTTTGGGGCTAAAACATTTTCACGGCCCCTATTGGCCCAAAATGACATTTTTCACAGGAATGCACCAAGCATGTTTTAATCGCTTTAAAGCACTTTTTTGGCACAAAATTGAATAAAAATCACATTTTAAACACACTTTTAGACACAGACAGACACATAAAGTACATAAGTGCATTAATAGCAAGCTGATTTAGTGCAGGAATTTAGTGCAGTATCAACAGTATTTAACTTATTTTATTCTGCTGTAGCATAGAGTATACTTTCAAGTTATCAGGTTTAATGCTGCGACCTGTGTTGCTGAGCATAGCTGAATATTTTGAAAACAATCTTTCAACATTCACACTGTGAACAGGTACACTAAGACAGCTAATTGCAATTGTGCTCAAAGTCGGGAAGCGTTCCTGAAATGTCCCACCAGAACTGCACTACTGAGCATTTCTGCATTTGCAGTGCTTGGCTTTGTACTTCTTTTATGTAAAACCTTAATTCTGCTTGTGCCGTTATGTTGCCATCAAAGGCTGGGATATTTTCACAGACTTCTTGCTCAGTCACTGCAAGAGTAGCTAACTGAATGGGGTTAAATATGCTCACAACTTTGAAGAACTTTGATGCCTACTGATGGAATGGATCACGTTGCCACTCATATAGACTGTGATTTTTGAACACATACAGAGAGTTTTTTTTTGGTTGTTGGGTGATCTGTTCTCTCTGATTTATCTGTAGAAAACAGCAAAGTCTGTCAATTCATTAATACTAGGTGCACCTTCACTTGCCCCTCATATTTTTCCAACATCCGTACTGGGGGGGCATTACTAGCAACTATTTGGACATCGTGCACAATTGCTTTGTTTGCTGACAAATTGATTACCTCCTCGCATGCAGAGTTTTCTGTTTCTCTGGTTTGCATAGAAACTACCTGCCTTAGACAAAGGGGAGCAGTTCTATTTTAAAGACGTGTGCTTCAGGAGTGAGATGCAAAGTGCTAATACCTTCTGCCTTGTGCAATACCAGATGCAATTTCATTTTAAATGTTAACTCAGTAAACTCTACACCTGAAAGGCTAATTGACAGAGATTCTGAGTTAGAATGGAATTCTGTAACAAAGTAATTGACATGCCAAATGTCTTAGTTTGAAACCACCCAACTGAAATGAAAGAAACTGAAAATGAACACGAAGTGTTAATGATCTGACAGCAAGATTCACTTAGTCAGTCAGCAGTCAGACAAAGTCAATTAGTGTTCCCCCAGCATAAAATGGAAAAAAATATACAAAATAATGACTAAATTCAATAGAGTGAAACAAAACATGCTATTTTCTTGGAGACAGGCTTTTTTCAGAGAAATCATGCACTCCATGTCTGCCATGAAAAACTTTTAGCCCTAGTGATCCCCCTGAGATGCCACAGGATCAACAACATCCGACCCCCCCAAGCCGACTGCTCTGCCACTTCCTTCAGACAGTTCCCATCCCCTCCTGGTCAACCATCCTGTCTTGGCTACCACTGTTCAACCAGAAACCTCATTCACCTACAGTATGTTTCCCTTCCTTAGTCTCCCCTAGTACGCACATGACCTCCCCATCTCCCTGTTGATCCGAAATCAGGCCCTGAAGAGAGGGGCCACCCCCTTTCCCCTGTTCGACCAGCTAGACCTCTGGATCAGGTGGGAGGAGTTGAGTGAAAGCATGTGGCCACCACCCCCTAATGGTTGGTTCAAACGTTCTCCTTCCTGGTCCAACAGCAAATTCACGGTCTTCCTCCTTCTCCTGGTCACTCCCTCCCAATGCACGACCCACGTTGCCATTAAGTGGGAACCCACGAGTGACCCTTTCTCCTGGGCCACACTCCTGCCCAGCTGTTACCTTTGCCACTTTCTGTATGAAGGCCTGGCCATGGATCCAGATCGAACCACCAGTCTCCAGGGACCCTGGAAGAAACAAAAGTTATGTCATTGTAAATGAGGGCGCACGCATCTCATAAACGCATGTGACCTTCATTGCCAAAGAACCTGAATCTGGCCATCCACCAAACCCCATGCTCCTGGCGTTTGTGGCCACCCTGATTCTGAAAGAGTGCATCGCATACTCCTTTAGGACCAGCCCTACCTCCTGGACCACCAGGGCCAAAATGGCTCTAAACTGATATGTCCAGACTGGGCCTCTATCCTGATGTTGGAAGAATACACCCCTTGCACTGGACTTGGCTGCAATGTATGCCCATACCTTGTCCTGGACTTTCCAAGACACCCCAGGTGGCTCCTCCACCAGGCACCAATATCCCTTCTGCCCCTGGTCTATTTTACTCTTCCTAAACCTCACCCAGGCCCCCGCTCTGTCACAAGGGCATCTCCCTCTTTCAGCCCTATGTTCCTGGTACTTCGGGTGGGCTAGGTTAATTCCAGTACACGAAAGGTCCCGCAAAAAGCCACCAAAACATGGCATTGAAAAGCAGTGTCTCAAATGGCACCCAACAGACCGCCAGACATGCCCCTAGGATACGCTCCAGGATCCCAAGTGTGATGGGACGCCTCATGTCTTGGTGCGAGTCCGCCGACCTCACCCAGCCCTTCAGCAGTTTCCTCACCTTAAAAGTCTTTGTGGTGTCAGTGACCCCAGCATCCTGGAGATCCAGGACAAGCTTGCAAGTCATCTGGCCACCACTCCCTGGTGTGACCCTGTTTTGCCTTGACAGCATGATGTATTGGCGTATCTGCTGTACCAGAATGGGCCAATGCTCCAGCCAGTCCCTCTGTGACTGCACCCCCAGGTAGTGTTTTACCCCTCTAGGGTATACTTCCATTGTCCTCAGTGCAGTGGAATTACCTATGCCTTTCAAGTCGAGATAACATTACTTTCCACAAGAAGGAGGGGGTACCGTCCATGACTTCTGCTCTGCTGCTAAAGCCAGCTCCCGAAAATGATGCCACTGTGAATGAGACAAAGCATCAGCAATCCCATTGTCAACACTAGGTATACAAACAGCCTTGAATGTTCAACAGCAAGCATTTCAGGATGAAAATGCTCATGAAGTCCCCCATCTGGCCCTTCTGACCCAACTGTCCATTGATGGTGTGTACCACCCCCATATTATCTGACCTGAATAGTACCTTGTGATCCCATAGCGCTGAGCTCCATAAGCACAGGGCAATCACGATGGGAAAGAACTCCGGCAGCATGATGTTGGTGAGCAGACCGGCCGCCACCATTCCACTGGCCAGCCATCCACCCTCCACTCCCCCGGAACTAAGCACTGAAATCCAGGCCTCTCGCTGCATCTGTGAACATCTGGAGTGCTTCCCACCATGCAGATGTGCCAATAGTGATATGCTGCCCTGGAACACTTTGCCTGGTTGAAGGTGTAGCAGGCCTATGTTCCCACTGCACTTCCTTCCAGTGCATGTGGCAGGGCTGACAGCAGTGGCAGGCCACTGTCAGTGTGCACCACTCCCCCCCATGCATGACATCTACCAAGAGTGTCATGTCCATGGTCACCCACTCCAGGGTACCGTCATCTTGCCTCCTCTGATGAAACTCCTCATTGTACTTCAACCATACCACCCCTCCCTTCCTACAGTGCATGAGAATGACCCTGTTCTAATATGTGTACTATCTCAGCCCCTGCCCCTTATCCACCTGCAGTATGGTACCTGCGTAGATGGAGAAGGCCATGATCCAGTTCTCGAAAGTGCAAGGCACCTTTGGCGGCTTCTTGTCTGCCTGCTCCTCCTTTTCCTTTTTTTGTCCTCCCACTCCACTGGTCTGTTCAATAGGGAGAACATGTCCACATACTGCCTACCCCTGATTTGCTGTCTAACTTTATCCATGAGGTGGGACCCCAGCTGCTTATCCAAGCCCGCGTATGAGCTGGGATGAGTAGCAGAAGCCTCAAGAACAACGTGGAGTGTGGGGACAACCATCCCAGCTGCTATGTCCTGAGCTCCTGCTTTCTCAACCATCACTGTCATGAGGTCCAACTGCTTGTCCAGCTTGGCAACCACCTCCAGCTGCCCCAGCCAACTAGCCTCAGGAGTTCCTAGTGCCCCTACCACCATGTATGTGGGTTGCCTGCTGAGAGACAAGGCTACCTCCCTCCATGACCTTGGACCGCTCCTGGACCTGCACACCATCCCCTAGTGCCACATTGAATACATACAGCTCCTCACCATCACTCAGTGGTCTTACCTTGGTTTGCTGCTTACCTCTCCCTGGTGACCTGGGAATCTTGATAGGAGGCACCACCCTCGCCTTTGCTGGTCACTGTTTAGGTGGCATCCCCTGGCCATTGACGTTGATGGGCCCTCCAGCCCCTCCAGGCAGGGCTCCAGTCATGCAGATCCCTTCCTGCTATGCATCTCCCACAGCTGGGCTTCCAGGCCCTCCATGGCCTTTGTTTTTTTCCTCTGCCAGGTGGACATGTCACCTGTAAAACACTGAGAAACCCTCCTGATCCCAAAGACTAATTAGTTGGGCTTTGCCTGAATCCTCCTCCCCCAGCAGGGAAACAGAGGGAATTGCCCTATCCCCCCACAGTGGCCCGTCTGGCACGTGGTCTGGGCTCCCTGGAGGTAGCAGCCACCTGCATCTCCTATGCATCCAACTCTCTGCAGTCAAGCCCAACCCCTCATTAATACCATAGGTTGCTATGCTTGCCTACTATACTCACATGCAAACTGCTTGTGCCCTGTTGCACCCTATCCTGGGTGCTCTGAGGAATCAGCAGCCAGCTGCTCGGTGTGCTTCCCTGGTGGCCTGGTTGCATCTTGGCTACTGAAATCCCTGCCTCTGGCTAGAGCCCTGGGCATGACCAAGAGGGCTTGGCCCCAGCGCTGTCACCTGTTTCCCTTTTGTTTTATTTTTGTCATTTTTATTATTTATTTTTTTAATGCCCTTTTGGGGGTTAGGTACGGCATCCCTAGCATCCTCTAACCATGCAGAGCCCTCCCCAATATGACTGTGGACAACTGTGAGATCTTGGCCATCTGTGCACATATTGCCATCCACAAGATGACCACCAAGATTCTCGTGGGAGTTCATGCTAGGACCTCCCTCGCTGGCACTTCCATAATGCTTGTGCCAGGGCCCACTATGATTAGAACCCCTGGGGCTGCCAGAGTACACAAGGCACTTTTATGCCCCAGGAAATCTGATGCTCTCATGCTGAGAAAACCAACAGACAACTCCAATCAACTCCTTTGGAGGTGCTCAAATGATCGGGCCCACTTGGGCCTCATAGACAACACTACCATCCTGAATCCCCAAGCTGTGCCACAGTGCCGGACTCTCCACCAGCTTACTTTGCCATCCATTCTCTCTACCTGTGACCTGCTGCCACCCATTCTCCTGCACCAGCATCCACAATGCCAGGAATAGAGGAATCCCCCATCCCTGGGTGGGTCTATCATTTTCTGTTGCCCTGCCAGGCTGCCCTGACTGTAGGCTGACCGCCCCATGGTCCTGCCCTATCCCCCAGCACACAGAGAAGCCAAAGACCACAAGAGAACACCACTAGAGCTGTGGGGCTCAGACCAGTGGGATTGCAGGTAAGCAGTTGCCAGTGCTGCCACACAACTGCAGAGTGGGGAGTGGGTAAAAATGCAGGCTCGCACAACGCAGGAGACTGTTTTCTACAATTTATTTTTTTTAACAAGGAAAGGCCCACTAGGACCATGTGACCGACTGCACGACAACCCAGAAGCATTGAGAAGGTTAGGTGCCTTGCTGAGAGGAGCACTGCATACTGGTGAAGTTATGGGGCCAACCCAGGTCTTCTGACGAATAGAAGCAAATCATTCCCACCTTCCAGCACAAATCCTGTCCTTTTTCCCCACGGACAAATGTTACTTCCCCACTCTGCTGACTAACCTCCCGGCTGTACTGCCAGCCCTCCTCCCCCTTCTTTCCCAGGCCCTGCTTGCCCCCCCAACCCCCAGGCATAATCAGCTTAGGCCAGTAGGCCCTTATCTGGCTAAGCTGCTGACTGGACGTCTGTGATTCTTGAAGGGCGAAATGATAAAGAGAAGGGACTGCTGGCTACAGTCCAAGAAATTCTTCTTTCTCCTCCGCCCACGACAGGATGTGACATTCCCCTCCCAAGTTGGAGGCTTTGGTGGTCCACTGTCCAATCTCTAGACCTTCTCTAGCCCCCTCAAGACCATCTCTGTCTTTCCCCTCTCACCTCCTTCCCAGGTCCAGGGGAGGATGGCCCCAGACAAATTACGGCTGTTGCCATCTGTTACAGCCTCTGTAATCTATACTCAGGTGGAGCTCCCTTCTCAGGCAACCTTCAGGGAGTCTAGACCCTCCTCCCACGAAGTTTTGACAACTTCACATATTGTATTTATACTGTGACTGTATCCAACTTTTCATATTGTATTTATACTGTGACTGTATCCAACTTTACACATTGTATTTGCACTGTGACTGTATCTAACTTTACATATTGTATTTATACTGTGACTGTATCCAACTTTACACACTGTATTTATACTGTGACTGTATCCAACTTTACATATTATATTTATACTGTGACTGTACCCAGCTTTACATACTGTATTTATACTGTGACTGTATCCAACTTTACATACTGTATTTACACTGTGACTGTATTAGGAGTGTACTAAAACACATTTCAGATGGCACACAACACAGCACCACACCAAGATGTTAATTTATTCATAGTGGGTGTGGTTAAGGAGCAGGGACTCTCAACAAATTTAAAACCACATATCTCAGTACAGGAGTGAAATACAAACAAAAGAGAAATAAATGTATTAATGTTTTTGCAAGAAGTACATTATTACTAAAAAAATGGGCTAGATTCAGAGAGGTCCGCCGCAAGCTGCGGCAATGGCAGCTTGTGGTGACCTGCCCAGCGACCTGACCCATGCACCTGATTCAGAATCTGAGCAGGTGCAGTGGTCTGCGTCCTGAGACTTGCGGTAACTGCGCAAGGTAGGGTGCAGCACTGAGAATGCTGCAGGTCGCAGGACAGCAGCTGCACCGGTCGAGGGCTGCCATGACACCCCATGCCCACCTCTGAGGCCCCGTATGGTGTGGGTGCCAGTCCCAGGCCCCCTTGCCATGGCCCTTCCAGATCATGGACCTACATCAGCCCTGGTGGCCCAGTGGTCCCCCACCCCTCCCAACACACACAAACACCTGGCGGGAGCATAGGCAACTGGCCCTGGTGGTGAGGGAGGGCTGTGCCAGTCGCCGGCGGGGTTTTGAGGGGTGTGGGTGGGATCACACTGTGAGGTGGGGTGGGGGCCACTAGAATACCAGGGGTTATGGGGATGGTGGGGGATTGCGCCCCAGAGCATGGGGCGGCTCACAGTGTGTGTGTGTGGGGGGTCTGGGGTTGGGGTGTGCCACACAGCCAACCTGGCACGTGCGTGCTAGCGCCTGGGACCCGGAGCCCATGGGGGTCCGTAGAACTCCAGAGGTTGTGGGGCTGAGGCACAGTGGCAACCTCCAGTGACCTACCAAAGACCAGTTAGACCACCTTTGTTGGCGTAACTGGTCTTTGACGAATGTTCACTGGTGGTTGGCCCTGAATCCCTTGAGCAGTGGATGCAGTGGCCACCCTACCCTAAATATGTATATGCATGTGCCAGAAACCCCTTCGCCATGTCGCAAGGGGGTTTCAGGGCGCATAGGTGCTGTTGGGCAAAGGTAGCCTGCCGCATGTCGCAGGCTGCCTATGTGAATCCCATGGGGATGCAATGCAGGACGTAAGTGTGACTTGCACCATATTTTCCAATGCAAGCTGCCTTGCATCCTGCATTGGCTTCTCTGAATCCGGCCCAATGATTTTTTTTCCTGCTAACAAATACTGCTTGTTTAAGTAGCTCTGCACTGTGTTGCTATATCTGCACATACCACAGAGGGTTAAAAGGAAGTGACTTACTGTAACAAGAACTTTGTTTCACAGAAACGAAAGTAAAAAGAAAGAGCAGACTGCTGTAAGGATGGCGACTAGTAAACAGGCTGAGGATCTGGATGAGGATTTAATGTGTGCTGTTTGTCTGGATCTGTTTAAAGATCCAGTAACGCTAAATGTGGACATAACTTTTGCAGGTCCTGTATCGACAGAGTTTGGGAGAGTGAGAAAACTCCCTCCTGTCCTGAGTGCGAGAGAAGTTCCCTACCAGGGAGTATGCTGTTAACAGGCTGGTAGCTAAGATGGTGGAAAAAGCTCAAAGATCACACCAGGGTCAGAAAGTGAAGAAATCACACCTGGAACAGAAACTTCCCTGTCTACAGAGATTAGACCAGTGTGTGGAGCACCATGAGATATTGAAATTGTTCTGCCAGGAGGATGGAAGTTCCATCTGTGTCATCTGTATGGTATCTCCTAAACAAAAAGGTCACAACCTCCTACCCCTGCAGGATGCAGTCAGCATGTATCGGGTAAGTTACATAGCAAATACTGTAAATGATACAAACAAATAATTTAACTTGTTATAACAAGTTATACAAAAATAAACAAAACAAAACACAAAATCAAACTTTTGTTTTCATTTTCCTCCTTATGATTACTCTGACCAGCCTGTAAACCCAGCAACTTATCTTTAATGGATATTATTAACTGCAGGTACGTGAGACACTTTTCAAAAGGGCAGTGATACAGGATTTAGGACACTGTCCTACATGCTCGGCCATTGGAGATCTAAGGGCTCAGCTCCAGGCAGCATGGGCAGAGATTGGGTGCCTCAAATCCCATATTCAGAAGGAAATATATTATAAGAACCGCCAGCCATTTCCCCAACATCCAACAGAAACATCTCGACCGCAGAGGGTAGTTGGTCCAGGAAGTTGGCAGGTGGTTAGGAGGGGCAATTCTGGTGCCCCATCACTCGGGGCTTTCCAACATATCACCTCCACAAACCATATAAAAATTACAAACAGGTATCTTCCTCTATCTCTGAAATCAAACAAAGGGGCAGAGGACACTGCAGAGCAGGACACTGCAGCACAGGAGCTAGCACAACAAAACTTGACCAAAACAGGAAGCAAAACAAAAAAAGCAAAAAGAAAATCCAAAACACTTCTGATCATAGGAGTCTCCATGATTCAGGGAGTTGATACCTATCTCCAACCAGGGGTAATGGTCAGATGTCTCCCAGGTACATCAGTGTGGAGAGACACTGACCATATTGCTAAAACTGTACAGGAAGCACGAGAAAACATTGACGTTCTGGTACACATAGGGACTAACAATCTCGCCAGCTGGTCAGTCGTGAAGACCAAGGAACACCTGACCAAGCTGAGTGACAAACTATCATCCATTTCGTCTGGCATCTCCTTCTCTGAGATCCTGCCAGTCTGGGAGAGGGGGGCAGATGGATGGAAGGTCAGAGAAGGGGAGATAGGGGAGCTAAACATATGTGGCTCAAGGGCTGGTGCCAGGAAAAAGGTCACAAATTTGTAGGTAACTGGCAACAGTTTTGGGAGCAAAAGTTCTTTAAATTCGATGGACTGCATCTGACTAAGGAGGGAGTCAGTGCATTGAGGCTGAAGTTTGACATCTTTGCAGAATATTTAAACTACCAAAAGGAGAGAGGGTTGCAGCACCTGATATGTCGAATGTGAAGAACACCCTTCCCCCTTCAGCTAGTGATCAAACAAGAGTTCAGCATGTTTGTGGTTCATTTGCATCATCAGGTAATGAAGAAGGTTTGGCTCCTCATACTACACACCAGGGAAATGCCAGACCTCACCTAACAACTAACACACTGAAATCTGGCCAATGGAAAATCATATACACACATGATAAGTCTGGGAAACAAGATCCCAGACCTGCAGGCGACAATGACAGAGGCTAAACTGGACATAATAGCCATTAGCGAGACATGTTTCACCAGTAACTACACTTGGGAGACTTCAGTGCCTGGCTATGTACTGTTCAGAAAAGAACAAGGTGCAAAAAGGGGAGGTGGAGTGGCCTTTGTGTCAATGAAAATATCAGAGCTACAGAAATTCTGAATACACGTAAGGAGCCAGAAGAACTGTGGGTCACCCTGGAAACAGGAAATGAAACAGCCACACGAACTGGGGTTGTCTACAGGTCTCCAGACCAGGGGGAGGACATAGACACATTACTGTTAGAAGATATATGAAACATGACAGCTAAAGGGGAGGTTCTGATAATGGGAGACTTCAACATGCCAGATACAGATTTGTCAATACCAGCAGGAACATCTGCCAGAACTAGACACATAGTGGATTTCCTGCATGGGGAGGGCCTCAAACAACTTGTACAACAACCCACAAGAGACAGGGCTATCCTAGATCTGGTGCTAACAGGGAAAGGCTCACAGATCTCTAGGTAGAAGGTTACCTGGGGCCAGTGACCATCACATGGTATGGTTCAATTTGGCCACTAGAACTAAATCATCCCATTACAAGGTAAAAATATGGAACTTCAGAGGAGCTGACTTTGATAAGATGGCCAACAGAGTTAAGCTAGCCCATGCAAGAAGAAATACAGGTGACGGGGTACAGGCAAAGTGGGCAAACATTGAGGATGCAACACTTGAAGCAACATAGTATCGTAGTATCATAGTAAAAGCCAGCAGAATAGGCCCCATGGTCTATCATGTCTGCTTGGAAGCTAGCCCCCCTAACTGAGAGCTCACTCCTCCAGCCCCAGCCCCAGAGGTGGTCTTCCTCAGTTTCAGTATCCCCCTGTACCTGCCCCAACCCTTCTTGAATCCCTCCACTGTGTTCTCTTCCACCAGACTCCTGGGCACTGCGTTCCATGGTTCCACCACCCTCTCAGTGAAGAAGTGTCTCCTGCGCTCCCCCCATGTACCTTCCCCCATCCAGCTTCCACTCATGCCCACTGGTAGTTCCCCGCTTCTTAAGCCTGAACACTTCCTTGGCTCCACCCTTATTCATCCCCTTTACATACTTGAAAACTCTATCATGTCCCCCCTCCCCCTGCTCTCTTCCAATGCGTATAACTTGAGTTCTTTCAGTCTCTCCTCATAGGGCCTACCCTCCATGCCCTGAATCATCCTGGTCACCCTCCTCCGGACCCTCTCCAGCAGCGCTGTGTCTTTCTTAAGGTGGGGTCTCCAGAACTGCACACAGTACTCAAGATGCGGCCTAACCAGGGCATTATACAGAGGGAGGATCACTTCCCTCCTCCTGGAGGCAATCCCCTTGATTATGCAGTCCAATATCCTGTTTGCTTTTACTGCAGCTCTTCCACAGTTCTCAGTGTTGTTCATTTTGCTGTCCACCACTACCCCTAGGTCCCTCTCGCCCGATGTGACTTACAGTGTGACACTCCCCAGTGTGTATGCGCTTCCTTGACCACCCCCCCCAGCATATCCAGATCCCCCTGGAGGGCCTCTCTTCCCTCCTCCCCATCCGCCAGGGCTCCCAGTTTTGAGTCATCCGCAAAAGACTCAGTCTACTCCTAACACCTCTCCCTATGTCCGAGACATAGGAATTGAACAGAAATCATCACAGGACTAAACCCTGGGGGACCCCACTTATGACCCTTCTGGGGAAGGAGACTATCTCACCAACCACCACTCTCTGTATTCACCCCGTAAACTAATTTTCCACCCACATGAGCAACTGCCTCCACCCCCACCCCTTCAGCTGTAGCAGGCCATTATGGGGTGCAGATGCAGCTATGCAAATCAGATAGAGAACTTCCCACTGGCCTATGTCGATCCAGGGCACCCGTCACCCAGTCATAAAACTCCACCAGGCTGGTCTGGCACGACCTCCCCAGAACAAAACCATACTGCCTGTCATCCAGGTGCACCAACCCTCCCAGCTGTCCTCCTAGCCTCTTCTTGATAATGCCCTCCATAACCTTGCCTACCACAGATGTTAGGCTAACAGGCCTATAATTCTCCATCTCCTCTCTGGTCCCTCCTTTGTGGATAGGCACCACATGAGCCACCTTCCAATCTTGAGGCACCCACCCTGTCATCAGACAGATGTTGAAGACTGAGGCTTGAAGACTGAGGCCAGTGGAGCTGCCAACACATCCACCAGTTCCTTCAGTATCCTTGGATGCAGCTCATCTGGCCACCAGCACCTTCTCAGCCTTTAGCATTTGGAGGGCCTCTCTCACCCTATTCACTGTGATTTCGCCCCCCCCGTCCAATCTCCTCATGCACCTGCCCCTTCCCCTCTAGATTTGACCTCTCCCCTGCCCTAGCCTAGAAACATAGAAACATAGAAACATAGAATTTGACGGCAGATGAGGACTGCTTGGCCCACCTAGTCTGCCTATTTTCCTACCTAACAGATAAGCTGCAGATCCTAGTTAACCAACAGCTTACTTCCTCCTACCCCCCACTAGGACTACCTTATGCCTGTCCCATGCATTCTTGAAGTCCCCACTGTTCTTGACCTACCTCTCTCTTCAGAGAGGCTGTTCCATGCATCCACAACCCTCTCAGTGAAAAAATACTTCCTCACATTACCTCTGAGCCATCCCCTTCTATCTTCAAATTGTGCCCCCTTGTTCTTGCACATCTCTTTTTCTGGACGATCTACCCTCTTGGACTTTGTTAATTTCCTGAGGTACTTGGAAAGTTTCTATCATGTCCCCTCTCCTTCTTTCCTTAAGGGTATACATATTAAGCTCCTTTAGTCTTTCTTCAGTATGTCTTCTGGTGCAGACCCTGCACCATTTTGGTTGCCCCCTCTGGACAGCCTCCACTCTGTCTATGTCTTTGTGGAGATGGGGTCTCCAGAACTGCACACAGTACTCCAGATGGGGTCTCACCAACTGTCTGTACAGAGGGATAACAACTTCCTGTTTTCTACTATTGATGCCTCTTCCTATGCATTCCAGTATCCCCCCAGTCTTCCTTACTGCCTTCTCACATTGCTTGCCCACCTTTAGGTCATCTGATATAATTACCCCAGGTCCCTTTCTATTTTTATTGTTGTCAGTATCTCACCCCCCATTGTGTACGCTTCCCTTGGGTTTTTGTTCCCCATGTGCATTACCTTGCACTTCTTTGCATTGAATCTGAGCTGCCATACATTTGACCATTCTTCCAACCTTGCCAAGTCCCTTCTCATCCTTTCCTCTCCATCTTGTGTATCAACCCTGTTGCAGATCTTTGTGTCATCAGCAAAGAGACATACTTTTCCTTCCAGTTCCTCTGCAATGTCACCTATAAAGACATTAAAAAGGACCGGTCCCAGTACTGAACCCTGCGGTACCCCGCTAGTAACCCTCCTTTCATCACTGTGTACTCCATTTACTACTACCCTTTGAGTCCTATTGTCTAGCCAATTTTTTATCCAGGCTACCACCTTGGGACCCACTCCAAGGCTGGCTATCTTGTGTATTAATCTTTTGTGTGGGACTGTATCAAATGCCTTGCTAAAATCTAGGTAGGCCATGTCCACAGCCCCTCCCTGGTCTACTACTTTGGTCACCCAGTCAAAGAAATCTATTAGATTCGTCCTGACACGACCTTCCCATCGTGAATCCATGCTGCCTTGGGTCCTGTGCCCCACTGGCCTCTAGGTACTCAACAGTTCTTTCCTTCAGAAGTGATTCCATCATTTTCCCTACCACTGAGGTCAAACTAACTGGTCTGTAGTTTCCTGCCTCTGTCCTGCTCCCACTTTTGTGAAGAGGAATCACATCTGCCCTCCTCCAGTCCTCGGGTACCACCCCATCCTCCCATCATTCCAGTCCTTCGGTCTCTAACTGATCTCCTGGTTCAGTGGGCTCCCCTTCCCTCCCATTGGGATGGAAGGATCCCCCACCTCCCCCGGTAAAGACTGAGGCAAAGTACTCATTTAGTACCTCTGCTTGTTCCCCAGCTTCCTGCGCCCATCCCTCCTCAGTCCTAATCCTGCTGATCTGTGCCCTCGGTTTTCTTTTCTCTCTCCTACGTATCTATAGAACCCCTTTCCCCCCTGTGGATATCCCTGGCCAGGTTTAGCTCCTTCTTCGCCTTGGCCCCCCCTTATCACCCTGATGACCCTCCTAGCAAGTAACTCATACTCTCCCCTCTCCCTTACCCCTCTTGAGTGCTTTAAGCATGCATAGGCAGCCTTTTTATCCCTCACCGCCTCCTGCACCTCTCAGGTCCACCAACGCAGCTTTCTGGCCCTACACTGCTTGTGCCTTACCTTTGCGCAGGCCCTCGTAGCCTCCTGCACCCCCTTCTTAATGGTGTCCCACAAGCTACCAGCATCCATGTCTGGCCTTATCTCATCCAAGCACCCTCTAAGAATCCTTCCCATGCCCTCAAAGTCCGACCCCCTGAAATCTGTTGCTGCTGTGTTAGTGCGAATTCCCTCTCTCCCTAGAAACAGAAGAAACCAGACCGTGGCATGGTCACTGCCTGCCAGAGGACTTTTCACCTCTAGGCCCCTTATCTGCTCGTTATCTGCTAGGACAATGTCCAGTATCTGGTCCTGCCTAGTAGGCTCCCCCACATGCTGGACTAGGAAGGAATCCTGGAAGACACCCATCAACCTCTGCTCCCTGACCACTGAGGATCTCATAGTGCCCCAGTCATCCCCCAGCATGTTCTGATCGCCCATGACCACTACCCTGCCCTTTCCAAAGCCACAGTGGCCCCTGATGTTCTCACACAGATCATCCTCCAGTTCCACCTCCATTGCGGGGGTTCTATACACCAGCCCTAATTGTAATCTTTTACCCCCCTGATTTGTAGGGTTATCCAAATCGCCTCCACATCTCCCTCTGCCCCCTCGATTCCACAAACTACTATGTCATTTCTGACTATCAACACCACCCCCCTTCCCACTCCCCTATCCTTCCTAAACATTGTGTAGCCCTCTAAATGTAGGTCCCAATCCTAGAAACATATAAAATATGGTTTTATTATTACTGTAAGCCCCCCCTCCCCATGTCTAGGGGTATCCAGATTGTAAATGTCCTGGGGAGGGCAATGTGCCACCCAGTAAACACAGCCCAGAAACAAAACAGGTAAAACAGTACCCGAGTCCTAACGGGTAGTGTTGGTAATGTATGATCTCCATCAGGGATGCCCTCAGTCATCCTGAGTGACGAGCTGGAACACTAAGGAAGTGACGCAGATCTTCACCTGCTTGGCCTTGCCCAGTTCACTCAGAGGCCTTTGTAGATAGTCTTCACCAGGCAGGCCTTGTGACGATTTCCTTCTCGATGGTGTGCTGGTTCTTTGGGGTCCACCCTGGAACACTCTGGAAACCGGTGGCAGAGGCAAACTTCTTTAGCAAAAACACAAGACTCAGCACTCAAAAAAGTAGGCGTATAATAACAAGCATGTTTAATTTCACAGAACGCCTATAACAAGCCAACCTATACAGGTACAAACGCAAGAAGAACCCGACCGGTTTCGTGCTAACTGCACGTCATCAGGGGTGAATATCCAATAAGGAAAGCACCTATATATAGGGAATACATTTAAAGAGACATACACATTTAAAAACCCTAACAGTAATAGCAATTAGAGACATATAGAAATGCACATATAAATATAAATATAAATGCATACAAATTGTCCCACTTCATTACATCATGTAAACATGTCAAAAGTCAATGCCAATTCCATTTTCACCATAAACATCACTGAATTTTCTACGGGAAAATAACATTAGATTACATATTTAACCTAACAACATAATGCAATGAAATGGAATCCCTAACACAGTGTCAAATATTATAATACATGTTAAAAAAGCAGCAATTACACGGAATAGATAATTTAACATTATTATTTTTATTCTATTTTTCAGATTTATTTTTCAGATTTAAGTGGATGGCTGCAAACGTTTGAATATGGAATTATCGGTGTGTCCTGATGGTTGGGAGCTGATTTCCAGTCTAGTATTGTATATATTCCTTCCTTATGAACATTAGAGTTTATTTCCTAGATTTTTTGATATAATTTTGAATGATTTATTAATTCCGTGTAATTGCTGCTTTTTTAACATATTATAATATTTGACACTGTGTTAGGGATTCCATTTCATTGCATTATGTTGTTAGGTTAAATATGTAATGTTATTTTCCCATAGAAAATTCAGTGATGTTTATGGTGAAAATGGAATTGGCATTGACTTTTGACATGTTTACATGATGTAATGAAGTGGGACAATTTGTATGCATTTATATTTATATTTATATGTGTATTTCTATATGTCTCTAATTGCTATTACTGTTAGGGTTTTTAAATGTGTATGTCTCTTTAAATGTATTCCCTATATATAGGTGCTTTCCTTATTGGATATTCACCCCTGATGACGTGCAGTTAGCACGAAACCGGTCGGGTTCTTCTTGCGTTTGTACCTGTATAGGTTGGCTTGTTATAGGCGTTCTGTGAAATTAAACATGCTTGTTATTATACGCCTACTTTTTTGAGTGCTGAGTCTTGTGTTTTTGTCTTTTACGTGATTGACTCGAGCACCTTTACATACGGATGAGCTGTTTTTGCCTTTTTTTTTTTTTTAAACTTCTTTAGCAGCAAACAGTTCTTTCAGAAAATAGGAAGCAAACACCAAAACTGCAGAAAATAGGGGATTCCATTTAATGAGCAGTTGATAAAACAGGAACAGTCACTTCATGGAGCAGTAAAACACAAATTGGTTGCCATAGACCACACAGGTGATGTCAGAGCTAGAGGTGCTCTGGATCAAGGAGGTCACAACGTGAGCAAGTTAGCTCAGGCCCATAGCCTAGGTAGCAAAAGTCCACACACAGGCAGCAACATTTGTAACTGAATTAGGCCCTTAAGTCATAGCAGGCAACAGGACTCCTGACTGAATCAGACCCCAAACCCTCAGAGCACTGTTCCCATCATCTCCTCCTCTAGCCGAGGAGCCCAGAAACAAAAGTGTCCCAGACGGAGGGATATTCAAGTACCGAGAGGTGGTGTGCTTCATGCACCTGGCCCACCACTACAGCCCTCTCACCTTAAGGCTCTGTCTCCTCCCGACTGAACTCCCATGCTGGCAGCCCAGACTTGCTCCCTTGCTGACTGTGATACACTGTGGGTCAGTACAGTAGAGACTCATATATGGTGTGTCAGTTAGTGGCCATCTTTCATTCTACTCAGAGATAGTGGTCTTACATTACTGGACATATACAGAGAAAGGCTTGCTGTGCATGACAGGAACTTATATAGTGGACATCAATACCCACATGTATAAACTACAACTCTAATCAACTTCCTACCATATATACCCATGTATATACTACCATACATATTCATGCATATACTACCATACATACCCATGCATGTACTACCATACATACCCATGCATGTACTACCATATATACCCATGTATATACTACCATACATATCATACATATACATAGATACATAGATACATAGACAGTGTTGGCAGATAAGGGCCTATGGCCCACCCAGTCTGCCCATTTAAGTTTGTAAGTTCAGTTTATGTTTTCCAGGAAGTCTGTTGCCCCTTACCCCTGATCTCCAGAATTCCTTTATGTCTATCCCATGCATTCTTAAATCCTGTGATTGTTTCAGCCCCCACCACTTCCTCTGGCAGGGTGTTCCACTTGTCCACCAACTGTTCTGTGAAGAAATTCTTCCTCACGTTTCCTCTGAATCGTCCTCCCTCCAACTTCATCCCATGCCCTCTAGTCCTGGAACATCTTTTTCGCTTAAAAATAGTGTATTCCTGCACCCTGTTCCTCCCTGTAAGATACTTGTATGTCTCTATCATATCCCCTCTCTCCCTCCTCTCCTCCAGGGAGTACATGTTTAGTTCCTTCAACCTGTCCTCATAGGACTTGTGATGCAATCCATGCACCATCTTTGTTGCCCTCCTCTGAACTTCTCTACCCTGTCTATGTCCTCACGTAGGTAAGGTCTCCAGAACTGCACAGTGTACCAGGTGTGGCCTCACTAGTGTCTTGTATAGTGGAATTATGACCTCCTTTCCTGCTGGTGATGCCCCTGCCTATGCATCCCAGCATCCTATTTGCTTTACCTGCTGCCTTGTCACACTGTTTCCCTGCCTTGAGGTCATCAGAGATGATAACTCCAAGATCCCTTTCCTGCTTGGTGCATGCTATATCCTCACCCCCCAACTGATATATTGTGCCAGGGTTTTTGTGCCCCATATGCATTATCTTGCACTTCCTTATACTACCCTATATACCCATGTATATACTACCATACATATTCATGCATGTACTACCATATATACCCATGTATAAACTACCATACATATCCATTCATATACTACCATATATACTCATGTATGTACTACCATACATATACTACCATATATACCCATGTATGTACTACCATACATACCCATGCATATACTACCATACATATCCATGCATGTACTACCATACATACCCATGCATATACTACCATACATACTCATGCATGTACTACCATACATATCCATATATATACTACCATACATATCCATATATGTACTACCATACATATCCATGCATATACTACCATACATACCCATGTATTTACTACCATACATACCCATGCATATACTACCATACATACCCATGCATGTACTACCATACATATCCATGCATATACTACCATACATACCCATGCATGTACTACCATACATACCTATGCATGTACTACCATACGTATCCATATATGTACTACCATACATATCCATGCATATACTACCATATATACCCATGCATGTACTACCATACATATCCATATATGTACTACCATACATATCCATGCATATACTACCATATATACACCCATGTATGTACTACCATACATATCCATGCATATACTACCATGTATACCCATGTATGTACTACCATACATATCCAAGCATATACTACCATATATACCCATGTATATGCTGCCATACACATCCGTGCATATACTACCATATATACCCATATATATATATATATACTACCATACATATACTACCATATATACCCATGTATATACTACCATACATATCCATGCATATACTACCATATATACCACTATACATATCCGTGCATATACTACCATATATACCCATGTATGTACTACCATACATACCCATGCATATACTACCATAAATACCCATGCATGTACTACCATACATACTCATGCATATACTACCATACATACCCATGCATGTACTACCATACATATCCATATATATACTACCATAATATCCATATATGTACTACCATACATATCCATGCATATACTACCATATATACCCATGTATTTACTACCATACATATCCATGCATATACTACCATGTATACCCATGCATGTACTACCATACATACCCATGCATGTACTACCATACATACCCATGCATGTACTACCATACATACCCATGCATATACTACCATACATACCCATGCATGTACTACCATACATATCCATATATATACTACCATACATACCCATATATGTACTACCATACATATCCATGCATATACTACCATATATACCCATGTATATACTACCATACATATCCATGCATATACTACCATATATACCCATGTATATACTACCATACATATCCATGTATATACTACCATATATACCCATGTATATACTACCATACATATCCATGCATATACTACCATATATACCCATGTATATACTACCAAACACATCCATATATACTACCAAACACATCCATACATATACTACCATACATATCCATGCATATACTACCATATATACCCATGTATATACTACCATACATATCCATGCATATACTACCATATATACCACCATACATATCCATGCATATACTACCATATATACCCATGTATATACTACCATACATATTCATGCATATACAAAAACAGAAAGTGTCTTTTTCTGACTTTTACTTTTCTCAGTGTGTGATGCAGTTTCTCTGGTGTGCCTCAAGAGGCTTTTGCTTTGCTACTGGTCAGTACCTGAGGACATACACCAGCTGAGTAGAAGCAAAGGAATGTTAGCTTTCAGGTTGAAGCCATCATGGCGGATCAAGGAATTGACAGAAGAGGGGGCGCACTTGACTATGATAAACAAACCTTTCCAGGGGGGTCTGAGAGCATGCTGCCCCAGGAAATATTGAAAATATAGGTGTGAAATGGTGCATTTTGGTGCATTGTAGGCCCAGTTTCAGGAGCAAAGTGTTGACTACCCCCTCAGAAAATCTCCTAGTTCCCTTCCCATCACACAGCAGCTGCCTCACATGGATATATCGATTCGGAGGGAGATGTCTGGTTGTTCTGCCAAACAACCAGGCATGTCCATCATCTTCCTTCCCATCCCTGCTGCGGCAGCTTGTCACAGGACTGTGATACTGAGGCCTGCGTAACTGAAGATCAGTGCTGATCTCTGGCACCATAGATGTAGCTATATGGAATCATTTAGTAAATATATTTATCAGACATAGAAAAAATACATAGTTTGAATTTGATGGCCAGTGACTCACAGTTCTTCAGCAAACACAGTTTGGGAGCAGTTATTGATGAGCCTGTGTACAAAGCAAGTTACAAAAAAACAGAGTTTATGCAACTCTCAAACCTGTGTTTCAACAATATATAAATAGCAGCAAAGTGCCCCTGGGGTCAGCTAAGCCCAACAGCTTTAAAAATCCATATGCTAGAAATAGTGAAAAAGAAACCAAGTAACAATAATTATTTTGGAAAAAAGTAAGATTTGTATTGGTCAGGCAGGTTGCCTCATAATTCAGCCACACAAGTGCATTCATGTGCAGGCAGTGTTTGATGCATTTTCACTTGCTATGTTTTCTTGCACCTGTGGAAGAAACATGTTGCTGTAACTTTGGAATAGAAGGTTTTGAAGGTGCGGTCCTGTTGTAATCTGTGGCGCCACTGCTTTTTGGGGCTGGGCTCCGTGGCACGAATTAGATTGCACACTGTCTATGACAGCAGTGCAAAAGTGTGTCCACCAGAGCTGTGGGAAATCCATGTTTGGGACAGAGTAAGAAAATCACAGTAATACTGTTCATGAGCAGATGTCCTAAAATGTCTATGTTGAAAATTTGGTAACGAAAGTCCATTAAATGACTGTGCTATGAGCGGGCGTTGCGCAGTGTTCATGCACCCTTGTCATTTTTCACATCCTGGCTGAAATGTGTTTTCGCACTTCTGGCACAGAATAGCGTGGTCGCTGTGTGAAATCAGTGTTTGGGACAGATTAGGAAAATCACAGCGACTCTGTTCATGAGGAGAGGTCCTAAAATGCCTATGTTGAAAATTAGGTCACAAAAGTCCATAAAATGACTGTTTTACAAGCGTGCATTGTGCAGTTTCCATGCACGCTCATAACTTTGATAATTTTTAATATTTGTACTCCAGATTTTCACCATTGCCATTTTTTCACACTTCCTTATGAACAGTACAGCTTTCATTTCCCACATCCTACCTGAACTGTGTTTTCACACATCTGGCACGCAGTGTCACAGTTGCTGTAGAAAAACAATGTTCAGAACAGAGTAAGAAAATCACAGTAACACTGTTCATGAGCAGAGGTCCCAAAATTCCTATATTGAAAATTTGGTGAGAAAATTCCATAAAATGACTATGTTACAAGCGTGCATTGTGCAGTGTCCATGCACAGTTTTACGTTCAAGAATTTGTAATATTTTCACTCCAGATTTTCAACATTGTCATTTTTGTACACCTTCTTAGGAACAGTTCAGCTGTCATTTGTCACATCCTGCTCAAAATGTAGTTTCACACATCTGGTGCACAAGCACATGGTTACTGTGGGAAATCAACCTTCAGGTAGATTAAGATAATCGTAGTGCTACTGTTCATGGGCAGAGATCCCAAAATGGCTATGTTAAAAAGCATTTGTCAATGCCGAATGTTGTCGCACTGGCATTGGCTTTGGTAGTGCAGTGCGGAAACACATTTTGGGCAGGATGTGAAAAATGACAGCTGTACTGTTCATAAGGAGGTGTAAAACAAAAGGCAGTTTTGAAAATGTGGCATGTAAATATTGCAAATTTGTGAAGTTACAAGGGTGCATGGGAAATGCGCAATGCACGATGTAACACAGTCATTTTATGGACTTCCGGCACCAGATTTTCAACATAGGCATTTTAGCACCTCTGCTCATGTACAATGTCACTGTTATTTCCTCACACTGTCCCAAAAGTGATTTCGCACAGCAACCACGTTATTCTGCGCCGGAAGTACGAAAACACATTTCAGGCAGGATATGCAAAATGACAGCTGTACTGTTCATCAAAAGGTATGGAACAATGGCAATAGTGAAAATCCAGAGTGAAAATATTACAAATGCACAATTTTACAAGCGTGCGTGCAAGCTGTACAACGCACGCTCATAACACAGTCATTTTAAGGAGTATCATCACCAAATTTTCATCATAGGCATTTTAGGACCTCTGCTCATGAGTAGTGTCACTGTCATTTTCATAATCTGCCCCAAACACTGATTTCCCATAACGACCAAGATTGTGTGCCTGAAGTGCGGAAACACATTTCGGCCAAGAAGTGAAAAATGACAGCTGAACTGTTTGCAAGAAGGTGAAGAAGAATGAAAATGTTGAGAATCTGGTGTGAAAATATTGCGAATTCGCGAAGTTACGAGCGTGTGTAGCAACTACGCAACACACGCTCGTAACACAGTCATTTTACGGAGTATCATCACCAAATTTTCAAAATAGGCATTTTAGGACTTCAGCTCATGAACAGTGTCATTGTCATTTTTGTAATCTGCCTTGAACACTGATTTCCCACAGCAACCACACTATTGTGTGCCGGAAGTGCGGAAACACATTTCGGCCAGGATGTAAAAAATGACAGCTGTACTATTCACATGGAGGTGAAGAAAAATGAGAATGCTGAGAATGTGGTGTGAAAATATTGTGAATTCGCAAGTTACAATCCTGCATAGCAACTGCACAACACATGCTCGTAAAACAGCCATTTTGAGAGCCACCTCATGAACACTGCCACTGTTCTTGCATTAATTGGTCCCGAAAGGTGATTCCACGCAATGACTGCGAAATCACCTTTTGGGATGGAATAACATCATAACAGTGACAGAATTCATGAGGAGGGGTCCCAAAACCCCCATGTTGAAAATTTGGTGCAAAAATTCCCAAAATTGCCCGAGATATGCATCAAAGTTGAAAACCCCTGTTTATTCCATTATACAGCTTACCGGCATTTCCTCAGTTCGCGGTCAGCTTTGAAGAGTGCAGACATGTTCCTGGTCCACCGAAGATCGTCACACCGAGCTCCGGAGGTATGTATGGGGTGAGGGGGGTGTGGGGAGGCAGGGTGCACAGTGGGTGGGTGTGGGTGGTGGGTAGGGAGACTATGAGGGACCGTTTTCTGTTTACAGGTGTAAAAAAAACATCGCAGACACTTTTCTTTTGTTACAGGTGTTTTTTATTGGGGGGGATACAGTAGCCAACGGGGTATTGGGCACCCCCATTGGCAAATACAGAGAGGGATGGATGCCGATAGGGATTGGGCACCCCTGTCGGCAAACAATGAAAGCAGGGGGGGCGCATGAGCCAAGGGGGATTGGGTACCCCCTTGGCAAGCAAAAAAGGAGGGGGGAACATTATGCCGACGGGGCTCCCCATCGGCACATAGATGATGGGCAGGGTAAGCCGACCGGAGGATTGGGCACCCCTGAAGCCGGCTGTCTAGTGGCCACTGTGCTGCCATGTTTGTAGCGGCGAAGCACGTAGGAAGGTCCGCTGCATGTGATGAGCTTTGCTCGCTTTGCAGCGGACCTTTCCTTAGATGTGCTCATTAACTATGCATGGTGTGGCGCCGGCATGCTGGCTGATTGGGGAATGAGGGACGCACCTACTGGTGCATGCCCTGCATTCGCCCAACAGAGACTGTGCCTCCAAATCTCCACTGCTGCAAGATGTTGGCTTCGCAAGCGCGCCTACATAAACATTTGGTGAAATAATTTCACTAAATGACTGTGTTATGAGCGTGCAATGTGCAGTTTTCACACACACTCATAACTTCAAGAATGTTTAATATTTTCACTCCAGATTTCCCACATTGCCATCTCTTCACACCTCCTTATCAATGGAGCAGCTAACATTTTCATGTGGTGCAGAATGGTGTGGTATCTGTGGGAAATCAACGTTCGAGACAGATTAACAAAATCACAGGGGCACTGTTCATGAACAGAGGTCCCAAATTCTTTCATGAGGTGGGGTCATAAAAAGGCCATGTTTTAAAATTTGAAATGCAAATACCAACACACGCCCAGGGCGTTAGGGTTTCTCACTATTACATCTCACCCTGTGCAGACTAACAGGCATCAGGGGTGTGTCTTTGGATTGTCTGCTGCACTGCTCACGCCATTGGTCCTCCACCTCCACCCTGCAGCCACTGACAGGCATCAAGGTGTGCCTTGGACTCTTCAGCCCCAATGTTCAACCCATTTTCCTATGCTGCACCCATCTCAACGTACTTCCTTATGAAATGTGGTGAGTATAAGGCCAGATGACCCCAAGGCACAACGCGACACTTGTCAGACTCTGCAGGGTAGGGTGGGTGGGTGAAATAGCATGAGCTTTATGGCTAGCAACCCAAATGCACGCCCCAATACCTGTCACTCTCTGGAGGGTGGGTTGGGGTTGATGTCAGTTGTATACTTTACTGTTACTTCTATTATGTGTCTCTCTAGCTCCTGCACTACCAATGCCAAAACCAGCAAGACAACATTCATCATTGACAAATGCTTGTTTTTAAAATCAATTAGCATATCTGCAAAAGCATAATGTCATTGAGCACATGTGACCAGACCCCCCCCAAGCTTGTTTAGTTGAAAATGTGTGTGCCAAGTGTTCTTTTTTATGGTGTTAGGAGCTTTGTATCATATATAATAAGTACACCTGTCTTATAGCAAAACAGCATGGTTATATTAAATGCACACTGAAAACAGAAAATAGAGCTAAAAATCTACATTTTGACCTTGGGTCTTCTTTAGGAAATATCTAAAAGAGAAAAAAAGTTAGTGTAGAGGGGAGGTAAAAAAAAGGGATATATATGTGGGGAAAGAAGAAAGGGGAGGCTCAGGGAGAAGGAGTGATAAATGGAGAGTGTTGAGTATGGTGAGTTATAGATAAAACAAAAGTACTCACATCTGTCTTTTACTTTTGTTTTATCTGTCGCTTCCTCTGGGCTCAACTGACAGGTAGCACCTTTAAGCTTTGGGATCTGCACCTGCTGCATAATTCATGATTGCAGTTTTAGTGTTCACCTGTTAAATGTACAGTATGGCCGGGATATTCAAAGGGGTTGCACCTGGCGCGACCGAGTGACTTCCGCAGCACAAGTCCCAATGCACTGGGGTGCATTGTTAATGTATGCAGCGCATCTGAAGGGGGTGTGGCCATGCATATGCGGCACATCCTGATATTCAGCCCGGGATGTGCGGTGCATCTGCTGGCACAACCCTCAGATATGCCACATACCAGGAGACAAAGTTGAGCAAGAAAATCCTTGCTCAAATGCTGGCCACCCGCAGGCGGACTGCTGTATTATAATGCACAACACAGCACTCACTAGCCGTGGGTGGTCGCCTCTAGCCAAGAACACCATCCTCAAGCACCTGAAGGTTCCTGGTATTCTAGTGGCACCCCCTCCATCCAGTAACCCGGTCACAGTATTATTATCCCAGAATATGCCCTGGTAGTCTAGTGGTAACCCCCCTCCCTCCAGTAACCTGACTGTGGGTATTCTCACATCAAAACATGTCCTGGTAGCCCTGTGGTCCCCCCACACCACCTGAAGCACCAATCACCAGTGCACCTTACAGGAAGAGATACCTGGTGGTCCAGTGGCACCCCCCCACCTGAACAGGACTCCTGCCCACCCATCTCCCCCATCACAGGCAGGCAACTGCTACCCGCCCACATTCCACCTGGCTGCCCGCCGAATGACAGCTTATGGTATCAGCTGTAAGCCCATTGGTCCACATTGTGGACCAATGGACTTGCAGGGCATACTGTACTACACAGTTGATATTTGTGATTGAACCTGTGTTTTAATGGCATTTCTGCCAGGTTCGGGCTCAGGGTCATGGCGGGTGCTAAGTCACGTCTGCCTCATCAGCTACAATACAAGGCTTATTTTTATTTGTAAGTGCCGTTAAACTGACAGAATGAAAGTTCATTTTGTTTGCCAGTTTCCAGTATGGTGCACTTGGGAACAACAGGAAAGGGTAGAAAGGCAAAGGGACTCATCAGGTTGGGATTTGTTAACCCTTGATATGCCACCAGCGTGTATACATATCCTAGAAACCTATGCATTCTAAATCTTCTAGCAGCTTAAGGGTTAAGAAGGCTAGGGAGCCCAGAAAAGATACCTGTTTACTACATGGGACTGTCCTTGGGTGCAGCAAGCCTGCACTGGTGCAGATGGAGCAGTGTGTTTATATGCTAACATAAAACACCTGCAGCAGTACTCATGCCCACTAAAACACCAGATGCTTTGCTCTACAACAGAGTGACCTGCAATGCTCCAGCAGCTGTTTACACTGCTGGATTTCCACTGCGGCATTTCACCTGCATATCTGGCAATTGTGCAGATTGGGTAGTGTGAACATATCTACTCTCTAAGGATGGTACAATAGGGACTCCTGGGATATTAAGGCAGATAATGTAGAGCATGCCCATAACTAGTGATTGGTATAGACTGTCTCAAATATGGAGATGCACTGAGGGTATTTGAAGAGAGTGTAACAAGGAGGGAATTAACTTATTTATTTATTTAGATTTTGGTGACCAGGTAAGCCCTCTGAGACCAGAGATCCCTTTTTCAGGGGCGACCCGGGGTTGAGTACACCAACCACTTTACATTAGGTGAGGATTCTGGTGGAATACAATAACACAGTTTCAGAGTACATTCATAGTCAGTAGAGTACATTTAGGCAAAGTTGATAGATACAGTTTCATTACAACAGGTCAACAGCATTATTGGCATTAACTTATAGGCAGTCCAAGGTGAGACTTGACATATACATATCTGAGTTCCACTGCAGAACTGTAGTAAAGCAGGTATTTATGTTGTGTATGTATGTATGTTTTTAGTTCATTAATTGGGTGGGCTCCTTGAGACTCATTAGTCCCTTTTTTTTAGGGGTGCACAGAGTTCACTATTTGGGCAAAACAAAACTTACAGAGATAATCAGGATCTAAAGAAAGTATTGCAATTACATCCAATAATACTGAGAGTCCTGGAATAACACTAATGTTAACAATAAACAATTGTATACAGAGGGATGTGCAGAATTAACAAATGGTAGGCAAATGTATTTGTAGGGCGCCCAATCCCAGAGGCTCTGGGCACCTAACAGAAATGATAACAAAACATAGTAAGAAGCAGTGTAAAACATGAAGCAATAACAATGCATAAATACTAATATAACAAATTAAAATGGAATAAAAGGAGTTCAGCCTATCACAGCAAGGGACTAGCACAGAATGGGCTCAGAAATCTGGAAAGGCCAGGATAAAATAGGGGGGCCTTCAGCCTCCGCTTGAACTCCTCAACTGAGGAGACCTCCCAGATGAAAGCTGGTAACAAATTCCACAGGGTAGGCCTATAAATGATGAATGTGCCATCTCCTGAAGTCTTGAACCCTGGGAATATCCAGGAGGCCCCTCGAAAAGGAGTGGAGGGAGCGAGCAGAGGCCACAGATGTCAGGAGCTCTGACAGGTAGCCAGGATCCAGTCCATATAAGGCCTTAAAGGTGAGGAGACCCAAATTGTAAAGGACCCTTCACCTGACCGGCAGCCAGTGCAGAGCCTGCAGGACCGAGGTCACATGACTGGACCTTGAAAGACCTGTCAGTAACCAGGCCATCGCTTTCTGCACTAGCTGAAGTCTGCAGAGGGTACCTCCCATGACCCTAAACTATAGAGAGTTGCAGTAGTCAAGCATGGAGGTTACAAAGGCATGCACTAACGTCACCAGGTCCTCAGATAGAATGAGGGGCTTAATCTAGGCAATGTTCCACAGATGGTAAAAACCACTACTGACAACAGATGACACCTGATCATTAAAAGTCAATCTGTTATCAAGGATGATGCCCAGATTTTGCATATGCAGTGCATATACAACAGAAGGACCAAACAGATGGAGTTATGACTGTCACAAACCCACTCAGCAGGTCAGGCACTCTACTCCCAAAGTGCCAACCTCCGAGCTCAGTCTTGTTAACAGTTTAACAGAACAAGGTAACCCTCTTGTCTGTTTTGTGGGTTTGGATCAACCTTTGGTCTCAAGTTCTGGAGGAATTCAAACTGTCAATCTCTTGCTAGCGTTCCCAATGCACCGTCTCAGATATTTCTGTCTTCAAGGGGCCAGATATCTTTGCCTATGGGCACCTAACCAGGTATACAGAGATGAACCCTTAATAAAGACCTCAGATTTAAAGCGCTTCTCTTTCTAGTTTGGTACCACCAATCAAGCTTATGTCTATTGTCTGCTATAACCATATATACTTTTCTTACAAATGAAAGAAATGCAAAGACAGACCAAGTATGCTCTAAAAGGAGTTTTACTACAATAGATAATAAATATGTAAAACATACAATACAGAACTATTATATCACAAGACATACAAATCTTAAAAACAAAACAGGTTTAAAAGTGCAATTCCTATCTACAGTACTTAGACTTTGTCTCTGTCTAAATACCTGCTTAAAAGTGCTCACAGATGCTTTCTTTGTCAGAGTCTAGGTAAAAGTGTCTAGGTAAAACAGAATATTCCTTACAGCAAACTGTATTTGCCAAACCCTTTTGTGTGAGGTCATCTAGCTCCTCCTCTGTCAGATTATATAATATATATATATATCTTATACAAAAAAACAGGATGTCATCCAGGTATCATATTCTGCAACTTCAGTATAATTCATGTCCTTCAAATGACACTTCTTTGATCCCATAATAAGCTTCCTCCTTCCAGGACATGAAAGCATTTTTATGATTTTCGCACTAATACATCACAACCTGCTTTTCTTCATCCAACGTCATAAAATGGATATGGTTTAGCAACTACGGCTGTAATTAACTCAGACAAACAGGAGACCCTTGATTAAGTCCTTCCATGTAACACCTAGTATCTAAAACTGTGTGGGTTATCTCACATGCTGTTTTCATCATTTTATCATGGCTTTTATCTTTCAGCTGAAACCTGGGGGGCGGGATGAGTGAGGTCATTCTGAGAGTACCAGATTTTTCAGCAGACACAACCAGTAATACATTTTTATATTTAAAACAAAAATGATACAGCACTCAGAACTGGCTGTCCTCATCACAATGACTTGTCCCAGGGTGAACAACCAAGGGCAAGCAAACAGTATACTAGTACAAGTCAAGGGCTAAGCGACATAATGGATAAGCCAAGGAAAGAAAGAGATTGTAGCAATTAGGGTCACTGACTTATAGAGAAAACTCTTTTCTTCAGCAAGAAAACTTTAAGCTTTGTTTGAAACCTCCGAGTGAGGAGCTATCCTTTAGATTGCTGGTAGGGAATTCCACAGGGATGAGGTTGAGGCAGCAAAGGATGCTTTGCCCACACTGCCCCTCAGCCGGGGTACCTCATATAGTGTGGTGTCCGAGCACCGCAGTGATCTTTTTGAGGGTTTAGTAATCAGTATATCTCAGAGGCTGGGGGGTGGTGATGCTCTTGGCTAGTTTAAAAGCCAGCCAGAGGAGAGGGCACTCTAAATGCCTCTCCAAAGAAGGCCAGTTTAGTGACTGAAAGACATCATAGTGATACTCCCTGCATGGGGCTCCAGAGGCAAAGAGACCAATTGTATTATAGAGGATTTTGAGCTTGTCAATTTCAGAATACCTCCAGGACTGGAGAATAGGAACACCGTACTGCAGGAGGGGGAACAGAGTACTATTAGCAATGACTAGCTATGAGTCCTTGGTAAATAGGAACACTGTACTGCAAGGGGGGGAGCAGAGTACTATTAGCAGTGACTAGCTATGAGTCCTTGGTGAACAGGAACACCGTACTGCAGGAGGGGGAGCAGAGTGCTATTAGCAATGACTAGCTATGAGTCCTCGGTGAATAGGAACACCGTACTGCAGGGGGGGAGCAGAGTACTATTATCAATGACTAGCTATGAGTCCTTGGTGAATAGGAACACTGTACTGCAGGAGGGGGAGCAGAGTACTACCAGTAATGACTAGCTATGAGCCCTTGGTGAACAGGAACACCCTACTGCAGGAGGGGGAGCAGAGTACTATCAGCAATGACTAGCTATGAGTCCTTGGTGAACAGGAACACCATACTGCAGGAGGGAGAGCAGAGTACTATTAGCAGTGACTAGCTATGAGTTCTTGGTGAATAGGAACACTGTACTGCAGGAGGGGGAGCAGAGTACTATTAGCAATGACTAGCTATGTGTGCTCAGTGAATAGGAACACCATACTGCAGGAGAAGGAGCAGAGTACTATTAGCAATGACTAGCTATGAGACCTCAGTGAATAGGAACACCGCACTGCAGGAGGGAGAGCAGAGTACTATTAGCAATGACTAGCTATGAGTCCTTGATGAGGTAATTATCTTGGTGGTAGAGCAACCCACTTTTTTGATGGAGGGACTTACAGATATGATCGATGTGGGTCCTGAAAGTGACTTTCATGTCCAAGTATACCCAAGGTATTTAAGAGATTCAACCACCTCAATATGGTCTCCAGAAAACATGGAGAGGGTTAACAAAGGGTTAAGAAAGCTCCACGCCAGGTCTTTAATCCTGCTTACTACAAAAAAGGACTTCAGGGATTAAGGGCAACTGTTGGCACAAAGTTACCTGCATCTTCCTGCTCCCCACCCTCCCCCCACCACTCCCACCCTTTGGTGGCCATCAATATATAGTGTTGAGTTTCTCAACGCATGCGTGGTTGTCATGAGGGAATTTTTTTCTATCTCCCCACTTCTCCATATGCAGGATAAACGTTGCTACCATTAGAGAGCTGCAATACACAGCCAAGTTTAAAATCGGATGACTGATTTGCCTACCCTCATATAGCCACTAAATTTATACAAAATATATATACAATATGTTGTTCTTCACCTTTACAAAACAATTATTCATGTGTTGTTCCCTCCTGGTCTCTCTTCTGCCTAATGTATCCTACATACATTGGGCATCTAATCTAACCGCCACCCTTGACTACTCCATGTACCAACTCCCTGTCTCAAACCCCAGCTGAATCCCTGCTTGTCCCTGATCCTGTGGCCGCTGCCCAGCATGAAAAGACTATTATGCTAAGATCACAGACCTGGAATACAAGCAAATCCCCATTCTTCCGTCCATCTTCATTCCGCTCACAGATGTGTCTACGTCTTCTATCAGGTGATATTGAACTGAACCCGGGTCCAAAGAACTCTGGTCTAAATAAGAGAACTGGGACTTACACCCTAACCTTCTGTCCAACATGGTCAGATGTAAAAGGACTTAAATAACACATATGAACATTCAAAGTATCAGGAAACAAAATGGCTGAGTTGGAACTCTGGGCAAGGCATTATAAGCCAGACATTCTTTGCATACTGGAGTTTGGCTAAAGCCCTCCATATTATCCCACAAAATTACTCTCCATGGCTTCTCTCCCTTCTGACATGACCAGCCAAACAAGAGAGGAGGAGCGGTCTTGATCTACACTAGGGGAGGGTTGGAAGCCTGTGAGCTAACAAGTGTCAGTATTGTCCCTGACATCAAACATCTATTTATCACAATTATCCTTGGCCAGGTTAAGCAATTAACCATAGACTGTGTCTACATAACCCCCAAACATGCATCCTCCATGTACACTGATATCTTCTCCAGTCTCGACTCTCTTTTTTCAAAGATACCATTCTCTGTGAAGACCTTAACTTTGATTGGTTAGGTCCCAACAGAGCAGTTTACCAAGTGGCTCTATTGCATGCTAAGCTGGAGCAATTACTCGATCAGCCCACTAGACTGAATATGAAGTCTGGTAACCACAGTCTTTTGGACTGGCTGCTTACCAATAACAAGAACTTCATCAAAGCTGCTGGAATCCACCCTGACATTCTCAGCAATCACTCTCCTACATTCTGTATCTGGAGGAATAATTCTCCCCCACCCAGGATTCACAAAGCCAGGGATCTAACCTGCTTTAATTCATTAGCTTTACAGCACAGTCTTGCTTCCGTCGACTGGACCTCCATTACTACTCTTCCTGATATAAATCAAGCCCTTGAATACCTTATTAACACATTCACCTCCATTGTGGACTTCCATGCCCCTTTCAAAGTTAGAAGAGCCAAGGGAATCCACTCCCTTTGGCTCTCACAGGAGTTAAGGCACCTAATGTGCTCCCATGTCAAAGCCTGGCTAACCTTCAAAAGATCTGGACTTCACTCAGACTGGTTATCTTATCGCCAATTGCAGAATACCTGTAGAACCAAAACCAATAAATCTAAGTGGGACTATTTTAAATCCCTGCTAGAAACACGCCTCACTAACCCCAAATGCTTTTGGTCACACTCAACGTGTTACTCAGAAGCAATGAACAGAGCACCCCTCAGAATATGATATTGAAAGGCTCTATACTAATCTCTCCCCCAGAGATAGCCACCGGTATTAACTCCTTCTTCACTAACCTTGATATATACAAGACTGGCCTACCTGCTACTATGCCTAATTCACACACAACATGTTCTAAAGCTCCACACCCCCTCTTTCATTTGAAAACCACCTCGTGGAAAGAGGTTCTCAAGTTACTAATGAGTCTCAACCCAGATAGCTCTCCAGGGTTTGACTCTTGCAGCCCAAATTCCTCAGGCCAGCAGCACCTGTACTTGCTCACCCAATAGCACTACTCATTAATCAATCCTTCCTAACTCAAACTATCCCTGACAAATGGAAAACTGTGATTGTTGTCCGGTGCACAAAGACGGCACCACTAACCTCATCGAGAACTACAGACCAATATCCATCCTATGCCCCATTGCAAAAATCAGGAAAGAATACTATATAACCAACTGTACTCCTTCATTGAACAGATTAACACTCTCACTATCCACCAACCAACATGGATTCTGGAAATCACATGGGACAGAATCTGCCCTCCTGAGGGTCATCTCCAACATCTTTCAGGCCATGGACCAGGGATGTGTGCCTGGGGCCATCTTCATGGACCTTACAAAGGCTTTCAATCTTGTAAATCATCCCCTCCTTATCACAAAACTCCAAAGTCTTAGCCTCAACTCCAGCTCTCTCTCTCTCTGGTTCACCAACTACTTATCTAACCATTTTCAGTGTGCCAAATGGGATGGATCCATAGCATCCTTATCTCCCATCACCGACAGGGACCCTCAGGGATCAATCCATGGGCATCTACTTTTCTCTTTCTTTAGTAAGAACTATTGAAGAATTGTGGGGGACATTGATTCATCTTTATGCTTGTGATGCCATACTCTACAGATCCTCCAGAGATGTCTTCTCTGTCAATTCTGACTTGGAGAATGACTTCCAGCTGCTGGAATCATGGTTTACAGTCCACCTGTTATTACTAAACACTAGCAAAACAAAATCCATGCTGTTCAGCCACATCTCTTTTGATCTGGCCTCCCAGCCAACCCTGGTAGTCAGAACCTCCTCTGGTGTGCCACTTAAAGGTGTGGGCTCTTTTAAATATCTGGGACTGACCCTCGATGAACATCTTTCCTTCTAAACACATACAGCTAATGTCATTAGGGTTTCAAACCAAAAACATGGCCTATTATATCATACTGCCCCCTACCTCACACCCAGTGCAAGGAAGACCATTGCCTATGCAACCCTTCTCCCTGGCCTTTTATATGGGGCCCCAATAATGCATTCCGCCAAGTCTCCCATTCTGGCAACATCTAAAACTGGCCTACCACAGAATTGTTCACTTCGTAGCCAAATCCCCAGCTCGGTCCCACCACTGTGATGTCCTCAGTGCCCTAGGCTGGCCATCCTTTGAGGCCAAACTGGACTTCCCAATGTTCTGCACTGTCTTTAAGCTCCTCCACCTTCCCCCTCCACCCATCCTTACTAATCTCCTCATGTTGAAATCCTTCCCCAGGACCCTTAGATCTTCATATCTCCCTATCCTGAATCTACCTAAAACACATCTAGCCATTGGCAAGTGATCCGTTGCCTCAGCAGCTCCTCATAAGTGGAACAACCTCCCACGCTCTCTGCTATCTTGCATGTCCCTACCACAATTCAGAAGACACTTCAAATAAATGTTCTTTCCTCCTCCTAGCTGTAGCTGCAAGTAACCTTCTTTTCTATGTTAAACCAGTGTCTCCTGTCCTCCCTCCCCCTCTCTCCCCCTACCTGACCTATTATCTCTTCTACCCCCTTGCCCCTGACTCTCTGTCCTGTACATATGTAATCTACAATTGGATTTCTATGTATTTATGTTTTTATTCTTGCTATTTAGTTAATTACTACAATGCAGTTCAGCCTTTACCTTTATACATTTTAGTATGCTATAGGAATGTCTGAATACTATCTGTAATTTTTGTTGTCCTTACATGATTTGATTTGATTGCTACCCTTTGTACCTGTACAGTGATACTGCCTACTGATTGTATAACTTGCTGTCACTTCTCTATTGTATTGGAATGCTCATGTTTTTCTGGTCGCCCCTGAAAAAGGGACATGTTCATCTCAGTAGGCCCACCCGGTCATCAAAATTCAAATAAATAAATAAAGAAAGTGCTGCTTTGCTAGAGCCAGGTGTCCGGGGCAAACATGACTGCTTTGGATTTCTTGGTGTTTAGAACCAATTTGTTTATCTTATTTATTTCGGTTTCAGATTACAAACTTTGATCCAAAGGGCTCTTTTTCAAAGGCTCCAAGTCAAATAGACATGACAAGATATTGAGTACAAAAGTTACATGTTGACAATGATTGTTAACACAATGACATTACACTGCAAGTTTCAGCTACAAAGTGCTAGAGGGATAATAACAATGCTACAGCAGTGCAGTACAAAGATTAGACAGATACAGATTACATCTTAAGTCCAGCAAGCTTGAGATGTTTACTAAAGTAAAGTGCAGTGGACTACATGCAGCCAGAGGAGGCCTTGTCAAGGGTAAGACAGAGGGACTCAGTTTTTTAAGAGGGGACAGTGTATAAGCAGAATTTGTTAGCAGAAAACCTCGTGAGGCCCCATATGGAGTTCTGTGCCCAGTTTTGGGCTCCTGGGGGTAAGACCGAAATAAATGCACTTGAGATGATGCAGAGAAGGGCAACAAAACTGTTTAGTAATGTCAGTGAAGTAGATTATGTGGATAGACTAACGGAGCTGGCTATGTATTCCCTGGAGTACCGTAGGCTGAGAGGGGACATGTTTTTAGTTTGTAAAGCTCTATCAGATCCCTTGCTGAGGAACCAGTTGGGCCTTGATATTAAAACCCTGAACTATACCATGAGAGGACACTATGGTACTTATAAATTACCGACAAAAGATACCGCTCTGCTAAAAGGAAACACTGGTTTTCAGTAAGGATACAGAAGGTATGGAATGACCTACCATCTAAGGTTGTGAAAAGCAGAATATGCAAGGAATTCAAACACAAATTAGATAAGTACCTGATTAGTAATAACATCTGGGATTATTATTAAAAACTCCGAGGGGTATACTAAGAGTACAGTATAATGGACTTCAGTCTTCCATACTCTGAAAACCTATGAAACCTATGAAAATAACTTTTCCAGTTCCAAGAGATCACCAGCAAGTTGTGTATTGATGAGGGTGGGACTGCTAGAGCATCTATAGGGCATAACTTCATCTGCATAAAGATGTAGATTAGCATCACCACAATTTTCAGGCATGGCATAGACAACAAGATCTAGCCAGAGTCAATATGGCTGTAGAGACCTTGCAAAGCTCTGGAGAGCTAATGCCACCAGAGTCACCGAGTGCCATCTGTAAGATGGTGGAGGCGATGCGACTGCGCATCCATGGCATTCATACATGAGTAGTTGCAGTGAATGGCACTATGCCATTCACAAGATGGCTGTGCTAACGGAACGGCGCATATGCGCCAGTCACACATGCACAGTTCTTGTCCTGGAATGCAGATGTAACAGCCAAATAGTGCAGCTGTTACTCCATAGCAGCTGATCATGGCAGCGTTACAAGCTCCGTTGTACTTTCAGAAGGATACTTCCAAAAGTCCAATGGAGGGTGCCATGATCGGCCATTTTAAGCCACACAGAGCAAAATGGCTGTATGCTCTGCCTATAGTTGTAAAAAGGGAGAACAGCATAGGGCCCAAGATGGAGCCCTGCAGGAGCTCCATCAGTGATTGATCTTTTCAAGGATTATACACCCTTCCATCTCAGTATCTTTGACCTGTTAGTCAGATAATGGTTGAATCACTGGCAGGATAGATTATCGAGGCTGAAGAGATTTAGTTTTTCTAACAGAAGACCATGGTTAACCAGACTGAAGGCTTTAGTGAGGTCAGTGAAGACTGCCCCAGTAGAAGCCCCTGTCCATGATGCCCAGTATGCTTGTGGTAAATCTAACCTGGGCAGTGTCAGTTACATGGCATTTTTGAAACCATACTGCTTGGCAGTCAGCAGGCAAAGCTGTTCAAAATAGTCTTGAAACTGGTTACAAACCAATCTTTCCTGTAATTTGGACAGGCAGCTAAGGAAGGAAATGGGGCGGTAATTTTCCACAGGTTCTTTGGGACCACCCTTGTGCACTGGTACCACAAAGGCAATTTTCCAGCTTTCAGGAATTCTCCCTTTATAGGAGATTTGTTAAGAAGCAGAGCAACAGGGGAGGCAATGACAGGGATGGCTGTATTTACTAGCTGAGGCTCAAGTTTAACAATCTCCATTGAAACTTCCACTTTTAGCTATGTTAAGAGAATCAGTGCCTCTTTCCATGTTATCCTGCGAAAGTGGAGTTTAAGGGGAAGGCTCTTTGTAACAGATACGGGAGAGGGGTCCAAAGGAAGAGGCTTTGAATCTATTAAAGTTAGTGAATAATTTGTTAAAAACATTGGCAGTCACTAGGGAATCACTAAAATTCTTACCATCAGCCACTATGTCATATTTCAAAGAGCTGGTATGGCCCTTTAAGAGAGCATTACGTTGTATCCAGAACGTCTAGGATCTGACACATTTTTATTTTGCAGGTTAGTTAACTATTTCATTTTGGCAGGTTTAAGATAATTTTTGCAGGCATTCCTGAGCTCCCAGCACTTAATTCAGTCAGACAACAGGCCAACTCCAGTTGTTTCCTAAGATCATTGTGCAACGATTTTGAGTGCTGACCTTTTACCCTGATCTGTTTAAGAGGGGCATGCATATTGGCAGCTGAAAGGAAATTATTTACAAAACAGTCAAGTAAGGAGTCAGTGTCAGGCAGAGTTCTAATAGTTGGCTAGTGTATGTCAAATAGGTTGGCCAAAAAAGGAGCCGGGATTAACTTTAGAGAAGTCACAGGCCATGAATATCCTTGGTAGAGGTTCATAATTATGGATCAGCCTTCTATCGTGGTCAGAATACAAACTCTTGTGAAGCCGCATGTATCTGTGGCAATAATGTCGAGGGAAGTGTAATCCAGTAAGGACTTCACTGTGCAATACATAAGCTGTCAAGGAGTAGGGGGTTGGAACCCAGACTCCTGGTGTAACCCCCCTACAAGGGGGGCTCCCAAAAAGTCTTCCTCGAGCTTGCCTAAATGCTCACTGCCAGGCTGGTGTTCTGCGTTTAACAGTTTAAATGTGATGCTAGAGAGTGCCTGTATAGCGTTTACATACTGCCACTTTAAGGGCTGCCTAGTTTGCAGTAATAATTAATCTGGAGGGGGACCGAGTGTTTCTATGCTCGAGTCCTGCTCGTGCGCTGGAAAATAGCTCCATTTCTGCCATCGCTAATTGTGCAGAGGAAGCTCTGTTGAAGGATGTAACTACTTGCTAAAAATAATTCAGAGTGATAATGATAATGCAGCTTGTTCTAATCAGCCTTCTTTGCAGCAAGGACTGTCCTGATTTTCTCCACCATTTTGATCCCGAACTGCCAAAATGGACCAGTCAGTACCGGGGGACTCTAAAATGGAGCCTGTCTGAAAGGACTGTGTGGGTTACAGGCTTGGGAATTGTAGTTCTAGACTGTAGGCGCCTTTTTGTAACTGAAGGGGGGAGCTCTTGCTTGACTGACAGTTGAATCAGCCAACCAAACCTTTTGGATCTGAAGGAAATCCTCAAGCTGCCTGCTGTGTAGGGCAGATCTGTGTTGGAAGCTGAGAGAGGAGCAGCTCATGATAGTCGAGCAAGCGTCTTCGTAGTTTGGAGCGCGGGAGAACTGTGGGAGGGCCTGGGTTGAGGCTTGCAAGTCTGCCCGTTGCTCTGAGAGGAGAAAGAGAATTACAGTCGGACTAAATCCGAGGTTGTGAGACAGAATTAAGCCTCTGAAGTGCATCCAGGTTCAACCTGTAAAGGACTGAAGATTTTGTTACATGCGATCGGCCTGTTAGGAACTCCAGCTACTTCTGAGCTGTCAGTCCAAGCAGAGACTGTGCGATCGTGACCGGGGAGCAACTGGTCTGGTACAGTAAGATTTCTGTGCATATAAATGTGCTGTGTACTGAGTAGGGGTCGTGATCTAGTTCACCCTTGTGTGATCTGTGTGCTGAGGGCTGGAAGCTGTATCCAGCTCGAATGGACTGCATCCCAGTTATCTCCATGTGACTGGGCCTTTCTACGAGGGCCCTGCCAGACTACCCTACTGAACAGAGAAGAACCATTGTCGAGAGACCTGCCTGGGGATCAGCCCCCTGTTCCACGCCTGAACAGGAATGACGCCTCAGCGAATCGTGTAGGCCCTGCTTCTCCTGATACTCCAGAGAATTCACTCGCTGTCTCAATTTTCGTCCATCCTATGTCCAGTCCTGGGTATCGTGAGTAACCATCAGGGTAGCTCCCTGCAACTGCAATTTAATCTAAATGTGTCATCTGATTGCTTTGTTGTTTCTTTTCTTCATGAACTGAGCCATCTGGCTCTGGATTACAAATAGTGTGTTGTGCAAGTTGCTTTTTCCACCACAAGGTCCCGACCAGCTGCAACGCCGGCCTACCCCAGGCAACGGTCCTGGCTAGCCCACCTTTCCTTCACCTGAGTACCCAGAGAGGTGACTGTGTTAAGGACTCTGACTGTATACACAGCTGTGTGATTGATAGAGCAATTAAGTTAATTAACCTGATTGACCATCTTCCTTGTTCAAACCCTCTGAATAAATCAGATCTACTTATTTTCTGCATTTCAACTAGTCTGTAGATACTGTTTGTGCTCGAAGTGTTGTACTGTTGCCATTTGTTCTGTCTAACCTTGTTTTACAGTGGGCCCCCATGGTCAAACTGGGGAAACCAGCCCTGGTGGTAAGTGCAAACTGTTTTGGTACTGGCAAAGCATATCAGGGGTATTGTGAAAGTAATTATTGGGTATTGTGTTGGCCACTAGCAGGGAAAGAGAGGGGGTTACAGTGTCCCAGAGGACTGTGCCCAGGCTAGTTTGACTACTACCATCTCTGACCTCTGGGTGGAGGCACCCGTTTCAGAACTTGGGCCCCTTAACCTGCTACAAGTCAAACAGGCAGTGGTAGTAGCCCTTGTGATAGTGCCACTTAGGGGTTACATCTTGGAGGCACTGCTGGAATTAGCGTCCTCTAGTGGCCAAGGGAGGGAATTACTCCAATATGTTCTCAGCAGGTTTCTCAGAAGGGGCCACCTGGACCTCCTAAAACAACAGCTTTGTGCCCAAACTTGGTCTCTGGAAGGTGCCCGTGGTGAGCAGGCACATGACAGCTGTCACCTTTGTCTCCACTGACAGAGCATAGTTCCGTCATGTGGGTGCCTGCATCTCATCACTGCATAGCTCACAGAGTTGCCTCAGAATCACCCGGTTCAGGTGGTACCGGCCTACAATCTCTGTGTCAGAGTAGTGTTTGAAGGTGGTGAGGGCTCGGTACCGCCTGTTGGGGGTGTAACGCCAGTGGGCCCTTCCACAGCCGCACCCCGCTGCTGCCTGCTTTCTCACACCCCTCATTACTGCCTTCATCTGAAAGGTAGCACTGGCTATGTCCCTGGCTGGTGTCCCCCCCCCGGCAGCTGTTATCCCATTCCCTCCGCTGTCCATTTGTGATGCTCCCCCTGCACTGGGTACACCTCCGGCCTTTGGCTGTCCTGCCTACTGCCACTGCCCTCAGTCCACTGTGGTACTTCCCTATCACTCCTGCACAGTGGCACAGGCACCCCACTCCTTTCCCGTTCCTAGTTGTTTCCAGTTGAGCTCTGTCCTGCTCCTGCCCAGTCCTGCTCACTGCTACCCTCTGCCTTGTTCCTGTCACCTCGCTCCCACCTCTGGCTTCCCTATAACATTCTTGCACCTCTCTTTCTTTGATCCTTTTTATTTTGGATCATTGCCGCTATCGTGCAACTTCCACTAGCTCCGCTATTGCGTATGGCGCATGCTGTTGAATATCATACTGCATTATTTATTCATGGCTCCTCCCCCTACGGTTGCGCATGCATTCATTTCTGTTGCGCTCTTGCGCATTGCAACTTACATTGGTGCAGCTGCCTCCTGCTGAATATCACACAATGGCGCATTTTCGTACTTGCGCTGGTGCATCTCTGCTGCGCATGGCGCATCCCTTTTGAATATCTGGGCCATAGTGTAGTAGTTAAACAAAATGTCTTTCTTGGTACCTATTGCTTGAAAGGGCAACTAGAACCAAAAATATGAGATATGAAAATGTTACAAAGAAGTTTTAAGAAATAATCGTTTGTAATTTGTCATTTAGGAAGTATATCTCTTTTTTCTTTTTGCTCATTAGAATGTTTTCCATGTGATTGTATTATGCTGAATGTGTGGAATAGCACTCTGCCTGGCAACTGACATATCTAGTTCTATTCCTTCCATAACACATCATAAGCACTGTGACCTCACTGACGGTGACATCACATGTGACTGACCAAGCAGCTGAATGGCTCTTCCTGAGCAGCTGTGATGTCACAGTCAGCGAGGTCACAATGCTGGTGATGTAATGGGGGGAACAGAGCTAGATATGTCAGCTGCCAGGCAGAGTGCTGTTTCACACTTTATACCTACTAGCAACAGGTAAAACATCTTCTAATTACCAAAAGTAATAGAAAAAGTATCTTAGATATAAAAGGTAATAGCTGACAGCTTTTAAAAACTATTAGTTTTATGCAGTACACTAGTTCTTTAATACTGTTTGTATAACTCCAGGACAAGCTGAAAACAGCCTCATCTCCTCTAGAATCAAAACTGAAAGACCTTACAGAACTCCGGAATAAGCAGGAGCAAAAGATCTCAGACATCCAAGTGAGTGAATCTGCTTTTGTTTCTTCTAAGCAATAGTCAGTCCTGTAGTTTCAAACTATAATTATTGCTTTTCAGGACAAAGCTCAGAGTTTGGAGCAGCACATTATGTCACAGTTTGCCACACTGCACCTGTTTCTCCAGGACAAGGAACGGCAGCTGATCCAACAGCTCAAGAAGGAAGCAGCAGGAATTCTGAGAAAGTTGGAGGACAATCTGCAGGAAATTAAAGAGAAGAGCAACACCATTGAGGGGCAAATATCTGATATTCAGTCAAAGATGGAGCAGGAGGACTCTCTGCTTTTTCTAAAAGTAAGAGATATTTGTAACCATTTTCTGTTGTGCATCCGATTGTTAAAGGAGAACTGCGCTTAACCTGAAAGTTATTTTCCTCAGTAGAAGCTGTTTTTACGTTCGCTTGCACGCATGCTCAAGGAACGTCTTGGGAAAGTAGCACACTTTGGAGGTGTGCCTCTCCCAACCAATGCACTGCTCCCTTGAGCAGGTGTGGCAGTCCTGCACCAATGGGTGCAAGAGCTCTGTATGACAGCATGGTTCCTCTGCTGCTTCAAAGGAAAGTACCGCTGCCATACAGGCGCCCAATCCGTGCTCCCCCCGCCATCGCCCCCCAAAGCTTAAATATTGTTTACCGATGGGGTGCCCAATCCCCGTCGGCTCCACGGCCCCCCAAAGCCATCCTGTCCACACTGGAGCCCACCCCAAGCGTGGCAAACCTCCACTGTGTTTTACCTACGGGGGTGCCCAATCCCTGTCGGCTCCTCGGCCCCCGCGCTAATTTCGCCTAGAGGTGCCCAATCCCGTTGGCTCCTCGGCCCCCACATTTCTGCCATGCTGGGAGCCCACCCCAGCATGGCAAGCGCTCCACGTTGTTTTTTTCCCTGTAAAGAAAAATGGTCCCACGGTTACGTCTCCCAGTCCCCTCCCACAACCTGCACCCACCCACCCACTGAGCACTCCAGCCTCCCACACCCCCCACCCCATACTTACCTCTGGACTCCAGCGTGATGATCTTCGGTGGACCGGGAACACGTCTGCACTCTTCAAAGCCGACCGCGAACTGAGGAAATGCCGGTAAGCTGTATAATGGGCTGGATAGGGGGGTTTCAACTTTATTGCATATCTCAGTCATTTTTTGGAATTTTTGCACCAAATTTTCAACATGGGGTTTTTGGGATCCCTTCTCATGAATGATGTCACTGTCATGGCATTATGCGGGCCCGAAGGGTGATTTCACAGGCACTGCGCAGTCACTGCGTGAAATCACCCTTCAGGCTCGAATGACGCCATGACAGTAACATCATTCATGAGAAGGGGTCCCAAAAATCCCATGTTGAAAGTTTGGTGCAAAAATTCCAAAAAATGACTGTTTTACGAGCGTGCGTTGCGCAGTTCCTATGCAGGCTCGTAAGTTCACGAATTTTCAATATTTTCACTCCATATTTTCAACATTGCCATTTTATCACACCTGCTTATGAGTTGTACAGCTGTCATTTTTCACATCTCACCCAAAATGTGTTTCCACCCATGTAGCGCACAATGGCGCAGTCAGTGTGTGAAATCAATGTATGGAACACATTAAGAAAATCACAGTGACACTGTTCATGAGCAGAGGTCTTAAAATGGCTATGTTGAAAATTTGGTGAAAAAATTCCTAAAAATGCCTTTTACGAGCGTGCATTGCACAGTTCCTACACACGCTCAAATACGTTGCGACTTTTCAATATTTGCACTCCAGATTTTCAACATTGCCATTTTACCACACCTCCTCATGAGCAGTACAGCTGTCATTTTTCACATCCTGCCCAAAACGTGTTTCCGCCCATGTAGCACACAATGGCGCAGTCAGTGTGTGAACTCAATGTATGGGAAACATTAAGAAAATCACAGTGACACTGTTCATGAGCAGAGGTCTTAAAATGGCTGTGTTGAAAATTTGGTGAAAAAATTCTAAAATGACTGTTTTACGAGCGTGATTGCACAGTTCCTCACATGCGCTTGTAGGTTTGAAATTTTCAATATTTCACTCCAGATTTTCAACATTTGGCATTTTACCACACCTCCTCATGAGCAGTACAGCTGTCATTTTTCACATCCTGCCCAAAACATGTTTCCGCCCATGTAGCGCACAATGGCGCAGTCGGTGTGTGAAATCAATGTATGGGACACATTAAGAAAATCACAGTGACACTGTTCATGAGCAGAGGTCTTAAAATGGCTGTGTTGAAAATTTGGTGACAAAATTCCTAAAAATGACTGTTTTATGAGTGTTCATTGTGCAGTTCCTATGCACGCTCGTAAGTTTGCAAATTTCAATATTTTCACTCCAGATTTTCAACATTGCTATTTTACCACACCTCCTTCATGAGCACTACGCTGTCACTTTTCACATCCTGCCCAAAATGTGTTTCCGCATGTAGTCGAACAATGGCACAGTCGCTGTGTGAACTCAGTGTATGGGACACATTAAGAAAATCACAGTGACACTGTTCATGAGCAGAGGTCTTAAAATGGCTGTGTTGAAAATTTGGTGACAAATGCCTAAAAATGACTGTTTTACGAGTGTTCATTGCAGTTCCTACGCATGCTCGTAAGTTTGCGAATTTTCAATATTTTAACCCCAGATTTTCAACATTGCCATTTTACCACACTTCCTTATGAGCAGTACAGCTGTCATTTTTCACATCATGCCCAAAACGTGTTTCCGCCCATGTAGTGCACAATGGCGCAGTTGGTGTGCAAAATCAATGTATGGCACACAGTAAGACAATCACAGTGACACTGTTCATTAGCAGAGGTTTTAAAATGCCAATGTTGACAATTTGGTGAAAAAATTCCTTACAATGACTGTTTTACCAGCGTGCATTGCTCAGTTCCCACGCACACTCGTAGGTTTGTGAATTGTCAATATTTCCACTCCAGATTTTCAACATTGCCATTTTACCACACTTCTTTATGAGCAGTACAGCTGTCATTTTTCACATCCTGCCCAAAATGTGTTTCCGCCTATGTAGCGCACAATGGGGGTAACAAAAAGGCCATGCTGACAATTTATTGTGCAAATACCAGCAATCGCACAGGGCATTAGGGTAAAGCACCATACATGCCAAACACCAACTCAAATACCTGCAAGCGAACGTTCGGCATTGACAAATGCTTGTTTAAATGCTGGTTCTAGTTATATTATTGTGCCACCTATACAGGCCTATTAGTAACCTTAGTGAGTGTTTTGAGTTACACTCTGTTTTCAGTACCATTTTAGAACTGTATGATGTAGTTTATGTCCCTTGCTACCGCAGCACTCTGTACTTGAACATGGATGCATTGTGCCAACAATGGAAGAGCTGAACAAGGGATATTAACTGCATCATACAGTTCTAAATGGTGCTTACCACCTGTGTGTAAATCAGAAACTCTAGCAGTTCTGGAACAGTAACAGAACTGGAACCAATATTTAACAAGCATTTGTCAATGCCGAATGTTGTCTCACTGGCATTGGAATTGGTAGTGCCGGAGTTAGAGACGCATAATAGGAATGGTAGTGAAGTATTGAAGTGACACCAACCCTTCCCCCACCCTGTAGAGCCCAACAGGCATTGAGGTGTGCCTTTGGGTCGTCAGCTGTAATGCTCATGCCATTGTACCTCACCCTACCCTGTACACACTGACAAGTGTCGTGGTGTGCTTTGTGGTCTTTGGGCGTTATATTTACACCCATTCCATAAGGAAATACACTGAGCTGGATGCAGTATAGGAGAATGGGGTGAACTTTGTGGCCAAACAGTGCAAGGCACACCACAATGCCTATCACTGGCTCGGGGGGTGGGATGAAATGGTGTGAGCATTACAGCTGATGATCCCAAGTCACACCCCTGATGCCTGTCAGTCTCTACAGGGTGGGGTGCTACAATTGGGAACCCTAACACCATAGTTGGTATTTCTCTCCCAAATTTTTCAAAATGGACTTTTTAGTGAGCTCACCTCATGAAAAGCAGCACAATCAGTTTGTTAGCTGAAAGGTGATTTTGCACGTGGCTATGCCATTTGGTGACACAGCGACGAAAACACATTTTGGGCAGGATGTGGAAAATGATAACTGTATTGTTCATGAGGAGGCGTAAAAAAATGGCAACGTTGAAAATCTGGAATGAAAATATAAAAAACTGGTGAAGTCACGAGCATGCATAGAAACTGTGCAACACACGTCCATAACCCAATTATTTTTGGGAGTTTGTTAGCCAGATTTTTAACATAGGCATTTGGGGACCACCTCTCATGAACAGTGGCTCTGTGATTTTGCTAATCTGTCCCAAAAGTTGATTTCCCACAGCGACCACGCCATTGTGTGCCACAGGTGTGGAAACACATTTTGGGCAGGATGTGAAAAATGACAGCTGCACTGTTCATAAGGAGGTGTCAAAAAATGCCAGTGCTGAAAATCTGGCATGGAAATATTGCAAATTTGCGAAGTTACAAGGGTGCGTGGAAACTGCGCAACACACACTTGCAACACAGTCATTTTATGGTCGTTCAGCACCAAATTTTCAACATAGGCATCTTAGGACCTCTAGTCTTGAACAGAGTCTCTATCATTTCCTCAAACTGTCCCAAAAACTGATTTTGCACAGCAACTGCGCTATTCTGCGCCTGACGTGTGAAACACATTTTGGCCAGGTTATGTAAAATGGCAGCTATACTGTTCATCAGGAGGTGTGGAAAAATGCCAATTTTGAAAATCTGGCGTGAAGATATTACAAATTCACGAAGTTACGGGCATGCGTGGAAGCGGTGCAATGCACATTCATAAACAGCCACTTTGGGGATTTTTTTCACCAAATTTGCAAAATAGGCTTTTTGAGAGTCCTCCTCATGAACAGTGGCACTGTCATTTGTCACTCAGTCCCAAAAGATGATTCCATGCAGTGACCTCAAAATCACCTTCCGGGACTGAATAACACCATGACAGTGACTGAATTCATGAGGAGGGGTCCCAATAACCCCATGTTGAAAATTTGGTGCAAAAATTCCAAACAATGCCCGAGATAAGCACCAAAGTTGAAAAAAAACCTATTTATGCCGTTATACAGCTTACTGGCATTTCCTCGATTACAGCGGTCAGCTGTGAAGAGCAGATGTGTTCACCGGTCACCAAAGATCATCGCGCCCGGACTGCGGAAGTAAATATAGGGTGACAGGGGTGTAGGGGAGGCAGAGTGCGCGAGATTGGTCATGGGCTGCGGGAGGGAGCAAGGGAGATGGCAAGGACCATTTTCTTTTCAGCGGTTTAAAAACAAAACATTGTGGAGACAGTTTTTTATTTCTCTGGGGCTTTGGCGCTGGAGTGGTCTCCCAGCATGCCACCTAAGCAGTATTTTGGGAGGGATGTTGCTGTGAAGTTAGGCACCCGTTGGCCACTGCCTAAAAGTGGGGAGCAAGAGCTGAGGATTGGGCACCCCCTAACATATAACAAATGGGGGTGCATTATACTAATGGGGAGAGAGGCTTCCCATCGGCACATACATTCGCCAGGGCATGCCGACAGGGGATTAGGCACCCTGAAGTCGGCTTCAGTATGTGCAGGCAGTGTGCCACCATGTTAAGTTACATGTTCACTACCAGGAAAAGCACGGAGGTCCGGCTAAATACGATGACTTTGCTACGCATTGCAACAGACCTTTCATTAGATGTGCTCACCCACATGTATGCATGGTGGTGGCATACGCATGCAGCTTATTGAGGAATGAGGGCAGCACCTACTGATGTGTGCCCCATTCACCAACAGTGACCGCGCCTCCAAATCTGCAACTACCTCAATATTTTGGATGCACATGCACGAGCCAACATAAAAATAAGCTTCAGCAAGGCAAGAAGACTTACATGTTCAGTGCAGTTCTCCTTTTATAAAATTACATTAAAGGGGTGCTACAGTGATAATTTGCAAAAACACATGTTGTGCAGAGTGTTTTGATTTGTGTGTCTAGTGTGTGTCATCCTGGCGTGTCCTTCCCTTTGCTTGTTATTAGGTGTTTTTTTCTAAATTTACCTACCAGTTTTATGGCATCTGGAGACCTCCATGTTAGCATGGTTTGTTGCTCTTCTTTTTCTACAATGCATTTTGTCATGCAACAGTGATGTCCTGGTTTCTACAAATTCAGCAAGTACTGGTTTAGAGTCACTTTTGCAGCAGCACAGCTGTGATTTTAAGCCACTTTCCTTAGCTTTTGGTAACTGAAGGCTACATTTACAGCTTAGCAAACACTGGATGTCTAATTGAGTGGGCACTCCATAAGAAACATAGAAACATAGAAATTGATGGTAGATAAGGACCTCTAGGCCCATCTAGACTGCCTGTGTTCCCTACCTTTTTTAACAGTCACTGACCCTACTTGGTAATTGGCTTTAGCCTCTCCTACCCACCTGTAGGATTTCCTTATGCCTATCCCATGCATCTTTAAATCCTGCCACTGTACTTGCTCCCACCACCTCCTGGGGCAGGCCATTCCATGCACCCACCACTCTTTCTGTGAAATAACACCTCTTCACATTACCCATTATCCTGCCCCCTTCCAATCTGATATAATGCCCCCTCATTCTAATACTTCTGTACTGGAAGATGTCCCCTACGTGCACCTTTTTTACGACTTTAAGATACTTGAAGGTTTCTATCATGTCTCCCCATTCCCTCCTCTCTTCTAGTGTACACATATTGAGGTATTTTAATGTCTCCCCCAAGTCTTGTGGTTCAAGCCCTGTATCCTCTTAGTCACCCTTCACTGAACTGCCTCTGTGCTGTCCATGTCTTTACAAAGGTGCAGCCTCCAGAACTGTACACAGTATTCCAGATGAGGCCTCACCAGTGTTTCGTATAGTGGTAACACAACCTCCCTTCTTCTGCTTGTGATACCCTTCTGCTGCACCTCAATATGTCCTTACCCTCTCATCTGCTGTGTACTCTGACTTACGTCACCCAAGATGATAGCCCCAGATCCCCTTCTTCCTGGTGACCAGTAGCAACTCCCCCCATCCTGTAGCTCTCTCCAGGATTTTGGTGTCCCAAGTGCATGATTTTGCACTTATTCACATTGAACCTCATTAACACACCTCGGGCCATTTGCCAGGTTTTTTAGGTCCCTCCTCATTTTCTCCACCCCATCTGGAGTGTCCAGCCTGTTGCAGATCTTTGTGTCATCTACAAACAGGCACACATTCCCCTCCAACCCTTCCACTATGTCACTAATAAAGACATTAAAAAGGACTGTCCCCAGGACTGATCCTTGAGGTTCCCCACTGATCACCCCCTTTTCTTGGATTGGATCCAATTTACCACCACCCTCTGCTTCCTGACCCCTAGCCAGTTTCTATCCCAGTTTACCACCTTGTGACCCATGCTACCAAATTGTTAACCAGTCTTTTATGTGGAACAGTGTCAAAGTCCTCACTGAAATCTAGGTAGGTGACATCTACAGCTTCTCCTTGATCCACCTCCTTCATCACCCAGTCAAAAAAATCGATCAGATTCATTTGACATGACCTTCCTACTGTGAATTCATGCTGCCTCGGATCCTGTAAGCCACTGGATTCCAAGTGTTCCACAATCCTTTCCTTCAGTAGTGCCTCCATGATCTCACACACACTACGAGATGAGGCCTGACAGCCTATAGTTTCCTGCCTCCCCCCTGCTACCATTTTTGTGAAGAGGGGCCACATCTGCCCTCCTCCAGTCCTCTGGAACCACTCCTTTGTTGAGCAGCTCACTGAACATGACTGCCGGTGGTGCAGCTAGCTCCCTCCATAGTTCTTTTAAAATCCTGGGATGTATGCCATCTAGTTCCATTGCTTTGGCTACCTTCAGTTTTGAGAGCTCCTTCAGGACTCCCTCTTCTGTAAGTGGACTGGTGTTCAACTCCTTCCCCTCACTGTATCTGATGCCCAGCTGTGGTCCCTGACCTTCCCCTTCTTCAATAAATACTGAACAGAAGTCTTTGTTCAGCATTTCTGCTTTTTCAGGTCATCTCCACCCTCCCTTCATCCCCCAAGTCTCATAATTCCACCCCGGTTCTTCTTTCGCTGAGAATGTCTTGTCCCTTTCTTCACCATTTGAACTAATCTTCCACTGTTTGGATGGAAAAGAAAGGCAGGAAGAGAAAAGAGAGAGAGAAGGGACAGAAAGAGAGGGAGGAGGGGAGAGGAAGGGAAAGAGAGAGAGAGTGAGAGAGAGAGAAATGGGGAATAGAGACTCTCTGAGCCTTGGTTTCCTAATTATACCTCTCAGTATGCCCCCCCCTATGGAAGACCCCCAAATACAGCGAAATCACATTCCTGTTGGAAAATCGACACTTTGCCGACAGGTCATTTTGTTTGTGTGCCCAAGACAGAGGCATGCTCCAGTCCTGTATCTCACCCGACTTAACTCACGATGGGTTGAGAATCAGCTAGTCAGTCGGGGTGTGGGGGCTGGCCCCGAGGAAAAATAGGACCAGGAGTTTGTCAAGGAATCATGCCAACCGCAATTTGTAGTCAACATGATGCCTGTAGCTGTTATGCGGTCAACATCAGATATGTCGAACCAGCATGGTAGAGCCATACCTCTCAACCTTCTGCATTGCAGTCCAGGGACAAGGTTTAAATATCAGGAACAGATTAGCAAAATCAGGAACAAATCTTTAAAAATGGTTCTCGCTACTCAGAAGCCACCAACAATGTTTGGGTTTAAATGCAATTATAAACAATAATGGAACCTGTAACCCTTATTATCAAAACATGTCATATGATGACATGAATAAATGCTGTAACAGACAAATGGTAAAGATCCTGCTGATTAAATGTTTTCTTTCTTTTCTTGAACCTAGATGCCTTTTTACCATTTTAATACAGATTCATTTAATTTTCACAATAATAATCTTCAGAAAGTAATAAAGTAGTGGGATTTACTCACTTCTCAAGTGATCACAGTCCTGTATCTGCACCTCATGACACACCCTTGGACAAGGCTAAATCCCACAGCAAGCAAGCATGGAAAAAAAGAGGAAAGTGAGGAAGTGCAGGGAGAAGGTCTGGGTGCTGGTGGGCAGGGAAGGGTGAGCGCAAAGAGGGACAGGGTTTGCAGGCAGTTAAAGGCAAGAGGTGGAAAGAGTGGGAGAAATGAGTGATGGGGACTGTACTAAAAGGGATCAGGTGAGGAAGGAGGAGGGTGAACAGCACAGTCAGTTATACTAACATACTAATATACTAGTGGCAGAAAAATTAGGCCTTCTGATTATTGAGTCTGCTTGTGCCTCAGTACCCTGGGTGGGTACCGAGGCCATCCCCTCAACTCATTTCTGTTAATGATGACCTCCTCCAGCACCCCTGGGGCAGGCCAACCTCGCTTCATCCCTTTCTGTACCCTGTCACCCCTTTCTTAACCCCTCCACTGTGGAAGCCAGAACCAGCTCACCAGGTAGTGCTTTCATGGTTCCACCACCCTCTCTGTGAAATATCTCCTCCTCCTTTACCCCCTCAGCCTTCCTCATACCTTCAAACTATGCCCTCTGGTGACAGCACTCTCCTTTATCCTAAGGATCCCCTCCTGATTTACCCTATTGATTTCCTTGAGATACTTGAAGACATCAATCATGTCCCCCTGGTCCCTCCTCTCCTCTAGCAAGAACAGGCTGAGCTCCTCTAGTCTCTCCTCATACATCAACTCCCCTAGACCACCGGATCATTTTGGTCACTTTCCTCTGAACCCTTTCCAGGAGCTGAATGTCCCACCTCAAGTGCAGTCTCCTGTACTGCACACAGCACTCTAACCAGTAGGGTTGTCAGAACCCTCTGAAGTTCTGGATTCTAGTTCTAGTCTAGAACTTTGGAAAAAGTTCTAGGGTTCTAATCTTTTTTAGAACTTTTTAGAACTCGAACCCTATTTTTTTATTGTGCTGCCAGTAACGAAGATAGTAATAAAATACATGTAAAGGAAAAACTGTTCAGTATAAGGGGGAGAGAAATTATCATGTGTGACATTGACAGGAATACAACTAGGTTTATCTATGGTTTCTTCTGTTTGCTAAAGCCAGCAACTTAATACGTAACAGGCCCACCCAACCACCCATATGTTTATAGTTTTCCTGCTGCAGCTGCATCATAGTTCCTTAGTGAAAGAAAGAGGCACATTAGCCATTTATGTACTCAATTATATATACTCATCGTCATGAATTATGAGAAAAAATAACTGATATTACCTAATTTCAGCTATTTGCTGCTTTCTGTTTTAAATGAGTAAATCAAAAGTTGCTATGTTTAAAAGAAATCTTTTATAACAAAGTCAAGCCAAGTACTACAGCAGCAGCATGTTGAACTGTTGCAAAACATATAGGGCCAGATATTCAAAACTTTGCCCCGGGGCTAAATTAGCACTGCCCGGCAGGCAAACTTAGCCCGGAGCACAAAACTAGCCATATTCAAAAGGAATAGCCGGGCAAACAGCTTCTGATATAGCTCTGGGAATGAGGCCGGCAACTGGCTGGGATTATGGGGCAACTTAGCCCTGGAATAAGGCAGCTCTGAATATGGCAACCAGGAAGTGCAAACCACAACAACAGCACAGTGCACAGCGACGAAGGTAGGTAGAGATGAACTATGTGGCCAATGTTTGTGCCAACAAATGCGTGGACACAGTACAGCCTACGAGCAACAGCGTATGTGAAAATACAGTGTGCAAAACTGTAAAATATTCCCCAACTGTTACACAGAGCTAACACATTTGCATGGTTAGCACAGCATAGGGCCAACCTGCTAACCAGTGCAAACACATTAGCCCGGGCGCTAAACTTTGCCATATTCAAAAGTGCCATGCAAATGAGCCTACTTAGGTAGTCTGTGGGCAAACATCCAGATTAGCATCTCATTATGCCCTGATTTGCATGCAGTTTGCACGGGATAACTGTTTAGCCCTGTGTAAACCCGTGCAAATGTGTTGAAGCTGCGCAAACAGCTTGGGGATATTATACAGTTCTGAACACTACTTCCACCGCATGCTGCTGCCAGCAGCCATACCCTGCGGACAACACAGGCATAGGCACAGATGGTGGTGGTGCTGCATGCAACCGCCACACTGTGAGGTCATGCTACAGTGCACAGCAGACACTACAGTAGCAAGGGGGCAGTAAGTATGTACAGACACAGCAATGCCTACGGTGTTGTAGGACAGTGATGATGACTGCATATACTCAGTGAGAGGCCCAACCTGCAGGTGTTTACTGACAGTGGACATTACTGTTACGCTGTTGTGTGACCCACAGATGCTGCACCTGTGGCATGGGATGCTCACAGTGACATGTACATTTCTGGCTTTATGTGCTGTGGCAGTTGTACAACTGTGCGGTCTGTGGCTGGGGGGGCATATATTATCCGAAAGACACACTGGTGTTGTGGTATTCCCAATACTGGCCCATGTGCACTGCATGATGTGTCCCAGCCTTGTGGCCACACCTGGGTCTGTAGCACAGCCTCGCCATCCATACACGTGCCCCTCTACATCCTCCATGCCCACTGTTGGTGTCCACAGAAGTGCGGTCCACAGGTGTGTGCTGTATGGCCACACTGCCATGCTGTCCACTGGTGGCAGGGTCACCACTTACTGCCTGGCATGGCTGGGACTGGTGGCAGATGATGGCATCATTGTGATGCCATCAGTTAGCAGTATGCTTCCTCTATGTTTGGCTTTATCTATGTGTCATATTTATTTGTTAGGGTCGTGCACAACCCGTGCAAACACCGCACAAAGCCATAGTGTCGCGCAAAGCTGATTGCCCAGGGTTAAGACAAGCTTTTCCTGGGCGGTAATGTGCACCATGCTAAGTGTCACACTAAGTCGCTCAAAACCACTTAGCGCAGCGCTAGTCGCTGAATATAGCAATGCGCCTGTATTCATGTCAGTTTGCCCCTTGCATACATTATAATTTTGCCCAGCGCTAATGCAGTTTGCCCGCGCTATTTGGCCTTTTGAATATAGCAGACCCACGCTAATCCCGCGCTAATCCTGCATAGCGGTTTTGCCTGGCACCAAGTTTTTGAATATCTGGCCCGTTATGTCCATAACATTGTCAGTCAAAGACATTTGAATAAAAAAATGTGCCAGTCATTGTTGCTGGCAAAAATGCATACAATTTTCTAAGATAATGCATACATATACCAACATTTTGTTGGCAAATTGAAATAATACATACAACTTTCTAAGATGATGCATTTTTGCAGCTGATACTTCAATAAAATCTGTATTTCAGTCACATAAATAAAAAAAGGAGTCTCTCACCACATACTAACTCAAGGAACATTTAATAGTAGCTGCAGCAGTTGGCATGTGATGTTTAAGGGACAGCGTCTGTCAACCCTATTATGTATCAAATTATCACTACTTGTAAAGCAAAAACACTTATGATAGGTCACATTCTGTGAAACTACTGATGCAGATTTTCTTTTATTTCTGATTCCTTTATTCTTTTTTTAAAGGGACAGGACAATTGTACTAGGTGGCAGCAGTTTGCAATGTATTTAATAAGAATATATATTATGTGTACAGTAGATTCGGTCTGTCATAATTTTTCCTCTCCACCATCCCCAATCCGATCCTGAATCTGTAAATGAAAGGACTAAAACAACACCCACCTTTCATCCCATCACCCGATCCACTTTTCTTCCACCACCCTCATCTGTGCAGGCACTTTACACCCATGTTAAAACCAACCCACAACCCTCACCCATGTACTAGTGATCCATTTTTGGTTTATGGCTAACATTTCTGTAATTGAAAAATAATAAACAGCTACCAATTAGAACTCATTGTTTTGTCCTCTTTAAAATTGAAAAATAGACCGTCCCCGGTCCCAACCCATACTGATGCACCACAAAGTCGGAAGGTAAATCCAAAAATATATGTTGCACTTTAACTATAAATAATATGATACGGAAAGGATTGACGTGACAGTGTCCCTTTATGCCAAATTTGGACCTGTTCCACTGATCATTAAAATTACCTATATATAAAACTTGTTGACTTTAGTTTAGACCCTAGCCAAAGCAGTTTGCCATAAAATGGTGAAAGTTTTGAAAGTATATAGTCCAAGGTAGTAGATCGAGAAAGGAGAGAGACAACCAAAGTCATCACAGTCTGTAAAGTTTCCTTTTTGGTGCAGAGACTCTGTCCACACAATATTTACCAGCCACCACCATCTGAGTTGTCATCACCATCAACATCCACAACATCAATCACTTCAGGATCAGTTTGTATACTCTTGTAGGGATACGAAAATCTTGACTTATTAACTTTAATAAAAGTTAACGTGTGTACATTTTCTGGCAGCAGCCTATTTCTGTTGTCTGTCACTATATTGTCAGCTGCACTAAACATGCATTCTGAAGAGACACCTGTTGCAGGACAACCAAGATATTTACAGGCTTCATCATACAGCTCTGTCCAAATTGACTTTTTTGATCTCCAGTACTCAAAAGGGCATGCATCAATAGGAATAGGCAGTTCTTGCAGGTAACTCTCTACCATGATGGACAGAGACCGCTCAGAAGAGGAATCAGCAGAAGCTGGTATGGCAGCAATTTGGGAAAGATTTTGCCACAGATTTAGCTTGCTACTAAAGGGTTGAAGAAGTGGCAGTTAGTGGAACAACTACTGTGAATGTTGGTGACTTTTCCAGTTCTGTATCCCTTTGTGAAGATGAACCTGCATGTTGTGGTGATGACAACCTGAGAGTAGCTGTACGTCTCTGTGTTTGACTCTGTGAGTGCTGCAGCTCATCTAGCAACATACATTTGTACTGCTCTATATATCATCTGTTTTGGAAGATGTATAGCCTTGAACCTGGGATCTAAGAGAGGTTGCAAGGATGTAGTGTTTTTGATTTCATCATTGCAACTAATTTGTCATTGGTTTTGAAGCACTCGCTTATTCTCTTTATGAGATTCCCATGATACAGGCGACATGTTGTCTGCGCTTCAGATCTGTCTTTTTCTATTTGTAGATTTAGAACACTAAGATGATGTGAAATGAGCATTATGAGTGGGATAATCTGACTCACAGATGCATCTTCAGAAGACATGTCCCTTGTAGCTGTCTCAAAAGGAGCTAGGATGCAGCACACTGTCTCCATTAATTTCCACTGCAGCACAGACAGCATAATACCATCTCCAATAATGTAACTGGAGCAATACTCATGTACAGCTTGTTTTGCTCCAAGAGGTGCTGCAACATATAAAGCATTGAGTTCCAATGAGTGGAAACATTTTGAATCAGCTTTTGCTGGGGCAGCTTGTGTTTTTTGCAGTTCGGACAATATCCATATAGCCTTGGTTGAATGTGAAGAGTAGTCACAGTTTTTTTGCAAACAGCAATCATACCATCCACTTGTGTTTCATTGCTGAAATCCGTGACAATTAAATATGTAAGCAATGTGCAAAAGCAAGAAGCATGCAGAAATCCTCCATCCTGTACTGCTTTCAAGATGTTGGCTCCATTGTCACTACTATGAAGCCACATTTTAGACCATGAGAATAAACCCATTCGTCAAGGAGGTCATTTAGTTCCTGCAAGATGTTTGCAGCAGTATGACTTTGCCCAAACTTCTTTATATGCAGCAGCGCCATCTTTTAGAGGTGTCTTTGTTTTGAAAAAGCACAAGAAACGTGACCTAATAGTGATGAGGACATGTAATCTATGTTTTGAGTGCTGGTCCACATATCTGTTGTGACATGAATAACCCAACCCTCCACAGTTTTAAGTGCAAGCATCACTGTTGCTTTTAAAGCCTGATAAATATTTGGTATTTCAACATAGGAAAAAGTACATCCGATGAGGAACATTATGTGAGGCTCTGCTAATGTCATGAGCGCCCTAAAATCCTCATGATCTACCAAGAGTATGGGAGAAGGGCTCCAGCTAACAATTCACCAATTCTGTGATTAAGATGAAGAGGTCTTTGGATGATTTCTAGTAAAGAGTATTCTTCCTTTCAAATGCCTGAGACAGTGTTAGCTGTTTTAAACATGTCCCTGCTGGTTTATTATACAACCGTGCTTGATGAGCAGATGGAGCATAGAGATGGTGGACTAGGACTTTACATTCAGTGCCATCACTGGATGTGCAACTGACACTAATGTTGCTGGCATTGGTGGTAACAGTGATCCTAGGGCTGGCAGTGGCTCTGCCCGCATCAAGTTCAGACAATTCAGTATCCATTTCAGATTCTGACCCTTCTCACGTGTGGTCTGGAAGATGGAGGACATGAGTTTTGGATGATCAAGCAAAACTGAATGTTTTCAGATGGCGTTTAAGAGCTGTAGTGCCAAGACATGACACAACTTTACCACGGCTTACACTCTGTTTCACAGGGAACAAATTGCTCTGCATGGATCAGTTTTACTGACAGAGAAATAATTCACACCTCAGATGTGACAGATTTTGTTTGAGTGCTAGGAAGATAGCTAAAGACTGCTTGTGTCTTTTCACCTGTCCTAACAGAACCTGGGACATGCTCCTTGGTGCTAGAAGAGTGGGCAGAAGACTGATGGATTTTCATTGCTGGCCAACACAGAAGAGGTGGATTCAATGGATATGTCCTTTTCATTGCCAACAGTGCTGGATGTATTTGCAAGTGCACTACCTGATTCATTTTCAGCAGACTTGCTCATTTCACTTTGTTGAGGAAGTAATGAATCGTCACGAGACACAACAGTGTCGGACTGAGACAAACTACTGTCTGAGTCAGAGAGGACTCATCACTTGCATTAGTGTGCTGCTAGTCACAGGGATCTTAACAGCATGAATGGCATACCTTATGGTGCCTCGTGTGACCCCAGCAGCTGTACAGGTTTTCTAAAGGTCCCCTTTACCACACTTCACTGTTGCTCTTTTGCTGTTTGTTGAATTTTTATCACATGAAACATTTTGGTTATTTCTGCTAGCACCAGGATTACCACTACCACAACACCTGTCCAACACCAGCACTAGATGCTTCATCCTACGTTGGTGTCAACCATAACTAGAACCAGTATACTGCAGAGAATACACCCACACAATTCCTGTGCCAAGAAAGCAATGTGATCTATGATCACTGGCTACAACTCAAAATTTTATTTGGCTGTGTGACACTGTGATGCAGTGGACTGAAGTAATTGAAGAATATGACGGTTTGCAACTCAAAGGATCCCAGGTTCAAGGCTTACAGAATGATTGGGCTGCTGGGCATAAGCATCGCATAGCAGTGAAGGGCGCACAGCAGCAGGGTGATGGGCTGACCACAAGAGATGAGTTACACACACAAACCGAGGAAAGATTTTTCTGTCTCTCCCAACAGGAAAATATATTTCTGGCTTCTGTCATGTATTTAAGGATAATGCTACCACGACAACGGCCACTGGGCCTTTCTCAATCTTTACACACACTGGGTGAGGGTACAGTGCAGTCAAAAGGCTGACAGCAGATGGGCTGACCACAGGAGATGGAGTCACACACATATACAACCCAAGGAAAGAGATTTTCTGTCTCTCCTCCAACATGGAAATATATTTCTGAGCATCATCATCGTGTATTTAGGATAATGCCACCACACGACTGCTCAACAATGGTCTTCTCACAGTAACACACAATGGGTAGGGTACACAGTCAGCAGCCACAGCAGGGTGATGGGAACACCACAGGAGAGCAGAGAGATACAGTGTAGTGAGTCACACACACAACACACAAGTAGGGGAGTACTGTGTTAAAAACTAAAAACAACCTGGTGTTGTTCTATCAGGAATTTTATAGGGTGGAATAGAAGAACGCTCAGCAGCACAGTACCACAGAATCCCCTCCCCTCCCTGTCCTCCTGATTATTTTACTTTGTTTTGTGGAGTAGGGTATAAAGTAGTAAGTAAAAAATAAAAAAAAATGCCATCAAATTCAAATGTTTCAACTTCTCAGAGACTCACACATTAAAGTTAAACTTAATTTTCCTCGAGTCACAATCTGTTTGTTTTAATTTCTTCACCCCTCCCCTAGCCATCTGATGCTCACTCCTTCTTCCCAGTGTGAAACAACTATGCCATGCAGAAAATAAAGTTTTTGAACTGTTGTTTGAGACTACGATAAAATTATCTCAGTTTCACTCAAATACTGAGCAACTTTAACTTCCCTTGCTCTATCCGTCTCTTCCTGAGGCTGAGCTTCTCACCAAATGTTCCTACGTTCAGGCCCTTTCTTTTCCTCGGGTCCCGCTTCCAACCCTGAGTCCCCCTGGCTCCTACCTTTAGTTTTCACCTCCACCCACCCCTTAGCTTTTTTATTTATTTTTTAGTTTGCCCAATACACACAATGATTTTAATTAGCTAAGCAATTGCCAGAGCCAGAGAGCATAGCCCAGACAGAGGAGGCGGCCGGTAACACAAGCTGCTGCAGCCTGCAAGTCCTTTATGGCACTGGATGGGTAAATGAATAGAGCTGCAACCCGCGTGCCCGGTTCACGTCACCACCACCTGACCACAGAGCAGATGGTCAGGTGGTAACACGAGACTGTGGGGATGAAATGCGCCAGCGGCGCACAGTCTGACTCAGTGCAGTCACATCAGCCCCACAAGTTTGTGCATGCTGCCATCATGCACCTTCCCTTCATTCCACCTCCTTTCTGCCTCCTGTGGCACTGTGTGCCTCCCAATCCCATCCTGCCCCTAGCCTCTCTCCGTCACGTCCTTCAGGCAGAGCACTAGGCTAAGAGCAAGCTGCGTTGCAATTCTGACTTCGTAAGGCATAAAGATTCAAGACCCGTTTGCGAACCCACTAGTGTTCGAGTTCTGAATTAGAACTCGAACACCAGGGTTCATGATGGGCTCGAATCTTTTCCGAACTAGTTCTGACAACCCTACTAACCAGGTCATTGTACAGTGGCAGAATCACTTTCCTGCACCTTGAGGTAATCCCCCGTGCGATGCAGCCCAACATCCTACTAGTCTTTACTGCTGCCCTCCTGCTGCTGGCATCCACCAGGACTCTTAGGTCTTTTTCTCCTCCTGCTGTGGCCTCCAACTCCTTCCCTCCCATTGTGTAGTCATGTATGAGGGTCTCCTTCCCTAGATGTAACACCTTTTATTTAGAGGAGTTAAAGTTTAACTTCCAGTTGCAAGCCCACCTATCCAGGATCTCCAAGTCCCTTTGCTGGGCCAACCTCCCCTCTGCCCCATCAACCACTGCTCCCAGCTTGGAGTCATCTGCAAAGAGACTCATTTCACACCTGATACCCACCCTAATATCTGAGATGTAGGCATTAAACAGTATTGGCCCCAGGATCAAGCCCTGTGGTACCCCACTAATAACTCCTCTAGGAGTTGAGAACTCCCCTCCACCATCACTCTTTGGGTACTCCCAGACAGCCAGTTCCCTATCCATCTAACCATCAATGGTCCTGCTCCCATCCCCCTCAATTTTTCCAGTAGGCCATTGTGAGGGACCTAGTCAAACACTGCTGAAATCCAAGAACAGTACATCCACAGGTGTTCCCTATCGAGTTCAATGTTGCCCATTCATGGAACCCTACAAGAGTTAGTTTGACATAGATCTACCTGACACAAGCCCATGTTGGTGACTATCCAGGAATCCCATCTCCTCCAAGAACCCCCCAAAATGTTCCTTAAGTATAACCTCCATTACTTTACCCACCACTGATGTCAAACTGACGGGTCTGTAGTTACCTGGCTCCTCCCTCAACCCCCCTTTGTGGATGGGCACCACATGAACCACCCCTCCAGTCCCTTGGTATCCACCCCATCTCAAGTGACATGTTGAAGAGATTCACCAGAGGTGCTGCCAACACATCCACCAACTCCCTTAAATTCTTGGTATTATTAACCATCCCTAGCCTAAATTTTTCCTTTTAGGGCTTTAGGGCTTTCCACACCCGTTCAATAAGGATAGCATCATTGGTCCCTCCCCCCATAGCCAATCACTTCTGATGTAGAAACCCGAGGGTAACCCTCCCTCCGCACTTTCATCCGTTCCTCCGACAATCCTACCCACTGCCCCATCTGACTCCATCAGCTCCTGCTTATTAGGTTTCCATCTCCCTCCTTCATGAACACAGAGGCAAAGTACTCTCCTAAATACCTCCTTCGGATCCTCGCCCCTCAACCCACCAACCCCATTCATTCTCAATCTGCCAATCTGACCCCTGGTTTCTCTGTCCCAATGTATCTAAAGAACCCTTTCCCCACCCTATGTGTGGAATCCATACCAGGCTAAACAGCAGAAGGGCAGGGCAGGCTTTTGTTGAAACGTGTCCGGGAGGAAGAGAAACCCTCATATGGAGGTGCATGTAGACACCAATGACCTGGGGGAAGAGTCCGGGGGAGTTGGTTAGGGAGAGTTTGAGGAACGAGGAATTGTGTATGGATGTTGGGTGCTCAGTGGCCTTCTCAGAAGTGCTTCCAGTATGCAGGATGAGGAGGGCTAGGAAGGATTGTGGAGTTTAACTCTTGGCTGGTGGGGTGGTGTAGCTCTCATGGATATGGGCTGGTGGAAGATTGGGGGAACACATGTGCAACAGTGATGTATACACAGTGGACTGATTGCACTTGAGTAGAGCTGGGCAGGGGGTATTGAAGTGGAAACTGAAGGACTACTTAGCCTCCAAGGGACTTTTAAACTAGGAAGTGGGGAGGTGAGTGTGCAGCTAGTGTGCAAGGTTGCCAGGTAGGGAATCTGAACGAGCTGACTCCCATGACAGCAGTGTTTGTAACGAGATTGGGCCATGAGGGAAGGGTCAGGTAGAGGGGTCACGGGGTATAGAAGGTGGGTAATGGGTGGAGGGTGGTCTCCCTGAATGCGAGGAGCCTGGGCAACAAAGTAACTGAACTACAGGCTCTGTTAAACACAGGGAAGATGGAAGTTGTGGCCATCATGGAGATGTGGGCCTGCCAACACCAGGATTGGGATCTGACAATCTCTGCATACATAGGTTTATAGGAAGAACAAAGGGGGGTGGGGGAAAGGGAGGGATAGTATTTAGCCAAGAATGGCATTAGATGCCTGAGATCCACAATGGTGCCGACAAAATATTTGGCCGAATGCCCCGTCAACGAAACAGCAGGTTGACCACATTCTGCAGTCGGCTGCAGTTCCCTGGCGGTCTGTGTTTCTTGAGAGGCTTCACCCCCGAACCCCACTTTAGGATTATCAACTCAGTCAAGGCAGTTGGCTGATTGGGGTTGCAGGACCCCTGACGAGACAGCCTTCAGGTTCCAGTAGGTTTCCACGGTGGCAACACACTGTAGTCGCTGTGAGGGACCTCACTGGTGAAATGTCCCTGTCGGGGGGGGGTAACCGTAGATGCACAAGGGATGAGAGGACAGAGGAACTGTGGATGCAGTTCCTGGATTTAAGGGGTAGGAAACTGAGACTAGATTTGGTGTATAGGCCACTGGCATAGTCCGAGGAGTTGGCAAGGGAGTTGGCGGATCAAATTTGATGGGTATGTGGTAAGGGGAGCGTGGTGATCATGGTTGGATCTCAAGCTACACAAGTTGCACGTTAGAACCCAAACCACTTCTCTCGTCTCGATGAGATGAGTACTTCTGGATGCGTTCCAGGATATGCATCTGGTGCAGATGGTAGGTGAACCAACCTGGCTGGGTAATACATTAGACCTGATATTATCATATGGTGAGACGGTGGGGAACTATGGGTTGAGGACCCACTAGCTGGCAGTGACCAGCTCTCAGAGTGGTTCATGCTCAGCATGAGCAGGGAGGCTGTGGGGTCAGCAACAAGGATAGTGGACTTCAAACGGGCAGACTTTGGGAGGATGAGCGAAATACTGAGGAGAAGCCTTGAGGGATTAGGTCAGAGATGGATGCATAACAGAAGTGGGATATCATAAAGTCTGGGCAGGGAGAGGCTGCTGGAAGCATGCACCAGGACTCCTGAGCAACCACAGCCAGGGCTAATGTGCCATGCTGGATGACCAGAAATGTATTGGAGGGTGAGGGCCAACAGGTGGCATTTAGGAGGCTTAAAAGAACCAGGAGGAAGAGGACAGGGAAATGTATATGAGGAGGTCCAAGGAGGTAGCCAAGTTGGTAAAAGAGGCCAAGGCCTCCAAGGGGCTGTGGCTGGTGTGGGGCATCTGGGAGGGGGAGAATGAATTCTATAGATATGCAAGGGAGAAAAGGAACTGCAGGGACTGGACAGTCCAGATCAAGAAGGACTGGGGTGGGTGGAGAAGGAGGAGGAGGAGGAACAAGCAGAAGTACTGAATGAATACTTCTGCTCTGTGTTCAAGATGGGGGTAGGGGGTCTGCTACCTCCATGGACTAGGAGGGTGGGGATGAGGAGGAGGAGGTGACTGATGGGGTGATTCTGGAAAGCAAGGTGCTGGATGGTCTGAAGGCACTTGGGTGGATAAGGCACAGGTCAGATGGCATTCACCTAGAGGTGTTGAGGAAGATGGCGGAGGTGTTGGCCGGGTCACTGGATGACCTGTTCAATACCTCCCTGGACCTAAGGTGCATGCCACAGGGACTGGAGGTTGGCTCATGTGGTGCCTATCACAACAATGGCCCAAGGGATGAGCCGGGTAATTACAAACCTGGCAGTCTCACTTCCATAGTGGGTAAACTTATGGAAGCAATCTAAAAGGGCAGACTGGTAACCTTCCTGGAGGTCAGTGAGCTCCAGGATGAGCAGCAGCATGGGTTCATTTCTAGGAGATCATGCCAGACCAACCTAATAGAATACTATGACTGGGTCACAAAGGAGTTGGTCAAGGGCCATGCAGTGGATGTCCTGTATTTGGATAACCTATTAGAATACTACGGCTGGGTCACAAGTGAGTTGGACAAGGGCCATGCAGTGGATGTTCTGTATTTGGATAACCTAATAGAATACTATGACTGGGTCACAAGGGAGTTGGACACGGGCCATGCAGTGGATGTCCTGTATTTGGATAACCTAATGCAATACTATGACTGGGTCATAAGGGAGTTGGACAAGGGCCATGCAGTGGATGTCCTGTATTTGGATTTCAGCAAGGCCTTTGATTTGGTCCCTCACAGGCGACTGGGGGAAAAGCTGAAATACGTAGGGTGGGTGCTAAGATGGCTAAACTGGATCAAGAATTGGCTGGAAGATAGACTGCAGTCGGTGTTTCGGGGGGGAGGTAACTCTCATCTCCTAGGCCAGTGACCAGCGATGTGCTGCAGGGCTCTGTGTGGGGGCTGATGTTGTTTGATCTGTTCATATCGGATATGTCTGCTGATGACATCAAGATGGGTGCTGTTGTGGATGACATAGAGGGGGTGGCAGAAGCTACAGGGTGACCTAACCAGACTTGAGGAGTGGTTGGCAAGGTGGCAATGGGGTTGTAATGCAAAGAAGTGCAAAGTTATGCACTTTGGGGTGAAGAACCCGAGGAGGGAATATTGGTTGGGTGGGGTGTGGTCGGGTGTCATTGAGGAGGGAATATTGGTTGGGTGGGATGTGGTCAGGTGTCATTGAGGAGGGAATATTGGTTGGGTGGGGAGTGGTCGGGTGTCACTGAGGATGGAATATTGGTTGGGTGGGGTGTGGTTGGGTGTCACCTAGGAAGGAATATTGATTGGGTGGGGTGCTGTTAGGTGTCACTGAGGAGGGAATATTGGCTGAGTGGGGTGTGGTCAGGTGTCACTGAAGAGGGAATATTGGTTGGGTGGGGTGTGGTCGGGTGTCACTGAGGAGGGAATATTGGTTGGGTGGGGTGGAGGAGAAGGATCTAGGGGGTCATAGTAATGGGAAGTATAAACAATTCTGTTCAGTGCAGGAAGGCTGCAACTAAGGCCAGTAGGATGCTGGGTTGCACTGTTTGGAAGTTCTTGTCCAGACACAAGGATGTGACCCTGCCCCTGTACAGGTCCTTGATCAGGCTGCATTTGGAGTATAGCGTGCAGTACTGGCGTCTGTATCTGATAAAGGATATCAGGCTGCATGAGGCAGTGCAGTGTAGGGTGACAGAAATAATACAGGGGATGGAAGGCAGAGCCTAGGAAGAAAGGCTGAGACACTTGAGTTTGTACACCCTGAAGGAGAGAAGGAATCAGGTGGATATGATTGAAACTTTCAGATACTTGAGGGGGATCAACAAATCTGGCACAGAGGAATTATTTAAGCTGAGGAATCAAAGGGACATAAGGGTGCGGGCTAAGACTGGAGGGTGGCAGATTCAGGAAGGAGATAAGGAGGCATTATTTCACTGAGAGAGTGGTGTCAAAATGGAACGCTCTACCAGAGGAGGTGGTAGCATGCAGGATGGTGGGCAGTTTCAAAAGAACATGGGACAGGGCAAGGGGGGCCGGGTAAACAATGCTGAGCAGTTTCCGAGGGTGAGAGGAGGAATGGGGTGGGGCAGCTGCAGTATAGGAGTGCTAGCTGTGCATTCAAGCAGGCTTGATAGACCATGTGGCCTGTTTCTGCTGGCTGGTTTCATATGTTCGTATGTTTGTAACAACACACACACCCTGCTGTGCAGTAATATAATCACAATAATACACATCAGGGTGTGTGTAGTAGTGGGATTTACTCACTTCTCATGTGGTTAAGTCCACAGCTGCACCTCATGACACCATTCAAGAGCAGGATAAATCACAACAACACACACCCACCATACATTAATATAGTCACAATAATACACTGAGGTATACTAGACCTGATATTGGAAGATGGGGAACAGGTCAGGGTGTAAGAGTGGAGGAATCTCTGCAAGCAGTGACCACCGCACAGTGTGGTTTTCAATCAACTTGGGTGAGAAGTAGCCACTACAAAACTAGGGACCTGGACTTAAAAGGGCGGACTTTGACAGGATGGAAACATACTGGAAAGTCATGAAGCATCCATCCAGAAATGGACATGGAACAAAATGGGCATCATCAAGACAGGACTGGCTGAAGCCACATAAACTTGTGTCAAGAGCCAGAGCAAGAAAGCCAGGACCAAGAAACCCAGTTGGATGGAGTAGAGAGACAGTGGAAGGTGAGGGAAAGAGGAATGCATTTTGGACCTACAAGTGGTCCAACAGTGCTGCAACAACAAAGAACATGTGAAGAAATCAGAAAGTGAGCAGAGTGGTAAGGGCAGTCAAAGGTGGCTAAGGAATGGAGGTTAGCTACGGGGATCAAAGGAGGGGACAAGGATTTCTTCAGATATATCAGGGAAGAAGAAGAAGAGCAATGATCAGATTGTTAGGATCAGGAAGGGAAGTGGGAGGGTGGAAAAGAGGTGATGAGCAGGCAAAAGTACTTAATGAATACTTCTGTTCAGTCTTCACCAAGGAGAGGGATGGGCCGACACCTGAGAGGAAGGGCGAGGTGACAGAGGTTGGGGGAGAAGCAACCACGGATGTGGAAATCACGGTGGAAAGGGTGAGGGAGGGCCTTAAATCCCTGAAGGTGAACAAGGCGCCTGACCCAGACAGAGTCCACCCCAGGGTGCTGAGAGTTAGCAGAAATACTGGCAGGGCCACTGGCAGACCTGTTCATTACCTCTTTGAACTTGGGGTGCATGCCCAGGGACTGGAGGGAAGCACATGTGGTACCTCTCCATAAGAGTGGGCCCAAGGACAAACCAGGAAACTACTGACTGGTGAGCCTTACTGCAATTGTGGGAAAACTGATGGAGACAATCCTCAAGGTAATGCCAGTGCAATTTCTAGAGGATAGCAATCTCCAGGACAGCAGGCAGCACAGGTTTGTCTCAGGCAGATCCTGCCAGATAAACTTGGTTGATTTTTACAACTGGGTTACGAGGGCACTGGACAGGGAACATGCAGTGTATGTCTTCTCTATGGATTTCAGCAAGGCCTTTGACGGTACCACACAGTAGGCTGACCTGCAAGTTGAAGAGTCTGGGAGCAGGGAAGAAACTGGTCATATGGTTCGAGAACTGGCTGCAGGGTTGACAGCTGAAGGTAGCAGTGAGTGGGGAGGCATCTGAACCCAGGGCAGTAACAAGTGGTGTACCACAGGGCTCAGTGCTGGGACCAATTCTGTTTAACATTTTCATAGCCGACATTGCAGTAGGGATTAAGAGCAAGATCAGTCTCTTCACAGATGACACAAAGATCGGTGCAGAGGTAGATGGGGAAGGGAGCAAAAGTACTTCAGTAGGATTTGATGAAACTGGAGGAATGGTCTCACATTTGGCAGCTTGGTTTCAAGGCCAAGAAATGCAAAGTGATGCATTTAGGAGGCAAGAACCCAAGACACAATTACTGGCTTGAGGGTGTCCTGTTAACAAAATCCAAGGAGGAGAAGGTTCTGGGAGTGCTGGTAACTGGGGAGATGAACCACTGTGCTCATGCAGGAAGACAGCAGTGAAGGCAAACAAGATACTAGGTTGCATAGCAAGGGGGATTACTCTCAGGAGTGGGGAGGTCATCTTGCCCCTGTACAAGTTCCTGGTGAGACCACACCTAGAGTACTGCATGCAGTTCTGGCACCCCTACTTGAAAAGGGACATCAAACTACTGGGGGGAGTACAGTGCAGTGCAACAAAAATGATCCTGGGGTTGGGGGACAGACTATATCAGGAGAGACTGAGTGAGCTCAATATGTATACCCTGGAGGAAAGAAGGGAGAGAGGGGATACAATGGAGACCTTCAAGTGCCTGAAGGGTTTGAACAGAGTAGACACCAGGTGTATATTCAGTCTGAAAGGCGGAAGGAAAACCAGGGGACACTCCATGAAGTTGGAAGGTGGCAGGTTCAAGAGGGAACAGAGGAGGCACTATTTCATAGAAAGGGAGGTGGTAGGGTAGAATGCTCTGCCAGAGGATGTTGTATCACTGCAGAGTGTTGGGGAGAAGACTGCAAGAGGGTGGGACAGTTTTAGAGGAGGTGTTAAACCAGGAGAGCACACAGATGGGGGGCATATGAGGAGAGGGGCCAGCTATAGTCTAATGGATTGAAGTGCTGCACATTTGTGCAGACTAGATAGAGTGAATGGCCTGTATCTGCTGGCAGTTTCATATGTTGCTATGTTAGTACACTTCAGGGTGCATGTAGTAGTGGGATTTACTCACTTCTCATGTGCTTAAAGTCCTGTAACTGCACCTCATGACACACCACATAGGGGGGGGTAAATTCCACAACAACACACACCCTGCTGTGCATTATTATAATCTCAATACTACACTTTGGGGGGGTGGTGTAGTAGATGGATTTACTAACTTCTCATGTGGTTAAAGTCCCGTAACTGCACCTCATGACACACCACATGAGGCGAGGATAAATCCTACAACACACACCCTGCCATGCATTAATATAATCACAATAATACACTTCAGGGGGTGTGTAGTAGTGGGATTTACTCACTTCTCATGTGGTTAAAGTCCCTCAGCTGCACCTCATGACACACCACATGAGGCAAGGGTAAATCCCACAACACACACCCCCTGCTGTGCATTAATATAATCACAATAATACACATCAGGGGGTGTGTAGTAGTGGGATTTACTCACTTCTCATGTGGTTAAAATTCCTCAGCTGCCCCACATGACACAATACACAGTACGTGGCTAAATCCCACAATAACTCACATGCACTGTCGTGTATTGTCGCTTAAGCATTTTCTGATGAAGAACTAGATTTTAACATTAATGTCTGATAGTATGTTATGCTTTAAATCAGCGCACTTTTCAGGAGCAGAACTGCAAATTTTCGGGAGGACAGTGGACATTTTGAAGGTAAGAGTTGGGGCGTCCCTGAAAAATCAGGGACAGTTAAGAGGTATGTTCTAATGTACTATGTAACCCCTAGGTGGCACTATACCAAGGACTACTACCCTGCCTGCTTGGCTAGTAGCAGGTTCAGGGGCCTGAGTTCTGAAACGGGTGCTTCCACCTGGAAGTCAGGGTTGGTAGTGGTCAAGCTAACCTGGGCACAGCCCTCCGTGACACTGTAACCCCCCCTCTTTCCTTACTAGTAGCCAGAACAATACACAATAATCACTTTCATAATACCCCGATACACCACACAAGTAGAAACACTGTTTGCACTTACCAAAAGGGCTTTCCTCTGGCCCGGCCCTATGTACCCCCTGTAAAACAAGGTTATACACAGCAAATAACAGCAGTACAGTACTCTTGCACAAACTGGAACCACAGTCAGGGTAAATGCAAAAAAGAGATCTGATTTATTTAAGGGACTTGAACAAAGGAGGGGCATAATCAGGTTAATTTGCTCAAAGGCTGTATCAATCAAACAGTTATGCATGCACTTCAGGGTCCATAAGCAGTCACACACTCTGGGTACCCAGATGGAGAATGGTGGACTAGCCAGGAACGTTGCAGCTGGTTGGGGCCCAGTGATGGAAGAAAACAACATGCACAGCACACACTATTTGTAATCCAGAGCCTGAGGGCTTAGTTCGTGAAAAGAAAACAACAAGACAATCAGATGACACACTTTTAGATTAGGCTGTTGTTGCAGGGAGCTACCCTGATGATTACTCACGTTACCCAAGACTGAACACAGGCTGGACGAAAATCGAGATAGCAGGTGGTTAATCTGTAGTGCCAGAAGAAGCAGGGCCCACAGAAATCACTGAGGTGTCGTTCCTGTTCAAGCGTGGAGCAGGGGGCTGATCCCCAGGCAGGTCTCTCGTCAGTGACTTTCTCTGTGCAGCGGGTAGTCTGGCTGGGCCAGTGTGGCAGGGCCCTGGCCAAATGGAGACAAATTCAGGTACATTCCATTTTGGGCTGGATACAGCTTCCAGCAAGCAGAACACAGTTCACATAGTGGGGAACTATATCACGACCCACTAACAACTCACAGCACATTTACATGTAAGGAAATTCTACTGTACCAGGCAAACTGCTCTCCAGTCACGATCGCAAAGTCTCTGCACAAACCGGGGATTCAAAAGCAACTGGAAATCCTTACATTCCGATCACATTCAGCAAAATCTTCGGTCTTCTTCAGTTATATGCCTGTTAAAAAAAATCAGTGACTTACTTTATTCTCACAAACTTGGATTAGTCCGAAATAATTCTCTTCTCTCCCTCTCAGGGGCAGCAGGCAGACATGCAGGCCACAACTCAGGCCTTTCCACAGTTCTCTCATGTGAAACTACTCAGACAGCTGTTTGACTGTCTCAAGCTGTTGCTTCTTCAGCTCCCAACTTAGATCTGACTCAACTGCCTGCAAGCCTGGGACTTTCCGCAGAATCCAAAAGGCTGATCTGTCTGTCAGTCACAACAAAGGCTCCCCCTTCAGGTGCAAAAAGGTGCCAAAAGCCCAAAACTACAATCCCTACAGATTTTGACTCCAGACAGCTCCTGTAGTCCGGCTCCATTTTAGGTCCCACCAGTATTGATTGGTCCAATTCGGCAGTCCAGGACCAAGATAGTGGAGATAAACAAAACAGCCCTTGCTGCAAAGAAGGCAAGTTAGACAAACTACATTATCATTATCACTCTAAATGATTTTCAGCAAATAGTTACATCTTTCAACAGAGCTCCCTCTCAGATTACTTATGACTGCAATCCAGGCAGCTCTTAAAGAGACAGTGCACAGAGGCTATACAGGCACTCTCTGGTAATCACATTTAAACTGCTAAAACGCAGGACACCAGCCTGGCAGTGAGCATTTAGGCAAGCTCAAGGAATACTTTTTGGGAACCCCCATTTGTAGGGGAGTTACAACTATATGTGTATTATACTGTCAAGGAAGCACATGGTTAATTTATGGACTCCTTCTACCACTCATGGCATGTGACAGGGGAACTGGTATCAGATGGGAGGGGCTTGCTCTAGGAGCACAAGCTAGCCTCCTGTCTACACAAAAGTGCTGTTCAGAGGAAAATCCCTGATGGTGTGCATGGCCTGCACCTCCCTCTGTCCTGTGGATTCTCCATTTCACATGAGGCATGTGATGCCAGACCTGCAGTGCAGAGGCAGTGGACATTCATTCAGATATCCCTATAGTGGTGGGTAAAAGAAAACAGTATGAACTAGAAGTTTCCCTGTTGTTTGTAAGTAAAACCAGAGGCTTTGTGGCTTACACAGCTGTTTGCCTCATACATAACCTTCACCTGGTGTGGGATCTAAGAAGCCACATGCTCCACAAGAACTGAGCCGCCCAATTAACAAAAGCCAATGCCATTCTAATTCTGTATCACTTCATGTTTTTTTATTTAGTATACTTTATTATGTTACTTGATTAAGTGTAAGCTGGTAACATATAACAAGCGTATTTCTAGGTCATTAAAGAAGCAAATACAGAACATATACAGCATAACAATGAGATACATAGTCTGCAGCCTACAAATCTCCCCCCAATATGCCTCCCCCTCTCCCCTCCACCCATATCCACCCAGTCTGCCACCAGTATTACGGGTTTAAGCCATGAATGCAAACAATATATCCATCCTAATGGGACACAGATATGCCAGGTACTTGAGCTCCCCCAACCCGCTAGTTACTTGTTAGGAGAGTACAGAGGGGCTCACATCTAATAACATATTTCTTAGTGTTATTGGACAACTTAGCAATCGTGTGCTCAGCTTGCAGAGCAAACATGATTTCATGAAACCATTCCAAATAACTGGGAGCATCAGAGTCCTTCCAGTGTCTTAATATAACATTTTCTGCACATGCCGCTATCAGAGCCATATGGGCTCTCTGATGGCCCCCAGGTATTAATGTGTACTCCCCAATGAGACATGTTTCGATTCGGAAGTAGCCTGTCAGAGCCAGCAAGGAGGCAATCTATTCTCTACACTTCACCAGAAAGTAACTATTTTTCACTGCAGCCATAACATATGAATCATATCAGCAGCCTCTTGTTGGCATTTAGGGCAACGGCTATTGTGCAGGAGACCAAATCGGTGTAATTTGAGGGGGGAATAGTATAGATTATGAATTATGCAAAACTGCATATATATCTATATTTATCCCATTTAATATTCTTATATAGATGTGCCCAAATAGGGGCCCAGTCTTTAGAATTAGAGGAGATCCGGGAAACCTTGCTCCATTGGAAGTAACTATGATTGTCCTCTGAATCAATTGTTGATCTAATAAAATCATAAGAAAATGATATTACGTGGGAAAGAGGTATGGTCTCCAAGTAAGGGGCTAGCATTTTAGAGAAGGGTGATGCTACAACCAGCCCCAAGTGCTGCATCAATGAGTGAGATAGTTGAAAGTATTTAAAAATTGAGTTTTCCCTCCAGTGAAACAGAGAGCAGCCTTCCTGAAAGGAAATCATCCTCTGAGCAATGACCAGTTGTTCGACCCTCTTCTATACCTATCTGGGGCCAAAACGTCTGAGCTTTTATTGGTTTGCCAGCAATAGAGAAATTAGGATTGCCGAATATAGGTTGGGCTATATCCTTCAGTCTATCTTTTTTAAGGAAGGCACTGAGTTGTTGCTGGGACCGGATGAGAGAGTTTAGGGGAGTGTTTCATAGGGATCTAGGAAGCTTTCTTAGTGAAATAAAAGGTAGAGCTTTCGGATCCATCCCTGTATCAGCACAAAGATCCTGCTCAATCCTGACCCAGGAGGGTAAGTGGCGAACCTCCTGACTGGGCCGTAGCCAGTATCGGACTCATGCCAGATGTATTACTAGGTAGTATATATAGAAATTGGGAGCCTGTAGACCACCATCTAATTTTTTCTTTGTTAATTTTAGGTAACTTCTCACTTTTTTATTTTGCCATATAAATTTACTCAAAATACCATGCAGCCAAACAGACCATGAATATGTTAGAGTTTGGTTCAGCATTTGAAGTGGATATAGTAATCGTGGCAGCACATTCATTTTAATAACATTTACTCACCCCCATAAGGTTAGTGGTAATTTAGACCAGCATTTAAAGTCTTCCGTTAGACTATAGATCAAGTTATCCAGATTAAGTTGTCTCATAACTCTCAGGGAAGGATGAATATAAATGCCAAGATATTTCATTTTATCCGAATTACATTGTATCCCCAAATGTGCTACATCTGCTTACATTGTATATTTAAGAGGGAGAATTTCTGTTTTGTCCTGGTTTAGCTTATAATTTGAAAAGGATTCAAATTGTGTTATAATCTGGAACACCCTGGAAAGGGATTGCCCTGGATCTACAATATGTAGAAGCAGATCATCTGCATACACAGAAACCTTGTATTCATGATGACATATTCAGATACCCCTAACCGATGTGGAGAGGTTAATTTTTCTAATAAGAGGTTCTAGATATAAATTAAATAAATAGGGTGACAAGGGGGCAGCCTTGCCATGTACCTTGTGACAGGGTGAATGGATGAGACAGGATTCCATTGCATTGTTTTCTGGCTGATGGAGTAGCATATAGTACTTTGACCCATTGTATAAATTCCTGAGGTATTCGATATTTGGAGAGTAGAAGAAAAAGGTACTCCCATGAGACTCTATCGAACGCCTTCTCCGCATCCAGGGACACAAGAGCAGTGGAGTGGTCTGAGTTCCTGGACGCGGAGAGGAGATAAGCCAACTTTCTGAGATGGTCTGAAGAGAGTCTGTTTTTGACAAAGCCTACTTGTTCAGGACTGACGAGATGTTCCCATACCTGAGCAAGTCTAGACGACAGAATTTTGCCTAGAATCTTAAAATCCACGTTAATAAGAGAGATGGGTCTGTAATTAGATATTCTAAGGGGATCCTTGTTGGGTTTCGGAATAAGAACTATAGTAGCTAACAATAACGAGAAGTCTGATAAACCATTTCAAAATAAATAATTAAATGTTGCAAGTAAAATAGGAGCAATAATATCTTTGAGAACCTTATAGAAATTAGCTGTAAAGCCATCAGGCCTAGGTGACTTGTCGGCCGAAAGGGAGTCAATAGCATCACAAATTTCAGAAACGACAATGGGACGTTTTAATATGTCTACTTGATGGTCAGCTAGGATGGGGAGTGTAATATCTTGGAGAAACAACTCCATGTGATGCGAGAGTTGGTGATTGGGGGGGCTGTATAAAGCTGCTGATAGTAGTCTCGAAAAGCATTGACAATATCTAAAGGTGAGTTTAGAAGTATACCTGATGGGGAGCAGACTGATGGAATTATTCTCTCTGCTAATTGAGTACGTAAACGTAGTGCTAGTAATTTGCCCGCTTTCACACCCTGATCAAAATATCTGATCTTTGAACATACTACCATAAGCTCTGCTTTTTTCAGTTAGTAGTTTATTATATTGAGCCTGAAGGGGATTCCAGTTTGACCCAATCCCCATGAGGGGATGAGGGAGAAAGGGAATTTTCTAACTCAGAGATCTGACCTAATTTTAGGAACAGCTCTGAATTTTTTTGTTTCTTACGTTTGGTCGTCAAACGGATTATTTCACCCCTCAGAGCGCATTTGAGGGAGCCCCACAAAATGTCCTTCTTGGGCATGGATGAGACATTATTCTCCATATATATCCTGATAAAATTTTGCATCGAACGGACGTGCTCGACCGAGTTTAGAATCTGGTTGTTGAATCTCCAGACCCTGTCTCTGTGAATATTTGGGAAAAAGCTTACTTGAAGATAGACCAAGTGATGGTCTGAGATGGCCTGAGATGAGTAGTACACTATAGAAACCCCTGAATTGTAATCCGCCAATAGAAGGAAGTAATCAATATGGGAAAAGGTGTTGTGCGGTATAGAATGGAAAGAGTATTCTTTCTCATCTGGGTATGCAAGTCCCCAAGGGTCAATTAGACCCAAGAAGGAACTTAATTCATGCAAGGCTCTCTGACCAGGGGAAGAACGTGGCCTAGTGGACCCCGATCTGTCTAATATATTTGAGAGCACCATATTCCAATCTCCCCCAAGTAAGATTGGCAATTTAGACCAAGGAGCCAGTATGGACATAATGGAGGTAAAAAATTGCGGGTCGTCTGAGTTCGGGCCATAGACCGAACCCAAAATGACTTCTGTGTGAATCAACAGGCATCTTATAATAATATATCTACCTTCAGGGTCGACTGTGGACAGTAAAAGTTGGAAGGGTACCCTGTGGGCAATTAGAATGGCTACGCCACTTCTCTTGGTTTCTTTGCCCGCACCATACATCTGTCCCACCCAGTTTCTGTGACAGTAATGGGAGTTTGTGGATTTAAGGTGTGTCTCTTGCAGAAAAGCTATATCAATCTGCAAATTTTTAAGATGGACTAAAATTTTAGAACGTTTAGCAGGGGATTGTGCCCCTTTGATGTTCCAAGAGCCATGTTTAAACCCCATTGTGGATCTTAATTGAAGACTCATGACAAGTAGAAACTAGAGGGGTATGCATCCATGGACAATAAAAATGAGTTAAATCAGTATAGTACCTCCTGGTGGCAGACAACCCAATACCCACTGTCATGCCCCTCCTCCCCCTACCCTGAATCCCCCACAAATCATGAAGATTACATATTAAACCATTTAAACATAGATACATCACCCAGACCCCAAAGACATAACTATGCAAACTTGTCCAACAACGTAAATAGAAATCACTAGCCACATCAAGCCTTCGCAAATGAAAATTATTAAATGTGATGAGTATCTGGTACAAACATGCAATGTTTATGCTTGCTCTTAAAGAATACCAAAACAAAGGGTTGAACCTGGCTGTGATATTATCCCCTACTCGTCCATAGCACATGATGAGCTGTTAGTGTGCCAGTTGCTGAATGACCTCTTCCCCCCCAGAATGCCAAATCTTCCCATTTAAGAAACTAGAATTACTGTCAAAACTGTCCAGATCACTCGGATGTGTGATAAACCGGCATTTTTAAATTGAAACCAAATGTGAAGCCTTTAGTTTGGCAAGGTATTGAGACGCCCAAAGCAATTGTGAGGTGTATATGACCCCACATGCACAGTATCGTCTCCCTGTTATATTGCTTCTGCTCACATCGCAAAAACATTCAGTTTACATGCGATAGTCTGAGGCAAGCCTTACTATGAAAACGGAGGGACCTCCTCCATTTAATCTCAGGCTCTGCTACTCATGAGTAGCCCCTGATTAAATAGACTGGGCGTTAAAAATTCCATAATGCCCCGTTAAACTGCACCAGTCCTTGAACTGAAAGTAAAGTAAAATAAAATACGTGAGACCATCTGAGAGCCCGTTGAGAATATAACAGCATCTAGCAAAAATAAGGGTTCATCGAGCAGTCTGTCGGAAGGTCCATGAGCTAAGAAAAAGAAGAAGGCAGTCAAATAGTAGTGACTCTGCAATTGCATGGTGTCTTCTTGGCCATACATGAGAAAAAGCATGGAGGAAGGTTCGAATCTCACTGTACATCCGGTTATGCCGCTCAACACTGGGTCCCAGCATGCCCACGAGCCACTGTTAAACGTTGAACCATGGCCCGAAAAAGAAAAAGAAAATAAGAAAACAATCATTCAGTTCATAAGGATTTCAGCAGATCACCAACAAATTAGGTATACGGGGCTGAGAGACTGGAGGCTCTTGCTGGGCAGTTTCGAAATTGGATCCATTAGATTCACAGACAATGATCAAAAGGAGACTTTGTTGTGAGAGCGGAGAGACCCTTCCATTTAATCTTGAGGTCAGCTGCTCATTAGAAATCCCTGGATAGCTACTCCAAGCGTTAAGGATTCCATATTGTCCCTTTAGCCCACACAGGTCTTGAACTGAGGGAGGAAAATAAAATAAGGTACGGGATACATTCCGAGAGCCCGCTACCATTATAACGACATCTAGTAAAAATAAAAGATTGTAAGCAGATTTGCCGTGTATTCCAGGACAGGAGCAGATAACTAATAATGATTCTGCAATTTCGCAGTGCATTCTTGTCCATATGTACGACATAACAGGGAAGAAGGTTCGAGTCCCACTGTGTATCCAGCTATGCCGCTCAACAATAGATCTTAGAATGTTAATCAGACATCATTAATCATTAAGCCATGGCTAGAGAAGTATCTTCAGCCCGTGAAGATTTCAACGAGCCACAAACAGATCAGGTAGAAGGGACTGAAGTGCTGGAAGCGCTTGCTGGGCGCTTTCAAAGTTATGCTATGAGCCTGCCACATTGACAGAGAAGCACGATGGGTATTGGACTATGAATCGAATCCCTGCTGCGATCAACTTCATGACCATGGGGTGGTATTCTGCCCATCTCTGTCTGATGGTGGCCGGTAGGTCTTGCATGAAGCGGAGTTGTTGACCTTCCCAGAGAACTTGATGTGTTTCTCTAGTCTGATTCAGTACATGCCATTTGTCTTGATAGTTCAGAAATTTAATGATGAGGGGTCGAGGGGGTTTCCCAGTTTTGGGTTTTGGGCGCAAGGAACGGTGTGCCCGTTCAATAACGTATGTGGAGTTATTGGGCGATGGCCCGCAACTTTGGTTAGTAATTTTTGTAGAAAAGTAATGGGCATTGTGCCTTCAGTGTCCTCTGGAAGACCGAGTATGAGAATATTATTTTGTCTACTTCTGCCTTCTAGGTCTTCGAGTTTGGAGTCTATTTTCTGTTGCTTCATTTTAATATTTGAGATATCATTGTCGGTCACCAATATCAGTTTTTCCAGAGATATTATTCGTGCCGAGTTATCAGAAATGTCTCTCTTAGTTTCTGCCAAATCTCCTCTAAGTGATTTTAGCTCCAAAGTCAGCTCTTGTAGGGCGGATTTGAAAGGCTGGAGCTCTTCAATAAACCATTCCGGCGTAGACGGTGGTGTGTGAACTGGAGGGGTCCTGTCTCATTTCAGCCTCCATTGTAGATTTAGACCCAGATTACCCCTTCGCTGAAACGTTTCATGATTCACTGATGATCAGGAAATATCGTTCAGTAGTGATGAGGTGGTGAGTCAGATTAAAGATAAGAACCTTATCGGATGCTTAAGGGGTTTAAATTTTGCAAAATAGCAGGGAAATCAGCGCTCCGGGAGGCAGACGATCAGCTAGGCTGCTTCCACTACAGTGTCATCATGTGACTCCATCACTCCATGTTTTTAATGGGAAGGTCGTTAATAAATATGTAGGGACAGTTTCTAGCCTTTCTGCAGCAACAGTAGTCCTGCTCAGTATACAAGGGGCAGGGGTTCTGGCCACTCTGCCAGATGAGGACTGGTTTTGGTCCTCGTACAGAGCTACAGTATTCTGATAAGCAGAGACAGCTACTCAGGATTCAAGGCATCAGTAACAGAAGTGCCTTTGCATATCTACGCATTGAGGAACAGGCAGAAGAGGTGACTATTTCAATGAAGATACACAGGCCTGTCTCTGCTGCTGTTTTTTCCCTTGGTGGAAGTTGGCACAATTTTGTTCTCCATGATGGGCCCAGCCTGTGTCAGAAGCATGGGTACTAGAGACTCTGGCTCTGGTCTATGCCGTAATATTGTTTCAGTGCCCATCTCTAGCCGCTATTTTCCCCCATTAATCCCTCCTCACCTCCAAGTAAGTTCTCTTTCACTCTGCCGTCAAGCAGTTAGAAGATCTCCTACTCACCCTTGACACCAAGAAAAGCATAGGAGCTGATCAGCTCAGACTATATTTTTAAAAACGTGGCTTCTACTATCTGGTGCCTCCCATTACCCCTCTTTTTAATGTGTCTATGTCACAAGGGGCTGTTCCACCTATATGAAAAACAGCCCACATTACCCTGTTTTTCAAATCTGGTGACCCCTGTGACCTAAACAATTACAGACCCATCTCATTGCTACCCATTTATCAAAAATGCTCGAAAAAATTGTTAACTCCCAGTTGAGAGACTACCTAGATTCCTCTAACATGCTCAACCCATTGCAATCTGGCTTCAGGCCCAAGCATAGTACTGTAACTGCTCTTGCCAAAGTCACGAATGACTGGTTTACTGCCCTTGACTCCAAGAACTACATATGTGTGGTGCTGTTCCTCAAACTAAGCAAGGCCTTTGATACTGTGAACCACACTCTCCTTCTGAGTATGTTACAGTACATTGGTTTTGACGTGCAGGCTATGAGGTGGGTCTCTAGTTAACTCTCAGGTCGCCAACAGCAGGTAAAAGCCCACTGCACTCTTTACCCACTGAAAACTGTGTCGAGAGTGGTACCTCAAGGCTCTATCTTAGGGCCTCTATTATTCGCTATCTATATTAATAATATTAACCATAATGTCAGGTCAGCAAGTATTCAACTCTTTACAGATGACACTGTACTTTATGATGCTCAGCCCTCTCCTGAGGCTGCTTGTCCGGAATTGTAGCGCGGCGAATTTGATCTATGTCATCGGACCCTGACTGACCTATAGCTTTTTGCTCAATGCTAAAAAGACTAAAGTCATGCTTCTCTCCCCACACACAAAATCAGCGACCACCCTCTCTCCTAGTATCCAGTTGCAGATTGAGACACTGCTGGAGTAATCCCTGTAATGTGTGGATACATTTAAATACTTAGGAGTCTGAATTGACTGCAAGCTTTCCTTTTCGGTACATATCGATGAAATGGCAAAAAAATTAAGGCATTGTCTTGGCACATTGTTCCGCATTAAACATTTGCTAAAGCAGGATGCAAAAATTAGGTTGGTAAAGACGACATTCCTCCCCCTGCTTGATTAGGCAGACTTCCTCTATAGCCACAGTCCTAAATCTGCCTTAACAAAGCTGGGCATGATATATCATAGAGCCCTTGGATTCATCTCCAATGCCCCTTACAAAACTCATCACTGCTCCCTTTACTCTCTCATAGGCTGGGCCTCGTTTGATATTTGGAGGTCACGGAATGCCCTGCTCTGGGCATATAAGGCTATCTCCAACAAGTTACTCTCCTATATCTCTGCTCTCTTCAAATGTACTCCCAGTGCCTACCCCCTTAGAAAATATACTTGATGTTCCCAGGGTAAAAACTCATTTTGGTGCTTCATCCTTGTAAGAGGGTGGCCCTGGGTAGGAGGCTGAATTCTTCTGTTCTGCAAGAGAGAAGTTCTGGTTAATGTTTGTTGCTCGCATAAATGGGCAGCTATGAACTTCATGAGTGCAGAGGAATTAAAGTGTTTAAAGTGCCTAAATTAAGTGAAACACTTGGAAATGCAGAGGCTAAGCACAGAGCCCTTACAGGGGAAATATAGAATGGTACTGTGTGTTACAAAACCTTCAAAAGGAGTTAGTGGATTTCTACTGGTTAGAGTAAGCCTGCTTCTTGACTTGGACCTTCTCAGCCTTTAAAAACTACTGTTGCAACAGTTCTGTCTTGTCTTTATACTGTCCTTTATGCTATTACTTCAGATGGTGGGCCACCACTGGCCCCCATCTAAAACCTTTTCTGTCTCGCTGTTTTTCAATTTTCCTGTGGTCCAAAAGTAAGGCTAGGTGCAGTCAAAACATGGTGATAGAAAAGGGCCTGGCATTGTATAATCGCCTGGCAGTTAAATATCTGAATGTTAGAAGCCACCTCACTATATTAACAAGTGTGGTAATTTAAAAATCAGACTGGTATTTAACCCGTAGCTCAAAGTTTTGAAGTAACTACATTCAGTGCTAAAATGAGGCTGCTTGGTGCTTGCTATTTTCTGTGTGATACACTGAAAATGAGCATGTTTGTCTCCTCAGGCTTTTGCAGCCCATTTTGTTTTGTTTCTTTTTAAAGCAACACATTTCTTTCTGAAGAAGATAGTTATAAAAAGGGGTGAAGCCTAATTGATCACCTGATCCTATTCCTGTATAAAAGGACCAGGTCTGGGAGCATTTTTTTTTAGTTGGTGATAGGGTGCTGACCCTATCAGACCCCTAGCTCTTTTCTAGGTGGGTTTTGTTTCCGTTTGAAGCTGTACTGAATCGTTATACCTTTATATGATGTCTTCTTGTTTATGATTATTTTCTTTTGATGAAATTAGTCTGCTTTATTTCCCTTGTATGAATAAATACTTATTTTATATGGCATCCTGACACTGTGTTGGACTTCCTTACTACCCACATTTAGAATCCTTGAGCTATACCATACCATCTCTATGGAACACCCTTCAGCATTCATTAAAGCTGTCCCCCTGGGTTGGATTACCACATTTTAAGGCTCTCCTCAATCGCTATGTAAGGGATAATTGCCACTGCTATGCATAACTTGTCTTCACCTTCCCTGTTCTCCTACACTCCCTCCTCATACTTCTTAAATCTAACCATCTTTTCTCTCATCGCCTTCCCCTCTTCCACTCCATTCCATTCTACACTTCTCTGTCCGTTACCCTTGGACTGTAGGCCTCCCAGACTGCCTACCTTTTTTCCCCCTCCATACTATCTTCTAATTATTGGTTGCACTCCGCTTTTTTAGTAGAACTCATTACATGCATTGATTGTGTGCTTAAGGTCACTGCATCCCTATTGTATGCAAAGTTTGTATAATTATTGTTTGTGGATTGGAGGGTGATGAGGGTAAAGATAGGTAGATACAAGAAGTATGAGAAGGGAGTGTATCACTTAGAGTATTGTTTTATGATATGTAATTTTTTTTAGAGATTATTTTTCTTTTTTGTGTTTACTTGCATGCATGTGCAAGAAACACAGTGCCACCATACCAGTTTTCGTAGGTGTGGCACCCCTGCTTCCAATGCTTTGAGGGTTTTTGCAAGTGCGGCCCCACCACACCAGTGACTGTCCCAGCTGTCTATGACAGCAGTTGAGATGCAGTGGCATACAGTTGAAAGCAAACGACTGCTACAGTCAGTGGTGGTATCATGTAGGCAATTAGCATACTGGCATGCTGTCAGCAGTATGCAAACTGACCCACAAGTCACTACCACTGATTGTAGCAGTGGCTGTATGCACACCCTGCCCCCATTTGTTGTGTGCTGAGGGGGTGCCCAATCCCTCTCGGCTCATACACACTCCCCCCCCAAGCACAATGTATGTCTGACGGCGATGCCCAATCCCCATCAGCTCCAGTGCCCTCCCAAAACACAAACTTCCAGGTGCCATGCTGGGAGCCCACTCCAGTGTGGCATAAGTCCAGCATCCTCATGGTTCCCCCCAACACTGTATGGTCAATGGGGTCCCCAATGCCCCGTTGGCTCCACTGCCCCCCCACAAAAACTTCCAGGTGCCACATTGGGAGCCCACCCCAGTGTGGTAAAAGTCCCACATCGTCTTATGCAAAATTAAAAAAAAATCCTGTAATAAAAGAAAACGATCCCTCGTTGACTCTCTTGCCCCCAACCCGCTCCACCCTCTGCCTACCCCACTTTCCCACACCCCCTCACCTCATACTTACCTCTGGAGGCTGGCATGATGATCTTTGATGGATCAGGAACACGTCTGCACTCTTCAAAGCCAACTGCGAACTGAAGAAATGCCGGTAAGCTGTATAATGGCATAAATAGGGTTTCTTCAGATTTGGTGCATATCTCAGTCATTTTTTTGAATTTTTGCACCAGATGAATTCAGTCACTGTCATTTGGTTATTTGGTCCCGAAAGGTGATTTCATGATCACTGCGCAGAATCACCTTTCGGGACTGATTAATGAAACAAAAGTGTCACTGTTCATGAGGTGAGCTCTCAAAAAGCCTATGTTGCAAATTTGGTGAAAAAATTCCCAAAAATGACTGTGTTATGAGCGTGCATTGCGCAGTTTCCACGCACACTTGCAAATTTGTGAATCTGTAATATTTTCACTCCAGATTTTCAATATTGGCATTTTTTCACACTTCCTTATGAACAGTGCAGCTGTCATGTTTCACATCCTGGCTGAAATGTGTTTTCGCACTTCCAGCACAGAATAACACAGTCACTGTGGGAAATCAGTGTTCGGGACAGATTAAGAAAATCACAGTCATACTGTTCATGAGCAGAGGTCCTAAAATGCCTGTGTTGAAAATTTGGTCTCAAATGCCACAAAATGACTGTGTTACGAGCGTGCATTGTGCAGTTTCTATGCACCCTCGTAACTTCACCGATTTGTAATATTTTCACTAAAGATTTTCAACATTGCCATTTTTCCACACATCCTTATGAACAGTATAGCTGTCATTTTTCACATCCTGGCCAAAATGTGTTTTCACACTTCCAGCGCAGAACAGCGCAATCGCTGTGGGAAATCAGTGTTTAAGACAGATTAAGAAAATCACAGTAACACTGTTCATGAGCGGAGTTCCCAAAATGCCTATATTGAAAATCTGGTGCAAAAAATCCCCCAAACAATTGCATTATGGGTGTGCATTGCTCAGTTTCCATGCACACTCATGACTTCACCAGTTTTTTATATTTTCGCTCCAGATTTTCAACATTATCATTTTTGTACACCTCCTCGTGAACAGTAGAGCTGTCATTTTTCACATGTTGTAAATGTGGTTTTGCACCTGTGGCGCTAAATGGCGTAGTCACTGTGCAAAATCACCTTTCTGCTAACAAACTGATAGTGTCACTTTTCATGCGGTGGGGTTACAAAAATCCCATGTTGAAAACTTAGAGTAAAAATACCAAGACACGCCCAGGGCCTTAGGGTTTCCAAAAATAACGCCCTACCCTGTAGGGTCTGACAGGCATCTGCCCTACCCTGTAGGGACTGACAGGTGTCAGGGCTGTGACTTGGGATTATCGACAGTAATGCTCACGCCATTTCACCCCCCACCCCCACCCTGCAGCCAGTGACAGGCATCTAGGTGCACCTTGGACTCTTTGGCCCCAGCGTTCACACCATTCTCCTATACTGCACCCATTTCAGCATATTTCATTAAGGAATGAGAAGAGTGTAAAGCCCGAGCACCCCAAGGCACCCCTCAACACTTGTCAATGACTGCAGGGTAGGGTGAGGTGAAATGTCAAGACTGTTATGGGTGACGACCCAAAGGCACACCTCAATGCCTGTCAGTCTCTGCAGAGTGAGGATGGAGTTGTTGTCAGTTCAATACTTCAATGCCATTCCTATACTGCATCTGTCTAACTCCTGCACTTCCACTGCTAATGCCAGCAAGCAAACATTTGGCATTGATAATTGCTTGTTTTGTTATATAATTGTTTCAATTGTTAATTTGATCCGTGTATCCTTCCTCCCAGGACCACCTTGTAAATCAGTTCTCTCAACAGTGCATTTTCTGATAAAATACAAATTTAATTGAATTGAAGAGATCACTTCCAGGCCATGTGTATTATCAAACCAAAATACATAGTGCATTGTGTATATTATTAAAAACACATGTGCAATCAGTATACCAAAGACACATGGTGATATTGTAACTACACTGTTCTCTTCCATACAGGGAATCCGGGAAGATACAGAAAGGTATGTATGCACATTGACATCTCTCTTACTAATCCCGGCCCATCATAAGTAGAAAAATAAACACCATTTCTGGCCTGTGTTCCCAGGTTCACAAAAGACCAGAGAGAAGATGCTGTTACTAATGTTACATTGGTGACCCACGACCTGAATCACTGGATGTGCTCCGACTTTCTCAATGACGATGATTGGAAGAAAATGAAATCCATCATTAGTTGTAAGGGAGACATTGGTTTGGTTTGGTTTTATTTTTAATACAGGAAAGACATGTGAGCAAAACTGACCATTTCCACATGTGTCCAGTCAAAGATACATAGACGAGCAGTGGTACATACAGAATAATGAATACAGAATACAGTGCCATATGCAGTAGATTTTACAATGAGTTAGCAGTGGTACATACAGAATAATGAATACAGAATACAGTGCCATATGCAGTAGATTTTACAATGAGTTAGCAGTGGTACATACAGAATAATGAATACAGAATACAATGTCATATATAATAGATTTTACAATTAGTTAGCAGTGGTACATACAGAATAATGAATACAGAATACAGTGCCATATACAATAGATTTTACAATGAGTTAGAAGTGGTACATACAGAATAATGAATACAGAATACAGTGCCATATACAATAGATTTTACAATGAGTTAGCAGTGGTACATACAGAATAATGAATACAGAATACAGTGTCATATACAACAGATTTTACAATGAGTTACAGTGGTACATACAGAATAATGAATACAGAATACAGTGCCATATATAATAAATTTTACAATTAGTTAGCAGTGGTACATACAGAATAATGAATACAGAATACAGTGCCATATACAATAGATTTTACAATGAGTTAGAAGTGGTACATACAGAATAATGAATACAGAATACAGTGCCATATACAATAGATTTTACAATGAGTTAGCAGTGGTACATACAGAATAATGAATACAGAATACAGTGTCATATACAACAGATTTTACAATGAGTTACAGTGGTATATACAGAATAATGAATACATAATACAGTGCCATATACAATAGATTTTACAATGCGTTAACAGTAGTCAGAAGGACCAACCAAAGGCAGGGGTAGTGCGATTACAATTAGACCTTTAAATTGACATTGGATAGTGAGGAGAATCAGGATAAGATAGGAGAGGGAGAAGTGTGAGCTTGTGCACAGTGGGAGTTCCCTGTGTGACAGCTGTGCATTTGAGAGGGACGGGGAGCAGTACAAAACATGAAGGGGGGAGAAGGGGTAGAAAATATTGAGGGGGCTGATTCTTATGGGCAGGAGCAGACAGAGTTGGACATGAGGTGATGTTTGAGGTGGGATATAAAAATATCAAGGGATAATAACATAGAAAGGTTTGGGGGAGGTTGTTAAAGAGCTATATATTGCTACATATATTTTAATTACAAAAATGACAGGAGAGGCTTCCTGAATCTAAAGTTATGTTATTGACCTATGACGTGTCTGGGAGTGCTCAAAGGCCCTCTACAGTGTAGCATTTGGAAAGAAATGAAATCTATCATCAGCCCCAGTAAGGGAGACAATTCATAGAAGAAGAGGAGGAGAGAGGAGAGAAAACATTCCCTACTTGTAATCATGCTAAGATTAACTATTTCTCTCATACTCCTCTCTGGTTTCTACATTATCCCATCTGACATCTTCCTTAAATGCATCCCAGTTTATCTTTTTTTTAAACATCTCTTTATTCAATTTAGAAAAGGAAAAAAAAGACAATACAAACACACAACAAAACCTGGTGAACCAGGCACACAGTCCAAACAACTGACTGTGTAAACTATATACAATAGTTGTGTACAAGCTCAGGAATTATGTCCCCCATATTATCTTTACTCCAGTAGGACCCCTTAATAAAAGCAATTCCTTTATATAAATTACAGATCAAGCCACTTCCGTCCTAGACCTATATAATTCCCTCAGCATAATAAATGACACATTGGCCCCGTTCATAGATACTGAATCCTTCCTGAGGGGTGACACCTCCCGGAGCTCCCCCCAAGAGAGAGAGAGTCCCCGCCCCCTCTGTCTTTATAGCAGGCCCAGTATTCTTGTCTCCCCGAAAGGTCCCCAGAATCCCTCCATAACCTCTTCCTATATAACTTAATCCTCCTATCCCTTCAACATCTCTATCGTCTTGTTCCTATACAGTGCAAGATAAGCACAGCCCGACAGACAGACCCAAGCCCAGCCAAATGGTCCCTAGTGTGAATATATTGTTTCTAGTACTGCCCATCTTTTGTCATAGGACCCTTTCTTCCCTTCTGAATATAGATAGATATCTCCTGATTCTAGATAAAGCTCTGATAAGGTCCCGCACCCATTGGGTATAACCATATAACTGGTCATCCTTCCAATGCTGGACCACATATACTTTAATCACCATCACCATCAGTGATACGTGATATTTGGGAGTAGCCCCCTCAACCTGCAAGAAGTCCCCCAAAATACATCCAACAATGGGTCCATCTGCCTCCTAATTTCATCCCACAGGGGCCGAATTTTGCAACAATCCCACAACACGTGTAATAAGTCTCCTCTTTCTGTTTGGCATCTAAAACATCGGTCTGTCTGTCTAAGACCTCGTTCATACAGTTTCACAGGGTAAAATATAAGTTAGAAGCAATAAAATATTGCAGACTCCTATATTTAGGTATCACAATATATTTGATACTCTTCTATACGTTAGCCCAATCGATAAGGCGAGACCTCAACTCGTTACCCCCAAAAGAGCATGACTAGGGAGGCGCTCGTCACAAAACCCCAGCAAATTCTAGACTTGCGACAAAGCTCTGGTTTTCAAGGTCAACTTCTGGGTCACCCCAACTGAATGAACAATCAGATAGGCCCCCTACCTTCTTTAGTGTTCCCTCAAGTGCCCGCATAAGCTGTAGTCGGTGGAAAAAGGGCATTCCATCACATTGTACTGGAAGGACCACCCTGTCATCAAGGATAACATCCTTTAAGCTTAGTCCCAACACCCACTTTGACCATTTCCCCTCTTAATTACCCCATTACCTATAGTTACGCTGGGGTTGCCCATGAGGGGTTGCTCTTGGGCTCTCATTTGCTCTTTTCTCTGGGTCACAGTTAAAAATGACCACCAGGTTTCTACCGTCTTCAGAATTGGGTTTCCCTTCTTCTGTTTAAGGCAAGCCACCAAACTGGCATATAGAGGCGCCTCAAAAGATAGTCCTGCTTCTCTTAATATTTGATTCTCTAGCTGTAACCACTCTGAAACATAGGATTCACCCTCAGCACACCTATCCCACCGGGCCATTAAGCTCAACTGCCCTGCCACATAACATAAATGGATATCTGGCAATTTAACTCCCCCCAGTGTTGGAGGCAAACATAGGTCACTGTATTTTTTCCGAGGTGGTTTACAATTCCAAAGAAAATCCGAACTTATCTTCTTAATCAGAATGAACCATTTTTTTAGAGATACTATATGGGGCAAGGTGTACCGGGTACAATAGCCTCGGCAGCAAATTCATCTTAATGAGCCCTAGCCTGGCCATAAAATTGAGAGGTAGCTTATCCCATCTCACCAGGTCCCCTCTGATAGCCGAGATTATCTCTCCCATATTTGCTTCGGCCCCTGCTTCATAATCTCTTGTAATCCATACACCCAGGTATCTCATCTTATCTGCTATCCACTGAATATGGAGCTGAGTAAAGTCTGCCTTATAAACATGTGGCGTCAAGGGTAAAATCTGAGTTTTAGCCAAGTTCAATTTATAGTTTGAGACTCTGGCAAATCGCTCAGTTAAACCCCTGATCCTATTAAATCCATTAGCCGGGTCTGTTAAATGGAGTAGGACATCATCCCCAAAGACTGAAAATTTAAGCTCCCTTCCTCCTGTCACCACCCCTCTTATCTGCCAATCGTTATTGATAGCTCTCAGAAGGGGTTCTAAATAAATATTGAACAATATCAGAGAGAGAGGGCAACCCTGGCGTGTCCCATTTTTTAATTGTATTTCCTGTGAAATATAACCATTACACAGGACTCTTGCCGTTGGAGCGGCATATAAGTTCTTGATACCCCTTAGGAGGCCCTCAGGGAAACCCATCCTCTCCATTGTAGCAAACAGAAAGGAGTGAGAGACCCTATCAAAGGCCTTCTCGGCATCGAGTGATATTAAAGCTATAGGGATCTGAGAATCTTCAGCATGATTCAGAATGTGATGAAGCTTTCTCAAGGCATCATGTACCCCCCCCGGCATGAACCCCACTTGTTCCTGGCTAATTATCCCAGGTGCTATCCACCAGATTCTGTTAGCCAGTATTTTGGTGAGGATCTTAATATCTTGATTCATCAATGTAATAGGCCTATAGTTGGCCGGATCATCTTTGGGTTTCCCTACTTTAGGGATTAAAGTAACATAGGCCTGGTAGAGGGGAGAGTGAGAAACCCATTTCTGCATTATAGTATTATAAGAGTCCTGGAGCATAAGTAGTAGAATCTGAATAAAAGTCTGGTAGAACCTCACCGTGAGGCCATCCGGTCACGGTGTCTTACCCCTAGGCAAGGATTTGACTACATCTATTATCTCTGGAGCTCTTATGGGGGCTATTAGTTCCCCAGCCCATAAAGGATCTATCACGGGCAGAGGTATTTGTTCTAGAAATGCCTGAATCTCCTTCTCTCCTACCCCTTTACTAATCTGGTACAGTTCCCTAAAGTACCGTCCGAAGGTTTCTGCTAATTCCTGGGGGTCGGTGATTACCCTCCCTTCATATCGAATGGACGTCACTGTTCTATTTGCCTCCCACTCCTTAACTCTAGCCGCTAACAGCTGACCCGGGACGTCTCCCTGCAACAGGTATTTGGCATTAATCTTTTCCACCCAAAAATCGATTTTGTCGGAGACTATGTCTTCCAGTTCCCACCTTAAACTCTTAAATTCTCTATAGACTTCTCCTGAAGATCCCTCCAGGGGTGTCAGATAGGTAATGGCCCTTAAAACAAAATCCTCCTTTGCCCTCCACTGCCTATTTCTTTTAGCTGTCAAGTCCTGAGCCACCCCTGCGAAGAGTACTTTGCAGGCCGGCCAGGCCAGACTCTTATTTGCCATCGTAGGTAGTTGTTGCTAGACAATTTCCAACAGGGCTCCCTCTAGCTTGTCTTTAGTCCTAGGTTCTAGCAACAGGGCATCGCTCAACCTCCAATGAAAAGGCCTGGGTGGTCCAACTTTTGGTTCCCAAACTAGCGAAATCAGAGAGTGGTCTGAAAATATTCTACCTTCCGTTGCAAGTTCATTAATCCCCACAAGAACCTCCCAGTTCACCCAAAAAAAAATCAATACGAGATTGCATCTTATTTACCGCTGAATAGAATGTCATGCATAGGCGCCCCCCCCCCTGCATGGGTCCGTGCCGAGTCCACTAAGGCAGAGGCTTCCAACAGTTTGTTCAAAGCTGTCTGGGCTTTGGTCAGCAGTGTTTTAATAGGGGGGATCCTATACTCGCTATTATCTGTATAAGCATTCCAATCTCCAGCCAATATAAGTGCATGCCCTGGTAAACCAGCTATGTCCCTCTCTATCGACGCAAAGAACTCCACGCTAGGGGGTGTTGGACCATATATGGAGGCCACCGAGGTGGCTCTCCCATAAAGCAAGCCCGAGATGTAGATCCCTCTACCATCCTCTCTTGAAACCACCTGTTCCACACTGTATGTGCAGGACTTCCTGATCAAGATCGCTACCCCTCCAGAGGCCCTCCCTTTGTCTACCCAGAAAATCTGTCCCACCCATAATCGTTTGAGGTTATTTAATTCCTCTGTCAGAAGATGTGTTTCTTGTAAAGCCACAATATGGGCACCTAATTGGTCCAAGTGTTTCAAAATCACCAGCGTTTTACGTCTACCCCTGAGTCCTTTAACATTCCATGAGATCAATTTAAGAGTCACCATTAACCATATCCCAGAGTAGCACTGGGGCAATTACTCCTCAAAACCCTACCTGAGCCTGCTATCCTGATAACTACCCTCAGGGACTCTCTCTCTCTCTCTCCCTCCTGACCCTCCCCCCTGCCCCCGATCCCTAGATCGCTCATCCTCTAATCCTCGGATCATCAATGAGCTCATCCCCTTGCAGCCCCCCTGCCCTCTCCAGGCCTCTCTTCCTCGGGGCCTCCTATGTACCCTACGAAGCCTTTAGTAACTCGTTGCCCTGTTTACTGCTTCCATAAATTCTTCTTCTTCTTAATCCTCGGCTAACTGGCTGGTCAACCCACCATCCCGACTCTACCCCTACTCTCTGTCCGATTTCTCAAAAGGGACCTCTGCCTGTTTCTAACCTTCGAGACCCTAACAGTCTCTCACCCTAGTTATAGCCAATAGGGAGCATTTAACAACCAGTCTATTCTCCCATCAACCATTCCCCTTAACTTATGAGTGCCTTTTCTAAGTCAAATCTCCTCAAAATATCCTTAAAGTCAGGGCTCCTATTCTAAGCACAACTCTAGTTATTCCAGCCCCTTTCCTCCGGGCGTCGAGGTATAGATAAACAGAGAGGATCCCCAGGTTTTCCAATTAGAAGAATTAAAGAACAGTCTAGACCAGCAACAGGATCCAAGGAGAAGAGAGAAAGAAAAAAACAAAACACCCCCCTCCCCAATCGGACCTATCTTACTGGTTCCAAACACTCTCAGTAATATCTTCCAAGTCCCCTTTTTTTAATTCTAATGAACCTTTCCCCTAGGCAGTAAGCAACCTTGTTCTTCAGACCCCTTATTGTAATTGTGGTCTCTCACACCTTGGGCCCCTTCCCCCTATTACCCCAGGTCTTGCCCTCTGGTCCACTTGCTGACCTCCAAAGACTTGCCTTTAACCCCCCCTAAGTCTCCCATTATGTTTGGCAAATGCCTGGAAGCTACACTTGCCTCTATCGATATTAACCCCTCATCGCTCTTCTCCCCATATTACCGTCTCATGCAGCATTCCCCTTATTAGTTCTCCCTCACAAGCCCTGCTTTCTGAAACTTTTTGTTATTTGTTTTAGCTCCTTCTCCATCTCTGAATTTGTTAACAACATAAATTAAGCATAACACTCTTAAATCCAAACAGATAACATGTCCACAGTTCCAGTCAAACAGGTTCAGCATATTCCATCCACTTTCGTCCCGAGAGCTCAGCTTGGTGTCTTGAATAGATTTGGCAATTCTAGTGCAGCCCTTCCAATGCATCTTTAGCTGTATGGTATCTTTTCTCTCCGTTTGTAACGGACCGTCAGTGTAGCAGGGTATTGAAGCCGGAATTTGATACCAGCCATGTACAGCTTCCTTTTAATATCTGCATATTCCTTCTGCTTGCTTCTTATTGATGGCATTTGGTCCTCGAACATCCACAAGGTGGCACCATTCCACTGTATTGTTCTCTTTTGTCTTACTGAGGCCAGCAAGAACATTTTTTCCTTATAATTAAGAAAGCGCATTATGATGACCCAGGGCCTAGCACCCGGTGGCGGTGTTTCCCTCAGAGCCCTGTGTGCTCTCTCTAAATTGTAGGATTCTCCATATGGGGTAGGGTCCAACACTTTGAGCAACATTTCTTGCATAAACGAAACACAATCCGAGCCCTCTGCCCTCTCAGGTAGTCCAGCCAGAATCAGATTGTTTCTTCAGCTCCGAGACTCCTGGTCCTCCAGCCTTTCCTCCATTTTTTTAATTTGCTTTCTGACCATAGCCAATTCTTGCTCCACTGCCACAACTTTCCTTTCCTGAGAGGTGTCACGGACCTCTGCATCTCCTATCCTCTGGGCTAATGGTTACCTATGGGTTTTACAGTTGCAAAGTCAACCACTAACCCTGCAATAGATGTTTGATTTCTTGTAAGTCCTCAGACCCCTTAGTTGCTTTGCACATTCTTGCTCTCCAGCCCCTCCTTCTGATCATCTGGGGTGGGGACTGTGGCTTTCTCTTTGAAGCTGGTGATCTCCCGCCAGGGTTCCGCTAGCTCGGCTCCATACCTACTCCTAAGCGCAGGCTAAACAACGCTTTGCTAGTGCCTCACCAAGCTGTATTTTCGGATCACAGAAAACCTTTTCCCACATCGTTAAACACCACCCTTAGCATCCTCCAGTCATTTATGTTACCGGGAGAAGCGCTGATCGCCAAAACTGACTGGTCCTGAGGGAAATAAAACTATAAAATGCAATTTCAGGCCTCGGAGCAGCACGGGAGTCATCCTACTCGACTCAGCTCATCATGTGATCCCCTGCATCCCAGTTTATCTTGAAACATTTTTAAGTGAAAAAGGCAACACTATGACCCAAACACTCAAGCATGGGGCAGGTCCCAATTTACAGTTTGTGGCAGAACATTTTATGTTTGCTAGCGGCGCATGCACAAGAAACATTATGTGGCAGCTTAGGAGAGAAGCGGGTTGTGAGTTGTGGCACTGTAGCAGGCAAGCACTACATTGTTGGGCTTGGTAGTGCTCAGCTCAATGCAGGACCAGTGTGTTGATGACACTGGTTCTGCAGAATGCCACCAAATTGAGAAAGATTTCATCGCTGCAATTGAGGTCGCCTCATCATTGCAGCGCCAGCCATTCTGCTGCAATGAGGAAGCAACATGTCATTGCAAGGTAGACGTTGCCTGGTGTAACATTATCAGGACCCTGGTGGCTGTATACCACCTCAGAGGTGCATAGAAAACTGACAGGGTGCCATTCCCCTGTCAGCATGACCCAACCAGTTCATTTGCCGATGGGGAACCCCAATAACTGTCCGCATAATGCCTCCCTCCCATTTCAGTTGTGTGCTGGGGGTGCCCAATCCTGCTCGGCATCATGCACTCCACATTCTCTGCTGACAGGGGCCCAATCCCTGTGGATTTAGTCCCCCTTCCCAGTTCCAGTTGCTGACAGGGAGTCCACTCACGTCTGCATAATGTCCTCACCCCGATTTCTGCTGTGTGCCAAGGAGGTGCCCAATCCTCCTCTGCAAGATGCGTGCCCCCTCACCCATTTCTGTGCCAGTGCAGGGGCCCAATCCCTGTTGGCCTCAGTCCCTGTCCCGACAAATGCAGGTGGTACACTGGGGGTCCACCCCAGTGTACCAAACAACACCTGCAAAACAAGGAAACCGACCCTCGCTGTCTTTTTTTAACCTGTAAAACAAGAAAATGGCCCCTAGCAGTTTCTCCTGCCCCCTCCTTAAACCCGCCCACCCTCTGCACACCTGCCTCCCACCCCCACCCCATACTCTGCCTCCACAGCCCAGCACGATGATCTTTGTTGTTTCAGGAACACGTTTGCACTCTTCAAAGCCAACGCGAACTGAAGAAATGCCGGTAAGCTGTAGAATGGTATAAATAGCATTTTTTTTTCAACTTTGGTGCATATTTTGGGCATTTTTGGGAATTTTGACACTGAATTTTCAACATGGGGTTATTGGGACCCCTTCTCATGAATTCAGTCACTGTCATGCAATTATTCGGTCCCGAAAGGTGATTTTGTGGTCACGGTGTGGAATCACCTTCGGGATCGATTAATGAAATGGCAGTGCTGTTATTATATGGTGAGCTCTTAAAAGCAGATGTTGCAAACTTGGTGAAACAAAATCCAAAAATGACAGTTTACAAGCATGCATTGCACAGTTTCCACACACTTAGTAACTCGTGAATTTGAAATATTTTCACTCCAGATTTTTCAACATTGGCCTTTTCCACACTTCCTTATGAACAGTATAGCTGTCCTTTATACATCCTGGTCGAAATGTGTTTTCACACTTCGGCGCCAGAATAGCGTGGTCGCTATGGGAAATCAGTTTTTGGGACAGATTAAAGAAAATGACAGTGACACTGTTCATGAGCAGAAGGTCTAAAATGCCTATGTTGAAGAAAATCTGATAATCAAAAGATCATAAAATGCCTGGGTTACAAAGTGTTTGCGCAGTTTCCACGCCCTTGTAACCATAAGAATTTGCAATATTTTCCATGGAATTTTCAACACTGCCATTTTCCACCTCCTTATGAACAGTGCAGCTGTCATTTTCTCATCCTGGCTAAAATGTGTTTTCACACTTCCAGCGCTGAGTAAGCACGGTCACTGTAGGGAGATCAGTGTTTGGGACAGATTAAGAATGAGTGAGTGAGAGGTGGGTGAGGCGAGAGCTCAAAGTATAGGTTCTGTTAGGGAGCTATGGATTTTTGGGGGCAGAAAAGGCACCAATGCAGGCCCAGGAGCCCAGTACAAAGGACAGCCTGCAGCGTTGGGAGAAACAGAATGAGGCGAGTGAGAGGGGGAGTGAACAAGCTCAGCGAACTCTGTCAGGACTGCAGATTTCTTTGTGGGCAGAAAAAGGCACCAGTGCAGGCAGGAGTTCAATCTGAAAGGGCAGTCTGCAGCACTGGGAGAAACAGGCGGCAGTGAGAGAGTGGAGTGGTGAGCTCAACTGAGCTCTGCCGGCCTTTAGAGTTGCCAACCCTGTCGCCCAGGGGTCCTGTGTTCTATATTACAGGGACGGTCTCTGGGGTGGAGACAAAACAATGATTGGATACTTTATGATTGCTGTAATAATAAGATTTAGTTGTTCTGTTTATTTCTCTAACTGAGCTAAGTACTGAGCTATACTGTTATGATTGCTGTAATAATACATATTTATTTGTTCTGTTTATTTCTCTAACAGGCTGAGTATGCCTTGGAGTGCAATAGGAGTTCTAACTGGGCTAAGTAAAACTATATGTGGGCTGAGAACAAAAAAGTATGGTAGCTGAGGGGTGAAAAACAGACAAGGGGCTTTAGGATTGCTACAGTAATACAATATCTAATAGATGAGATATGAGACTGAATTAACCCAGTCAGCCAGGGGCAGAAGAGGGACTAGTATGGGGGGGGGACAGGAATTTGAGTAACTAGTGGCCTAACAGCTGTAGTAAGGTACAGAACCTGGGAGTAAGAGCCCATAACATAAGATAGGCCAAAATGGGGCCGGTGCTACATGTCCATAGGGCGGACATCTTTGGAAGGGTGGAGGGGTGTACAGGGTGTGGGTCCACCATGATCATGGGCTGGGCTTGGAGGATGGAGGGGTTATGGTCTGTAGACAACTGGCTAGTTTGAGGGAGGAAATGTGGAGGTTAGGGAGGAGTCTAATTGGCAGGGCAGCTGAGTATGGTAGACATCCTGGCTGGGGAGGGAATAGGGGAGAGCAAGGGGATGGGAGAAGAAAACTAGGGACAGAAACAGACCCGGTATCAGAGGCACTAGCAGAAAAGAGGGGAGAAGGGAGGGGGTGCCCAAGGTGAGTGGGGGCCTCCTGATGGGGAGGAAGAGACCAGGGGAGGTACCAGGAGAAAGCAGATGGCTGCCAATAGGGAGAGACTGGGTGGGACCTGAGGAGGCACGGAGGGAACAAGTCAGAGAGGGTAACCGATGAGGGAAGAGATGTGGGAGAGGTATGGACTAAGAAGAATTCAAGCCTATGCTATGGGAGAGAGTGGGCAGGAACATACTGAAGGGGAGGACAAGCGAGGTATGAGAGGATGGCAACAGGTAGGGAAGAGATAGTAGAGCATGACAGGGTGAAGGGGCTGGTAAGGAAGGAAGGGGTGACTGGAGGAGAGAAGGCTCAGGAGGGGAAGGATGGGATGGACATCACTATTGGGGTAGAAGAATGGGGGCTCTAAATCAACAACAACAGGGGATAGGAGAGGTTGGAAATCAGCAGGAGGAGGGAGGTAGTCAGGCTGGGAAGGAGTTCAAGGGGATGGGAGAATAAGACAAAGAAAAGGAGTGAGTCGGAGTAGGGGTGCAGATACAGAGTCCAAGATTGTGCATCTGGTGGGGGTAAGGGGCAGGGAAGAATGAATACTGAGGTGTAGAAAGTGGCTTAGAGAGGAAGGGGGAAAGGATGGGGGTACACATCCTGGGGACTCTATACTGAAGGGGGTGAGATGGGGCAGAAGACACAGATGTATTTGGGTTGAAACTATCCCTGGGTTGACTACAAGAGGGCAGGGCAAGCACTGCTCAAGTGTGCAGTGAGGGAGGAAGAAACCTCATTTAATTTACACGTGGGTACAAACAACAGGCGGAGACTGTGCAAGTAGTGAGGGGGAGGTTTGAGGAGTTGGGCAGACAGTGTGAGGGGGGGGGGAGTCATTGACATTCTCGGAGGTACTTCTGGTACTATGTGCAAGCACAGGGAGGAAGGGTAGGATCGAGGAGTTCAATGACTGGCTGAGGGATTGGTGCCACACCAAAAATTATGGGTTAGTGACTAACTGGGGTAGAGTCTGGGGGAATAGTGACTTTTACATGGGGGGCAGGTTACACTTTAGCAGGAAGGGGAGCATTAAAGGTGGGATTAGAGGGGTATCTCTCTACTAAGGTGGATTTAAACTAGTGGGGGGGTTGGCCAAAAGGCTGAGGTTGGTAGAAAGGTCCGAACAGGGAACCTAATGAGCTCACCCCCCCAGATATAAGTAAAGACAGAGGCACAGTAACCCCAGGAGTGGGTGGGCAGAGTGGTCTGAGTGTAATACAGAAGGCACCACCACCACCCAGTAAGAATAAGGAGGGAGAGTGGGACTACTGGGAGGAGGACACAGGCAAGGGAGAAAGAGGGAAGGAGGGGTATGGGTGGAAGGTGGTCTTTTCAATGCAAAACCTGGGAACAAAACTGCAGAGCTCCTGGCACTGCTTTCAGAGGAAGGAGTGGACATTGCTGCAGTGACAGAGACTTGGGCCACAGAGTACCATGATTGGGACTTGTCAATCCTGGGATACAGGATATACAGGAGTGACCAGGGGGGTTGGAAGGGGTTGCACTCTGTGTGAGGTAATGGATCAAATGCATAAGGGATGAGGCGAGAAGACAAGGACAGAAAAGCTTTGGGTGCAGATCCTGGATTCCAAGGCAGAAAGCTGAGTCTGGGAGTGGTATACAGACCAGCCCAATCAGGGAACTGGATGGGGGAGTTGGCAGAGTAGATAAGGGGGTGTAGAAGGGAATGTGGTGATAGTAGGGGTTGTAACCTACCAGGGGTTGACTGGAGCACCCCACTAGCAGTACAAAAGGACTGAGGGTCACTATGCACACATTAGAATGCATGATGGGCTTACTCACGTCGTGTGATTTCCAGATTTCTTTTTGTTCTGTGGGGGTATACCCCACACCCCACATTATGAGGGCTGCGACCCTGGACCCTCAATTAGGATTCTAACTCTGGGGATCCACATGGAGGCGCACAGGTCCGGGGTTCGTAATGCCGTATGCTATTAAGCGTACAACATTATGACCCAATAGGTACCAGGGAGCAGGTGCTCCTTGATGCATTCAGGATGTCCTTCAGCTGACACATGATAAGTGGGCCTACAGAGGCTTGGTAGCATCTGAACCTAGTACTGGCAAATGGGAGGTGGTGGAGGAGGTAAGGGTGAAGGACCCACTAGCTGGTAGTGACCACGAAACAGTGTGGCTTGTTCTCACGCTGGGCAGGGAGACAGGAGGCATGGGCACTAAGGTGGTGAACTTTAGTAAGGTGGACTTTGGGAGGATGGGAGCAATACTGCAAGAGAGACTCCAGGATATAAGGCTGGGGATGGATGCAGAACAAAGTGGGGAGTCCTAAAGACTGAGATAACAGAGCCCCGTAGCCTGCACCAGGGCCAGGAGTAAGAAGAGCAAAGAAGTCATGCTGGCTGAACAAGGAAGTGCTGCAGAGGGTGAGGGCAAAGAGGGCTGCATACCGGAAGTACAGGAGAACAGGGAAGGGAGAGGATAAGGAGGCTTATGGGAGTTGGTAAAGGGAGGTAGCCAGGAGGGTGAAAAAAGCTAAGGCCTCCAGGGAATTAAGGTGAGCACAGGGCATAAAGCGAGGGGAAAAGGACTTTTTCAGGTATGTCGGGAAAAGAGGAAGTGAAAGGAACATATTGTGAGGATAAAGCAGGGAGGGGATTGGGTGGAAAAAGGGGAGGAGCAAGTGGAAATTCTAAATGAGTACTTCTGCTCCATTTTCCCCAAGGAGAGGGATGGTCCACTATCAGCATGGGCTGGGGGGTGGAGAAAGGGGGGGCGGAGGTGATGGACAAAGTGATCACATGGAGTAGGGTGCTGGAGGGGTTGAGGGCAGTAATGATGGACTAAGCACCAGGCCTCGATGGCATCCACACCAGAGTGCTGAGGGAGATGGTGGAGCTATTGGCTGAGCCTCTGGCAGATCTGATCAACACCACCCTGGAAACAGGGTGTATGCCCCAGGACTGGAGGGTGGCCCATGTGATTCCCATACACAAGAGTGGGCCTAGGGAGGAGCCAGGAAATTGCGGCTGATTAGTATGCGTCCATGGCGGTGGTAAGAAACATGGGCGATACTGAAGGAGAGGCTGGTGGCATTCCTAGAAAGTAATGGCCTCCAAGATGGGCGGCAACATTGATTCATCTCAGGGAGGTCTTGTCAAACCAGCCTAATAGAGTATTGGGTAAAGCCGAACACCCCAAGGCACACCTCAACACTTGGTGTCTGCAGGATAGGGTGAGATGAAATGGCATGAACTTTATGGGTGACAACCCAAACTCATACCCCAATGACTGTCTGTCTCTGCAGGGTGCAGGTGGAGTTGACATGAAGTTCAATGAATCACTGCCATTCCTACTCTACATCTGTCTAACTCCTGCATTTACAGTACTAATACCAGCAAGCAAACAGTCGGCATTGACAAATGCTTGTTTAACATATTGTTTGCTGCTATGTAGTAACAGACTATGAAGCAGGCTAGGGAGACCTGAATATGTACACACTGGAGGATAGAAGGGATGGGGGACATGATACAGACATTCAGTATCTGAGGAATCAACAAGGATGGGGCAGATAGGGTCTTTAAGTTAAGGAGGAGAGGGTCACCAGGGGCACAGGCTAAGAACAGAGGGAAGATTTAGGAAGGAAATGAGGCAGCTATTTCACAGAGAGGATGGTAGGAAAATGGAACACCCTACCAGAATGGGTGGTATCATTTAAATTTGTGAACAACTTCAAAGTGCATGGGACAGGGAACAGGGGAGAGTGAGGGTGGGAGGTAGGGTGGCAGTGGGATGACCAAAGGGGAGGATGGGGCAGCTGCAAACTAGGGTGTTGGCTACACACACTCGAACAGACAGCTAGAAACTAGTCTGTTTCTACTGGCACATTATATTCATATATATCAGTCTAATTCTGCTAAATCTCAAGCTGGCATGTTCGTAAATACAAATCCCAGAATCCTACCCAGATGACATAGAAATTGCAGAAGTGGAATATTTAATGGCTTGGTGACATACTTTTATAAGTTTTAATCTTTTGCTTACTGGACCTGCTGATCTACAGGGGCTAAGTACTGTTTCATAGGACTGTACTTACCCAAGGAGACAGTGGGACTGGCACTGATTGCAGCTTATAAAAGCTCATATGTTCACTGCAGGCTTGGCAGAAAACACCAGGAGAAAGGACTGCTGTGTGACTGGACTTCTCTACTGGGACTATATTGCCCTCCTTCTGTCCCTTCCACCCCCCCACCCAAAGCTAGTTCTATTTTTATAGGCACAGGATTTGACTGACAACAGGGACTTCCTGTTTGGGAGCAGGAAGTGAGCGATCACAGAACTACCAAAGACCCACCATCCTAGAAGGGCAGGAGTATCTCACCAGCCCCCTCTAGCTGCTGGAGGTCTGCCTCTGAGCAAGTAAGTGGCCTACTGAGAAATATAGGATATTCTTGTCTCAGAACAGGACAATCAGGAGCTTAAAGGGCTCACACACAGAAAGTAAGGAGAAAGAGAAAAAAAAAACAGAGGAAAGAGTAAGGATTGCAAACAGTTAAGGGGACAGAAATAAGACATGATTGGCGTGGTGCAGTGCAGTGGCTGTGGAGCAGCAGTCTTCGGGAGGCGTTCTGGAGGATGCGGTGTTGTCCCATCTGCGAGCACCTCTGGGCTGAGGGAGGAGGTTGCTCATCTCCAGGCTGAGTTGGCCAGGATTTGTGAGACCTCCTCTTCCATCCAGGGACCACCAGTGCCACTGCCGTTGCCTCAGAGGTTGCCAAGAAGAGGCGGTTGGACCACAGTGGACTCAGGAAGGGTGAGGGTGGTGAAACAGAGGCACATCCCTCCAGTTGTACCTCTCCACAATTCCTATGCCTTTCTGGCAAAGTGTGGTTCCTCTATGGAGGCACCCGCAGTGGAGACCAAGGAGGATGCTGGGAACCTCCACAAAGGAGACCAACAAGAGGGTGGCAGGGGACCCTGCAGGGGAAGGAAACAACTCCTGGTGGGGGACTCCATTGTTAGGAAGGTAGAACTGGGGGAGGAAGGGGAGAGGGAGGTCATTTGCCTGCCTGGCACCATGGCTTGGAGGGACAGGGAGTGAATCCTCAGGATTGCTGGAGCAGCTGCACAGGGAAGGAAGCTGGATGTCATTGTCCACCTAGGGACAAATGATCTGGCTAAGAAAGGGATTAGAGAAGTGCAGGAAGAGTTTGTGGAATTGGGAAGGGATCTTAGTCAAGTAGCACTCACGGTAACCTTCTTGAAGGTGCTGCCCATCTATGGCATAGGAGAGGCTAGGGTGTTCCGCACCATGGGATTCAATCAGTGGTTGAAAAACTGGTGTGGAGCTCAGGGATTTGGCTTCATTGGGAACTGGGGGTCCACCTGGAGTGATTCAAGCCTATACTGGCATGATGGGCTGCATCTGTCCAGGAGGAGAACCAGGATCCTAGGTGATAGGTTTAAATGCTTCATTGGCAAACTTTTAAACTAGCCAAGGGGGGAGGCACTGGAAAGGAGCAGGGAAATCCTAGGCCCCCCCAAATAATCACGGTAGTAAGTGTGGCAAACACTAACATAGAGCTGTCGATAGGGAGAAGGGCAGGGGTAAATGGAGAAAGTGACAAAGGCAAGAAAGACAGGGATGGGGCAAAAGGGAGTAAGGCCATCAGGAAATGGAGGGTAATGAGTACGAATGCCCATAGTCTGGGCAACAAGCTCCCTGAGCTGGTGGCCTTTATGGAAGAGGGATGCCTGGATATCATAGCAGTCACAGAAACATGGTACAAAGAGAACCATGACTGGGATGTTAACATACCAGGGTACATAACCTACAGGAGAGATAGGCAGGGGAGAAGAGGGGGAGGAGTAGCTCTCTAGGTAAAGGAAGGGATTAAAGCAACTGAACAAAAGAGTAAACATGGAGGAGAGGAGGCACTGTGGGTCACCTTGGAGACTGGAAAGGGCACCACAATCCACTGGGGGGTTGTGTGACAGACCCCATGACAGGGGAGGGAATGGACAAGGATATGATGAAGGCATTCTTAGAATGGCAGAGAAAGGAGATACTGTTGATGGGAGACCTGAATATGCCAGATTTTAACTGGAGCACATTTGCTGCAGCCACATCCAAGACAGGGCCATTCTTAATGCCTACAGGTGTGAGCATTAGACAGCCAGTTCAGAACCCACTCGTGAGGGAGCAATCTTAGACCTCATACTCTCAAATGGGGGCAGTGAGAGGATCTCAGATCTAGAAGTGGGTTGCCATCTGGGGACAAGTGACCATCAAACAGTGTGGTTCACGTTAAACTCAGCTACAGAGTCAAGCCATACAAAAGTGAGGGTACTGGACTTTGGGAGGGCTGACTTTGGCAGAATGAAGAGTGCCTCAGAAAGCACTAGCAAACAGGCTAGAAGGGGTGTGGAGCAACAATGGGGAATCATCAAAACTGCCATCACAGAGGCAACAAGCCTTTGTGTGAAGCAAATAAACAAATCAAAATGAAAGAAAAAGCCACTATGGTTCTCAAGAGAGGTGGCTGTGAAAGTCAGGAAGACAAAGATAGCATTCCGGGATATAAGGAAACACAGAAGGAGCAGGACAGAGAGCTGTACCAGTTAAGGCAGAAGGAAGCAGGGAGGAAGTCAGAATAGCAAAGGCCCAAACTGAGGAAAGATAGCCAACTCAGTTAAGAAGGATAAAACCTTTATAGGTACATCAGCGGAGAAAAGACAAGGGAGGGGATAGTGAGGCTGAATAGAATGAGCAATTGGGTGGGCAGAGGGGACAGTGAAAAAGCAGGAATACTGAATGAATATTTCTGCTCCGTATTCTAAAGAGGAGGAAGTGCCTAATCCAATTAACAGAAGCGCCCTTGATAGGAGGTCGATCCAGTCCTTTCACAGAAGAAAGGGTTCTGCAAGAACTCCTAAAACTGAAGGTGGACAAAGCAATGGGTCTGATGGAATTCACCCAGAATTCTAAAAATTAAGGAGGAACTAGTGAAACCACTGGCTACTCTTTTAATAAATCATGGTAGGATAGTGTGGTACCGAGGACTGGAGGAAGGCGGATGTGATTCCCCTTCACAAAGTGGGACCAAGACAGAGGCGAAACTACAGACCTGTCAGTCTGACCTCTGTGGTAGGGAAAGTGATGGAGTCACTTCTGAAGGAAAGAATAGTTGAGTACCTAGAGGCCAGTGGAGCACAGGATCCAAGGCAGCATGGGTTCACAGCGGGAAGGTCATGTCAGACAAATCTAATAGATTTCTTTGACTGGGTGACCAAGGTAGTAGATCAGGGAGGGGCTGCGGATATGGCCTACCTGAACTTTAGCAAGGCATTTGACACAGTCCCACACAAAAGATTAATAGTCAAATTAACCAGCCTGGGAGTGGGTCCCAGGGTGGTAGCCTGGTAAAACATTTGCTGCACAACAGGACACAGAAGGTAATTGTAAATGGAGTCCATCTCTGAAGAAAGAGGGTTACTAGTGGGGTACCGCGAGGTTCAGTATTGAGGGCCAGTCCTTTTTAATGTCTTCATCAGTGACATTGCAGAGGGACTGGAAGGAAAATATGCCTTTTTGCAGATAACACAAGATCTGCAATAGGGAGGCGATGGAAAGGATGAAAAGGGACTTGGCAAGGTTGGAGGAATGGTCAAGTAGGCAGCTAGGATTCATTGCAAAGAAGTGCAAAATAATGCACCTGGGAAACAAGAATCCAGGAAGAATACACAATGGGTGGGGAGGTAGTAACAACAACAAACAAGCATTTGTCAATGCCGAACGTTCGCTTGCAGGTATTTGCAGTGGTGTTTGGCATGTATGGTGCTTTACCCTAATGCCCTGTGTGATTGGTGGTATTTGCACAATAAATTATCAACATGACCTTTTGTTACCCACATTGAATGCGCTACATAGAAGCGGAAACCGTTTTGGGCAGGATGTGAAAAATGACAGCTGTACTGCTCATAAGTAAAGTGTGGTAAAATAGCAATATTGAAAAGCTGGAGTGGAAATATTGAAAATTCGATAAACCTAGGGCGATCGCGTGGGAACTGTGCAATGCACACTCATAAAACAGTCATTGTTAGGAATTTTTTCACCAAATTTTCAACATTGGCATTTAAATCCTCTGCTAATGAACAGTGTCACTGTGATTGTCTTACTGTGTGCCATACATTGATTTTAGCACCGACTGCGCCATTGTGCACTCATGGGTGGAAACACATTTTGTGCGGATGTGAAAAATGACAGCTATACTGCTCATAAGGAGGTGTGGTAAAAATGGCAATGTTGAAAATCTGGAGTGAAAATATTGAAAATTCATAAACCTACGAACATGCGTGGGAACTGTGCAACGCACGCTCATAAAACAGTCATTTTAAGGAATTTGTTCACCAAATTTTCAACATTGGCATTTTAAATCTCTGCTCATGAACAGTGACACTGTGATTTTCTTAATGTGTCCCATACACTGAGTTCACACAGCGACTGTGCCATTGTGCGCTACATGGGTGGAAACACATTTTGGGCAAGATGTGAAAAATGACAGCTGCACTACTCATAAGGAGGTGTGGTAAAATGGCAATGTTGAAAATGTGGAGTGAAAATATTGAAAATTACAAACTTACGAGCGTGCATAGGAACTGCGCAATGAACACTCGTAAAACAGTCATTTCTAGGAATTTTGTCACCAAATTTTCAACACAGCCATTGTAAGACCTCTGCTCATGAACAGTGTCACTGTGATTTTCTTACTGTGTCCCATACATTGATTTTGCACACCGACTGCGCCATTGTGCACTACATGGGCGGAAAGACGTTTTGGGCAGGATGTGAAAAATGACAGCTGTACTGCTCATAAGGAGGTGTGGTGAAATGGCAATGTTGAATATCTGGAGTGAAAATATTGGAAATTTGCAAACTTACGAGCGTGCGTAGAAACTGCACAATGCACGTTCGTAAAACAGTTATTTGTAGGAATTTCTGCACCAAATTTTCAACATGGGGTTTTTGGGACCCTTTCTCATGAATGATGTCACTGTCATGGTGTTATTTGAGCCCGAAGGGTGATTTTGTGCAGTGACTGTGCAGTGCCTGCGAAATCACCCTTCAGGCCTGAATAACACCATGACAGTGACATCATTCATGAGAAGGGGTCCCAAAAACCCCATGTTGAAAATTTGGTGCAAAAATTCCAAAAATTACTGAGATATGCAATAAAGTTGAAACCCCCATCTAGCCCATTATACAGCTTACCGGCATTTCCTCAGTTAGCGATGCGCCTTTGAAGAGTGTAGAAGTGTTCCGAATACCGAAGATCGGTCGGCGCGAGTCTGGAGGTAAGTATGGAGTGAGGGGGATGCAGGGTGTGCAGAGGGTGAGTGTGGGCTGGGGGAGGGGACCAGACAGCGAGGGACCGTTTCCTTTGTTTCAGGTAACAACAATAAAAAAACAGCACCACGCACTGTTTTCTGGTTTTTGATGGGTTTTGGCCACACTGGGGTGGGCTCCCAGTGTGGCACACAATTGGGGTGGGACCGTACCAGGAAAATGCCAAAGCGATGGAGGGGGTTAACATGCCAACAGGGGGATTGGGCACCCCCGTTAGCAAGCATGTCTGTGATTGGGGGCATGATGCCGAGGGGGATTGGGCACCCCCTTGCAGCCCACATTGCTAAAGGGGGCACCATATGCTGACAAGAGGATTAGGCACCCTGAAGGCAGCTTCCTGTTCCTAGGGACTGAGACCAGTGGGCGGTGAGCCGCCACCTGCCATGTTTATTGAAATGTTACACCAGGCACCATGGGTTGCTCCCTCATTGCAGCGGCAAAATTGTTTCAAGCTGGTGACAGGCTTTTGCACTGCTGCCATAGACAGCATGCTATTTCATTTGTGCCTCCAAGCCCAGCCTGCAAAAGCAGTGGTGCCACAGGCCGCAACATGACCGTACCTCCAAAATCTGCTATTCCAAGCTACCGCAATATGTTTATTGAGCACATGCAAGATAACATAAAAATGACTTCAGTTTCTATGAGGACTAAAATCAAGGCCCCAAAAAGATTTAGGTAACAAATGGAATAAAAAAGAAGTGTTGTACAGTAATTGTTAGCCACTGTACAAGACCATACTACAACGGTCTTTAATTTCATGTCATATAATAACATTAACAGAGAAAAGAAGATGAAAGTATATGCAAAAGATGTAGTTAAGCAACTTGCCAATAACTTCAGGCAGGTCTGCATCTCATTTTATGTTTTGGAGCATTAGGAGTGGGGCAGACAGCATGCAGTGGGAGGCAGTGGGAGGTTTTATGTGCACTCTGGGTACCGGGTAGGAGGAATAGAGGAATGGGGCAGACAGCTGCGCAGTGGGAGGGAACAGGAGGGTTTATGTGCACTCCTTGTGTGGGGTCGGGGAATGGAGGGTGTGGAGCAACAGCACACAGTGGGAGGGAGCAGGAGGATTTAGGTAGACTCCTGGTGGTGGGACAGGGAACAGAAGGAGCGGGGTGGGCAGCACACAGTCAGAGGGAGCGGTAGGGTTTAATTTCAGTCTTGGTGCCAGGGTGGGCAACAGAGGGAGTGGGGTGGACAGCACGCAGTGGGAGGGAGTGGGAGGGTTTACTTTCACTCCAGGTACCAAGATGGGGAATGGAGGATTAGGGCTGACAGCACACAGTGGGAGGAAGCAGAAGGTTTGTATGCACTCAGGGTGGGGATGGGGAAATGAGGGAGCAGGGTGACAGCACGTGACGGAGGGTGAGGAAGGTTTACTTCACTCTGGGTACAAGGACGGGGAATGGAGAGAGCAGAGCAGACAGCATGCAGTGGAGAGAGTGAGAGGGTTTACTTGCAGTCCAGCTGCCAGGACAGGAACAGAGGGAGGGGTGGACAGCATGCAGGGAGGGAATGGGAGGTTTACATACAGTGAGGGTTCCTAGACAGGACTGGAAGGAGGGGTGGACAGCATGCACTGGGAGGGCGGGGATTTAGGACCCGGAGTCAATTGAATAACCAATTATGACTGGCTTGCAACCCATTATTTAAAAATTTTTTTACTTTGTATTTTCCACCCACCTCTGCCTGCATTAGCCCTCTCTTCGGGTCTCCTATGGTTTCCTGCATCAGGCCCCCTACACAGGTCGTCAGAGCATATGGGTGCTCCACTCTATGTACCTCTGATATCCAGATGACCCCCGGTTGGGGTGAGGAGTCCCCTAATCTCCCCAGACCCGCGGTGAGTGTGCACCTTGTGTCTATCAGTCCCCAGACCTCCCCTGATCGCCAGCTCCCGAACCCCGTCTACTGGCACCAATGCAGGCATTTTTTCTCCTGGTGTTTTCTCCTCACCCCCTAGGGCATCAGCATGCTAGGAGGGCAAGGAGCCTAGGGCATACTGAGACATGCCCCTCGCTCCTGTCCTTGTCTGAAGTCCACCCTCCAGCTGCTACCTCTATACTGCACCCATTACTCGAGTTCCCCGGTGGGGTATTGCAGCAGGCTTGCAGATCACCCACCCCAGAGAAGGAGAGCAGCCACTGGGCACTCAATCCTTCTCATCCCCTGCCAACCCCTTGGCAACCCATACTGTCAGGAAACGGGTCACCGTGTGCTTCGAGGTAAGGCACCAGCAACTCAGCCCTCTGTGGCACCAGGCGGTTTCGACTTGCAACCCATATGACTGATTTTTCAACCAGTTTATGTGTTAATACATCCCTCGAGCCACTTGTTGCTGAAATTGAGTGGTTTCACATGTCTTCAGTTTGAGGAGAACAGCAAAGCGAAGCTGAGCTGTTCTGGCTCAATCTCAGTACCCGTGCCTATGGAAAGCAATTTTAGTAGTCGCAGATGACTGCTACCTGGGATCCTGGTGCCACAGACACAAACACTCATCCTGCAGTTATCTGCAGTTATTGTGCCAATGAGAAACCAGCACTCAAGCAGCTGCAGTGCACTACAAACTCGTAAAGTCCTAACTGGTAGGCATCATGGCCACACACACACACACACACACACACACATATGCACACACATGTATATACACGACACACACACACACACACGTATACACGCACACACACGCACACACACGTACACGCACACACACACTCACACACATACACACACACGTATATACACACATACACACACACACATACACACACACGTATACACACACACACATACACACACTCACAGACACGTACCCACACACACACACATACACACACTCACACTCGCACTATCTCTTTCTCAGAGCTGCAAGTTAGGAAAAGAAAGTAAAAGGTGCAAAAATTGAAGTGGGAAAGGGAAACACTCAGCTCAGAGCTTTGAGTGCTGACTGTGTAGCTTTCCCCCTACTCATTCTCTCACTCTCTCTCAGTCTTTCACTCTCTCATGGAGGCACCTAAACAAGGGCACCAGTACCATCCATATAATGACTTTGGTGCAAGCTGCTTTCTCTTTCTCAGGCACCTACTGACACCTCAGAATGCTTGAACCTTTTTAATATTTGCAGGGTAAACCAACAGGTACAGTCCAAAGAAAGTGCCTCCAAATCGAAATCCAGCAGCCCCGTGTCACCCATCCCAAAGTTCAGTCACTCACCACAGTGCCCACCCATGGCCGTCTGTCATCATGTCCCACTCGGTCAGGCATTCTCACTCTCCGGTGCTACTCTTCTGCTGGTCAGCCCGGCCCCAACTGTTCTCCCTCCCAACAGTTCTTCCCCATCTCTCTCTCTCCCATGTTGGTCCCTCCTCCTGCTGTCAAGTGATCAGTGAAGTCAACTTCACTTGGGTGATGGTGGGATTCAGGAACCCTGTGCATGGCACAATGCAACAATAAACCAGCAACCTGTGCCACACTTTCTCCCCATTTCATTCTCCGACACATGCTGCCCTGTGAACTGATCGAGGCTCCGAGTTCATGTGCAATGCATACAACTCCTGGCTCCTCACTCTCTCTAATCCAGTTGCTGGGATGGGGAACAGAGGGGGCAGAGTGGGGTGGACAGTATGCAGTGGGAGGGATTGGGAGGGTCTACTTATATGCGGGACTGGGAATGGAGGAGCAGGCGGACAGCATGCAGTGGGGAGCGGGAGGCTCTACTTATGTGCTGGGACCAGGAACGGAGGGAGCGGAGAGGACAGCACACAGTGGAATAAAAGCGGGAGGGTTTACTTGCACTCCGGTTGCTGGGATAGGGAACGGAGGAAGCGGGGAGGACAACATGCAGTGGGAGGGAGCGGTAGTTCACTTGCACTCAGGTGCCGGGACAGGGAACAGAGGAAGGGAGGGGGCACAGCACGTGGGGAGGGAATGGGAGGGTTTACTTGCAATCCTGGGGCTGTGACAGGGAACAGAGGGAGGGGCAGACAGTATGCAGTGGGAGGAGGTTTACCTACAATGTGGGTGCCTGGACAGGAAACAGAGGGAGCTTGTGGACAGCACGCAGTGGGAGGAAGTGGGAGGGTTTACTTGCACTTCTGGTGCCACAATGGACAATGGAGGGAGTGGAGTGAACAGAAATGTCTGGTGGCAGGCACTCCTGCAATGATGGGGCACTCCCTCATTGCAGCGGCCAGTCTTTTAAGTTGGTGGCACTCTTGCTGAACTAGTGTCAACAGCAGCGTGCCACCGCACTGGATAAAGAGGACCAAGGCTGCCAATGCAGTGGCAGCATTGCTGCCACAGTGATGCACCTCCAAAACCCGCTCTTCTCCTAGCAGCCACATATGTTTCTTGTGCATGCGCACAAGAAAACATAATAAAAGACAAGGGCAGAATTTTCAAATGTGGGAACAGGGTCCACATATAGAGGTGCAGCAATGACAATAGGTGCTTGAGGCGCATTTGTCCGTCTGTCCAGTTCTCTTTAAGACACAGATGTAAGATGCCCCAAGATACACTCAAGTGGGCCCAATAATGATACACATGAGACCAAATAAATGGGTCTTATGGACATCCTTTGATACAGGGATGGAAAATTCCTGAGTTTGTAATGTAAGTCCTGTGCACCAAGTATTAGACGCCATCAAAGTATCCCTCTGAAATAAGTTGCAAAAACATGACCCTTAGGGTACATTATGTTTGCCCCTGCCATCTATGCAGCTGTAGCATTTAATGCTATGTAAAATATTTTAGAAAATAGATTGACAATTTCCTAGCCTCTGGCTGGCTGAGTTCCATAGCAACTGGGTACATTTATGCGCCAGAACAGAATGGGGAAAAACAAGATCAATTCCAACCTGCCATGACCAAAATCAGTGCCCGAGTAGAATGTTAAAAAAAGGATGTCAGCCAGCTTTTTCCTCCTTTAGCGAGTGATGATCCATCCCAACACACACGCACACACACACACACACACACACACACACTCACTCACTCACACAGTCTGCAAACAACTCATGCTCCCATTGCCACACAACATCAAAATCAACTTTTTGTTTCCAATTTTTTGTACCACAGTTAAAAACTGCTGCCTGCCAGCACTGAAGTTGCATGCTCTGCTACTGCCAACAGTACCATCATTTCCTGACTGATTGCACATTACCCTGCATGACATTACTTTTACATAAAGACTTGTTAAATATTTACTGAACTGGGTGAGTGAGGTAAGAGGAGCTGTTGCTCTCCTCAGTCCTTCTCTCTCTCTCTCTCTCTCTGAAACTTGATCATGATGCAACCAATATGCAACCATTTGTCCCTGCCTCACACCAAACTACGCTGTTGAGTTCAAACACATGCTGAAAGTAAAGGCAGTTCTTTTTCTTTTAATTACATTTTTCTGCCTCCTTTCCCAGCCTGCCACCCCCAACCCTTCAGGGGAGACAAGTGACATCCCACTGCCTTCCACCCTACCCAGATGGATCCCAGATCCCCATGGAGCCACAGTTGTACCCCTGGTGGGGATGAGGCGGGGGCTGGATGCCTTGTAACTTATGTTTCATCTGTGTTTTGGGTCAGTCAGGTGGGCAGAGGCATATTGTGGGCACAGCACAGTTCCCCATCTTCCCAGTGGTGGCAGGCTCAGTTTCCCATTTTGCCCTCCCGTTACAGCATGCAATTCCCTGATGTCATGGTGCTTGAGCACCGATGTCCATGCTGTACCATGGCCAGCCATCCCTCGAGGGCTTGCAGTACTCTGAGCCTCTGCTCAGAGTCAGGCATGTGTGCGGCATCAGCCTGTACCCTCCTGGAGAAGGTGAGCTGTTGTAGGATGCTCAAGCCTATCTCCCACCTGCTGATCCACCAGTGACCGAGTCAGCTCCCGAACCCAGGTCGCTGGCATGGTGCAGGTGTGGCATCCAGCACCTCAACCCTCGGTGCCACCGGCTGGCCCAGTAGAGGCGGTTCTGTGGCCATGCGCTGCTTACTTAGTGCTCTGCACTTGGGCTGCATTCTCATGGGCGCACACTTCACTTCTGTGACTCACTGTTTGTACAAAGCACAGCGAACACGGAATACTCACAATAAAGAGTGTTTCTACGTGTTCACTTTCAATGCAACAGTGCCTCATATTATGCTGAGACTGTCTTTGTGAATCTTGTCAGTCCCCCTTCCATTACTCAGGCTGTCGGACTTGAATTGTGCTCCAATTACTGACCACATTGAGCTGCTGCAGCTGGACAAAGAAAACATTTTGTCATTTAAACGGCCCTCCAACACATGCTGCCCTGTGAACTGACCGAGGCTTTGAACCCATGTGCAGCGTGCACAACTCCTGGCTCCTCCCTCTCTCTCTCTAATTCAGTTGCCAGGATGGGTAATGAATAGAGTGGGGTGGACAGCATGTAGTGGGATGAAGTGGGAGCATCTAATTATGTGCCAGGACTAGGAACGGAGGAAGTGAGGTGGACAACACACAGTGGGAGAGAGCGGAGGGTCTATTACATGCTGGGACCGGAACCAGAGGGAGCGGGGTGGATTACATACAGTAGGAGGGAGCGGGAGGGTTTACTTGCACTCTGATTGCCGAGATGGGGAACAGAGGGAGAGGCTGGGAGTCTGGGGGCCTCCCTGGCCCCCAGAAGCTTTAGAATGTTTCATAATTTGTGGTGTATTTTGGGGTATTTTGACACAGTTTACAACATGCATGCCATCACCACCATTACTCCAGAGCAGGGGTGTAGGTGTGCCTTGGGGCTCATTGATGCCTGACCATGTGGCTAGACCTGAGAACAGAATCCTCTGGAGTTTGGAATTTGAATAGGAGCAGCATCCTGTGGGAACCAAACATTTATCAAGGAAAGACAAGCATCTCGCAGTGTTTATGGTAAGATAAGCTGAGAAGTGTCAAAGATCCTCTCTCTCTTTTATGTTTGCTTGCACGCATGTGCAAGAAACATAGTGTCACCATACGTGGTTTCGTAGGGTGTGCCTCCCCACTTCCAATGCCCTGCTCCTTTTGCAGGTGCGGCTGCACCATGCCAATGAATGTTGGAGCTGTCTATGACAGCCGTTCAGATGCAGTGGCGTACAGTTGAAAGCAAAAAAACACTGTAATCAGCGGTGGTAATGTGTAGGCAATTTGCATACTGCCATCAGCAGGTAATTTGCATACTACCATCAGCAACATGCAAAGTGCCTACACTCTGCACTGCATCTCTGTAGCTGTCATAGACAGCTCTGTTTTTGTCTACTCTCCCCCTCCCCCATGTAGCACGCAGGAGCCCACCCCAGCGTGCTCGTGCGCTCCCCCCGCACATTGCATGGCCGACAGGTGTGCCCAATCCTCCATCAGCTTCACTGCCCCCCATCAGACTTCCGGTGCCATGCTGGGAGCCCACCCCAGCATGGCAAAAGTCCGTACGGCTGACTGGGGGTGCTCAATCCCCCATCGGCTCCACTGTATGGTTTCTGCCCCCCCCCACAACCAGAGTTCCATGTGCCAGGTTGGAAGCCCATCCCAGTGTGACAGAAGTCTGTATGGCTGATGGGGGTACCCAATCCCCTGTTGGCTCCACTGGACCCCCCAAAAAACTTCCAGCTGCCGCCGCTGGGAGCCCACTCCCAGCGTGGCAAAAGTCCACATAGTCTAAAGAATCAGAAACACCTGTTAAAAAAGAAAAGGTCCTCGCTGACTGTCTCACCCCTCCCCAACCTGCTACCACCTCTCATGCATCCACCTCCCACACCCCCACCCCATACTTACTGCTGGAGGCCGTGCAAAGATCTTCGTGGACTGGGAACACGCCTGCACTCTTCAAAGCTGACCGTGAATTGAAGAAATGCCAGTAAGCTGTATAATGCAATAAATGGGTTTTTCAACTTTGGTGCATATCTCGCCATTTTGGGAATTTTTTCACCAAATTTTCAATCAATCAATCAAATCTTTATTTAACCAGGCAATCATCATTGAGCAAAACTCATTTTCAAGATGGACCTGGATAGCTTCGAGATCAGTTTACAATACAAATAAGACATCAAAGTTCACAGTGGTTACAGTATTCAGAATGAGTGTCAACTAGAGAGTGGTAGTATTAGCGAGTACAACGCATTTGGTAAATGATGACAGTATATATACACAAGAGCCAGCACAAGAAACAGAAGCATAATTACAGGTATATTACAGCAGATGTCCACAACATATCTCCAGCAATAAAACAAAAAAAAATTATAATAACTAGTAGGACAAGGAGAGCACAGCAGATGAAGAGGGGGCAAAGTACCTTGAGGGCAATAAGGAAGGTGGGAAGGGGGAGGGTGAAAAAAGGTATAAGGGCAGTAAGGGTGGGGATCATTAAGGGGTTAGGGGCCAAGGTGCTAAAATGGGATATAAGTTTCAGCAACCACAGATTACTGTTCCTGCCTAATTAGTGGTAGGCAGGGCAATGACGCATGGCTATGGGAATTAAAAGTATTTAGGTATCAGCACAATGACCAAAAATAAGGTATTTAGGAGCTAAAGGTGAGAAGATGGATGGGAACAAGTGGGCAGGGGTGGAAGCAAAGATGCCAGGTAGGACATAGAAGTGCACTACCTATAGCAAATGGGAAGATTAGGGACAAGGAAAGCATTCGCAGGATTCCTTAAATGAATGAGCATATAGAGTCTTGAAAATAGGTTGGTAGGAATGATGAGTTTCAATGTTTTTTGCAACTTGTTCCACAGAACGGACAGCACATAACTTATGGCGGCCCTACCAAAGCATAATTTTACCTTTGGTACTTTCAGCAAGATATAGGCGGTACTTCAAAGTGCAGCATTTCTTTAGTGTCTATAGGGTGAGAAGTCCACACCACAACTGCATATAGGGAACAGTGGTGTGTTGAGAAGGAGGCCAGTGAAGAACCTTAGTGCACTATGGTAGAGTGTATCAAGTTTGGTAAGCACCGTGGCAGGACACTGGCTATAGAGGAAGTCAGATTAATCTGTCATTAATCTATCAGTGAAAGGAAGGTAGTTTGGACTAAACTCATATTGGCTTTTTTAGTAAGAAGGTGTTTGATCCTAAAAAATAGTCTAAGTCTCTGTCTTAGTTTTTTTGTCAATTCCTCAATATAGTAGGTGAGGTGAAGGATAGTTGATTGTCAATCCAGACTCCCAGGTATTTGAAGTTTGCTGCATATTCTAATGGTTCACAAAGTAATGTAGTAATCGGTGGAAAAGATCCAGAGTTGGTTGGATTTGGAGCCTGAATATAGGGTGAGAATAGCATTGCTTTTGTTTTTTTAGAATTTAAAAGCAGCTTTTGTTTTATGAGTTGGATCTACAGCTGGTTGAAGTCAGGTTGGAGGTCACAGTATGCAGCTTCAGGTGCTGGTCTGCTTATGTATATCATCACTGTATCATCAGCAAATAGGTGTATATTGGCCTCTTTTATTGCGTATCAATATTATTGATGTAGATTGCAAACAGAGGTCCCAGGATGGACCCTGTGGCACTCGTGAGAAGAGGTTTGAGAGGTGAGAACTCACCCGCGCCTTTACTTGCTGTAGCCGGCCTGTAAGGTAATTGGCAAACCAGCTCAAGGAAAGTTGGTCCAGGCCAATGTTCAGAAGGGAAAAGAGAAGTAAGCAATGGTCCACAGTATCAAAAGCCTTACTTAGGTACAGAAATACTGCACAAAGTTCTTATCATCCAGGTCCCGTTGCCAGTCATTAGTCTCCTTGGCAACGGTTGTGATTGTACTGTGTTGAGCTCTGAAGCCTGATTGCAGTGGGGTTAGCAGGCTGTTGGATTCTAAGTGATTCTTTAGCTGGGTATTCACAATTTTCTCCAGTAACTTTGGCAGTATTGGAAGAAGAGAAATTGGCCTGTAGTTGTTTAGGTCACATGGGTCACCAGATTTGAAGATAGGGATGACATGGGCTGTTTTCCAAATGGGAGATAGGGTGCCCAAGGATAGAGATAAGTTAAAGAGATGTGTGATTGGCACAGCTAAAACTTGGTAACCAATCTTTATGAAATACAGGTCTATAAAATCTGCTCCAGCGCTTTTTTGGGATCCAGTTGTAGTATGAGGTCTTCAACCTCTTTCAGAGTAGCAGACTGAAACATGAAGGATGGTTTGGGGTCAATGGATTCATGGTCTTGCGCACTAAGTTGTGAGCATAAGGAACAAGCAGACGAGTTGTCAAAGGCAAGCTCTGCTGGTTGCTAAGTGATCTTGAGAGCAACAAGGATGGATGGTCTATCAGAGATAGTGGAATTGTCAGACATAAGTTTTGCAGGTAGAGAGTTTTAGGGCGGTATTACCTGATAAGTCCTTGATTGTCTTCAAAATCTAGAAGGTTGTTAGAGGCAATTTCAAGTTCCGTAGTAATAGCTAGCCTTAGCCTCTTTGATGATCTTGATGCAGGTGTTCTGTGCCCTCCTAAGCATACACCAGTCCTTTTCAAGCTTAGTTTTGCGCGTGGTTTTCCAGAGCAAGTCCCTTTTCAACATAGCATCCTTCAGCTCCGGTGAGAACCATTGGCAGGATTTATTCCTCACCCTAGTTTTTTTCAGTGGTGCGTGTCTATTTAGTGCCTCAGTCACTATTTCATGAAAAATGCCATAAGCCCCACTCACTGTCTTAGATAAGTAAATGTCCTGCCAACGCAAAGAATCTCTTAGCTCAGTGATGAAGGCCAAAGGATCAAAGTTACGTCTGCATCTCTTAAGGGTAAATTTCGATGAAGGCATAGTCATGGAATTTGATCTTACACAAGCAATAAAGCAGTGATCACTGATATCAGAGAAAAACTGCGCATGTGAGAATGAATGGGCTATTTACTAAAATTACATCTAGCAATGTACTGTTGTTCACATTCCTTTTATTAGGGCGGTAGCTTCATTGATAAGTTGTGACACTCCAAGGAGTCACAAAGTGATTTTACTGGTGAAGCGCATTGGAAAACCAATCTAAGTTAAGGTACCATAGTATGATAACTTCTGGGGGATCAGGTCCTAGGATATTATTTAAGTGCTTTAGAAGCGGAAGTACAGCAGAGGGGGTACTATAACAACCAACCACGTATAGTGATACGGAAGAAGAGATTCCGACATTTAGGGACAGACATTCTAATTTGTTTGGGACAGAGGTCAAGTCCAGGATAGTGGCTGAGAATTTATCCTTGACATAGATGGTCGCACCACTGCCTCTGGCCTTTCTGTCAGTTCTAAATATAGAGTAGTTGGGAATTCACTTCATTATCTGATGTGCCTGCTCAGAGCCATGACTCTGTGACTACGGAACATCAGGTGTTGTATGATATATGCATGCCTGGATAGAAGATATCTTCTTTAGCAGGCTACAATCATTGACGTGCATAAAGCTCACTCCTTTAAGGCTAGGCAGGTCAGAAGGAGATGCAATGGCCACAGGAGAGCCAGGGTTAAGTTCAACATTGCCTGAGCACAATAACAAGAGGAACAACAGTTTCCTGATGGCACAAAGGATAATTTACAATTCCTGCTCCTTGCATATTTGCAGGGATTAATGGACATGGAAGGTGGAGCGCCACAACATGGGCGTTGTTGCCCTAAAGCTGCTTCAATTAACACCCTAGCTGCAAAGATTAAAGTGAAGAGGTTATCATATGCAGAGGGAGACATACCCTGTATAGTCAGCATGTTATACATTCCTGCATAGTGGGGTTTTTGAGTTGAGAGCTGGAGGGAGGGAAGGTAATGGGTGCATAAGTACTGTATGCTGGAGCTAGAGCTCATGGGGCAAGCAGGTGAGGTATTGTCCTCTCTGATGTAAGGAGACTGCGTGAGCAGGTGTGTGTCAGAATAAGCAAGAAGGATAAGGGTTGCAATAGAGAACCAGCAACAACCCCCCATATATATAAGCCATTGGGGACCTGGGGTTCTTGGGGAACCACCTCATGAATTCAGTCACTGTCATTTTGTTATTCGGTCCCGAAAGGTGATTTCGCAGTCACTGCACGGAACCACCTTTCGGGACCAAGTAACGAAACAACAGTGTTAAAGTTCATGAGGTAGGCCCCTCAAAACCCTATGCTGAAAATTTGGTGAAAAAATTCCCAAAATGACTGTTTTATGAGGGTGCATTGCGCAGTTCCTACACACGCTCGTAACTTTGAGGATTTTTTATATTTTCAGTCCAGATTTTCAACATTGCCATTTTACCACACCTCCTTATGAACATTATAGCTGTCATTTTTCATATCATGTCCAAAATGTGTTTTCACACATGTAGCATACATTAGCACAATTGGTGTGCGAAATCAATGTTCGGGACACGTTAAGAAAATCACAGTGACACTGGTCATGAGCAGAGGTGGTAAAATGGCTATGTTGAAAATTTGGTGACAAAGGTCCATAAAATGACTCTGTCATGAGCGTGCATTGCACAATTTCTATGCACCCTCATAAGTTCACGAATTTGTAATATTTTCAGTCCAGATTTTCAATATTGGCATTTTTCCTCCTCCTATGAACAGTACAACTGTCATTTTCACCCCTGGCGAAATGTATTTTCGATTTCTGGCGGAATAGCGCAGTCACTGTGGGAATTTAGTGTTTAGGATAGATTATGAAAATCAAAATGACACTGTTCATGAGCAGTGGTGCAAAAATGCCTATGTTGAAAATCTGCTGTAAAAAATCTCCAAACTACTTACATTACGACGTTGCGCAGCTAATACGCACCCTCGTGACTTCACCAGTTTTTGTATATTTTCACTCCGGATTTTCAGCAATGCCATTTTTTTACACCTCCTCATGAATAGTACACCTGTCACTTTTCACATCCTGTTCAAAATGTGTTTTTTCATCTGTGGCGCCAAATGGCGCAGTCGTTCTGCAAAATCACTTTTCACGAATGAACTGATAATGTCACTGTTCATGCGGTAGGTCACAAAACCCATGTGAAAACTTGAGTAAAATGCCAAGAAACTCCCAGGGTGTTACAGTTTTCTGACCATAAGGCCCTACCTTGTAGGGACTGACAGGCGTCATGGGTGTGACTTGGGATTGTCGATAGTAATGGCTCATGCCTTTCACCCACCCCCACCCTGCAGACAGTGACAGGCATCGAGGTGCACCTTGGACCCTTGCCCCAGGAGTTCACCCCATTCTCCTATACTGCACCCATTTCAGCGTATTTCCTATATGGAATGAGGTGAATGTAAAGCCCAAACACCTCAAGGCACACCTTGACACTTGTCAGTGTCCGAAGAGTAGGGTGAGGTGAAATGTCATGACCATCATGGGTGACGACCCAAAGGCACACCTCAATGCCTGTCTATCTCTGCAGAGTGAGGATGGAGTTGGCGTCAGTTCAATACTTCAATGCCATTCCTATACTGCATCTGTCTGACTCCTGCACTTCCACTGCTAATGCCTTCAAGCAAATGTTCAGCATTGACAAATGCTTGTTAGGAAACACTCCTGACTCACTGACTGTCACATTATCTTACTGTAGTCCTTGCTCTGTAATTAGAATTTGACTTCTCAAAAGACAGGAATTCAAGCAAAGTGCTTTTACAGAGAAAGTACAAACAGTTTTATCTGAATATTGACCCCAAGCAGACTATAAAAATTCACATTGGGTACCAGTGAGCTGCCTTCCTACAATGAGAAAAATGCACCCTACCAAAATAAATACATTCCGGTCGGGCGCTGTGTGGTGGCATTCTGCCCAGTGGGGAACAAGGGAATGCTCAACGATGCCTGGGATCATAGAGGATGGTTCCTTGTGGCAAGATTCTCCATCGGGTGAGTGAGAGCGCTCCTTGTTTGCAGCACTGGAGTAGTGCAGAGCCGTCGTAAGGGAGACTGCCTCTGTTTTGTTAAGCCAGGCGCCTGTAGCTCAGCCCACCCGCAAGGGGCTGAGCTCATGCAGGTGCACCAGGAGCTGCTCGTAAGGGGCTCCTGGGCTAGGGAATGGCTCGATTTTTTTTTTGAATTGGGATGGGGTTTAGAGCCATGTCTCATGATTTGTTATTCCCTGGGGCGGGGGGGGGTTACATGCACGGCATGAACTGAGTACATGTACTCGGTGTACCCACATCCTAAGCAGAGCAATGTAAATAGCATTTTTGGACAAATTATACAGATAATGCAGAAGAGAAGTTGTATACACCCTGACTAATTAACGAGTGATATATTTTTTGTTTGAATACGTTTGCATGCTTAGTACTCAGTATATTAATAGGACCTGGCCGTATTTCTTTACAGTACTGAGTCATGTGATTACAGTCTGTTATGTCCATCTGTTGTTCCTTGTCTGTTTATAATAGTTTCTCTGGCTACAGGCTGGCTATCTGGGCTACTAGTGTAGTGATTCAGTGAATGATGCCTGGTTATACAGATTTCTCTGCTACAGTCTGGCTATCTGGGTTACTAGCCTTGTGATTCATGGCATAATAGAGTGTAATTGTTGCATCGCAGAGTAGTTGCGGTAGAGTACCCTGCTCAATAGCCTTGTAGTAGTTACATACGGTAGTGGTTGTATTTCAGCATAGTAATATGGCTGCCAGCTCTATGGGCTATCAGTGCGAACATTAGTAGTAAAGCAGGATCTTTGGAGTGGCAGAGTTCATGTAGTGATGCTGTTAGTGTTTGTGCAGGCATAATGTTCTGCTGGCAACATGAAGAATATTAGTATGGGGAAAATCTGCAATGTCACAACACGCAATAGTAAAATGAACTGAAAGCAAGCTGCCATGCATTGAAAGTGCATGCAGTAACTATTAGATTGGCATGAAAATGTCCTCAGGAAGCTGTAGTGGGTAGGACAAAGGCATAGAATACACATGGAATGCAAGCAGGTTTGCAGGCACGCAGCATGCTTTTCATACTATTGGGTAATCGATATATGAGCACCTATTCAATGGTCCTGGTGACAGCATGCAAATGTTTGCAAACAGTGTATATTACATTGTATACATTGCCATAGTGGCATTTAGTGGCAGGGATGGGGGCTACAACGAGTGCATGTATATGGTAAGAACCGGCAAGAATGTGAAGGCTGTGTGCATTGTATGATTCCTTCCATGTCATGCAGTACTCACCTGTACAAAGTTTGCAGGAAAGTCTTTTGCAGACTCAGAGCTCATCTGTATTCTTCAAAGTCGATCTGCAACATGAAGACATAGCATTAAGTTGTATAATAGAAGACATGGACAGTTGCAAGCAAGGCAAATATGCATGCCATGTCTTTTCATTTTGCCCTCAAGTGTTGTAATGGGACGGGTTGTTAGGACAGGAGTGGAATATATGCAGTATGATGTGATTGCTGCCTGTGTCTATCAGAGTCTCTTTCTGAATCAAGTTGGTGAATGCATTTTCCCCTGCAATGAAGTGCAATGCAGTCTATGTCCATAGGTCTATCAATGTTCAGTACCTCCTGTTTCCGGGCTGTGTTATGGTGCATACCTTGCAGCCAACATCTTGTGGTACTGGGGTTTGGAGGCATGATTGCTGGTGGACAAATGCAGGGGATGCATCAGTAGGTGTGGCCTTTGTTGCTCAAACAGCCTGCATGCCTCCATCAGACCATGCATAGTAATGTGGCAGCACATCTAAGGAAAGATTCAAGGAATCCAAGCAAAGCTTTTAGGCATAGCAGACTGTTCTGACATGTTTGCTACATTGTCAGCATGGTGGATGGCCAGTCAGTCAACTTTGACACTACCTACCTGCCCTGGTGGCTTACTGTGCAGAAACATTTGCTGTCTGAACAGGACCACTGCCTGTCGGCATACAGCACCTTCCCCCTCATTTCTTATATGGTGGGGCCGTGCCCAATGTCTCCTTGCTGTTGTCTCCTGCTTCCTTGGTGCTGATGGCTGTGCCGAAACCCTGCCAGCATAATTAACACCCTTTGTTGTGTGCCAACAGTGTTTCAATGCTGCAGTGCGCAGCAAGCATCTCCAACTGGCAAGGCACATGCAGGCTCCCATCCCAGCATGCCAAGTTTGCCGGGGAGGGAATAGCGTAAATGTTAAGGTGTTAGCCTCCTGTAACATAAAACACCCTTTGATGTCTCCCCACCTACCACCTGTGCGCATGCATTAGGCCACCCTGCTTTTTCCACCAGTCCTCAACTGATACTGCCAAAGTTGGGCGCGATGATGTCCAGTCTACCGGGAACATGTTTGTGGTCTTCAAAGCTGACCATGAAGTGAGGGAATGGCAGCGAGCTGCATAATGGAATAAAAATGGGATTTTCCCAACTGTGATGCATATCTCAGGCATGCTGTGGAGGTTTCGCACCACAACTTCTGTGACAGGTATGATGGTAATAGGTCCTGAAAGGTGCTTTTGCATTTACTGCATGAAATAACCTTTAGGGCCAGTAATGCAGGACAACAGTCTGTCGAGTATCTAGAGGCCAGAGGGCACAGGACCCAAGGCAGCATGGATTCACAGTGGGAAGGTCATGCCAGACAAATCTGATAGATTTCTTTGACTGGGTGACCAAAGTAGTAGATCAGGGAGGGCTGTGGACATGGTCTACCTAGACTTTAGCAAGGCATTTGACACTGCCCCACACAAAAGATTAATATACAGTTAGCCAGCCTGGGGTGGGTCCCAAGATGACAGCCTGGGTAAAGAATTGGCTAGAGAATAGGACACAGACAGTAATAGCAAATGGAGTCCACTCTGAAGAAGAGGGGTTACTAGGGGGTACCGTAGGGTTCAGTATTGACTGGTCCTTTGATGTCATTATAAGCGACATTGCAGAGGGACTGGAAGGAAAAGTATGTCTCTTTGCAGATGACACAAGATCTGCAACAGATTTGATGGCCAAGGTGGGTGGAAAGGATGAGAAGGACTTGGCAAGGTTAGAGGAATGGTCAAATGTATGGCAGCTTAGATTCAATGCTAAGAAGTGTAGGTAATGCACCTGGAAAACAAAACCCAGGGAAGAGTACACAATGGGGTGAGATACTAACAACAACAAACATGGAAAGGGACCTGGGGATAGTCATACTGATGACCTAAAGGTGGGCAAGCAATGCGAGAGGGCAGCAGGAGGGTTGGGGGATACTGAGATGCAAGGAAAGGCATCACCAGTAGAAAAACAGAAGTTATTATCCTTCAGACAGACAGCTGGTGAGACCCCATCTGAGTACTACATTGCAGCAGTCTCTGAGACCCAATCCACAAAGACATAGACAGGATGGAAGCTGCTCTAGAGGAGGGTAACTAAAATGGTGCAGGGTCTGCACCAGAAGACATAGCAAGAGAGACTTAAGGAGCTTAATATGTATAGCCTCGAGGAAAGGAGGGAGAGGGGGACATGATAGAAACTTCGAGCACCTCAAGGAATCAACAAAGTCCAAGAGGGTAGCATCATTCAAAAAAGAGGTGTGCAGGAAACAAGGGGCACAATTTGAAGATAGAGGGGGCAGCCAGAGGTAACAAGGAAGCATTTTCACAGAGAGGGTTGTGGATGCATGGAATGGCCTCCGGAGGAGGTTGTGGAGTCAAAAGCAGGGTGGAAAATTCAAGCATGCATGGACAGTCATAAGGCAATTCTAGGCGGTGGGGTAGGAAGAAGTAGGCTACTGGTTAACTAGGATCTGCAGCTTATCCATTAGTTAGGAAATGGGCACTGGCGGGCTGTTGTCCTTATCTGCTGTCAAATTCTATGTTTCTATGCTTCTATAACTGGCAGTCCTTATAAGGTGGGTTGTCAAAGAGCCTATGTTGGAAATGTGGCAGGGGAAATCCAAGAAATGGCTGGTGCACAAGCGACCATTGCGTAGTTCGTATGCAGGCCCATAAGGCCATGGGTTTGCAATATTTTCATGCCACATTTTAAATACTGTCATTTTTGCACACGACTTTCTGAACAGTGCAGCTGTCATTGTTCTCATCCTGGCCAAAATGTGGTTTACCAGTTCCAAGCACAATACCACGTGTCAATGTGACAAAGCAGAGTTTGGGGAGATTATCCAAATGAAGGCACACTGTTCATCAGCACAGGTCCTACAATAGCTATGATGCCAATGTGTTGCTGATAGTGCATGACATGACTGTATGAGGTAAGTCATGCAGTCAGCATGCATGCTTGTAAGGCATGCATGTATAATATTTCCAGTGCAAAATTTCAACATAACCATTATTTGTAGCGGTTCATCAACAGTGCACCTGTCATTTTTCACATCCTGGCCAAAATGTGTGCTTGCAGTTCCAGTGCAGAATACTGTTGCTGTGTAACGTCGTGTTTGAGACACATTATGGACCTAGCAGTGGACAGCTGACTGCCAGAGGTTGTCAAAGGCCTATGTTGACTATTTGGGGCGACAACCATGAAGTACTGGTTAATGAGTTTGCATTGTCATAGTGCGGGTGCACGCTTCTGACATGGTGCATTTCTAATATTTTCAGCCCACATGTTCTAAACTGGCATTTTTCCACATCTGCTAATGAACAGTACAGCTGTCATTTTACATATCCTGCCTGAAATGTGGCTTCATATGTCTGGCACAAAATCGCACAGGCACTGCATGAAATCAATCTTCAGACCAGGCTGAGGAAATGACGATGACACAGTTCATGAGCAGCGATCCTGACATCACTATGTTGAAAATGTCATGGTGAAAGTGCAGAAAATGAGTGTGCTGCAACCGTGACATCCCACAGGGTCCATGCAGTCTTGTGACTTCATGCATTTGCAATATTGTCATGCCTTATTTGTACCAGTTGTATTCCTGCACATCTCTTATGAACAGGACAGCTGTCATTTTTAACAGTCTGCCAAGAATACAGTCATGCAACTGTGAAGCACAATGTGGTGCTCACTGTAAGAAATCAGCATGTAGAACACAGCAAGAAAATCAGAGTGTCACTGTTTTATGAGGGCGGCCCCAAAATACCTATGGTAAACTGTGCCTAAAAGAGTTGCACAAATAATTGTGCTGCACACATCTGCTGCTGAGTTTCTATGCATGCTCATTGCTTCACCAATATTTCATATTGGCACTCCAAATTCAGCTGCCACTTGTTATGCCTGCTCATGAGCAATCCAGTTGTCATTCTTCACATCCTAGCCAAACTGTGGTTTCATGACACTAAGACCCCATGCCACAGCTGTGCTGCAACAGCACCTTTCAGCTAACAAACTGAATATGCCACTTTTCATGAGGTGACCTGACAAGCAGTGCATGTTGAACATGTACAGTGGAACTACCATTACATGGCTACAGTGTTAGCGCTGCGAACTGTGGCACTTCTTCCGGTACAGACTGGCAAGCATCAGCGGTCTGCGTTGGCATCATTGCATGTAATGCTGACACCATTCCACCCCGCCCTCATGAATTCCGTGCAGCCAGTGACAGGCAGCATGGTGTGGCTTGCACTGTTGGCCACAGACTTCACCCCATGCTCCTATACTGCAGCCACATCACTGTATGTCCTTATGGAGAAGGGTGAGTGTAATGTGCAAAGATGCCAAAGCAGACCATGACAGTAGTCAGTGTCTACAGGCAGAAGCAAAGGACAATGGCATGAGTATTCTATCTGATGACCCAAAGGCACACTCCAGTGCCTGTCGCCTCCACAGGGTGAAGGTAGTGCTGGGGTAGCCTCAATATTTCAGTGGCACTTCTGTTATGCAGCTGTAGGTTTGTCACTGCCAATGCTAATGCCAGTATGACAACAGTCAGCATTGACTAATGTGTCTAGTATAGTTTTATGCATTTGATGCATGCTTTATGGTTCCTAACATGTTGAGTTGTCATCAGTTGTCATGGCAGTGTGCTGAAGAATCTACCAGCTCATCAGCAAAGAAATTTTTTCACAATTATGCTGTAATGTCCTGCAGGGCTCCACCCCTCTGCCTCATTGTATGTGTCTTGGTTGGGATGGTCATCATCATTGGAAGGAGCTCACCAAGTCTACATTGTGTATCCCTGTGAGGGTGGTTTCTAGGTTTCCATCATGTAACCTCTTGCCCTCATTTCTTCCAGAGTGTACATGTTGAAATTCTTCAGCCTGTCCTTGTTCGGATTCCTGTGGGAATCCTGAGGAATAGTAATTGTTGCCATCTTGGAAACCTGCATGGTATGTTCTGTCTGAAGTTTGCATTCTGCATCTGCACACAGCAGCTCAGCTGGGGGCATACGAGGGAGTGATGCAATGGCAATACAACATACTTCCTCATACTACTGGAGATGCCATTCCTTCTGCATTGAGCTATCCAATTTGCCCTGTCCACAGCCTTACTACACTGCACTGGCAAATTGAGGACCTGTGATATAATAGCCTCAAGGATCCTTTCATGCCAAGAGAGTATCAGAAGCTTCTCATATGCTATAGTCAACATTGCGGACGCTGTGCCCTAGGTAGATGATTTTAAACTGCTTGGCATTCTAGCACAGGTAAGCAATAAAATGCAATGCATTTAGGTGACTTGCAGGCTGGTAAACAGTTTTTTGGGCAGTGTGCATGGGGGGGCGCATTGCTCTGCTGCTATAATGACTTGCTTTTGATTGTGATCTCAAATCGGATGCAGTCCTGTAAACAGATACAACAAGGTTAAGAAAGAGGCATAACAAACGTAGTGACGTCCTTGCACAGTAGTCTAGGCTGAAGTTGCATACAGTACAGCTGAAAACATGGAAACAGTGAATTAGACAGCAGATCAGGAATGCTTGCCCTATGTAATCTGCTCATTTCACCATGCACAGAATACGTTGCACTTCCTAGGTTGCCAACAGTTGATTCCTTCAATCCTCTAGAGTCTAGAAGGATTGGCTTATGTCTGCCTGATGCATTTTTGACTTGTTCCACAGGTCTAGGCTCCACAAGCTCCTCAGGAAGGCTGTTCCATGCACCAGCATCCTGTCTGTGAAATCTACTTCTTTGCAGCGCTGCAAACGGCCCACGTCTATCGTCGCAGTATGTCTTCCTGTTGTTTCACTGCCTCTTCCTAAGAGATGCTACACTCTTCAAGTGTGTTGATCGTACTGAGCCACTTTAAAGTTTCTGTCATATGCAGGGCCCCTACTTTTCTGTGGCACAGTGGGACCAAGTTCTGTGTAAGACTACCATTTCTCTTGAAACTTCTGCGGCGGTGGTTTGTAATTTTGCGGGTTTCATGGCACCAACAAACTACCACATCACAGTGACAGCTTGTCATCCTGACTTCACTTTCATGGCAGTGGTTATTGCAATCAGGATGGAGGAAAGCACAGTAACACTAATTCAAAAATAACAGAATTATAAAAATAATTTTATGCCTAAAAGAGCAAAACAAATGTCTCTCCCTTAAGGTCCTAGCCTGTTAAATAAATGACATATGCAGAGGGGATCTTATGTGATAAATAAGGTATTTCTATATGCATGCTATCTATCCCACCAATGAGGTCTCCACTGTCTATCACTTATATATTTGTATGTGCTTTCTACACCACTCATGAGGTTCCCACTGTGCATCACTTATATATCTATATGCAGTCTGTACCATACATGAAAATGTGTATTTGTGTGTGTGTGTGTGTGTGTGTGTGGTAAGAGAGACAGAGATACTGTATATGTGTGTGTGTGTGTGCATGTATATATACATACTGTATATATATATATATTTTTTTTTTATTTCCATTAACTTGCATCCTCATTCATACATGTCCCATTAGAAATGGAATAGAGGAGTTATTGCAAAACTTATTTTTGATGTTAACCTGCTTTCCCTGACACACTGCATAACACCATCAGGCAATGACATGCATGTGAACTAATTATGAGACAGCGCTCTCCAGACCAGCACAATGTGTCCCCCATGTGACAGAATACTGCACCATACCTTCCCAGGCTCAGAGCAATGATGTGTTCCACCAATCCTTGTGTTTCCCAGCCAGCTCCCAGAGCTCTTCTCTATGAATCTGAGTTGCCGGGCATGGAAACACAGCATGCTACCCTCTGGCCCAACAGCTGTCCCTGCACAACATTTCTCCATAACTTTTAGGTGATTCTATGAACCAATGACAATATGTAATCAATAACCCGGCAAAAATGCATACAGTGCAATTATTTATTTAACTGGGTCTATTCTTTCAACAGGTCTACACATTATTATATTCTACTTTTCTGGGCATAATTACTTTTATTTTTCTTAAAAATGACAGTTATATTCATTTTGCCAGTTATTCATTTCAGATGGCATCTCTATACCTTAAAGGGACAAATAGGTTTGTACAAAGTGAGGTATGGACTTAACAGGTCTGTGTTATTGACAAGGTTTTATTTAAGTGGCCCTAGTGCAATAATGTAAGACTGAAAATTGTATTAGACTGTAGTGCAGGTTGAGCAAAAATCACCATACCTGATGTGCTGTGCCACCAACTCTGGCAGTGGGAGCTGTGGTAGATAAGTGACTGTTCATTTCTGTTGCAGATTGCAGCCATTTCATTAGCTAATGTATGATGTTATAGCAATGATAACATCACATTCTGAGCATATAGGGGGTTTAGGATATAAAAAGAGGGGATGGGAACCAGATCCTATGGAAAAGCAGAAATATTAATAAAAAATCAACATCAAGTAGGGTGAATTCTACGGCACTGCGAGTTCTGCGGTGAACCGGTAAGTTCTATGCAAAATTTATGTCGTCAGAATTCTAGGGGCCTTGATCATATGTTCTGTGTCCTTTCTGTCTTCACGGGGATACATATGAAGCTCCTATAGTTTATACTTGCATGGTTTGTCTTGCAGGCCCTGTACCATTGTGGTTGCCCTCCTGTGCTATGCCTCTATTCTGTCTATGCTCTTACAGAGATGAGGTCTTCAGAAGTCTATGCAGCACTCCAGATGGCATCCAGCCAAGTGGCTGCAGAGAGGGCTATCTTGTTTACTACCTATGTATTATGCAGGTGAACATATCTGGGTACATGGACATCAGTTTGGCTTGCAATATTCATCTGTTTGTTTTGATCTGATTGCTGGATGTATGAATATAAAAAAAGAAAATAAACTTGCTGCACTGACAACAAGCATATGCTGTTTATTGCCTTCCTTTCTTGTTTTTTACGTCATTGGCGCATGCGTGCAGTGAAGTGATTTGAGAGAGCACACGGAGGTGCCTTCCATCCAATGCACTGCCCCTGGAGCAAGCGCTGCGGTCCTGCACCAATGGTGTAGGAGTTCAGTATGACAGCGGTGTTCCTCTGCTTCAAAGCAAAACACATCACATACTGAGCGCTCCGTCTCTCTCCGGCCACACCCCCCTCGTGTCATGCCGCCCAAAGTTTCCTGTCATACTGGGAGCCCACCCCAGCATGGCAAAGCGTTGCTTGTTTTTGCCGACGGGTGCCTAATCTCGGCTGGCCCACAGCCTCCCTAACCATCCTGCAGCCATTCTGGGAGCCCACCCCAGCGTGGCAAACCTGCCTTTGTTTTAGCCGACGGGATGCCCAATCCCATCGGCCTCGCCCCCAAGACATCTTCTGCCATGCTGGGAGCCCACCCAGTGTGGCAAATGTCCCACGTCTCATTTTTGGGGTTTTTTTCCCTGTAAAACAAAATGGTTCCTGCGGCGCGGCCTCCCAACCCCTCCCACAACCCGCACCCATCCACTGCACACCCAGCCTCCCGACACCCCACCCCATACTTACCTCTGACCCAGCACCACGATCTTCGGTGGACTGGGACCACGCTGCACCTTCAAAGCCGACCGCTAACTGAGGAAATGCTGGTAAGCTGTATAATGGGCTGCATAGGGGTTTCAACTTATTGCATATCTCGTTTTGGAATTTTGCACCAGATTCAACATGGTTTTGGGACCTCTTCCGATGTCACTACCATGGCATTGTCTGGCCCAAAGGGTGATTTCGCAGGCACCGCGCTATCACTGCACGAAATCACCCTTGGCCTCAAATAACGCCATGACAGTGACATAATTGCAAAAGGGTCCAAAAACCCCATGTGGAAAATTTGGTGCAAAATTCCAAAAATGACTGTTTTATTTAGCGCAGCATTGCGTGTTCCTACATCGTCAGACGCTTGCGAATTTTCAATATTTGCACTCCAGATTTTCAACATTGCCATTTTATTGACACTCCTCATGAGTTAGTATAGCCGTCATTTTTCACATCCTGCTCAAATGTGTTATTGCTCATGTAAAGCACAATCATGCAGTTGGTGCTAACTCAATGTATGGGACGATTAAGAAAATCACAGTGACACTGATCATGAGCAGAGGTCTTAAAATGGCTGTGCTGAAAATTTGGTGAAAAATTCCTAAAATGACTTGTTTATGAGTTCTGCTATGCGCAGTTCCTACGCACGCCGTAAGTTTGCGAATTTTCAATATTTTCACTCCAGATTTTCAACATTGCCATTTACCACACCTCCTTATGAGCACTGCAGCTGTCACTTTTCACATCTTGCCCAAAACATGTTTCCACCATGAAGCACAATGGCACAGTCAGTGCTAACTCAGTGTATGGGACACATTAAGAAAATCACAGTGTCACTGTTCATGAGCAGAGATCTTAAAATGGCAATGTTGAAAAGTTGGTGAAAAAATTCCTAAAAATGACTGTTTTACGAGTGTGCGTTGCACAGTTCCCATGCACGCTGGTAGGTATGCGAATTTTCAATATTTCCACTCCAGATTTTCAACATTGGCATTTTACCACACTTCCTTATGAGCAGTACAGCTGTCATTTTTCACATCCTGCCCAAAACATGTTTCCGCCTATGTAGCACACAATGGGGGTAACAAAAAGATCATGCTGACAGGGTATTAGGGTAAAGCACCATACATGCCAAACACCACTGGAAATACCTGCAAGCAAACATTCGACATTGACAAATGCTTGTTATTAGTAGATCCAGGAATGAAAAGCAAAAGAAAGGGAGGCAGCATAGCAAGATAAACAGATTTCCATGCACACAGGTATGTTGTCCTGTACAAGATATGGTGCTGTACAGAATCATGAAGGTGGCATGGGTGCAAAATACAAAGGGGTACTGTAATACTGGCTGCAGTGTCTAATATTTCTTTGTATGTTACAGGCATGAGCCAGTAAACTCTTCTGAAGAAGGCACAATGTAGGCATGCAATGTGCATCAACAGTAACCCAGGCATAACAAGCATTTGTCAATGCCGAATGTTTGCTTGCTGGCATTGGCAGTGATAGTGTAGAAGTTACAGAGCTGCGTAACAGGAATGGCAGTGAAATATGGAACTGAAGCCAACCCACCACCACCCTGCAGAGAGTGACAGGCATTGGGGTGTGCCTTTGGTCATCAGGCATAATGGCCACACCATTTCACCACACCCACCCTGCAGACGCCTGACAAGTGTCACGGTGTTCCTTAGGGTCTTTGGCCCTTATGCGCACCCCATTCCATTAGGAAATATGGTGAGATGGGTGCTGATATAGGAGAATGGGGTGAACTTTGGGGCCGAAGAGTCCAAGGCATACCTTGATGCCTCTCACTGGCTGCAGGGTATGGAATGGTATGAGCATTACAGACAAGAATCCCAAGTCACACCCCTGATGCCTGTCATTCTCTACAGGGTTGGGCGTTATGGTTGGAAACCCTAATACCTCAGGCATTCGTTGGTATTTTCACTCCAAATTTTCAACATTTTTTTTTGTGACCCCACCTCATGAACAGGGGGAATATCAGTTTGTTAGCCGAAAGCTGCTTATGCACAGCGACTACGGCATTTAGCACCACAGGTGCAAAAACATTCCGAACAGGATGTAAACAAGCATTTGTCAATGCCGAATGTTCGCTTGCAGGTATTTGCAGTGGTGTTTGGCATGTATGGTGCTTTACCCTAAAGCGCTGTGCAATTGCTGGTATTTGCACAATAAATTGTCAGCATGACCTTTTTGTTACCCCCATTGTGCGCTACATAGGCGGAAACACGTTTTGGGCAGGATGTGAAAAATGACAGCTGTACTGCTCATAAGGAAGTGTGGTAAAATGGCAATGTTGAAAATCGGGAGTGGAAATATTGAAAATTCGCAAACCTAGGAGCGTGAGTGAGAACTGAGCAATGCACGCTGGTGAAACAGTGATTGTTAGGAATTTTTTCACCAGATTGTCAACATTGGCATTTTAAAACCTCTGCTAATGAACAGTGTCACTGTGATTGTCTTACTGTGTGCCATACATTGATTTTGCACACCGACTGCGCCATTGTGCAGTACATGGGTGGAAACACGTTTTGGGCAGGACGTGAAAAATGACAGCTGTACTGCTCATAAGGAGGTGTGGTAAAATGGCAATGTTGAAAATCTGGAGTGAAAATATTGAAAATTCGCAGACTTACGAGGCATCTTGAGGAACTGCACAATGCGCTCATAAACAGTCATTTTAGGAATTTTTTCACCAAATTTTCAACATAGCCATTTTAAGATCTCTGCTCATGAACAGTGACACTGTGATTTTCTTAATGTGTCCCATACACTGAGTACACACTGTGACTATGCCATTGTGCGCTACATGGGTGGAAACACGTTTTGGGCAAGATGTGAAAAATGACAGCTGCAGTGCTGATAAGGAGGTGTGGTAAAATGGCAATGTTGAAAATCTGGAGTGCAAATATTGAAAATTCACAAACTTATGAGCCTGCGTAGGTACTGCACAATGCACGCTCGTAAAACAGTCATTTTTTGGAATTTTTGCACCAAATTTTCAACATGGGGTTTTTGGGACCCCTTCTCATGAATGATGTCACTGTCATGGCGTTATTCAAGCCTGAAGGGTGATTTCACACAGTGACTGTGCAGTGCCTGTGAAATCACCCTTCAGGCCCAAACAACACCATGACAGTGACATCATTCATGAGAAGGGGTCCCAAAAACCCCATGTTGAAAATTTGGTGCAGAAATTCCAAAAAATGACTGAGATATGCAATAAAGTTGAAACCCCCCTTTCTAGCCCATTATACAGCTTACCGGCATTTCCTCAGTTCACGGTCGCCTTTGAAGAGTGCAGACGTGTTCCTGGTCCACCAAAGATCATCGCGCCGGAGTCCGGAGGTAAGTATGGGGTGACGGGGTGGGGAGGCTGGTGTGCAGTGGGTGGGTGCGGGTTGTGGGGGGGCTGGGAGACACGCCACGGGACCATTTTTATTTTACAGGTTTAAACAAAAAACAATGGCGTGGATCTTTGCCATGTTGGGGTGGGCTCCCACGTGGCAGAAGATGACTGGGGGGCGAGATCCGACGGGAGATTGGGCACTCGCCGGCAAAAAGAAAACGGAGATCGCTTGCCACACTGGGTGGGCTCTCAGCGTGGCAGCAGGATGGCTTGAGGGGACGTGGAGCTGACAGGATTGGGCAATCCCATCAGCAAACAACGTTTGCCATGCTGGGGTGGGCTCCCGCGCTGGCACCAAACCTTTGGGGCCTGACGCGCGGCGGGGCAGCGAACGGGAGGGGACGCAGGCGGCACTCAGTAGGCAGCGTGCTTTCCTTTGAAGCAGAGAGAACACTGCTGTCATACAGAACTCCTGCACCCACTGGTGCAGGACTGCCATGCCTGCTCAAGGAGCAGTGCATTGATGAGAGACACACCTCCAAGTGTGCTACTTCTCCCAAAACGTCTTGCACATGCGCCGCAAGCGGTCATAAAAATGACAGCTGTACTGTTCATGGGGAGGTGTAAAAAATGGCAATGTTGCAAATCTGCAGTAAAATTATTTAAAAAAATGGTGAAGTCACGAGTGTACATAGAAACTGTGCAACGCACACCCGTAATATAATTAGGTTGGGGATTTTTTATAGCAGATTGCCAACTCAGGCATTTTGGTGTCCTCCAATCATGAACAGTGTCACTGTGATTTTCTTTATCTGTCCCGAACAATGATTTCCCAAAGCGACCACACATCTCTGCGCTGAAAGTGTGAAAACACTTCAGCCATGTTGCTGTAAACGTGACAGCTGTACTGTTCATAAGGAAGTGTGGAAATGCCACTGGTGAAAATCTGGCCTGAAAATATTACAAAGTCATGAACTTACGAGGGTGCGTGGAAACCGCGCAATGCTCACTCATAACACAGTCATTTTATGGACTTTTGTCACCAAATTTTCATCATAGCCATTTTAAGACTCTGCTCATGAACAGTGTAACTGTGATTTTAGTAATCTGTCCCAAATATTGCGTTGCGACACCAACAGCACCATTGTGCGCCACATGTGCTGAAACACATTTTGGGTGACATATGAAAAATGGCAGCTGTACTGTTCATAAGAAAGTGTAATAAAGTGGCAATGTTGAAAATCTGGAGTGAAAATATTAATTCGCAAACTTACGAGCATGTATAGGAACTCGCGCAATGCACGCCGTGAAAACAGTTCATTTTAGGAATTTTTCGCATGAGTTTTCAACATAGCCATTTTAGACCTCTGCTCATGAACAGTGTCACTGTGATTTTCTTAATTTGTCCTAGACATTGATTTCGCACAACGACTGTGCCATTGTGCGCATATGGGCGGAAACACGCTTTGGGTGAGATGTGAAAATGACAGCTGTACTACCTATAAGAAGGTGGGTAAAATGGCAATGTTGAAATTCTGGAGTGAAAAATATTGAAAATTGAACTTACGAGCACGCGAGGAACTGTACAATGCACGCCAGAAATAGTCATTTTATGTTTGCTTGCACGCATGTGCAGAAATATAGTGCCTTCATCGGAGATTTCGGAGGTGTGTCACCTCCTCCTCCAATTCAGGCACTGTGCTGGCAGGCGTCTCGGAGCCAATGCATTTTGGAGCTGTCCATGACACGCCCAAAATGCAGTGGCATACAGTTGAAAGGGGAGCTACACTGAGTGAGCAGCGATAAGAAGCTGCTGCGCGCAGCTCCCCAGCCGTGCGCGCCCAGACACAGAGCGGAGCAGCCGACGGGTGCCCAATCCCGCCAGCTGAATTAGCCTGTCTCCTCCTCCCTCCCATTGTTGATGCCACGCTGAGAGCCCACCCCAGCGTAGCAATCATCATGTTGCCGACGGGGTGCCCAATCCTCATCAGCTGAATGCGCCCCTCCCTCAGCCTTGTGCCACGCTGGGAGCCCACCCAGCGTGGCAAACGGTCCTGCATTTGTTTGTTTTGCCGACGGGGTGCCCAATCCCTGTCGGCTGAACGCCCCCAAAGTCATTGTGCCACTCTGGGAGCCCACCCCAGCATGGCAAGGGGTCCCACGAAGTCTTTATTTTATTTTAACCTGTAAAACAAAACGGTCTCGCTGCGCCTCCCCAACTCCCTCCCACAACCCGCACTCCACCCACTGCGCACTCCAGCCTCGCCACACCCCTCACTCCTATACCTACCTCCGGACTCTGGCACAACGATCTTCGTGACCGGGAACACGTCTGCACTCTTCAAAGCCGACCGCAAACTGAGGAAATGCCAGTAAGCTGTATAATGGCCTAGATAGGAGGGGTTCGACTTTGTTGCATATCTCGGCATTTTTGGATTTTGATATTCACTAACATGGTTTTTTGACTTTCCATGAATGATGTCACATTGCCATGGCGTTATCGGTTCTCAAGGGTGATTTCGCAGTGACTGCGAAATCACCCTTGGGACTGAATACCGCCATGACAGTGACATCATTCATGAGAAAGGCCCAAACCCCCATGTTGAAAATTTGGTGCCAAAATTTAAAAATGACTGTTTAACGCCACATAAGCTGTGCAGTTCCTATGCAGGCTCGTAGTTCATGAAATTTCAATATTTTCACCCAGATTTTCAACATTGCCATTTCACCACACTGTCTTATGAGCAGTACAGCTGTCATTTTTCACATCTCACCCAAAATGTGCTTCCACCTTGTAGCACAGAATGGCGTTAGTCGTGCAAATCAATGTACGGGACAAATTAAGAAAATCACAGTGACACTGTTCATGAGCAGAGGTCTTGAAATGGCTATGTTGAAAATTTGGTGAAAAATTCTAAAATGACTGTTTTACGAGCGTGCGTTGCGCAGCTCCTACGCACGCCTCATAGGTTTGCGAATTTTCAATATTTCCACCCAGATGTTCAACATTGCCATTTTTCCACACCTTCTTATGAGTAGTACAGCTGTCATTTTTCCCAAACAAAGCGTTTGTCCCTGTATTCAAGCAGAGAACAGAAATGTCAACGATAACAGCTAGGAAGTAATGCAATCGATCGGATGACGTGCCTGTGGAAACTGATTGCTGGCACTCATGCTATTTATACATGTTCTTCAAAGTCATTTCTTATCTGCATGCCTTTCACTGCTGGCAATAAAGCTAAAAAGGATTTGAAAGAAACAGACGCTACACGCCGCAGAAATAATAGTATGTTCTCAGACAGTCTCCTACCGTGGCCTGCATGGCAATCTTTGTTTATATTAGAGTAGACTGAGTGGCAGAAGTTTTGGCCCTCGTTCTTCTGTAATGGGTGCTGGGTCGTAAGATAATTAAGATGTTCAGAGCAGTCACATAAAATGATGGCAATAGCAAGGGAATAAGAGAGGCACGGATTCCCTGCATGTATTTCGAAGGCTTGATGAATGCATAGACGGCAGGCTGGCATAGTCAGCCTGTGTGCAGGCCTGCTAACTAGACAGAACTGCAAAATAACATGGAAACCTACATGGGTAACAGAGCCTACGAAATAATAATAGGTATTGTACATGCACTGCACTATACTGCAGCATGTATCATTCATGCAACTGGCAATCGTGACTGTAACTATTCTGAGCCATGCATGCCATTGCCTAAAGCACGAATGCATGTCTATCAGCACAATGACGTGCCACAGTAGAGATCACTGCTGCCATAGCATATGGCAGCTATTCATCTTGGCAGCACTAGATGGCAGCGCAGCACTACAAATGGGGAATAGCCTTCAAGCACTATCAGCCAAAGATCTGGCCAGCACCTCAGGTTGTTATGTTTGCTTGCATGCATGTGCAAGAAACACAGTGCCATCATCAGAGATTTCGGAGGTGTGTCACCTCCTCCTCCAATCAGGCAGCGAGCTGGCAGGCGCAGTTCTCAGAAGCAATGCATTTTGGAGCTGTCTATGACACGCTAAAATGCAGTGCATACAGTTGAAAGAGGGAGCTACGCTGGAGTGAGCAGCGATAAGAAGTTGCCACGCCACAGCTCCCTCCAGCCGCAGGCGTGGCGCCGCCTCTGCGACACACAGCGAGGCAGCTGAGGGGTGCTCCAACTCTCACGACTACGCTGCACTGCCTCCCCCTTCCCAGAGATATTTGGTGCCACGCTGGGAGCCCACCCCAGCGTGGCAATCAGTGATTTTGCCAATGGGAGTGCCCAATCCCCATCAGCTGAACGCTCTCCTGTCTTTGTGCCACGCTGGGAGCCCACCCCAGCGTGGCAAACGTCCCATAGTTTTTTTTTTTTGCCGACGGAGGTGCTCAATCCCGCCAGCGAACGTCGAAGTCGTTGTGCCACGCTGGGAGCCTACCCTATGCGGGGCAAGCGGTCCGCCACACGCCTTTATTTATTTTTTTCCTGTAAACAAAACTGTCCCACGGCGCGGCCTCCCGAGCCCTCCTCCCACATCCCGCACCCACCCACTGCGCACCCAGCTCCCCACACCCCCCCGCACCCCATACTTACCTTCTGACCCGGCGCGACGATCTTCGGTGGACCGGAACACGCCTGCACTCTTCAAAGGCGACCGCAACTGGAGGAAATGCCGGTAAGCTGTATAATGGGCTAGATAGGAGGGTTCAACTTTATTGATATCTCAGGTATTTTTGAGCTAATTAACATGTTTTTAGACCTGCTCAGATGTACGTCATGGCGCTATTTGCTTGAAGGGTGATTTTGTGCAGTGACCGCGCAGTGACTGCAAAATCACCCTTCAGGACCGAATACCACCATGACAGTGACATCTTTCATGAGAAGGGGCCCAAAACCCATGTTGAAAATTTGGTGCCAAAATTCCAAAATGACTGTTTGATTTGAGGCAAGGCTATGTAGTTCCTACGCAGGCTCGTAAGTTCGCGAATTTCAATATTTTCATTCCAGATTTCAACATTGCCATTTCACCACACCGTCTTATGAGTAGTACAGCTGTCATTTTTCACATCTCACCCAAAATGTGTTTCTGCCCTTGTAGCACAGAATGGCGCAGTCGGTGTGCGAAATCAATGTATGGGACAAATTAAGAAAATCACAGTGACACTGTTCATGAGCAGAGGTCTTGAAATGGCTATGTTGAAAATTTGGTGAAAAAATTCCTAAAAATGACTGTTTTACGAGCGTGCGTTGCACAGTTCCCACGCACGCTCGTAGGTTTGCGAATTTTCAATATTTCCACTCCAGATTTCCAACATTGCCATTTTTCCACACCTCCTTATGAGCAGTACAGCTGTCATTTTTCACATCCTGCCCAAAACATGTTTCCGCCCATGTAGCGCACAATGGCGCAGTCGGTGTGCAAGCTCAATGTATGGGACACATTAACAAAATCACAGTGACACTGTTCATGAGCAGAGGTCTTAAAATGGCTATGTTGAAAACTTGGTGGAAAAATGCCTAGAAATGACTTTAACGAGCGTATGCTGTACAGTTCCTATGCATGCTCGTAAGTCTGCAAATTTAATATTTTCACTCTAGATTTTCAACATGTCCATTTTATTAAATCTTCCTTATGAACAGTACAGCTGCAATTTTTCATATGTCACCCAAATGTTTATCGCACATGTAGCGCACAATGGTGCTGTTGGTGTGCGAAAGCAATGTTTAGGACAGATTAAGAAAATCACAGTTACACTGTTCATGAGCAGAGGTCTTAAATGGCTATGTTGAAAGTTTGGTGACAAAAGTCCATAAAATGACTGTGTTACAAGTGAGCATTGTGCAGTTTCCACGCATCCTCGTTAGTTCATGACTTTGTAATATTTTCAGTCCAGATTTTCACTAGTGGCATTTTTCCACACCTTATGAACAGTACAGCGCCATTTTTCACAACATGGCCGAAGTGTGTTTTCACACTTTCAGTGCAGAGATGCGTGGTCGCTGTCGGAAATCATTGTTCGGCACAGATAAAGAAAATCACAGTGACACTGTTCATGATAGGAGGCACCAAAATGCCTGAGTTGACAATCTGCATAAAATATCCCCAACCTACTTATATAACGGTGTGCGTGCACAGTTTCTATGTACGCCGTGACTTCACCCATTTTTAAAATATTTTTACTACACATTTGCAACATAGCCATTTTTACACCCTCCCATGACAGAGCATAGCTGTCATTTTTTACAGCCTGTTCGGGAATATTTTGCACCTGTGGTGCTAAACTCGTAGTCACTGTGCATAAGCAGCTTCGGCTACTAAACTGATATTCCCCATGTTCATGAGGTGGGGTCACAAAACAAACATGTTGCAAATTTGGAGTTAAAATACCAACGAATGCCTGAGGTATTAAGGCTTTTCAACTAAATCGCCCAACCCTATAGAGAATGACAGGAATCAGGGGTGTGACTTGGATTGTTGCCTGTGATGCTCATACCATTCCACACCCTGCAGTCACTGAGAGGCATCGAGGTATGCCTTGACTCTTCGGCCCCAAACTTCACCCCATTCTCCTATATTGCACCCATCTCACCGTATTTCCTAATGAAATGGGTGCGGATAAGGCCAAAGACCCCAAGGAACACGTGACACTTGTCAGTCTCTGCAGAGTTGGTGTGTGGGAATGATGCGGCCATTATGCCTGACGACCCATATGCACACCCCAATGCCTGTCACCTCTGCAGGGTGGTGGTGGGGTTGGCTTCAGTTCAGTACTTCACTGCCATTCCTATTACGCAGCTCTGTAACTTCTACACTACCACTGCCAATGCCAGTAAGCAAACATTCGGCATTGACAAATGCTTGTTATGGTACACAACATGCTAGGTCTACTGCCAATGAAATGTAGAAAGCCAGATACTCATCAGATGAAGGCAATATGCGTTGTTGTGGCCTGGAAAACTGAATTAGGGTGCAGTTGCTACCTGCTGTGTTGGAGACAACAAGACAAATGGCCAGCATAATGTCTGGTAACAGGGCTGTGCAAACAGGGCAGTAAAATGACCTATCTGCTTGACAGTCGAACCACAGGCCACCAGGAAAGGCACAAATGAAGGGACTCAATATGATGCACAATAAGTGACTGCAGCTATAACGGTATAAGCAATGCAGAACATGGCTGGAAAGACTGCTGGCAACATGTCTACAGTAATATGAAAGGCACTCGTCCTCCAATCAGAGGCATATCTTATAACATCCAAACATGACGGACAGACTGCTGGCAACATGTCTCAGTAACATGAAGTGCACTGGTCCTCACAATCAGAGGCATATCTTATAACACTCAAACATGACATGACAGGCTGCTGGCAACATGTCTGTAACATGAAGGGCACTGGTCCTCACAATCAGAGGCATATCTTATAACACCCAAACATGATGTGACAGGCTGATAGCAACATGTCTGCAGTAACATGAAGGGCACTGGTCCTCACAATCAGAGGCATATCTTATAACACCCAAACATGATGTGACAGGCTGATGGCAACATTTGCTTCAGCTAAACAGCTTACTATTACTGAATACAGTTGAATTATTCTGATGCAGTCACATTATATTGAGAAGTAGGTAAAGCTTGGCAAGCCGTTTTGTTCATGCAAATGTGGGAAACAGAAATGTCTTTGAAGGCTAGCTGCCTATTTTGTATCTTGCAGTGCCCCAAAGTATCTACCTTGCAGTACCATTATATGCTGCATTCAGTCATATATGCGAAACCTACATGCCATACAAGTAGCTTAGTACATCTCATGCATACACACTGCATGGCTTCTATGGGTTTGATATGCAACACCGCTGAAGGGCTGACTGTCAGAATTCACGCCATGCGACAACATTTGGCATAATCAATATTGGGCATTGTTATGTGTGAGGGCTACCAATGGAGCCTTGGTGTTTCATGTTGTTACTGTCTGCATCTTCTCATACTGTATATGGTGCGTGTGGACTATCATCCGATGAGTCTGGCTAAACAGGCTATGCACCTGCACAGTACCGATCTCGCTGGGTAGTTTGTGCTTTCCTAGCTCCCAGTGGGGAATGTAGTGCAGACTGACAGGCACGGCCTCTAAAATGTCCTGCAAAACAAGGCAGCTATGTAGTGGGAGGCATCAGAAAGTGCGTTGTATGGTTAAACGAAGCTTGTCATGATACTGTCAGCAGTGCACGGAGCCATACAAAGCAGCAACATTTCAGCAGATGTACCATCAACTCTGGCATGTAAACAGATCAAGCTGTTCATTTTATTCTGAATAGCATTGCCAGCATGCCATTGCCAGGAATAGTATAACTGTACTGCACTAGCAGCAGGTGTAATGTATTCTGCCTGACCCTCTGGATCATGAGCTGCAGACTTGAAGGACACATGCAGACAGGTTATCGAAGCCAGACATGGAGGGCTTCCCACATTAGATGGCAGGCATGGCTAGGGGGGGCAGGGGAGGCAGCTGAGTAACAGTAGCATTATGCAAGCATACACACTTTCTTTTGCAGATGTTTTTCACTGCACGAGCAGACATAGGCCCTTGTCAGGGCTGCAGCACAAAACGCAGATGCATTGTATGTGGGCTCAAAGTAGATGCGATGGTAGCTAGGTCTGCTGAATAATAGGTTCATGCTGCTGTCCCAGAAATAGGGCAATAACATCAGAGCTTTACACCAAACACATTAGTTGCTGCAAGATACTAGTGATTGCAAGCATCATTCAAAGGCCTATATCTGTTTCCTGGGGGGTCTATGTGTGCTCGGGTGTGGGTGGGGATCTAAGACAGGAGGCCTCTGCTTAGCAAGACGAACTGCAGGATGGTATGAACTCTGCTGTCCTGTGCCCTAATACGGGAACTCAGTGGCCACCACACCAGGTAAGGCAATCTGGCTATCCTTCAGTAACCAGAATGCAGTCACTGTTCATACTTAGATTCTGTACTGCAACTATGAGTCAGGCTGCATTGCATTACTGCTGTGTATTAGGAAGCGGTTGTGCAGTCAGGGGTAAATAGTCACAGATGTTTACAGCCTGGCAGTCAATATATCACCTGCTGGGAAATACTACTGTATTCATACATGTGCATGGCTTCCATGGGTTTATATGCAACAGCGCCTATAGATTGGCTGTCACACTCAGGGCATGCAGCACAGTGTGTCATAATGAGCACTGCACATCATTATGTGCCACTTCTACCAACTGAGCCTTGTGTCTTTCATTTTGTAACTGTGTGCATCTCTTCATATATGTTGCGCCTCCAATATCATCCTATGAATCTGGTTAAACAGACCATGTGCCTGAACAGTAGCGATTTGCTAGGCAATTTGTGTGCCTTAGTTCCCAATCAGGAAAAGCACTGTAACGCCAAACTCATGCCGGACTCCAAATGTGCTGTGAAACAAGGCAGCTATTTAGTGGCAGCCATGAGAAACTGTGCTGTATAATGGCATGAAGCGTTTCATGATCGTGTCACCAGTGTACAGGGCCATAGAAACCAGCAACATTTCAGCACATGCACCCTCAAGTCTGCCATACAAGCAGATCAAGCTTTTTATTGTGTTTTGAATAGCATAGCCACCAGGTCACTGCCAGCAGTAGAATAATTGTACTGCACTTGCAGTAGGTGAAATGTACATTGCCTGGCCCTCTAATCCATCAGCTCTACACCTGAAGCACACATGTCCACAGCTTATCGAAGCCAGACATAGTGGAGTTGCCACATTAGAGGGCCGGCATGGACTGGAGGCGGGGAAGGTGGCTCAATAACTGTGGCATCATCATAGGGCATACACTTTCCTGGCCAGATGTTTTTCACTGCACCAGCAGACACAGGCCCTTGTCAGGTCTGCACCAGAAAATGCAGGTATATTCTGTATGAGTTCAAACTACATGAGGTGGCACCTAGGTCTGCTGAATAACAGCTTTGTGATGGTATCCCAGAAATAGGGCAATACCATTACAGCTTCACAGTCAAGACATTAGTTGCTGTCAGACTGTAGGAAGTGCAAGCATCATTGGAGGGCCTATCTCTGTTCCGGGTGGGGGAAAAACAACAGGAATGAAACACAGGAAACTTTTGGCTAGCAACACGAAGTGCAGGGTTTTGTGAACCTCTGCTGTCCTATGCTGCAATAGGGGCCAGTCAGCGCCAGCAAAAGCAGCTAAGTCAACGTGGCAATCCTTCAGTGAAAAGACTGCAGTCACTGTCCATACTTAGAGTCTGCAGTGTGCCTGTGGGTCAGCCTGCAGTGCATTACTGTTCTCTATTTGGCAGCGCTTAGACAGTCAGGGGTAAGTAGTCACAGGACGTCACAGCCTCGCTCTGAATACATCATTTGCTGGGAAATACTAGAGTAATCATGCATATCATTGAAACCAGGGCATCCATGCCATATAAGTAGCTTACGGTATCTCATGCATACACAGTGTATGCCTTCCATGGGCTTCATATGCAACACCGCTGTAGCGCTGTCAGAATTCACGGCATGCGACAACATTTGGCATAATCAATATTGGGCATCGTTATGTGCGAGGGCCACCAATCGAGTCTTGCTGTTTCACATTGTTATTGTGTGTGTCTTCTCATATATGCTGCATCTCAATTATCATCCTATGACTCTGGCTAAACAGGCTATGCATCTGCACAGTACCGATTTTGCTAGGTAGTTTGTGTTGTCCTTAGCTCCCAATGAGGAATGTAGTGGACACTGGCAGTCATGGTGCTCTCAAAATGTCCTGCTAAACAAAGCAGCTATGTAGTGGAGGCATCAGAAAGTGCATCGATGATGTAAACAAAGCTTCTCATGATACTGTCAGCAGTGTACGAAGCCATACAAAGCAGCAACATTTCAGCAGATGTGCCATCAACTGTGGCATGCAAGCAGTTCAAGCTGTTGATTTTATTCTGAATAGCATAGCCAGCATGCCATTGCCAGGAATAGTATAATTGTACTGCACTAGCAGCAGGTGTAATGTATGCTGCCTGACCTGGCCCATCAGCTGCAGACTTGAGGTGCACATGCAGGCAGGCTGGTCAAGCCAGACATGGGGGGATTCCTACATTAGACGCAGCAGTACGGATGGGCAGGGAGGCAGTTGAGTAACTGTAGCATTTTCATAATGGTCATTACACACTTTGTTTCGCAGATGTTTCCCACTGCACCGGCAGACATAGGCCTCCTTGTCAGGGCTGCAAGCACAAAACGAGATGTATTCTATGCCGGTTCAAAGTAGATGCGATAGTAGCTAGGTCTGCTGAATAACAGGCTCATGTTGCTGTCCCAGGAATAGGCACAACATCACAGCTTTACAGTGAAGACTTTAGTTGCTGTAAGATTCTAGTGATTGCAAGCATCGCTCAAAGGGCCTATATCTGTTCGGGGAAGAAGGCTCTATGTCTGTTCGTGGGGGAATCTAAGGCAGAGGCCTTGCTTAGCAAGATGAACTGCAGGATTTGTGAGCCTCACGTCTCTGTGGTCCAATAGGGGACAGTCAGCGGTAACAAAGCAGCAAAAGTCACCGCGGCAATCCTTCAGCGCAAAGAATGCAGTCACTGTTCATACTTCGATTCGTACTGCAACCATGCACACCAGGCTGCAATGTATTACTGCCTGCACTCCTGTAATTGCAATATCAGTGCATGAACGGGCATCTCGCTTGACGCCAAGACAACACATGCAGCACAGGACACCTGGCAAGTACAGCATCTCGGGCTTGACGCTGCAACTAATGCAACACAGCACAGCTTTGCCTCCCAAGAACTGCACACTGCTTGACAGCTATGCCTCTGCATGCGGTAGTACAACAAAGTCTGCATGCAGCACAGCAACGTATTCAATATGGCAATGCCGCAGTCCAAAGAATGGACCCAGTCTTCACAGCTACACCTCCCTTCCTCTTTTCCCAATTCTGATGGTACTCTGCTATAACAAATAACACTGTGTCCAGCAAGATCATCAATGATCTCTCTACTGAATGCCTGTGCGTAGCTCCACGGCACTCTTATGTCACGCTCCCAGAAATGTCCCCCAAACCCCAACACCCTACTACTAACACACACAGCGGTCCCAGTGGCATGCAATTTCTACTCTGCTGCCGCCAACTGCGACACTTGCCTTCCCATGTCACTCCTTCCCTACGGCCCTCATTGTCTGCCGAATACTCTACTATGGCCGTTTTTGTTTCCTTCCATCCATCCCTGCCTCATACCTGCTGCCCCTTCGCTACTGCTCATAGCTCCACAATAGCCTGCTGATGGTATGTCTGACCCCCCAGCATGACGAGCGCGGCCTGACTTCCCATGTCACTCCTTCCCTACGGCTCTCATTGTCTGTGTCGAATACTTATCATGGCTGTTTTGTTTCCTTCCATCCATCCCTGCCTCATACCTCCTGCCCTACGTAGTGCTCACAGCTCCACAATAGCCTACTGCTGGTATGACGAGCGCCCAGCATGACGCAGGCCAAGCACCATTGGTGCGGCTACTTTCTTTGAAAGTTGTGGCACACTTTCGGACTACTGTCACCGGCAGCATCAATCCTTATTGGTGCCTGCCACACACACCCTGCCATGCAGTGTCACCATTGGCCACATTACTGCCGAGCCCCCAGGACCTGCTACTGCAGCAATCCTGTTAATATTTCTTGCGTACATGCTAGTTAAACATAAACAGAGCTGATACAGCCTATAGACTGAGAATGGCCCCTTGCAGTCTGCTGCTACTCTTTAATTAGTTCACTCTGTGACAACTGGGTTTACTCTTTCATTATATTAAATCAGGCAGCTAAGTCCTAAGGTATAGCTTCCACAAGTATTCCACTATCTCACCACCAAATTTAGCTATACTGTACTATGCTCCTGTTTATCTTTTCACCCAAACAGAAGTTCAATCTTGCCAGGTTGTTAATTTTGGTTGTACGAAAGTGACTGACTAGAGTTCTTTACTTTGTGGTCTCACTCTCCCCCACTATCACTGTTGCAAACTGCAGGCAGATCTGACTAGGCACTGCTTTAGATAAATAAATAAATAAATAAAGCTCTTTTAAGAGCTATTTATTTTTTTAATTTAGTCCAAAGTTATTAAATCTGTCCCTTCATGATCTACCCCGCCTTATCACTTCTGTCATGCACTTCAGATTATAATATAAAAAAGAAGCAGTAACAAGTAATTTGGTATTTGACATTCGAGTTGATGACAGTAGGCTCTTAAGAGCTTTTGTATTAACTATTTGATCTCCGATGGCAATCGTGAACAAATGAATTCAACCACTGCTATATCTTTTTTTCCAACAGAAGAAGATAGAGGACGCTACTTTTTGCCAGATGACAAGGTGCACTGTATGAGGGGGTGGGCTAACTGTGCAGAGACACTCATCAATTGGTGTCAGTCTCCTGCAGCCCGCCTCCACCAACAATGTTTCGACTTCATATGTGCAGCTGGCTTATAGCTGTGCCAGTCAAACGCCAGCCTGTTCTTCTCAGCATGTCAGCTGGTCTCTGAAGGGCCCATCTTCAGACTTGGCAATGGCATCAGCTCAGGCTGCTCGGGCGCCTCAACCAGCCACCCGCCCAAAGGAAAAATGATACTATGCACTAGCGAACCGCCGCTTACAGGAAATGAGTGCGTAGTTTAAAAAAAAAAGTGAACATGCCGACATGGGGGTAAACAAGGCTGCTCAGTAGTGAGAAAAGAAACCGAGACTTCTGTTAAATACCTTAGGTGCCCCAGTGGGCAGGTACTAAACTATATTAGGTGTCCTTGGACAAAAGTGTCTGGTTCTGGGGCAATTCCAAGGTATAGGAATTTGCACCCTTGTGTGTGTGTAAGCAGCATGACGCAGCGCTGCAGCATGTTCAGACTTGGTTACCACCTAATGGCTATGAACTAGCCTGTCTGTAAGATTATCTGCTCTTGAAAATGTATTTTACAGTCTTCGTTAATCCCCTGACAAAATCATTAACAAGCATTTGTCAATGCCAACATTCGCTTGCAGGTATTTGTAGTGGTGTTTGGCATGTATGGTGCTTTACCCTAATGCCCTGTGTGATTGCTGGTATTTGCACAATAAATTGTTAGCATGACCTTTTGTTACCCCATTGTGCACTTAATAGAGCGGGAAACATGTTTTGGGTAGGATTTGAAAAATGACAGCTGTACTGCTCATAAGGAAGTGTGGTAAATGGCAATGTTGAAAATCTGGAGGAAATATTGAAAATTCAGAAGGTAGGAGAGTGCATGGGAACTGTGCAATACACAGTCAAAACAGTCATTGAAAGAATTTTTTCACCAAATTGTCAACATTGGCATTTTAAATCTCTGCTAATGAACAGTGTCACTGTGATAGTCTTACTGTGCCATACATTGATTTTGCACACCGACTGCGCCATTGTGCACTACATGGGTGGAAACACGTTTGTGCAGGATGTGAAAAATGACAGCTGTAGTGCTCATAAGGAGATGTGGTAAAATGGCAATGTTGAAAATCTGTAGTGAAAATATTGAAAATCGCGAAACTTGGTGAGTCATATGAGGAACTGCACAACGCACGCTCAGAAAACAGTTATTTTTAGAATTTTTCACCAAATTTCAGCACAGCCATTTTAAGACCTCTGCTCATGATCAGTGTCACTGTGATTTTCTTAATGTGTCCCATACATTGAGTTCGCGACCAACTGCGCCATTGTGCACTACATGGGCAGAAACCGCTTTTGGGCAGGATGTGAAAAATGACAGCTGTACTGCTCATAAGGAGGTGTGGGTAAAGTGGCAATGTTGAAATCTGGAGTGCAAATATTGAAAATTCGCAAAACGTATGAGGTGTAGTGTTGAACGCGCAATGCATTAAAACTTAGTCATTTTTAGAATTTAATTGTTTTGAGATTCTTCTGACCGAGCGTCACCGTCATGGTGTTATTCAGCCCAAAGGGTGATTTGTGCAGTGACTGTGCAGTGACTTGGAATCACCCTTCGGGCCGAATAACGCCATGACAGTGACATCATTCATGAGAAGGTCCCAAAACCCCATGTTGAAAATTTGTTGCAAAATTCCCAAAATGCCTGAGATATGTAATTAGTTGAAACCCCTATCTAGCCCATTATACAGCTTACTGGCATTTCCTGTTCATGTGGCCTTGAAGAGTGCAGACATGTTCCTGGTCCACCCAAGATCGCTACCCAGAGTCCGGAGGTAAATATGGGGTGAGGGGGTGGGGAGGCTGGGTGCAGGGTGGAAAAGCGGGTTGTGGAGAGGGCCTGATAGATGCACTGTGGGACCGCTTTATTTCACGGTTTTTACAAAAAACGATGACTTGGACATTTGCCATGCTGGGGTGGGTCCCAGTGTGGCAGAAGATGGCTGGGGCAGAGGAGCCGACGGGGGTTGGGCACCCCGTCAGCAAAACAATAGGAACATTTGCCACGCTGGGGTGGGCTCTCAGCGGTGGCAGTTGATGGCTTTGGGAGTGCATGGAGCCAACGGGGATTGGGCTCCTGGTGCTGGCACCAAAGCTTTGGGGCGGATGCCGCTGGGGAGCATGTGACGAAGGGTGGGGAACGCGCCATCGGGTTCCGTGATGGCAGCAGTGGTCTGCTCTGAAGCAGAGGAACACCGCTGTCATATTGAGCCCTGCACCCATTGGTGCAAGACTGCCACGCCTGCTCAAGGGAGCAGTGCATTGCATGGGAGAGGCACACCTCCATAGTGTGCTACTCTCCCAAACGTTCCTTTGCTCATGCAAGCTAACATAAAAAGGAATGTTTAGCCACACTAAGCCAGAGCTTATTGCCAGGTGCAACCTGGGAACACAAGGAGTTAAGGACTTGCTCTGAAGGTCACAGTATGCAAATAGGAGCTGATGGGATTCAAATCCAGTTCTCCAGGTTTGTAGCTCAGTGCCCTTAACCACTATGCTACACTGCCTCCTAAGAAGAATGGGACAGTATTTTCTACTGATGTACACCATACCCCTAGATGCCCGATTGTGTTTTGTAGTAAAACCGATGGATCTGTTATCACCCTGTTTCTAATTTTTGTTTCTAACAAGGAGTCCCTTTCCATGTTTTTAGCTCAAGAGCATTGTCAAATGTCTGTCTTTTGTAGTCACTTTGTATGAATTTATTGCACAGTTCCTGAGATTGTTTTTCAAACTCATCTTCACTAATGCAATTCTGCCTGATATGTATACATTTTCTATATTCATTTGATTTTATTTTTCTTTTCCATTGTGTTGCATTTGGTCTATCATTGTTCGAATCCCACTCAGTCACTTAAATCTAAATCATAAATTAACATGTCTAGACTGTACATATTTAAAACAGCAAGAAGCTAACAATAGGTTGGTTCAGGAAACTGTAAAAAGCGATTATTTTGCCACAGTAAAATTGACCCCATAGGAAGACTTTGTAGGTGCTGGGGTTTGTGGTGTGTGGTGAGTCACACAACATGTGTCTGTTAATTACCTGCACTAAAAGTGAGAATTGTTTTACATATTTATTTACTCCTGCATTTCTTATTGTGGAAGACCGGTGAGTGTTCTGCTACCTTGAACTTTTCTCCTTGGATTTATGGGGGCTAGCTACTACTTCCACAGAGCACCAGGCTCCATTCCAATTGTGCACACCTGTTCGTGCTTTGGGCTGTAATGTGTCTTGCCTAACTGTAAAATGCAGAAATTGCACCATGTATAGTGATTTGTTTTTCAAAATTTTCCCAGGAAGCATGCCCTCGAGACCCCCAAGCTTTGTTATGATTTTGTGGCCCCTTGTTCATGGCTTCTGCACATGCCTTTGATTGGTGGGATAGACTTGGGCCAGGAGAGGAGGGAGGGAGGAGGGAGGTCAAGTGCCTACCTGGTGCCACGGCTTGAAGGGATGGACAGCACATCCTAAGGATCACTGGGGCAGCAGGATGGGTGGGTGAGCTAGACATCATAGTCCAACTGGGCAAAAATGACCTGGCAAGTGGTGAGGCAAGGGTAGTGAAGGAGCAGTTCAGGGAGATGGGATGTGGTCTTAGACAGGTGGCATGCTCTGTAACTGTTTCAGAGGTGTTACCCATCAAGGGCAAGAGGAGAAGAGGGTACTCTGCACCAACAGATTTAATGCATGGCCGAAGGAGTAGTGCTGAATGGAGGGATTTGACTTCACTGGGGACTGGGGTTCCATCTGGAGGGATGCAGTCCTATACAGGGTGATGGTCTGCATCTATCTAGAGGGAACCAGGATCCTCAGTGAGTGGCTTAAATGTTTCATCCATCAGCAAGCATTTAAACTAGCTAAGGGAGGTGGCAGAAATTAGCTGAGTGAAGCACCCCCCCAAAAAAATGATACAGACGGCAGAGAGGACCCTAAGGTTGAGGAACTGCCAAAGATAACTAAAACCAAAATAGATAAAAATGCAGAGAAAAGACAGAATTGGAGTTAAGAACAAGAGGGGTATGGAGGAAAGATTTGAGGATAGGCAGGAAGTTTTTAGGAGAGGAGGCAGAAAATTTGGAAGGCCATGTGCACAAATGCCTGTAATCTGGGAAGCAAAATCCTGGACCTGGACATTGTCACTGTTATTAAGACATGGCTCACAGGGAACCATAACTGGGATATGGCAATACCAGGTGACACTCTGTTCAGGAGGGACAGGGTGGGTAAGAGGGAGGAGGAGGAGTGGTTAGCTATGTCAGGGAAGGAATTAAGGCAACTGAGGTACTGGGAATGCAGGGAGAAGTGGAGGCACTCTAGATCACCCTGGAGATGGGAAATGGCACTGCCAGTCACACTGGTGTGATCTACCAACCTCCATCACAAGGGGAAGAGCTGGACTGGGTACTTGTAGAAGCCATTCACAGAATGACAGCGAAAGGGAGGTGCTGCTGGTAGGAGACTTCAATCTTCCAGATGTGGATTGCAGAAACCAGGCTTCAGCCTCAGCCAGGGAGAGAAGCATCCTGGGAGTCCTGCAAGGGATGTGCTTAAGACAGTTAGTGATGGAGCCCACCTGAGAGGGAGCAACTTTGGACCTAGTACTCACCAACGGGGACAGAATTATAGATGCAAACATGGGAAGCCATCTGTGATCAAGCAATCACAGTACAGTGTGGTTCAATATGAGAGAACAGCAGAAGAGTCAAACCACAGAAGGGAAGGGTCCTGGATTTCATGCGGCTGACTTGCAAAGATGGGGAATGTCTTAGGAAATAACTGGCAAAGTAGGAGAAAAGGATGGGGTGAGGAACAATGGAGAATCTTAATGGAGCCATAGTGGAGGCAACAAGCCATTGCATTAGGCAGGAAAACAAACAAAGAGAATGAACAAACCACTATGGTTCTCAAAGGAAGGTAAGATAGAAAAGGGTGGTATTCAGGAGGCACAAGAAACACTGAGTAGGTGAAGAAGACAGGGAACTGTATCTGGAAAAGCAGAGGGAGCAGGAAAGCAATCAGGAGTGCAATGGAGTCCCCCCATCCCTTCTCTTTCTGGCCCCTATAACTAGCTCCGCTCTTCCTGGGTGGTTAGTTTTCATCATCACACCCCAGCACCCCACATCTACCTCTGCCTCTACATCTCAAAATATTCTCTTTGGCACTTGTCACACCTCTCTGTGTGGCTCAGGAAGAAGTAGGCTGTTGGTCAGCTGGGATCAGCGCCTTATCCGACAGGTTAAGAAATGGGCAGACTGTGAGGGCCAAGTGGCCCATATCTGCCATTAAAGTTAATGTTTTTTATGCTTCTATGTTAAGAACTCAGTTTTGTTTTCTGTAGTATTGTTATATCTGCTACTGTTTATTGTACATGTGTTTGACCTGTGTTGTTAATGTTCATGTATTACGTCTGTATGCTGTATGTGGAACATTTATAAATGAGCTTCTAGCTCAGAAGTGTTAATCTGAGACTTAAATAAATGAATAAATAAACAAAGCTGCAAATCAGTGGACCATTTGTGGTCCTTTTAAATTGTTGTGTAACACACGCCAATGAGTCAGATGGAAGGCACGTTACTCTAAACAGTATTCATTGGTTTGTGTAGCCCATTTTTTCTTTGTCAAAATAAGCACATAATGCAAAACCTTGTGTTACATGGCTTTTAATGCATTTTTTAAAAACAATATATTTGAGCATGACACATTATTTATTTGTAAACTAACGTCTGACTAATAGTCTTGGGGAAACCAATGCAAAGTGGGTAGCATGGTCTGAGCTTGACCAGTGCAAATGAAAGTTAATCATCAACCTTGTTAAAACCCCAAAATGCACAATAAAGCTGGAAGTAATGCTATAAGGCCTATAAAATGGGTAGAGAAAATTCAAGTTACTAGGGCTTTAGACAGGCTGACACCAGGCATCTGCATAGCATAATGCTAACTAGGGGAAATGTACTAGTGCCAGACTGCCCCAGGCTCATCACCTCATAGACAGGCTGACACCAGGCATCTGCATAGCCACAATGCTAACTAGGGGAATGTACTAGTGCCAGACTGCCCCTGGCTCATCACCCATAGACAGGTTGACACCAGGCATCTGCATAGCACAATGCTAACTAGGGGGAATGTACTAGTGTCAGACTGCCCCTGACTCATCACCTCATAGACAGGCTGACACCAGGCATCTGCATAGCACAATGCTAACTAGGGGGAATGTACTAGTGCCAGACTGCCCCTGACTCATCACCTCATAGACAGGCTGACATCAGGCATCTGCATAGCATAATGCTAACTAGGGGGACTGTACTAGTGCCAGACTGCCCCTGGCTCATCACCCCAAATATGGCACTGCCAGTGTAAAATTCACATTTTCAAAAAAATGTCATGTCCCTCCAACCAAACCTGTTAGCAAACCAAGGTGAAGAAAACTTGTCTAGTGCTGTTCATTCACAAAGATTCAATCATATTTCTTGGCATATTACTACATTTTCTATTGGGTGTCTCTGCTGTGTGTGAGATGCAGTAACAGAAAAAAACATGATCCAATACCCCCCATGCTGCTCTAAAGAAGCTACCTATCACCTATTACCTAGAACCTACACTTAACTATAATGCTGCCAACAATTGGTTACTTTCCAACAGACTCTTGGTAAATGAAAAGAAAACAAAAGTAATACTATTTGGATCCAAACTATTTCTCACAAAGATCTCCAAGACAAACTCCTCCCTCGTTGTACCCCAAACATGCTGGTCCCCATCTTGAAAATGTCCCTAGTTTTAAATACTTAATTGTCACTCTAGACCCCTCCCTTACATTTGCCGACCATGTCAATAATTCTATGGGGAGAGTTAATCAGAAGCTAGGTGCCACCTATTGTCTAAATCAATTCCTTTGTTATGAGGCATGCCTAGCAATTGCAGAAGGAAACCTACTGCTCCTCGAATACTGTTCTCCTGTCTATACCCTCATATCTCTAGCTCTGCACTGTAGACTGAACTCAGTCTACAACAGTATCTGTTACTTTGCCCTCAGTGCCTCCTTTTCTACCCATCATTGTGTATTGTACCAGCCACTTGGTTGGCTCTCACTGCAGGGATGGTTCGATTATGCCATTGGCTATTTAGTTGACAATACTCTGAGAGGCAAAAACCTGTCCCCATACTCATCCCTCCTCATGGGCATAGTGGCAGCTAGGAGCCTCCACAAATCATCTATTCCCCCCCCCCGGTAGTTCTATGAATCTCCTCTACCATGGGTAGTAAAGCCTTTTCCTTCTATGCACCTCCCTATGGAACAGACTCCCTACATCTCTCCACTTTCCACTTCCCATCTCTCCTTCAAAACAATTTCAAAAGAGTGCCTACTGTCTGAAGCCAAATGCCCACTGCCTCCTGGGTAATCCCTGGCATTCCTCCCTCTGTCCCCCCACCCCACCCCCACCTATTAGCAGTGTTTCAGTCTTGCTACAACTCACCACTGCCACTCCTGTCCTCTTCCCACTTTTCAGGAATTCTGCTGTTGCTCCATTTTCTAAGTCCCATCACCGTTTCAGAGTTCCAATCTGCTCCATTGACCTGTGCATTATTAGTGTACCTGAATGCACTTTATGTCATGTATTATTGCATGCGGAATCATGAAAGACCCATTGCATGCCAGCTCACCAAAAGCTTTTCCCCTTATTTCATAACTTTTGAATTCTCTCCCGCCACCCCATGTTTCAGACAGGACAAAAAATCCAAAGTCACATGACCACTTCCTATACTTTACTGTGTGCTTGAGTGGCTTATATAGAGAATCTGGCTGGGCTGCAGGCACAACCAGTCTGTGCTGCCATCAGGGAGTTCTGATTCCGTCTTGACCTCGAGAGCTTAAGCTCAAGAAGTCCGACTGGAATCAGAACCCCAAGGTGGCAGCACAGTCTGGTTGCTACAGTAGCCCAGCCAATATTTTGTATAGTGTATGGAACCCCTGTTTAAATACCATGGCAAACAAACTTCCATGTCAGTTAGATAGAAGTGATCACTTTCAGATCATTTGCAGTTTTACATTTTGTGCACTTATTCTGCTGCTCGTCAACAAATTTCAAGTGCTCCTCAGCCAGCTTTGAAAAAACCTTTGCCATCCTGTCACAGTATTGACTGTTTGTATACCGAGTTGTGTGCATGGTGTTTTTATTACTGGATGTGCTGTCTCGTACTCAGGAAAAACAGCTAATAAGTTGTTATATCACAGTGTGGTGTACCCGCGTTCCATGAACTTTGAACTGTGGTACAACAACGTTTGGACTGTGATGGAATTCCATGTGGAACAAGGATCTCCATACACTGTAATGAATTAATAGAGCCCGTGTGGTGTTCCTTATGGTAGAAGACAATCAAACTCCTCTCTTGAGGTTTGAACAGCAGCGAGAACTGCTCTAATACGCTTTGTGCTCCTCTCACCCAAACCTCATGATCGGAGCTTCTTCTACCATGAGACACCCTAAAGAGGTCCCAATGTTTACAGTATCAAAACCATCATGTTCTGCTATTTCAGTTTTGTAACTCATTTTAAGCTGATTTTTAAGCAGCAATGCAGTGAAGGGAGGGGCTAGCCAACAAGACAGTACAAGTATATATTTTTTTGGCAACAGGGTATGATTCACTAGACAAAAGTGCCTATTTTCAGAGGCCTCCTGGGAGCACTGGGGAGGTTAAATGACTTGTACAGTCACACAGCAGGCAAGTGGAGGTTGTGGAATCAAATTCACCTGAGCTGAATTTACTAAACTCGTTCACAGCTTGTTACTCTACCTTCTAAGCTAGGCTATTCTGCCACATTGTACAAATCTAAATATAGTGAGCTACTAAAGAGTAAAACATTTTTTTTTTAAACACCACAAGTCTGACTGAACTCACGTCTATATCCTGCTGTGAGAAAAATGCCACCAACAAATAACCTTATACCTAGGAACAAAAACAATTGAAACTAGGACCCAAAGCAGCATGAAGGAGCACATTGTCATATCCCAGTCAGATAGTACTGTACTGAAAATATATCCGCTTAATTAACAGCACCAGTGACCTTCCTCCTTCTAAATAATGGATCTTCTCCTGTGTGTTCTCAGACAAGAGGGAGTGCCTGGTTTATCTCTGGTCTTGGTGCCAGATAGAGAACAGGAACATAATTCTTACTGGACTTAAAACCTCTAGTGTTATAATTGCTTATTGCTGCATTTAACTGTTTTGGGGACCTTAACCCTATAATGTCTAGCTTCCCACTGCTGTGATAGCCTTGTAGAGATCCCTTTCAAAAGTGTCTCTTTCTAAGGTGTGAAGGGGTAATGAGAGTTCCCAGTGAAGGAACAGCTGCCAAGGCTATGAACCTGGCATATTGAAGCCATTTATTTTTCATAGCTACCAGGGCTCCTTAGAGCTACTGGGCTGCACCGTGGAAGGCCTCGTGTAATTCCAACAATGGTGCAAACAGAAGGAAAATAGCCCAGGCACAACAAAAGGGACAAGAGCTTTTTCAGGTAATGCTTAGTGATGGAAAAAGACTAAGGGTGGGATTGTGAGACTAAAGGGAAGGAGGGAAATGTGCAGAGGGGGCCAAGAAAAGCAGAATCCTGAACATGAATTTTTGTTCAGCATTCACAGAAGAAGGTGAAGGGAAGAGACCAAGGTTTAGTTTAGTTTGTTGTTCTGGGAATTATTACCTTTGAGCCAATGGCTTTTACAAAGGCTCCACATCATCAATGCACAAACAAACAAGACATATTACACAGAATGGTCAGCAAATTATAAAGGTTTCAATAAGCCAGTATAATACAGTGCATCACAGGAAAAAAACAAAACATTGGAAGAATGGTCAAGGGGGGAAGGGTAGGAGGAGATATGGGGAGGGGAGCAGACTTAGAGTAGTTAGAGGTACTCAGATGCCTTTGTCAAGAAAGGAGCAGAGGAGGAGGATGAAAAACAGTAAAAACAGCCATGAGGGAAGAATCATTAGTCAAAGTAGTCACAGGAGCTAGAGGCTGAGAGGTGAGAGTAAAGCATAGATTGGAAAGCTCCTCATGATGTGGAGGATGTAATGAGCGAGCTCAGGGCATTGTACCAGCTGGGGGCATGATAAAAAAAAGATCTTTGGCCCTGTGTGGTCCGGCATCTGGGGACCTGGAGAGGCTGGTGTTCCGATCTTCTGGTGGGACGGATGCTGGTATTCGGTCAAAGTAGGTCTTGGATACACAGCAGAGTGCAGCCCAAGATGGGCAATGGAAGCACCACTGGGAGGGAGGTGAACACCAGTCCAATTGAGGAGGAGAGAGTCTTAAAGGAACTCTAACCAGAAAGTGAACAAGGCAATGGAGTCAGATGGGATACATCCTAGAGTATTAAGAGAAGTCAGGGAGGTGCTGGCAGCACCACTGACAGCCCTGTTCAACAGTTCACTGAAAACATGTGTGGTACCAAAGGACTGGAGAAAGCAAATGTAGTCCCTCCTCAAAAGTGGAACAGGGAGCAGGCTGACAATTACAGACCTGTCAGCCTGACCCTCGGTAGTGTGGAAAATAGTTGAATCACTACTAAAAGAAAGGTTTATGATATACCTTGAATACAATGGGGTACAGGATCAGTGGCAACATGGATTCACAGCTGGAAGATTTTTTCAACAAATCTGATAGATTTCTTTGACTGGGCAACTAGGGAGGTTGATCAGGAGAGGTGGTGGATGTGGCATACCTGGATTTCAGCACAGATTTTGACACAGTCCCACATAGGAGGCAAGTAAGTAAACAAGCTGGGTAGCCTGGAAGTGGGTCCCATGGTGGTTAACTAGGTCAAAAATTGGCTCAGCAATAGGGCACAGAAGGTGGTGGTGGACAGAGATCGATCTGAAGGGGGTGACCAGTGAAGTCCCACAGGGATCAGTGCTTGGATCAGTCCTCTTTAATGTTTTTAAAAGCAACATTGGAAAGGGGCTGTAAGGGAAGGTGTGTCTGTTTGCAGATGACATCAAGATCTGCAACAGGGCTGACACTCCAGGAAGTGTAGAGAAAATGGAAAGGGACCTAATCAAGCTTGAGGAGTGGTCAGGGTGTGGCAGCTGAAATTCAATGTAAAGAAGTACAAGATCATGCACTTGGGGCACAGAAGTGTAGGGAAGAGTACACGATGAGGGGGAGGTACTTACAGCCACCAAACAGGAAAGGGACCTGGAAGTAATCATATCTGATTATCTAAAGCAGGGGTCTGCAACCTTTTCAGGCCTGGGAGCTGCATGGCCAATGACCAAAAAATGGCCAATGGCAAAAGAGCCATTCAAAAATGTGGTCATGACTAACATGCACATATACGTGCCAGACATTCTCAAAACATGTCATTTAATGCAAAAATGTATGTTACTTTGTTAAAAGAACAACACAGACTGCTATATTAAGAGGAATTTCATTTTATTGAATACATTTTCTGTGCAAATGAGTTCACTGTTTTTGAGCAATAAATAAATTCTGTGCAAACGAATGTGCTGTGTTTATTGAATACATACATTTGCTGTGCAAATGAATTGCCATTTCTGGTGAATAAATACATTCTGTGCAAATGAATTCACTGTTTCTTGAGCAATAAATAAATTCTGTGTAAACGAATGTGCTGTGTTTATTGAATACATACATTTGCTGTGCAAATGAATTAGCTGTTTCTGAGAATAAATACATTCTGTGCAAATGTAGCAACCTCTTGTTTCAAATCCCATTTACCAAAATACAATAAGGTTCATGCCCCACTATCTGTGCCAGAGCCTAAACTGCAGGTTATTCAAGATCCCTGTTTCCAAACGGACAGTACTGCTTAAGGCATCATGTTTCTGTGGCAATGCATAAACTGCCGAACCTCTTCCCATGATCAGACCAGTACTGTCTGGGTACCAGTTTAGAGTTTTACAAGAGAAGTTTGAATAACCAGAAATCACCTCTGTACAGATGCACAAGCTGCTGGTTATTCAACATCCTCTTACCAAAGTACAACCAGTATTGCTCAGCCACCAGTTCTCTGTACCAATGCATGAATTGCTGTCTACAAGAAAATCCCTCTCTGCAGTACTTGTCAAGTCACATCTTTTCTGTTCCATTGCACAAACTGCTTGCTATTACAAAAGCATCTTCTCAAGATACAACCAGTACTGCTCTGTCACCACTTTTAAGTGCCAATTAATGAAAGGCAGTCTTCCCAAAACAAAACAAAACACACCTTTTCCCCAAAATACAGACATCACTGTTCAATTCAGTACTTTTTATTAGTGTGATTTCTGGCCTTGCATCCCTTTGCTCAGCTTTTCTATATTTGGCTCATAGCTGGTTAGTTTTAATCGAGTACAGACATCCAGTGATCCATCAGTGAGCTGAGAGCGGAATTTGTTTTTAATACAGTTCATAGAAACATAGACTTAGAAACATAGACTTTGACGGCAGATAAGGACTGCTAGGCCCATCTAGTCTCCCCATTTCCCTACCTACTGGATACGCCGCAGATCTTAGTTAACCAACAGCCTATTTCTTCCTACCCCCACAAGAATTGCCTTATGTCTGTCCCATGCATTCTTGAAATCTCCCACAGTTTTAGACCCTCACAACCTCCTCAGGAAGGCTGTTCCATGCATCCACTACCCTCTCTGTGAAATAATACTTCCTCACATTGCTCCTGAACCGCCCTCCTTCTATCTTTAAATTGTGTCCCCTTGTTCTTGTAAGTCTCTTTTTCTGAAAGATGCTACCCTCTTGGACTTTGTTGATTCCACTGAGGTACTTAAAAGTTTCTATCATGTCCCCCCTCTCCCTTCTTTCCTCAAGGGTATACATATTAAGCTCCTTTAGTCTCTCCTCATACGGCTTCTCTTGCAGACCCTGCACCATTTTAGTTGCCCTCCTCTGGACTACCTCTATCCTGTCTATGTCCTTGCAGAGATGAGGTCTCCAGAACTGGACACAGTACTCCAGTTCATGTGCGAGAACACTTATTCACACAGATAGGTGGAGCCAAAAACTGACAGCATGCCAAAAGCAAGGCACTTCATTGTCTTGAAATTATCAGGAAGTGCCATCCAAACTTGGAAGATGAGCCCATCTGTCTTTGGCAGCCTTTCCATCTCAGCCCACTTGTGTGCTGCCGCTAACTCTGCCCTTTGTCTTTCCAGATGTTCTAGCTCTGCATTTAGCTGTCTAAATTTATCTGTCCAAATGTGCGACTTTTTGAATTCAACCACTTCCATCTCCAAGTCAGCAATGGGGATGTTAAAATGGTCCAGCCGCATTTCTTCAAGATTTGACTGATACGGCTGGGTCATAAACCGGAAGGTTGGTACATATTTTCTGAAGTCATTAAATCTGTGACTGAAGTTTCTGATCAGCCCATTGATGGCTTCCTCAAGCACTGCAGTGTTCATAGTGAAGCTGGGTTCTCGTGTCTCGTTGTCCATTTTAAATTTAGAAGGTATTCAAAGTGATATAGTGTTCCTCTTTTTAAGTCATTCTGGAACACTTTCAGTTTTGATGAGAATGTCAGGACCTGTTCGCACAGGGAGAACACAGTATTGCCGCTTCCTTGCAGCCCAATATTCAGTCTGTTCAAGTGTCCAGTCAGATCAACCAAGAAGTAAAACTTCTGGAGCCAAAAGCTGTTTGACAGTTCTTCTTGCACAATGCCTTTCTCATGTAAAAACTGCTTAATTTCAGTCAAGCAGTCTGCAAATCGTTTCAGGACCTTACCCCGGGAAAGCCAACGAACATTGTTGTATATCAGTAGGTCAGAATATTGTGAATCCAGCTCTTCCAGAAGGTGTCTGAACTGCCGATGGTTCAGAGCCCTGGCAAGAATAGTGTTTACAATTTTCACGACCAGTGCCATAACATCTGCCATCTCCTTTCCAAGGGACTGGGCACACAGTGACTCCTGGTGAAGAATGCAATGAAAAATAATAATTGACCATTGCAGTTTCTCCTCGAGCAGCTTTACAAGTCCTTTGTGACATCCAGTCATGCTGGGGGCTCCATCAGTACAAATACTCACTATTTTGTCAAGGGGCAGGTTCTCCTTCTGAAAATACTCACAGAGAGCATTGAAGAGGTCCTCTCCTCTGGTTTGTTGCTTCAGAGAGCAAATGCTCATCAGTTCTCTTTTTATTTAGTTGTTTAACCAGGTATAGCACACTAAGCTGAAAGCTTTTTACAGGAAGCGACCTGGGGCACAAGGAGGTTAAGTGACTTGCTCAGGGTCACACAGTATGCAAGTGGAAGCTGTGGGATTCAAACCCAGGTCTGGTCTGCTGGATGTTACCAAATTTGCAGCTCAGAGCCTTAGACCACTAGCTATACTGCCTCCCTTTTACTCCGGACCCACAAACAAAACAAACCATTATTGCCAGTTGTGGTGTCCTTGATGTCTGTGGATTCAAGCTAAAGAAAAATATGAAGATGATACATATCTTTCACTACCTGAGAATCCACATCCTGCATCATTTTGTGTGCACGATCCTTCACGGTCTTGGCAGACATTGGCAAATCTTGAATCTGCGAACAATTTTGTCTTTTTCCCGGAATTCTGCAAACAAATATGGAGCCATTTCAAGAAACGTGTCTTTCAAAAATTCTCCATCCATGAAAGGCTTCCCTGCGCGAACCACCTGCAGAGCTCCAATGAAGCTGGCTGTTGTGAGATGATTTGCAGATGATGACCACGATGTCAGCACAGTTTGCTCATTCCCCAGTTTCTTTTCCAGCTCCTCAAAGACCTTCCTTCATGCTTGTCTTTCAGGGTATTTAGTTGCAAATGCTGCATATTTTGTCGTGAAGTGACGCTGTACATTCGACTTCTTGTTTCTGGCAAGAGACTCTCGACAAATCATGCAGAATAGCAGTCCTTCCTACCAATGAAGCCATAATCAAACCAGTCATCTTGAAATGTCCGTTCTCATCAGCAATCTTTCTTTTTTAGCTGGATGCGTCATGTTTCTTTACAGTGTACACGAACCGAGATACTTTCTGAATAGTGGCCCTGAATAGTGCCACAAAAAACAAAAAGAAAGAAGTCAAAAAATTCTAGAAATGTGATTAGCAGCAATAAGATCATTAAAATGGCACACCACAGCTTTGAGACACTTGAAGGAACAAGAAAAAACAGAATGAAAAGTTCTGTTACTGAAGTATGTGAACAGAAAAAAAATAAGAAGTGCCACAACGGAAACACATTGAGGACGGAACAACATAATACTCAATCTCTTTAAGAAATCCATATGGCAGAAGTGCGCTCAAGGAGTTCTACAACTTGCCAATATGTGCAGTTCAGATGAAGGAAAGATCATGCCATGGACACAAGTGGATCCAGAATTATATGTAGTCACGGGCATTGGATGATTGCAAGATGCAGAAACGGAATGTTTGAGCTTATGCATGACATTACTAAAGGGCACAACAATCAATATCAGCAGAGAAGCACTGTTTTAGGATGCAGAATCAATGAATGCAGCACAGCAGAAGCCCCCCCCATATACACTCACCCCAAACAAGGCAGCACAGCACATCATCTTATTTATAAACACACAGAAGTGACAATGCAGTGGCCAGAAGCCAGACATAGCCCCAACTGTAAACACACAGTGTCACTCCCAAGCCTACCTTCACTAATAAAGACAGTTTACAAGAAAACTGATGTTAACACAAATAAAGCAACACAGCAATCCAAACAACCTCCACCCTCCAAACACAACAAACAGGCAAAGTGAAGTCTTTTGGTTTGGGTTTTTGGAGTGAGGATAGGCTTGCTGTATATATGACTACAGCTGATGTTTGTATGTATATGAGTGGTGTTTCACACAAAGTATGCCATAATAAGGAACATCAGGGGTTGAAACTAACTTTTCAGCCAACCAGCCCACAGAGCTAGTGGCAGAAAAATCCACTGGCCCACCATGACTTTCACTAGCCCGGCACCACCAAAACAAAACCAAATAAAGAAAATGCACACACAAACTGGTTTTAGAAATAAATGTTTTATTGCCGAGTCCCACAGTGGACTTCCATCCCTCTTGAAGCCCTCCATGCTGTTCATTTCACCACCTACATGGGCGAGCCATTCCACCCTCCCCCACTCTTTTCATGAAGAAAAGTGTTCACATCCTTTCTGACCCCCACCCCCATCAGCTTTGTCTCATCATGTCTCTGTTGGACCCCTTGCAACACCTGAAGAGCTGCTGGCAGCCATACCCTGTTCATCTCTGAGAAACTTGAATGTTTCTATAATGTTACCCTGCTCCCTCTTGGACTTTAGTGAGTGGGTCAGACAGAATCGGAACCAGATTGGCATGGCACAGATTTGTTACCCAGAAATTACAAAATGGTAGCCAAACAATAATCATTTGCAGAAAAACAGAGGGGAAAATATTAACTAAACTGGATTAGCTAGTACACAGATCCACAGAAGGACAGATTAATGTTTGTATCCTGAGGCACTCCTACTTAAAATGGTTCTTGGTGACTTGTGACTGTTATAGAGAAATCATTGTGAACAGTAGCAGGTGACCCAAGGTACAGACATTATTTTGGCCATTCTAGGATGGTCTTTACACAGTGGACTGCGGCCTCCATCATGAACTGGGAAAATTAAACACAAGCTGCTCCCCCTCCCAAACACTAACATGCCACTTTTAATATCATGTCTCACTCTGAGGCAGACTTCAAACAAATTCAAAGGTTAGTCATTAGCTCACAGTTCTGCCAAATTGTACTGGATGGCATTCTGTCAGGCATAAATTGCCAAGTGTTGACATTTGTCTTAATCCCTTCACAACTGATCTGTGATGAATTTACATGACAAAGTCAAAGACACTGATTACTCTGCAATTAGGATAACTTGAGACACAAACAAAAAATTAGGCAGTACTTGACCACCTGAAATCTTTTGAATTTAAGCTGAAGTGTCACAGGCAGGATAACTCTCAAAAAACTAAAGTCACTGTGCTTTCAGTGTTTCTCCCCAGCAGATTGAAGCCGCAGTGGGGTTTGGAGGAAAGGAGCATAATAGCAACAAGCCCTTCCCCTCCCCTTCAGCAGTTAAAAAAAAATAAATAAAAATCAGCACCAACACAAAATGATATACTGCCTTTATTTAAATGTAGATTTACTTAAGGCAGACCACATTACAACCATGAAATTACAAACTCTTACTGTCACATAGTGTACCTGGCCATTCTGTCATGTAGGATTGCCAATATCATTCTAACAACAACAAGCATTTGTCAATGTCGAACGTTCGCTTGCAGGTATTTGCAGTGGTGTTTGGCATGTATGGTGCTTTACCCTACTGCCTTGTGCGATTGCTGGTATTTGCAATAAATTTTCAGCATGACCTTTTGTTACCCCATTTATGCGCTACATATGCGGAAACACGTTTTGGGCAGGATGTGAAAATGACAGCTGTGCTGCTCATGAGGAGGTGTGGTAAATGGCAATGTTGAAAATCTGGAGTGAAAATATTGAAATATTCAAACCTCACGGAGCCGCAGCGTGAGAACTGTGCAGTGCACGCTCATAAAACAGTATTGTTAGGAATCTGTTCACCAAATTTTCAACATAGGCATTTTAAGATCTCTGCTCATGAACAGTGTCACAGTGATTGTCTTAATGTGTCCCATACACTGAGTTCACACAGCGCCGTGCCATTGTGCACTACATGAGGAAACATGTTTTGGGCAAGATGTGAAAATGACAGCTGTACTGCTCATAAGGAGGAGTGGTAAAATGGCAATGTTGAAAATGTGGGTGAAAATACTGAAAATTTCAGAAACTTACGAACGCATGAGAACTGCGCAATGAACGCTCATAAAACAGTCATTTTTAGGAATTTGTTCACCAAATTTTCAACATAGCCATTTTAAGACCTCTGCTCATGAACAGTGTCACTGTGATTTTCTTAATGTGTCCCATACATTGAGTTTCGCACACCGACTGCGCCATTGTGTGCTACATGGGCGGAAACACGTTTTGGCAGGATGTGAAAAATGACAGCTGTACTGCTCATAAGGAGGTGTGGTAAAATGGCAATGTTGAAAATCTGGAGTGAAAATATTGAAAATTCGCAAACCTACGAGCGTGCGTAGGAACTGCGCAACGCACACTCGTAAAACAGTCATTTTTAGGAATTTTTTCACCAAATTTTCAACACAGCCATTTTAAAACCTCTGCTAATGAACAGTGTCACTGTGATTTTCTTACTGTGTCCCATACATTGATTTCGCACACCGACTGCGCCATTGTGCCCTACATGGGCGGAAACATGTTTTGGGCAGGATGTGAAAAATGACAGCTGTACTGCTCATGAGGAGGTGTGGTAAAATGCCAATGTTGAAAATCTGGAGTGGAAATATTGAAAATTCGCAAACCTACCAGTGTGCGTGGAAGTAGCAGCAACGTACCGTAAAACAGTCATTTTAGGAATTTTTCACCAAATTTTCAACATTGCCATTTTAAACCTCTGCTAATGAACAGTGTCACTGTGATTTTCTTACTGTGTCCCATACATTGATTTAGCACACCAACTGCGCCATTGGTACTACATGGGCAGAAACACGTTTTGAGCAGGATGTGAAAAATGACAGCTGTACTGCTCATAAGGAGGTGTGTATTAAATGGCAATGTTGAAAATCTGAGTGAAAATATTGAAAATTCACAAACTTATCGAGTGCGTAGGAACCGCACAACGCATGCTCGTAAAACAGTCATTTTTAGGAATTTTTTCACCAAATTTTCAGCACAGCCATTTTAAGACCTCTGCTCATGATCAGTGTCACTGTGATTTTCTTAATGTGTCCCATACATTGAGTTTGCACACCGACTGCGCCATTGTGCGCTACATGGGCAGAAACACATTTTGGGTGAGAGGGGAAATGACAGCTATACTACTCATAAGAAGGTGTGGTAAAATGGCAATGTTGAAAATCTGGAGTAGAAATGTTGAAAATTCGCAAACCTATGAGTGTGCGTAGGAACTGCGCAATGCACGCTCGTCAAACAGTCATTTCTAGGAAGATTTTCACCAAATCTTCAACATAGCCATTTTAAGACCTCTGCTAATGAACAGTATCACTGTGATTTTCTTAATGCATCCCATACATTGATTTTGCACACTGACTGTGCCATTGTGCGCTACATGGGCGGAAACACATTTTGGGCAGGATGTGAAAAATGACAGCTGTACTGCTCATAAGGAGGTGTGGTAAAATGGCAATGTTGAAAATCTGGAGTGAAAATATTGAAAATTCATGAACTTACGAGCCTGCGTAGGAACTGCGCAATGCATGCTTGTAAAACAGTCATTTTTTGGAATTTTTGCACCAAATTTTCAACATGGGGTTTTTAGGACCCCTTCTCATGAATGACGTCACTGTCATGGCACTATTCTGGCCCAAAGGGTGATTTCACGCAGTGATTGCGAAATCACCCTTTGGGCCTGAATAAAGCCATGACAGTGACATCATCTCCCCTCCTCCTCACCTTGACTCCTCCTTGGACTCTCACACTAGGTGTCACACCTGTTTATCTCCTTTGCTACATATATACACTGTCCTTTACCTTAGTTGAATGCTCTTGATGCTGTACTATCACCAATGGTACTATGAATGACATCGTATCCTTACTGTATACTAGCTACCTACTATTCGAGTATTGTATGTAAACTGTTTGTTATTGCTGTCATTGTCACTGTTTGACATGGAACCTTTGTAAAAGAGCTCTGAGCTCAAAGGCATGATCTGAATCCTCAAATAAATAAATAAATAAATAAATAAATAAATAAATTACGTTGAAACCCCCCCTATCTAGCCCATTATACAGCTTACTGGCATTTCCTCAGTTCGCAGTCAGCTTTGAAGAGTGCAGATGTGTTCCCGGTCCACCAAAGATCGTTGCGCCGAGCTCTGGAGGTAAGTATGGAGTGAGGGGGGTGTGGGGAGGCTGAGTTCGTAGTGGGTGGGTGCGGGTTGTGAGGGGGGGACTGGGAGACTACGTGGGACCGTTTTTTCTTTACAGGTTTTAAAATAAAATCGGACTACGTGGGATGCTTGCCACGCTGGGGTGGGCTCCCAGCGTGGCAGAAGATGGCTGGGGGGCCGAGGAGCCGACAGGGGTTTGGGCACCTCTGCTGGGCAAAACAACGTGAGGTTTGCCAATGCTGGGTGGGCCTCAGCATGGCAGAAGATGGATTGGGGGCATGGAGCCGACGGGGATTGGGCACCCTCTCGGCAAACAATGTTTGCCATGCTGGGGTGGGCTTCCAGCGTGGCACCAAAGCTTTGGGGAGGGCGCGAGGATGCACGCTGGGGGATGCGATGCGGGGGGCGGCGATGTTATGGGCGACAGCTGTGGTTTTCGAAGCAGAAGACCACCGCTGTCATACACAGCTCCTGCACCCATTGGTGCAGGACTGCCACGCCTCCTCAATGAAACAGTGGATTGAATGGGAGAGGCACACCTCTAAAGTGTGCTACTCTCCCAAAACATTCCTTGCGCATGCGCGCAAGCGAACTTAAAAACAACAAGCAAATACTGCCTCATTTTGCACAAACTAAATGTAGTGGCAGATGAAACATTTTAAATAGTGAAGTGCAGTTACCAGCAACAGGCCCCCCCCCCAAAAAAAAACAGAAATAACTGCAGGAGTGTCCCTGGATAAAAAAAAAATTAATACTCACTGATCTCTGTACGCTGCTGTGTTTATTTCCCAGCAGACTGCAGCCTCCCTTCATTAACTGCTTGGGAAAGGAACATGCTCCCCAAGGAAAAAGCAATTGTGCACGCTTTAACAAACAAGATGGAAGCCAGGCAACAAAACCATGCATGTACTGGACCAGCATAACATTCTGTGGTGATTTGCATATGCAGCCCATGATGCTTTGCATTGTGTGGGCATGTGTGATTTTGTATTTTCTGAAACTTGGCTTCCCAGCCGAATGCCCTTTGGTAACCCTTGCCTCAGTGTTTGCTGCCAGAGGTTCTTTGTCTTTAAATAGTTTTTATTTTAATGGGTTCACCACAACATATCCAAGACACACTGTCTTAGGGTAGCTGGTCCATTCCACTGGGGTGTCAAACAGATGAGGTATACTGATGAGTCCTGGTAGGATGAAACACGGTCTATGTCATCTGTTAGCACCCTTTGCAAACTGTGTGAGAGGCCTTTCGGCACCATGCAATTCTGCTTAAAGTTGGACCAGCATAACATTCTGTGGTGATTTGCATATGCAGCCGTGATGCTTTGCATTGTGTGGGCATGTGTGATTTTGTATTTTCTTGAAACTTGGCTTCCCAGCCAAATGTCCTTTGGGGTAACCCTTGCCTCAGTGTTTGCGCACAGAGGTTCTTTGTCTCATACATGTACTGGTCCATTATCAGAGTTGAATGCAGCCCAGTAAGCCCCATTGATTTGTTCTTTGTGGTCTAAAAAAGTTTGACAATGATCATCATGTCATTTTGTGGTAGTTGTCCTCCCTGACAGCATTTGTATTTAATCTGACATAAGTATCATTCTTTTTGTGCACTGCCTCATTTTGCAAATGAATATTACTCATGTCAGATTAAATATAAACAAATTGCCAGCAACCCCCAGAGCAATTCCCCCCCTCCCAATAGAACACAAACTAGCAACCAGATCAGTGGCTGAAAATGCTGTCAGGGAAAAGCCACCACAAAGAGACATGCCCAGTAATTTTCTAAAAGTGCAGCTCCCTCCTTGTCCTGTGCAGACTATGCAAGACTGAACTTTCAACTGGCAACAATAATATTGGGTTAAAAGCTGCAGTTTTGTTCAGTATCACAGTAGTTTGCTTACCAAAGTGCAGCTCCCTGTCACAACAGTCCTATTCACACTGCCTGCAACAACACTGTGGCCCCTGCTAGAGCTAGACTGGTGACCCTAAGTTACTGATAAGAAGGGATCACATACCTTACTTAGCTTAGCGATCCCTTCAATTTACCAGCCGAGTGACAGAAGTTTTGGCTTCGTGTAAATGCCAGGCTCTGTAGACTTAATTGGACCACTGTCTGTTGAACTATCTGACGGCAACACTGGACAGAGGGTCTCTTCAGCAGATGCGGCGCAACAACAGCTTCTCCTTCTTCCAATCGCTGCAGGGCTGGCATTCCAGGGTCTCAGGGTAAAATGAACTTCATCCACGGACAGTACAGCAGGACAATCCCGAGACTCCAAGGCTCTCTGCTGCTCTTTGTTGCACACTCAGTGATAGACAGTTCTTTAAGTGAGCAGCAGGTGAGGAAATAGTAAGAAATGTGCCCAGAATTTAAATGCAGTGCAGCAATGAAGTAAAGCCCCCATCCTGACGTCACAGCCTATCCTGACTCAGCCTGGCCAGTGGACCTGATTGAGCTCTTCCTCCTGAAGCACCTTTCCCCGCCCCCCCCCCACTGAGGCAAAACAAAGGAAAAAGGTTAAAAATAATGCTGATAACCATGCGGTTTGACCTTTTTTTTTTCTGCAAGTGATGCACTTTCACCTGGGCAAGCAGGGACCAGTAGCTAGGGCAGGAGAGCCAGATGCAGCTCACGAGCCAGGTGTCGACCTTTGATCTAAAGGTTACCAAACAATGTGAGAAGGCTGTAAGGAGAGCCAGTGAAATGCTGGAGTGCATAGGGAGAGGTATCTCTAGCAGAGGGAAGGAGGTGGTGATGCCACTGTATTAAACATTGGTGAGACTTCATCTAGAATGCTGTGTCCAGTTCTGAGACCACATCTCTGGAAGGACACATACAGAGCAGAAGCGGTTCGGAGACGGGTCAGAAAATGATGCTGGGGCTGCAACAAAATTCATAGGGAGACTGGACAATGTCAAAATGTATTTCCTGGAGGACAGGAGAGAGAGAGGGGATATGATAGAGATTTTGAAATACCTATGGTACAAATAAGGTAAAAGAGGGAGCATGTTAAAAAAAAGATGTTCATGAACAAGGGGCCTTGATATGAAGATAGTTTGGAGTAGGCTTAGGGGTACAGTGAGAAATAATTTTTCACAAAAAGGGTGGTGGATCCATGGAACAGCCTCCCAGCAGAGGTTGTAGGGCAAAACAGTAGGAGAATTCAGAAATGCATGGGACAGATATAAAGGAATTCTAGTAAAGGAATAAGAGGGTAAGACACAGATCATTTAGGATCTCAAGTATATGAAACAGGTATGGAAAATGGATAGACTAGGTGGGCCAAGTTGTCCTTATTCCACCGCAAATTCTATGTTTCTATGTTTTTCTGTTTCTATGGGTTGGTGAGGTTTGTCTTGTTCGAGATTGGTTTGATGGGGGTCTTTTTCTTACCTTTTGTGGGAAATTTCTTTTTGGGGGTCTTATGGATTATTTTTTCTTTTTGTGGGAGTTAGGGGTTTGTCCTGGGGGATGGGGATTGTTGCTCACTCTACTCTACATTAATATTTGATTGACCCTTCTGACAGTTTCTATTCTGTTTTTTCTTCTTAATGATTAATTATTGTGTGTAGGTTACTTGAAATGTTAAAGACACTAAGAAGACACAGAAAAGGAAGATGATTTTGTAACACATGAAACAAAGACTGATGTGCATTTTACAGGAATTTCATCTGGTGAGAAATACAGTAAGATCACCCGATTTTTTGTGTGTGATTTCTTTTCTCCCTGATGTACTACCATGTTAGCCACTCCTTCGGGCATGCCAAGGATACTTCCAATCCATCCTGTCCCCCAAACCTCTGCACTCAGACAGCAGCCATCTCAGGGTGACTCGACATAACCCTTCGCCGGGTGGCGAGGGGGAAGGCACCAACCTGGGAAGGGCAAGCACACCAGTGTAATGTCTTAGCCCCGAGGTACTACTGAGGTGGATGGCTGCAGGGGCATTGATGGCCTCAGAGATCTGGGCAGCCATCATCTGGCATAACACGGAGCCATTTTCCATGTTCTGGTACGCTTTACCTCCTTATGTCATCGTGAAGTGCTCCTGATCTCCACCAGAGGCCAGTGCCGACTAACATCTACCCCTAACCCACCCCAGGAGAGGAGAGCAGTCCTGCGGACACTCAATCCTCTCCTTCCCCTGCCAGCCCCCGGTGTCCTGAGTCCATTCCTGAACCCTGGGTCGCCGTGTGGGATTACCCTATTTAAGCATGAATGGGTTCATGTGAGGGAACAATATGCTTATGTGAACTGTACCTTACTTTGGCCTTACTCGATCTCATCCCCTTCTATTCTAAAGACTGAATTGGAAATTGAGGTTCCCAAAAAGTATTGTAAATACCTCCTCCAACTCAGAAAGTGTGAATGGCAGCATGCAGGAGAGGAAAAAACCCTGTAGGGGAAACCTCTGAGGAACCATGGCAGCCATACTGCCCTTCTTCTGGGCATACTAAAGGAAGTATTTCTGTCTTATAGTGATTTTGGAGTGCCAAAGGGAGCGTCTGAGGAGGATCAGGTTTGAGGGAGTTTCTCTTTGGAGTCCTTTCTTCTTTGTCACTGATGATCATGATGTAGAAGAAGGTTGATGAGATGAAGTTGAAGTAAAAATGTGTCCTTGTCCATAGATGTTGATGAATAGTGGAATCTGTCAATAAGAGAGTGGAAGACCTAGATAGTAGTGGCATAGGATTTGTCGGGGCAGATCAGGAAGAGAGGTCTATGTAAAAGCTTGAAAGTCAAATGCAGCTTGCAGAATTACAGAATGATGATGGCATGGCCATAGGCTCGGAGGACAGCTGATGGAAGACTAAGAGAAGAGCGTGGGACAGGAAAACTTTGGTAGGTTGTACTTCGGGACCTGAAGCATAGATCCAGTTGACAGGGAAATCCATATTTGCAAGCTTAGTTCTCATGAGCTAAGATAGGACATTGGTACCCATGCAGGTCCATTGTAGGTTGAGTTTGAGATGATGGAACTGGTTGGTCTAGGATGGCAGGACCCCCACATGGGTCTGCCATTGCCTAGTTATAGAAAGGGCGAGCTAAGATGGCAAGACCCCCATATGGGTCTGCTTTCAGTGTGACAAATAAGTTTGAGGAGTGAGTAATGCCCCCTCAGGGGGCATGTATGTATGGGATGGAGGGACCCCACGTGGTCCACCATCTCCAAATTATGAACAGTTTGAGCTAAGGATGGTAAGACCCCCACATGGGTCTGCCTTTTGAGTAACAAAAAAATCTGACCAGTGAGTAATGCCTCCCTCATGGAGAATGTTTGTACAGGATGGTGGGACCCCACGTGGTCCACTATTGCCATATGCCAGATGAGAGGAGGGGTGGAACTCTGGTAAAGTCCACATATGGTCATGTATGACTGATGAAGAATGAAGCCCATGGGAAGGCTAGGCCACAAGTGTCGGGACACCCATGTGGGTCCAACACAGTGTGAGTTATAATGATTGAGTCAAAGAGGAAGCACCTCCAAGGTATGATCTGATGAAGCAGGACTTGTGTAGATCTGGTGTAGAGGTAGCATGATGGATGAATGGGAGGAGCCAGTGACTGCTGGGCCTGAACAGTCACCTGGAAAAGCTGGAAGATGAGCCAGATAAGAAGCAGCGTCTGTGAGGCAGGCATTGGCAGACAGTCCTAGAATGAGCTCCATTACAGAAGGTGTAGACATGAAGATTGTTGCATTCTTGAGTGAAACATCCAGAGAAATTGCAGTTATTACAGACAGGTTGATTTCCCTTGAAAGTCAGCAGGTGACCTCTGCTGGCATGACCTGAGCAAGGAAATGCCCTGGGATTGGATACAGTGCTGGTGAGATCAGCAGAGGCAGATGAAGAGTCCATGAATGTGGGTCCTGGTGGATGGTCCCACAGTTGGGATACTGAGTGTAGGTAGAGTGAAGTGAAGTGGGAACTGGCTCTGCACAACTGACAGGATAAGGCTCAGTGGCAGCAAAGTGGTGGCAAAACAATTCATTGTCTAATGTAGCCCAGTTAAGTCTGGTATTAAAATGGGCTAGAACGGCCGCTGCTTTGGCAGAGAAGGAGTCGGAGATAACTGTAGAACAATGTACCTCCATATCTGGCACCCAGGTCTATCAAGAGATAAAGGCAGGAGTCGAGTTTCTGGTGATGGGATGGAAAAGCAGTGCATACAATGTCCCTGTAGAGGCTGAAGGCAAGTGCAAATTCAGGGATGGTTAGCTTTGTGGTGAGGCGAGGGTCATTTGACTTAAGTATAACTGAAACATCACCACAGGAGATGACTCTGTTTTCTAGAGTGTCATGAGAGGAAATCAGGAGGGAGATGAGAGTGACGTATTTGCCCTCGATGACATCTTTACGTGGGTGAGAAGGAATCAAGTGCATTGTGAAGATAGCTGGCAGGGAAGCAGGAGAGCCAGCAGATAACTGATCTGTGTCAGACTGTGGAATTCCTGCCACTAAAGCTGTGGATGGTAAGGGGGCTGAAGTAAACCATTCTGAAGTGGGGATACAATCAGAAGACTCAGCAGAAGGTAAGCCAGGTGTTGGGAGGCTGGGCAGGGTACCCAGTCAGGCTTCAGGTGCAGAAAGACATTCTTGCAGGTGCATCACGGTGGGACTGGGTGGTTGTGGAATGGATATGTAGGCTTCCAATGTTGCTAGGCAATTCTGTACATTGGCGAGGGAAATAGGCAGAAGAGTTAGAAGTGTACAGAGTTCAGAAATGGCATCAGGTGCAGGCTGAGAGGCAGGAGGAGGAGCTGCAGGAGATCCATGATTGACCCTGAGGAGTAATTCAAATTCCTGTAGGTCCTGCTTCTTAGCAGGAGAGTGGGGAATGCCCATCTCTTTAGTTCCATTAGGAGACAAGGAATTGTCCAATCCTTCAGAAAGCAGCAGGGTTTAGGATGCCTCTGTCTAAGGGCTGGCAGGTCTTGTACTAAAGTATGCTGTGAAGATATGCCCTCCGCTGGGTTGACTGGGTCAACTGTTGGAGGGTGGCTCTGCCAATGAGGGCAAAGGTCAATGAGCCTGGAGATTTACGTATGCAGGTGGTTAAGGAGGATATCTTGATTGAGGTGGCGTAGAATTTTCATATCAGGGAACTCGTGGAGAATACAGAGTCATATTTAAGGGCAGTACACATGTCATTAAAGCGTTGGAAGAGTTGAATGAGACCTTAGAAAACATGGAAAAATCTTATCCTAGTAACCTGGGATGTAAAAGATCTTTACACGCCCATACCATCCATACCACATGACCTGGGATAGAAACATAGAAAGATAGAAGTTGATGTCAGATAAGGACCGCTTGGCCCACCTAGTCTGCCCATTTCCCTACCTAATGGATAAGCTGCAGATCCTAGTTAACCAACAACTTACTTCCTCCTACCCCCCACTAGAATTGCCTTATGTTTGTCCCATGCATTCTTGAATTCCCCCACTGTTTTTAACTCTACGACCTCCTCAGGGAGGCTGTTTCATGTATCTACAACCCTCTCTGTGAAGAAATACTTCCTCACATTACCTCTGAGCTGTCCCCCTCTATCTTCAAATTGTGCCCCCTTGTTCTTGCACATCTTTTTTTCTGAAAGATGCTACCCTCTTGGACTTGGTTGATTCCCTTGAGGTATTTGAAAGTTTCTATCATGTCCCCACCCTCCCTCCTTTAATTGAGGCAATACATCTTAAGCTCCTTTAGTCTTTCTTCCTATGTCTTCTGGTTAAGACCCTGCATCGTTTTGGTTGCCCTCCTCTGGCAGCCTCCACCCTGTCTATGTCTTTGCAGAGATGGGGTCTCCAGAACTGTACACAGTATTCCAGATGTGGTCTTACCAACTGTCTGTACAGAGGGCCAACAACTTCCTGTTTTCTACTGGTGATGCATCTCCCTATGCATCCCAGTATCCCCCCAGCCCTCCTGACTGCCTTCTCACATTGCTGACCCACATTTAGGTCATCTGATATGACTACCCCTGGGTCCCTTTCCATTTTTGTTGTTGTCAGTATCTCACCCCCTATTGTGTACTCTTCCCCTGGGTTTTGGTTTCCCAGGTGCATTACTTTGCACTTCTTTGCATTGAATCTAAGCTGCCATACATTTGACCATTCCTCCAACCTTGCCAAGTCCTTTTTCATCCTTTCCACCCCACCTTGCGAATCAGCCCTATTGCAGATCTTTGTGTCATCTGCAAAGAGACATACTTTCCCCTTCCAGTCCCTCTGCAATGTCACTTATAAAGACATTAAAAAGGACTGACCCCAGTCCTGAACCCTCCGGTACCCCACTAGTAACCCCTTTCTTCACTGTGGACTCCATTTACTATTACCCACTGTGTCCTGTTGTCCAGCCAGTGTTTTACCCAGGCTACCACCCTGGGACCCACTCACAGGCTGGCTAATTTGTTTATTAATCTTTTGTGTGGGACTGTGTCAAATGCCTTGCTAAAGTCTAGGTAGGCCATGTCCACAGCCCCTCTCTGATCTACTACTTTGGTCACCCAGTCAAAGAAATCAATTAGATTTGTCTGACATGACCTTCCTGCTGTGAATCCATGCTGCCTTGGGTCCTGTGCCCCACTGGCCTCTAGATATTCAACATTTCTTTCCTTCAGAAGTGATTCCATCATTTTCCCTACCACTGAGGTCAAACTGACAGGTCTGTAGTTTTCTGCCTCTGTCTTGCTTCCACTTTTGTGAAGGGGAATCACATCCACCCTTCTCCCGTCCTCAGGTACCATACCATCCTCCCATGATATATTAAAAAGGGTAGTCAGTGGTGTTACTAGTTCTTCCCTTAGTTCTTTTAGAATTCTGGGGTGAATCCCATCAGGCACCATTGCTTTATCCACCTTCAGTTTTAAGAGTTCTTTCAGAACCTTTTCTTCTATAAAAGGACTAATATCAACCCCCCTATCCAGAATGCTTCTATTGACTGGATTAGGTATCTCCCCCTGCTTTTCCATTGTGAATACTGAGCAGAAGTATTCATTCAGTATCCCTGCTTTTTCACTGTCACTCTCTGCCCAACCACCTTCCTCTTTATTCAGCCTCAGTATCCCTGCCTTAGTCTTTCCTTGCTCCCTAGTGTACCTATAAAAGGTTGTATCCCCCTTCTTAACCGAGTTAGCTATCTTTTCCTTGGTTTGGGCCTTTGCTATTCTAACTGCCTTCCCTGCTTCCTTCTGCTTTAACTGGCACAGTTCTCCATCCTGCTCCTTCTGTGTTTCCTTATACTTCCTGAATACTATCTTTTTCTCCCTTTCCTTCCCCGCCACTTCTTTTGAGAACCATAGTGTTTTTTTCTTTCATTTTGATTTATTTGCTTCACACAAAGGCGTGTTGCCTCTGTAATGGCAATTCTGATATTTCCCCATTGTTACTCCACCTCTCCTTCTTGTCTGTTTGCTAGTGTTTTTCTGAGGTACGCTCCCATTTTGACAAAATCAGGCCTTCTAAAGTCCAGTACCTTCACTTTCATATGACTTGACTCTACAGCTGAGTTTATTGTCAACCACAGTGTTTGGTGGTCATTTGTTCCTAGATGGCTCCCCACCTCTAGATCTGAGATCCTCTGTCCATCCCCATTTGAGAGTGCCAGGTCTAAGATTGCTTCCTCCTGAGTGGGTTCCAACACTAGCTGTTTGAGGTGTGCCTCTTGTAGGGCATTGAGAATGGCCCTGCTGTTGGATGTCGCTACAGCAAAGGTACTCCTGTTAACATCTGGCATATTCAGGTCACCCATCAGCAATATCTCCCCTTTCTCTGCCATCCTAAGGATGCCTTCTATCATTTCCTTGTCCATTTCCTCCCCTGAGACAGGTGCCTGTATACAACCCCTGTGTGGATTGTGATGACATTTCCAGCCCCAGGGTGATCCACAGTGCCTCCCTCCTCCCTGTTTACCCCTTAGGTCTGTTGTTTGATCTCTTCCCTTAAATAGAGAGCTATTCCTCCTCCTCTTCTACGCATTCCCCTTCTTACGGTTCTCCCCTCACAAGCCCTGCTTTGAAGCTTTTGTTATTTGTTTTTAGCTCTCCTTCTCCATCTCTGAATTTGTTATCAACATAAATTAAGCATAACACTCTTAAATCCAAACAGATAACATGTCCACAGTTCCAGTCCAAACAGGTTCAGTGCTTGTTCCATCCCACTCGTCCCAGAGAGCTCAGCTATGTCTTGAATAGATTTGGCAATTCTTAGTCGCAGCCCTTCCAATGCATCTTTAGCTGTATGGTATCTTTTCTCTCCGTTTGTAACCGGACCGTCAGTGTAGCAGGGTATTGAAGCCGAATTTGATACCAGCCATGTACAGCTTCCTTTTAATATCTGCATATTCCTTCTGCTTGTTTCTTATTGATGGCATTTTGTCCTCGAACATCCACAAGGTGGCACCATTCCACTGTATTGTTCTCTTTTGTCTTACTGAGGCCAGCAAGAACATTTTTCCTTATAATTAAGAAAGCGTGATTGATGACCCGGGCCTAGCACCCGTGGCGGTGTTCTCAGAGCTCCTGTGTGCTCTCTCTAAATTGTAGGATTCTCCATATGGGTAGGGTCCAACACTTTGAGCAACATTTCTTGCATAAACGAAACACAATCCGAGCCCTCTGCCCTCTCAGGTAGTCCAGCCAGAATCAGATTGTTTCTTCAGCTCCGAGACTCCTGGTCCTCCAGCCTTTCCTCCATTTTTTTAATTTGCTTTCTGACCATAGCCAATTCTTGCTCCACTGCCACAACTTTCCTTTCCTGAGAGGTAATACGGACCTCTGCATCTCCTATCCTCTGGGCTAATGATTGCAGCACAGGTTTTACAGTTGCAAAGTCAACCACTAACCCCTGCAATAGATGTTTGATTTCTTGTAAGTCCTCAGACCCCTTAGTTGCTTTCGCACATTCTTGCTGTCCAGCCCCCTCCTTCTGATCATCTGGGGTGGGGGACTGTGGCTTTTTCCTCTTTGAAGCTGGTGATCTCCCCGCCAGGGGTTCCGCTAGCTCGGGCTCCATACCTACTCCTAAACGAGGCTAAACAACGCTTGCTAGTGCCTCACCAAGCTGTATTTTCGGATCGCCGAAAACCTTTTCCCACATCGTTAAACACCACCTCTTAGCATCCTCCAGTCATTTATGTTACCAGGAGAAGCGCTGATCGCCAAAACTGACTGGTCCTGAGGGAAATAAAACTATAAAATGCAATTTCAGGCCTCGGAGCAGCACGGGAGTCATCCTACTCGACTCAGCTCATCATGTGATCCCCTGCATCCCAGTTTATCTTGAAACGTTTTAAGTGAAAAAGGCAACACTATGACCCAAACACTCAAGCATGGGGCAGGTCCCAATTTGCAGTTTGTGGCAGAACATTTTTATGTTTGCTTGCGCGCATGCACAAGAAACATTATGTGGCAGCTTAGGAGAGAAGCGGGTTGTGGAGTTGTGGCACTGTGGCAGCCAATGCTAGCACTACATTGTTGGGCTTGGCAGTGCTCAGCCAATGCAGGACCAATGTGTTGATGACACTGGTTCTGCAGAGTGCCACCAAATTGAAAAGATTTCATCGCTGCAATTGGAGGCCGCCTCATCATTGCAGCGTCAGCCATTCTGCTGCAATGAGGAAGCAACATGTCATTGCAAGGTGGTACGTTGCCTGGTGTAACATTATCAGGACCCTGGTGGCTGTATACCACCTCAGAGGTGCATAGAAAACTGACAGGGGTGCCCATTCCCCTGTCAGCATGACCCAACCCAGTTCATTTGCCGATGGGGAACCCCAATAACTGTCCGCATAATGCCTCCCTCCCATTTCAGTTGTGTGCTGAGGGGGTGCCCAATCCTGCTCGGCATCATGCACCCCCCCACATTTCTCTGCTGACAGGGGGCCCAATCCCTGTTGGATTTAGTCCCCCCTTCCCAGTTCCAGTTGCTGACAGGGGGAGTCCACTCCACGTCTGCATAATGTCCTCACCCCCCCGATTTCTGCTGTGTGCCAAAGGAGGGTGCCCAATCCTCCTCTGCAAGATCGTGCCCCTCACCCATTTCTGTGCCAGTGCAGGGGCCCAATCCCTGTTGGCCTCAGTCCTTGTCCGACAAATACGAGGTGGTACACTGGGGTCCACCCCAGTGTACCAAACAACACCTACAAAAAAAGGAAACCGACCTCGCTATCTTTTTAACCTGTAAAATAAGAAAATGGCCCCTAGCAGTTTCTCCTGCCCCCTCATAAGCCCACGCCCACCCTCTGCACACCCTGCCTCCCCACCCCCACCCCATACTTGCCTCCACAGCCCATACGATGATCTTTGTTGTTTCAGGAACACGTTTGCACTCTTCAAAGCCAACCGCGAACTGAAGAAATGCGGTAAGCTGTAGAATGGTATAAATAGCTTTTTTTTCAACTTTGGTGCATATTTGGGCATTTTGGGAATTTTGACACTGAATTTTCAACATGGGGTTATTGGGACCTTCTCATGAATTCAGTCACTGTCATGCAATTATTCGGTCCCGAAAGGTGATTTTGTGGTCACGGTGTGGAATCACCTTCCGGGATCGATTAATGAAATGGCAGTGCTGTTGTTTATGAGGTGAGCTCTTAAAAAGCAGATGTTGCAAACTTGGTGAAACAAAAATCCAAAAAATGACAGTTTTACAAGCCTGCATTGCACAGTTTCCACGCACACTTGTAACTTCGTGAATTTGAAATATTTTCACTCCAGATTTTCAACATTGGCCTTTTTCCACACTTCCTTATGAACAGTATAGCTGTCCTTTTATACATCCTGGTCGAAATGTGTTTTGGCACTTCCTGCGCAGAATAGCGTGGTCGCTATGGGAAATCAGTTTTTGGGACAGATTAAGAAAATGACAGTGACACTGTTCATGAGCAGAGGTTCTAAAATGCCATGTTGAAAATCTGATAGATGAAAGTCCATAAAATGCCCTGATTTACAAAGCTGTGTTATGCAGTTTCCACACCCTGTAACCCTGCAAATTTGCAATATTTTCACGCCAAATTTTCAACACTGCCATTTTTTCACACCTCCTCATGAACAGTGCAGCTGTCATTTTTCACATCCTGGCTAAAATGTGTTTTCACACTTCCAGCGCAGAGTAGCACGGTCACTGTAGGAGATCAGTGTTTGGGACAGATTAAGAATGAGTGAGTGAGAGAGGTGGAGTGAGCGAGCTCAGTGGAGTTCTGTTGGGGACGCTATGGATTTTTTGGGGGGCAGAAAAAGGCACCAATGCAGGCAGGAACCCAGTACAAAAGGACAGCCTGCAGCGTTGGGAGAAACAGAATGAGCGAGTGAGAGAGGGGGAGTGAACAAGCTCAACGGAGCTCTGTCAGGACTGCTGCAGATTTCTTTGTGGGCAGAAAAAGGCACCAGTGCAGGCAGGAGTTCAGTACGAAAGGGCAGTCTGCAGCACTGGGAGAAACAGACGAGCGAGTGAGAGAGTGGAGTGAGTGAGCTCAACTGAGCTCTGCCGGGCCTTTAGAGTTGCCAACCCTGTCGCCCAGGGTCCTGTGTTGTTCTATATTACAGGAGGGTCTCTGGGGTGGAGACAAAACAATGATTGGATACTTTTATGATTGCTGTAATAATAAGATTTAGTTGTTCTGTTTATTTCTCTAACTGAGCTAAGTACTGAGCTATACTGTTATGATTGCTGTAATAATACATATTTATTTGTTCTGTTTATTTCTCTAACTGAGCTGAGTAATACTTGGAGTGCAATAGGATTTCTAACTGGGCTAAGTAAAACTATATGTGGGCTGAGAACAAAAAGTATGGTAGCTGAGGGGTGAAAAACAGACAAGGGGGCTTTAGGATTGCTACAGTAATACAATATCTAATAGATGAGATATGAGACTGAATTAACCCAGTCAGCCAGGGGGCAGAAGAGGGACTAGTATGGGGGGACAGGAATTTGAGTAACTAGTGGCCTAACAGCTGTAGTAAGGTACAGAACCTGGGAGTAAGAGCCCATAACATAAGATGGGCCAAAATGGGGCCGGTGCTACATGTCCATAGGGCGGACATCTTTGGAAGGGTGGAGGGGTGTACAGGGTGTGGGTCCACCATGATCATGGGCTGGGCTTGGAGGATGGAGGGGTTATGGTCTGTAGACAACTGGCTAGTTTGAGGGAGGAAATGTGGAGGTTAGGGAGGAGTCTAATTGGCAGGGCAGCTGAGTATGGTAGACATCCTGGCTGGGGAGGGAATAGGGGAGAGCAAGGGGGATGGGAGAAGAAAAACTAGGGACAGAAACAGACCCCGGTATCAGAGGCACTAGCAGAAAAGAGGGGAGAAGGGAGGGGGTGCCCAAGGTGAGTGGGGGGGCCTCCTGATGGGGAGGAAGAGACCACGAGGAGTACCAGGGGAGAAAGCAGATGGCTGCCAATAGGGAGAGACTGGGGTGGGACCTGAGGAGGCACGGAGGGGAACAAGTCAGAGAGGGTAACCGATACGGGGAAGAGATGTAGGAGAGGTATCGACTAGGAATAGATTCAAGCCTATGCTATGGGAGAGAGGTGGAGCAGGAACATACTGAAGGGGGGAGGACAAACGGGGTATGAGAGGGATGGCAACAGGTAGGGGAAGAGATAGTGAGCATGACAGGGTAGAAGGGGGCTGGTAAGGAAGGAAGGGGTGACTGGAGGAGAGAAGGCTACGGGAGGGGGAAGGATGGGATGGGCATCACTATTGGGGTAGAAGGAATGGGGCTCTAAATCAACAACAACAGGGATAGGAGAGGGGTTGGAAATCAGCAAGAAGGGAGGAGGGAGTCAGGCTGGGAAGGAGTTCAAGGGGATGGGAGAATAAGACAAAAGAAAAGGGGTGAGTCAGAGTAGGGGTGCAGATACAGAAGTCAAGATTGTGCATCTGGTGGGGGTAAGGGGCAGGGAAGAATGAATACTGAGGTGCTAGAAATGGCTTAGAAGGGAAAGGGGGAAAGGATGGGGGGTACACATCCTGGGGGACTCTATACTGAAAGGGGTGAGATGGGGCAGAAGACACAGATGTATTTGGGTTGAAACTATCCCTGGGTTGACTACAAGAGGGCAGGGCAAGCACTGCTCAAGTGTGCAGTGAGGGGGAGGAAGAAACCTCATTTAGTGTTGCACGTGGGTACAAACAACTTGGCGGGGGAGACTGTGCAAGTAGTGAGGGGAAGGTTTGAGGAGTTGGGCAGACAGTGTGAGGGGGTGGGGGAGTCATTGACATTCTCGGAGGTACTTCTGGTACCATGTGCAAGCACAGGGAGGAAGGGTAGGATCGAGGAGTTCAATGACTGGCTGAGGGATTGGTGCCACACCAAAAATTATGGGTTAGTGACTAACTGGGGTAGAGTCTGGGGGAATAGTGACTTTTACATAGGGGCAGGTTACACTTTAGCAGGGAGGGAGCATTAAAGGTGGGATTAGAGGGGTATCTCTCTACTAAGGTGGATTTAAACTAGTGGGGGTTGGCCAAAAGGCTGAGGTTGGTAGAAAGGTCCGAACAGGAACCTAATGAGCTCCACCTCCAGATATAAGTAAAGACAGAGGCAGCCTTGGGCCTCGGAGTGGGCAGAGTGGTCTGAGTGTAATACAGAACCACCACCCAGTAAGAATAAGGAGGAGAAAGGGTGCGGACTACTGGGAGGAGGGACACAGGCCAAGGGAGAAGAGTGAGGAGAAGGTGGGGTATGGGTGGAAGGTGGTCTCTTTCAATGCAAGAAACCTGGGGAACAAAACTGCAGAGCTCCTGGCACTGCTTTCAGAGGGAAAGGTGGACATTGCTGCAGTGACAGAGACTTGGGCCACAGAGTACCATGATTGGGACTTGTCAATCCTGGGATACAGGATATACAGGAGTGACCAGGGGGTTGGAAGGGGGGGTTGCACTCTGTGTGAGGTAATGGATCAAATGCATAAGGGATGAGGCAGAAGACAAGAGGACAGAAGTGCTTTGGGTGCAGATCCTGGATTCCAAAGGCAGAAAGCTGAGTCTGGGAGTGGTATACAGACCACCAGCCCAATCCAGGGAACTGGATGGGGAGTTGGCAGAGCAGATAAGGAGGGTGTGTAGAAGGGGAATGTGGTGATAGTGGGGGATTGTAACCTACCAGGGGTTGACTGGAGCACCCCCACTAGCAGTACAAAGGGAACTCAGAGGTCACTATATGCACATTAGAGATGCGATCACCTTACTCACGTCGTGTGATTTCCAGATTTCTTTTTGTTCTGTGGGGATACCCCCACCCCCAATATGAGGGCTGCGACCCTGGACCCTCAATTAGGATTCTAACTCTGGGGGATCCAACATGGAGAGCGCACAGGTCCGGGGTTCGCGTATAATGCCGTATGCTATTAAGCGTACAACATTATGACCCAGTAGGTACCAGGGAGCAGGTGCTCCTTGATGCATTCCAGGATGTCCTTCTGACACAATTGATAAGTGGGCCTACACGGCTTGGTAGCACTCTGAACCTAGTACTGGCAAATGGGGAGGTGGTGAGGGAGGTAAGGGTGAAGGACCCACTAGCTGGTAGTGACCACGAAACAGTGTGGCTTGTTCTCACACTGGGCAGGGAGACAGGAGGCATGGGCACTAAGGTGGTGAACTTTAGTAGGGTGGACTTTGGGAGGATGGGAGCAATACTGTGAGGGAGACTCCAGGATATAAGGCCGGGGATGGATGCAGAACAAAGTGGGGAGTCCTAAAGACTGAGATAACAGAGGCCACCGTAGCCTGCACCAGGGCCAGGAGTAAGAAGAGCAAAGAAGTCATGCTGGCTGAACAAGGAAGTGCTGCAGGGGGTGAGGGCAAAGAGGGCTGCATACCGGAAGTACAGGAGAACAGGGAAGGGAGAGGATAAGGAGGCTTATGGGAGTTGGTAAAGGGAGGTAGCCAGGAGGGTGAAAAAAGCTAAGGCCTCCAGGGAATTAAGGTGAGCACAGGGCATAATGCGAGGGGAAAAGGACTTTCAGGTATGTCGGAAAAGGAAGTGAAAGGAACATATTGTGAGGATAAAGCAGGGAGGGATTGGGTGGAAAAGGGGAGAAGCAAGTGGAAATTCTAAATGAGTACTTCTGCTCCATTTTCAGAAAGGAGGATGGTCCACTATCAGCATGGGCTGGGGTGGAGAAGAGAGCCCGGAGGTGATGGACAAAGTGATCACATGGAGTTGCAAGGGTGCTGGAGAGGTTGAGGGCAGTAATGATGGACTAAGCACCAGGCCTCGATGGCATCCACACCAGAGTGCTGAGGGAGATGGTGGAGCTATTGGCTGAGCCTCTGGCAGATCTGATCAACACCTCCCTGGAAACAGGGTGTGTGCCCCAGGACTGGAGGGTGGCCCATGTGATTCCCATACACAGAGTGGGCCTAGGGAGGCAGGGGGTGCTCGGCTGATTAGTCTCACGTCCATGGCGGGTGTTAGCTTATGGGCGATACTGAAGGGAGAGGCTGGGTGGCATTCCTAGAAATGGCGCTCCAAGATGGGCGGCAACATTGATTCATCTCAGGAGGTCTTGTCAAACCAGCCTAATAGAGTATTGGGTAAACCCGAACACCCAAGGCACACCTCAACACTTAGTGTCTGCAGGATAGGGTGAGATGAAATGGCATGAACTTTATGGGTGACAACCCAAATTCATACCCAATGACTGTCTGTCTCTGCAGGGTGCAGGTGGAGTTGACATGAAGTTCAATTAATCACTGCCATTCCTACTCTACATCTGTCTAACTCCTGCATTTACAGTACTAATACCAGCAAGCAAACAGTTGGCATTGACAAATGCTTGTTTAACATATTGTTTGCTGCTATGTAGTAAACAGACTATGACAGCAGGCTAGGAGACCTGAATATGTACACCCTGGAGGATAGAAGGGATGGGGGGACATGATACAGACATTCAAGTATCTGAGGGGAATCAACAAGGATGGGGCAGATAGGGTCTTTAAGTTAAGGAGGGAGAGGGTCACCAGGGGGCACAGGCTAAGAACAGAGGGGGGAAGATTTAGGAAGGAAATGAGGAGACGCTATTTCACAGAGAGGATGGTAGGAAAATGGAACACCCTACCAGAATGGGTGGTATCATTTAAATTTGTGAACAGCTTCAAAAGTGCATGGGACAGGGAACAGGGGGGAGAGTGAGGGTGGGGAGGTAGGGTGGCAGTGGGATGACCAAAGGGAGGAGGATGGGGCAGCTGCAAACTAGGGGTGTTGGCTACACACACTCGAACAGACTTAGCTAGAAACTAGTCTGTTTCTACTGGCACATTTATATTCATATATATCAGTCTAATTCTGCTAAATCTCAAGCTGGCATGTTCCGTAAATACAAATCCCAGAATCCCCTGCAGATGACATGGGGGGTGCAGAAGTGGAATATTTAATGGCTTGAGTGACATACTTTTATAAGTTTTAATCTTTTGCTTACTGGACCTGCTGATCTACAGGGGCTAAGTACTGTTTCATAGGACTGTACTTACCCAAGGAGACAGTGGGACTGGCACTGATTGCAGCTTATAAAAGCTCATATGTTCACTGCAGGCTTGGCAGAAAACACCAGGGAGAAAGGACTGCTGTGTGATGGACTTCTCTACTGGGACTATATTGCCCTCCTTCTGTCCCCCACCCCGCCACCCAAAGCTAGTTCTATTTTTATAGGCACAGGATTTGACTGACAACAGGGACTTCCTGTTTGGGAGCAGGAAGTGAGCGATCACAGAACTACCAAAGACCCACCATCCTAGAAGGGCAGGAGTATCTCACCAGCCCCTCTAGCTGCTGGAGGTCTGCCTCTGAGCAAAGTAAGTGGTCTACTGAGAAATATAGGATATTCTTGTCTCTAGAACAGGACAATCAGGAGCTTAAAGGGCGTCCACACGAGAAAGTAAGGAGAAAGAGAAAAAAAACAGAGGAAAGAGTAAGGATTGCAAACAGTTAAGGGGACAGAAATAAGACATGATTGGCGTGGTGCAGTGCAGTGGCTGTGGGCAGCAGTCTTCGGGAGGCGTTCTGGAGGATGCGGTGTTGTCCCATCTGCAGGCACCTCTGGGCTGAGGGAGGAGGTTGCTCATCTCCAGGCTGAGTTGGCCAGGATTTGTGAGACCTCTTCCATCCAGGGACCACCAGTGCCACTGCCGCTGCCTCAGAGGTTGCCAAGAAAGAGGAGCGTTGGACCACAGTGGACCCTGGAAGGGTGAGGGTGGTGAAACAGAGGCACATCCCTCCAGTTGTACCTCCACATTCCTATGCCTTTCTGGCAAAGTGTGGTTCCTCTATGGAGGCACCCACAGTGAGAACCAAGGAGGATGCTGGGGAACCTCACCAAAGGAGACCAACAAGAGGGTGGCAGGGGACCCTGCAGGGGAAGGAAACAACTCCTGGTGGGGGACTCCATTGTTAGGAAGGTAGAACTGGGGGAGGAAGGGGAGAGGGAGGTCATTTGCCTGCCTGGCACCATGGCTTGGAGGGACAGGGAGTGAATCCTCAGGATTGCTGGAGCAGCTGCACAGGGGAGGAAGCTGGATGTCATTGTCCACCTAGGGACAAATGACCTGGCTAAGAAAGGGATTAGAGAAGTGCAGGAAGAGTTTGTGGAATTGGGGAGGGGTCTTAGTCAAGTAGCACTCACGGTAACCTTCTTGAAGGTGCTGCCCATCTATGGCATAGGAGAGGCTAGGGTGTTCCGCACCGTGGGATTCAATCAGTGGTTGAAAAACTGGTGTGGAGCTCAGGGATTTGGCTTCATTGGGAACTGGGGGTCCACCTGGAGTGATTCAAGCCTATACTGGCATGATGGGCTGCATCTGTCCGGGAGGAGAACCAGGATCCTAGGTGATGGTTGATATGCCCATTGGCAGACTTTTAAACTAGCCAGGGGGGAGGCACTGGAAAGGACGGGAAATCCTAGGCCCCCCAAATAATCACGGTAGATAAGTGTGGCAAACACTAACATAGAGCTGCTCGATGGAGAAGGGCGAGAGGAGTAAATGGAGAAAGTGACAAAGGCAAGAAAGACAGGGATGGGGCAAAGGGAGTAAGGCCATCAGGAAATGGAGGGTAATGAGTACTAATGCCCATAGTCTGGGCAACAAGCTCCCTGAGCTGGTGGCCTTTATGGAAGAGGGATGCCTGGATATCAGAAGAGTCACAGAAACATGGTACAAAGAGAACCATGACTGGGATGTTAAACATACCAGGGTACATAACCTCGGAGAGATAGGCAGGGGAGAAGAGGGGAGGAGTAGTTTCTAGGTAAAGGAAGGATTAAAGCAACTGAACAAAAGAGTAAACATGGAGGAGAGGAGGCACTGTGGGTCACCTTGAGACTGGAAAGGGCACCACAATCCGCACAGGGTTGTGTACAGACCCTCATGACAGGGGAGGGAATGGACAAGGATATGATGGAAGGCATTCTTAGAATGGCAGAGAAAGGGGAGATACTGTTGATGGGAGACCTGAATATGCCAGATTTTATCTGGAGCACATTTGCTGCAGCCACATCCAAGAGCAGGGCCATTCTAATGCCCTCACAGGTGGCAGCATTAGACAGCCAGTTTCAGAACCCACTTCGTGAGGGAGCAATCTTAGACTCATACTCTCAAATGGGGCAGGTGAGAGGATCTCAGATCTAGAAGTGGGTTGCCATCTGGGGACAAGTGACCATCAAACAGTGTGGTTCTACGTTAAACTCAGCTACAGAGTCAAGCCATACAAAAGTGGAGGGTACTGGACTTAGGAGGACTGACTTTGGCAAGATGAGAGAGTGCCCTCAGAAAAGCACTAGCAAACAGGCTAGAAGGGGTGTGGAGCAACAATGGGGAATCATCAAAACTGCCATCACAGAGGCAACAAGCCTTGTGTGAAGCAAATAAACAAATCAAATGAAAGAAAAAGCCACTATGGTTCTCAAAAGAGGTGGCTGTGAGAAGTCAGGAAGACAAAGATAGCATTCCGGAAGTATAAGGAAACACAGAAGGAGCAGGACAGAGAGCTGTACCAGTTAAGGCAGAAGGAAGCAGGGAGGGAAGTCAGAATAGCAAAGGCCCAAACTGAGGAAAAGATAGCCAACTCAGTTAATAAGGGGGATAAAACCTTTTATAGGTACATCAGCGAGCGTAGAAAGACAAAGGGAGGGATAGTGAGGCTGAATAGAATGAACGGTGGGTGGGCAGAGGGGACAGTGAAAAAGCAGGGATACTGAATGAATATTTCTGCTCCATATTCACAAAAGAGGAGGGGGAAGTGCCTAATCCAATTAACAGAAGCACCCTTTGATAGGGGGTCGATCCCAGTCCTTTCACAGAAGAAAGGTTTGCAAGAACCCTAAAACTGAAGGTGGACAAAGCAATGGGTCCTGATGGAATTCACCCCAGAATTCTAAAAAGAATTAAGGGAGGAACTAGTGAAACCACTGGCTACTCTTTTAATAAATCATGGGAGGATAGTGTGGTACCCGAGGACTGGAGGAAGGCGGATGTGATTCCCCTTCACAAAAGTGGGACCAAGACAGAGGCAGGAAACTGAACCTGTCAGTCTGACCTCTGTGGTAGGGAAAGTGATGGAGTCACTTCTGAAGGAAAGAATAGTTGAGTACCTAGAGGCCAGTGGGAGCACAGAACCCAAGGCAGCATGGGTTCACAGCGGGAAGGTCATGTCAGACAAATCTAATAGATTTCTTTGACTGGGTGACCAAGGTAGTAGATCAGGGAGGGGCTGCGGAGATGGCCTACCTGAACTTTAGCAAGGCATTTGACACAGTCCCACACAAAAGATTAATAGTCAAATTAACCAGCCTGGGAGTGGGTCCCAGGGTGGTAGCCTGGGTAAAACATTTGCTGCACAACAGGACACAGAAGGTAATTGTAAATGGAGTCCACTCTGAAGAAAGAGGGATTACTAGTGGGGTACCGCAGGGTTCAGTATTGGGGCCAGTCCTTTTTAATGTCTTCATCAGTGACATTGCAGAGGGACTGGAAGGAAAAGTATGCCTTTTTGCAGATAACACAAAGATCTGCAATAGGGAGGCGTGGAAAGGATGAAAAGGGACTTGGCAAGGTTGGAGGAATGGTCAGAAGTATGGCAGCTAGGATTCATTGCAAAGAAGTGCAAAATAATGCACCTGGGAAACAAGAATCCAGGGGAAGAATACACAATGGGTGGGGAGGTAGTAACAACAACAAACAAGCATTTGTCAATGCCGAACGTTCGCTTGCAGGTATTTGCAGTGGTGTTTGGCATGTATGGTGCTTTACCCTAATGCCCTGTGCGATTGGTGGTATTTGCACAATAAATTGTCAGCATGACCTTTTTGTTACCCCCATTGTGCGCTACATAGGCAGAAACACGTTTTGGGCAGGATGTGAAAAATGACAGCTGTACTGCTCATAAGGAAGTGTGGTAAAATGGCAATGTTGAAAAGCTGGAGTGGAAATATTGAAAATTCGCAAACCTAGGAGCGTGCGTGGGAACTGTGCAATGCACACTCATAAAACAGTCATTGTTAGGAATTTTTTCACCAAATTTTCAACATTGGCATTTTAAATCCTCTGCTAATGAACAGTGTCACTGTGATTGTCTTACTGTGTGCCATACATTGATTTTGCGCACCGACTGCGCCATTGTGCACTACATGGGTGGAAACACATTTTTGGCAGGATGTGAAAAATGACAGCTGTACTGCTCATAAGGAGGTGTGGTAAAATGGCAATGTTGAAAATGTGGAGTGAAAATATTGAAAATTCACAAACTTACGAGCGTGCATAGGAACTGCACAATGAACACTCGTAAAACAGTCATTTCTAGGAATTTTGTCACCAAATTTTCAACACAGCCATTTTAAGACCTCTGCTCATGAACAGTGTCACTGTGATTTTCTTACTGTGTCCCATACATTGATTTTGCACACCGACTGCGCCATTGTGCACTACATGGTGGAAAGACGTTTTGGGCAGGATGTGAAAAATGACAGCTGTACTGCTCATAAGGAGGTGTGGTGAAATGGCAATGTTGAATATCTGGAGGAAAATATTGAAATTTGCAACTACGAGCGTATGTGAGAAACTGCACAATGCACGTCCAGAAAATAGTTGTTTGTAGGATTTCTGCACCTTTTCAACATGGGGTTTTGGGACCCTTTCTCATGAATGATGTCACTGTCATGGTGTTATTTGAGCCCGCGGGGCGATTTTGTGCAGTGACTGTGCAGTGCCTCGCGAAATCACCCTTCGGCCTGAATAACACCATGACAGTGACATCATTCATGAGAAGGGGTCCCAAAACCCCATGTTGAAAATTTGCAAAAATTCCAAAAATTACTGAGATATGCAAAAGTTGAAACCCCTATCTAGCCCATTATACAGCTTACCGGCATTTCCTCAGTTCGAGAGGTCGCTTTGAAGAGTGCGAGAAGTGTTCCTGTCCACCAAGATCGTCGGCACCAGAGTCTGGAGGTAAGTATGGAGTGAGGGGATGCAGGGGTGCAGAGGGTGAGTGTGGGCTGGGGAGGGGACCAGACAGCGAGGGACCGCTTCCTTTGTTTCAGGTAACAACAATAAAAAACAGCACCACGCACTGTTTTCTGGTTTTGATGGGTTTTGGCCACACTGGGGTGGGCTCCCAGTGTGGCACACAATTGGGGTGGGACCGTACCAGGAAAATGCCAAAGCGATGGAGGGGAGTTAACATGCCAACAGGGGATTGGGCACCCCGTTAGCAAGCATGTCTGTGATTGGGGGCATGATGCCCGAGGGGATTGGGCACCCCCTTGCAGCCCACATTGCTAAAGGGGGCACCATATGCTGACAAGAGGATTAGGCACCCTGAAGGCAGCTTCCTGTTCCTAGGGACTGAGACCAGTGGGCGGTGAGCCGCCACCTGCCATGTTTATTGAAATGTTACACCAGGCACCATGGGTTGCTCCCTCATTGCAGTGGCAAAATTGTTTCAAGCTGGTGACAGGCTTTTGCACTGCTGCCATAGACAGCATGCTATTTCATTTGTGCCTCCAGCCCAGCCTGCAAAAGCAGTGGTGCCACAGGACATAACATGACCGTATCTCCAAAATCTGCTATTCAAGCTACCGCAATATGTTTATTGAGCACATGCAAGATAACATAAAAATGACTTCAGTTTCTATGAGGACTAAAATCAAGGCCCCAAAAAGATTTAGGTGACAAATGGAATAAAAAAGAAGTGTTGTACAGTAATTGTTAGCCACTGTACAAGACCATACTACAACGGTCTTTAATTTCATGTCATATAATAACATTAACAGAGAAAAGAAGATGAAAGTATATGCAAAAAGATGTAGTTAAGCAACTTGCCAATAACTTCAGGCAGGTCTGCATCTCATTTTTATGTTTTGGAGCATTAGGGAGTGGGGCAGACAGCATGCAGTGGGAGGCAGTGGGAGGTTTTATGTGCACTCTGGGTACCGGGTAGGAGGAATAGAGGGAATGGGGCAGACAGCACGCAGTGGGAGGGAACAGGAGGGTTTATGTGCACTCCTTGTGTGGGGTCGGGGAATGGAGGGTGTGGAGCAACAGCACACAGTGGGAGGGAGCAGGAGGATTTAGGTAGACTCCTGGTGGTGGGACAGGGAACAGAAGGAGCGGGGTGGGCAGCACACAGTCAGAGAAGGGAGGAGGTTTAATTTCAGTCTTGGTGTCAGGGTGGGCAACAGAGGGAGTGGGGTGGACAGCACGCAGTGGGAGGGAGTGGAGGGTTTACTTTCACTCCAGGTACCAAGATGGGGAATGGAGGGATTAGGGCTGACAGCACACAGTGGGAGGAAGCAGAAGGGTTTGTATGCACTCAGGGTGTGGGGATGGGGAAATGAGGGAGCAGGGTGGACAGCACGTAGCGGGAGGGAGTGGGAAGGTTTACTTTCACTCTGGGTACAAGGACGGGGAATGGAGAGAGCAGAGCAGACAGCATGCAGTGGGAGAGAGTGAGAGGGTTTACTTGCAGTCCAGCTGCCAGGACAGGGAACAGAGGGAGTGGGGTGGACAGCATGCAGTGGGAGGGAATGGGAGGGTTTACATACAGTGAGGGTTCCTAGACAGGGACTGGAAGGAGTGGGGTGGACAGCATGCACTGGGAGGGAGCGGGGGATTTAGACCCCGGAGTCAATTGAATAACCAATTATGACTGGCTTGCAACCCATTATTTAAAATTTTTTTTTTACTTTGTATTTTTCCACCTACCTCTGCCTGCATTAGCCCCTCTCTTCGGGTCTCCTATGGTTTCCTGCATCAGGGCCCCCTACACAGGTCGTCAGAGCATATGGGTGCTCCACTCTATGCACCTCTGATATCCAGATGACCCCCCCCGGTTGGGGTGAGGGAGTCCCCCTAATCTCCCCCAGACCTGCGATGAGTGTGCACCTTGTGTCTATCAGTCCCCAGACCTCCCCTGATCGCCAGCTCCCGAACCCCGTCTATTGGCACCAATGCAGGCATTTTTTCTCCTGGTGTTTTCTCCTCGCCCCCTAGGGCATCAGCATGCTAGGAGGGCAAGGAGCCTAGGGCATACTGAGACATGCCCCTCGCTCCTGTCCTTGTCTGAAGTCCACCCTCCAGCTGCTACCTCTATACTGCACCTAATACCCGAGTTCCCCGGGTTGGGGTATTGCAGCGAGGCTTGCAGATCACCCACCCCAGAGAAGGAGAGCAGCCACTGGGCACTCAATCCTTCTCATCCCCTGCCAACCCCTTGGCAACCCATACTCGGTCGTGAACACGGGTCACCGGTGTGCTTCGAGGTAAGGCACCAGCAACTCAGCCCTCTGTGGCACCAGGCCGGCTCGACTTGCAACCCATATGACTGATTTTTTCAACCAGTTTATGTGTTAATACATCCCTCGGAGCCACTTGTTGCTGAAATTGAGTGGTTTCACATGTCTTCAGTTTGAGGGAGAACAGCAAAGCGAAGCTGAGCTGTTCTGGCTCAATCTCAGTACCCCGGTGCCTATGGAAAGCAATTTTAGTGGTCGCAGATGACTGCTACCTGGGATCCTGGTGCCACAGACACAAACACTCATCCTGCAGTTATCTGCAGTTATTGTGCCAATGAGAAACCAGCACTCCAAGCAGCTGCAGTGCTTCTACAAACTCACGTAAAGTCCTAACTGGTAGGCATCATGGCACACACACACACACACACACACACATGCACACACATGTATATACACGCAACACACACACACACACGTATACACGCACACACACGCACACACACGTACATGCACACACACACACTCACACATACACACACACATGTATACACACATACACACACACACACTACACACACACGTATACACACACACACATACACACACACACAGACACGTACTCCACACACACACATACACACACTCACACTCGCATCTATCTCTTTCTCAGAGCTGCAAGTTAGAAAAGAAAGTAAAAGGTGCAAAATTGAAGTGGGAAAGGGAAACACTCAGCTCAGAGCTTTGAGTGCTGACGTGTAGCTTCCCCTACTCATCTCTCCTCTCTCAGTCTTTCACTCTCTCATGGAGGCACCTAAACAAGGGCACCAGTACCATCCATATAATGACTTTGGTGCAAGCTGCTTTCTCTTTCTCAGGCACCTACTGACACCTCAGAATGCTTGAACCTTTTAATATTTGCAGGGTAAACCAACAGGTACAGTCCAAGAAAGTGCCTCCAAATCGAAATCCAGCAGCCCGTGTCACCCATCCCAAAGTTCAGTCACTCACCACAGTGCCCACCCATGGCCGTCTGTCATCATGTCCCACTCGGTCAGGCATTCTCACTCTCCGTGCTACTCTTCTGCTGGTCAGCCCGGCCCCAACTGTTCTCCTCCCAACAGTTCTTCCCCATCTCTCTCTCCCATGTTGGTCCCTCCTCCTGCTGTCAAGTGATCAGTGAAGTCAACTTCACTTGGGTGATGGTGGGATTCAGGAACCCTGTGCATGGCACAATGCAACAATAAACCAGCAACCTGTGCCACACTTTCTCCCCATTTCATTCTCCGACACATGCTGCCCTGTGAACTGATCGAGGCTCCGAGTTCATGTGCAATGCATACAACTCCTGGCTCCTCACTCTCTCTAATCCAGTTGCTGGGATGGGGAACAGAGGGGGCAGAGTGGGGTGGACAGTATGCAGTGGGAGGGATTGGGAGGGTCTACTTATATGCGGGGACTGGGAATGGAGGGAGCAGGCCGGACAGCATGCAGTGGGAGGGAGCGGGAGGCTCTACTTATGTGCTGGGACCAGGAACGGAGGGAGCGGAGAGGACAGCACACAGTGGAATAAAAGCGGGAGGGTTTACTTGCACTCCGGTTGCTGGGATAGGGAACGGAGGAAGCGGGGAGGACAACATGCAGTGGGAGGGAGCGGTACAGTTCACTTGCACTCAGGTGCCGGGACAGGGAACAGAGGAAGGGAGTGGGGCATACAGCACGCAGTGGGAGGGAATGGGAGGGTTTACTTGCAATCCTGGGGCTGTGACAGGGAACAGAGGGAGTGGGGCAGACAGTATGCAGTGGGAGGGAGGGTTTACCTACAATGTGGGTGCCTGGACAGGAAACAGAGGGAGCGTTGTGGACAGCACGCAGTGGGAGGAAGTGGGAAGGTTTACTTGCACTTCTGGTGCCACAATGGACAATGGAGGGAGTGGAGTGAACAGAAATGTCTCGGTAGGCAAGGCACTCCCTGCAATGATGGGGCACTCCCTCATTGCAGCGGCCAGTTTCCTTTAAGTTGGTGGCACTCTTGCTGAACTAGTGTCAACAGCAGCGTGCCACCGCACTGGATAAAGAGGACCAAGGCTGCCAATGCAGTGGCAGCATTGCTGCCACAGTGATGCACCTCCAAAACCCGCTTCTCTCCTAAGCAGCCACATAATGTTTCTTGTGCATGCGCACAAGAAAACATAATAAAAAGACAAGGGCAGAATTTTCAAATGTGGGAACAGGGTCCACATATAGAGGTGCAGCAATGACAATAGGTGCTTGAGGCGTACTTTGTCCGTCTGTCCAGTTCTCTTTAAGACACAGATGTAAGATGCCCCAAGATACACTCAAGTGGCCCCAATAATGATACACATGAGACCAAATAAATGGGGTCTTATGGACATCCCTTTGATACAGGGATGGAAAATTCCTGAGTTTGTAATGTAAGTCCTGTGCACCAAGTATTAGACGCCATCAAAGTATCCCTCTGAAATAAGTTGCAAAAACATGACCCTTAGGGTACATTATGTTTGCCCCCTGCCATCTATGCAGCTGTAGCATTTAATGCTATGTAAAATATTTTAGAAAATAGATTGACAATTTCCTAGCCTCTGGCTGGCTGAGTTCCATAGCAACTGGGTACATTTATGCGCCAGAACAGAATGGGGAAAAACAAGATCAATTCCAACCTGCCATGACCAAAATCAGTGCCCGAGTAGAATGTTAAAAAAGGATGTCAGCCAGCTTTTCCCTCCTTTAGCAAGTGATGACCCAGCCCAACACGCACACGCGTGTGCACACACACACACACATATTCACTCACTCACACAGTCTGCAAACAACTCATGCTCCCATTGCCACACAACATCAAAATCAACTTTTTGTTTCCAATTTTTGTACCACAGTTAAAAACTGCTGCCTGCCAGCACTGAAGTTGCATGCTCTGCTACTGCCAACAGTACCATCATTTCCTGACTGATTGCACATTACCTGCATGACATTACTTTTACATAAAGACTTGTTAAATATTTACTGAACTGGGTGAGTGAGGTAAGAGGAGCTGTTGCTCTCCTCAGTCCTTCTCTCTCTCTCTGAAACTTGATCATGATGCAACCAATATGCAACCATTTGTCCCTGCCTCACACCAAACTACGCTGTTGAGTTCAAACACATGCTGAAAGTAAAGGCAGTTCTTTTCTTAATTACATTTTCTGCCTCCTTTCCCAGCCTGCCACCCCCAACCCTTCAGGGAGACAAGTGACATCCCACTGCCTTCCACCCTACCCAGATGGATCCCAGATCCCCATGGAGCCACAGTTGTACCCCTGGTGGGATGAGGCGGGGCTGGATGCCTTGTAACTTATGTTTCATCTGTGTTTTGGGTCAGTCAGGTGGGCAGAGGCATATTGTGGGCACAGCACAGTTCCCCATCTTCCCAGTGGTGGCAGGCTCAGTTTCCCATTTTTGCCCTCCCCGTACAGCATGCAATTCCCCTGATGTCATGGTGCTGAGCACCGATGTCCATGCTGTACCATGGCCAGCCATCCCTCGAAGGGCTTGCAGTACTCTGAGCCTCTGCTCAGAGTCAGGCATGTGTGCGGGCATCAGCCTGTACCCTCCCTGGAGAAGGTGAGCTGTTGTAGGATGCTCAAGCCTATCTCCCACCTGCTGATCCACCAGTGACCGAGTCAGCTCCCGAACCCAGGTCGCTGGCATGGTGCAAGGTGTGGCATCCAGCACCTCAACCCTCGGTGCCACCGGGCTGGCCCAGTAGAGGCGGTTCTGTGGCCATGCGCTGCTTACTTAGTGCTCTGCACTTGGGCTGCATTTCTCATGGGCCGCACACTTCACTTCTGTGACTCACTGTTTGTACAAAAGCACAGCGAACACGGAATACTCACAATAAAGAGTGTTTCTACGTGTTCACTTTCAATGCAACAGTGCCTCATATTATGCTGAGACTGTCTTTGTGAATCTTGTCAGTCCCCCCTTCCATTACTCAGGCTGTCGGACTTGAATTGTGCTCCAATTACTGACCACATTGAGCTGCTGCAGCTGGACAAAGAAAACATTTTGTCATTTAAAACGGCCCTCCAACACATGCTGCCCTGTGAACTGACCGAGGCTTTGAACCCATGTGCAGCGTGCACAACTCCTGGCTCCTCCCTCGCTCTCTCTCTAATTCAGTTGCCAGGATGGGTAATGAATAGAGTGGGGTGGACAGCATGTAGTGGGATGAAGTGGGAGCATCTAATTATGTGCCAGGACTAGGAACGGAGGAAGTGAGGTGGACAGCACACAGTGGGAGAGAGTGGGAGGGTCTAATTACATGCTGGGACCGGAACCAGAGGGAGCGGGTGGATTACATACAGTAGGAGGGAGCGGAGGGTTTACTTGCACTCTGATTGCCGAGATGGGGAACAGAGGAGAGGGTTGGAGTCTGGGGCCTCCTGGTCTCAGAAGCTTTAGAATGTTTCATAATTTGTGGTGTATTTTGGGGTATTTTGACACAGTTTACAACATGCATGCCATCACCACCATTACTCCAGAGCAGGGGGTGTAGGTGTGCCCTTGGGGGCTCATTGATGCCTGACCATGTGGCTAGACCCGTAGAACAGAATCCTCTGGAGTTTGGAATTTGAATAGGAGCAGCATCCTGTGGGGAACCAAACATTTATCAAGGAAAGACAAGCATCTCGCAGTGTTTATGGTAAGATAAGCTGAGAAGTGTCAAAGATCCTCTCTCTCTTTTTATGTTTGCTTGCACGCATGTGCAAGAAACATAGTGTCACCATACGTGGTTTCGTAGGTGTGCCTCCCCACTTCCAATGCCCTGCTCCTTTTGCAGGGTGCTGCTGCACCATGCCAATGAATGTTGAGCTGTCTATGACAGCCGCTCAGATGCAGTGGCGACAGTTGAAAGCAAAAACACTGTAATCAGCGGTGGTAATGTGTAGGCAATTGCATACTGCCATCAGCAGGTAATTTGCATACTACCATCAGCAACATGCAAAGTGCCTACACTCTGCACTGCATCTCTGTAGCTGTCATAGACAGCTCTGTTTTTTCATCTCTCTCCTCCCATGTATGCACTTGGAGCCCACCCCAGCTCGCTCTAGTACCTCCCGCACATTGCATGGCCGACAGGTGCCCAATCCTCCATCAGCTCCACTGCCCCATCAGACTTCCGTGCCATGCTGGGAGCCCACCCCAGCATGGCAAAAGTCCAGCAGGCTGACTGGGGTGCTCTCAATCCCCATCGGCTCCACTGTATGGTTTCTGCCCCCCCACAACCAGAGTTCCATGTGCCAGGTTGGAAGCCCATCCCAGTGTGACAGAAGTCTGTATGGCTGATGGGGTACCCAATCCCTGTTGGCTCCACTGGACCCTCCAAAAACTTCCAGCTGCCCCGTGCTGGGAGCCCCCTAGCGTGGCAAAGTCCCACATAGTCTAAAGAATCAGAAACACCTGTTAAAAAGAAAAGGTCCTCGCTGACTGTCTCACCCTCCCCAACCTGTACCCACCTTCTGCACCTCCCACACACACCCCACCCCATACTTACTGCTGGAGGCCGTGCAAAGATCTTCGTGGACTGGGAACACGTCTGCACTCTTCAAAGCTGACCGTGAATTGAAGAAATGCCAGTAAGCTGTATAATGCAATAAATGGGGTTTTTTCAACTTTGGTGCATATCTCGGCCATTTTGGGAATTTTTTCACCAAATTTTCAACCAATCAATCAAATCTTTATTTAACCAGGCAATCATCATTGAGCAAAACTCATTTTCAAGATGGACCTGGATAGCTTCGAGATCAGTTTACAATACAAATAAGACATCAAAGTTCACAGTGGTTACAGTATTCAGAATGAGTGTCAACTAGAGAGTGGTAGTATTAGCGAGTACAACGCATTTGGTAAATGATGACAGTATATATACACAAGAGCCAGCACAAGAAACAGAAGCATAATTACAGGTATATTACAGCAGATGTCCACAACATATCTCCAGCAATAAAACAAAAAAATTATAATAACTAGTAGGACAAGGAGAGCACAGCAGATGAAGAGGGGGCAAAGTACCTTGAGGGCAATAAGGAAGGTGGGAAGGGGGAGGGTGAAAAAAGGTATAAGGGCAGTAAGGGTGGGGATCATTAAGGGGTTAGGGGCCAAGGTGCTAAAATGGGATATAAGTTTCAGCAACCACAGATTACTGTTCCTGCCTAATTAGTGGTAGGCAGGGCAATGACGCATGGCTATGGGAATCAAAAGTATTTAGGTATCAGCACAATGACCAAAAATAAGGTATTTAGGAGCTAAAGGTGAGAAGATGGATGGGAACAAGTGGGCAGGGGTGGAAGCAAAGAAGCCAGATAGGATATAGAAGTGCACTACCTATAGCAAATGGGAAGATTAGGGACAAGGAAAGCATTCGCAGGATTCCTTAAATGAATGAGCATATAGAGTCTTGAAAAAAGATAGGTTGGTAGGAATGATGAGTTTCAATGTTTTTTGCAACTTGTTCCACAGAACGGACAGCACATAACTTATGGCGGCCCTACCAAAGCATAATTTTACCTTTGGTACTTTCAGCAAGATATAGGCGGTACTTCAAAGTGCAGCATTTCTTTAGTGTCTATAGGGTAGAGAAGTCCACACCACAACTGCATATAGGGAACAGTGGTGTGTTGAGAAGGAGGCCAGTGAAGAACCTTAGTGCACTATGGTAGAGTGTATCAAGTTTGGTAAGCACCGCGGCAGGACACTGGCTATAGAGGAAGTCAGATTAATCTGTCATTAATCTATCAGTGAAAGGAAGGTAGTTTGGACTAAACTCATATTGGCTTCTTTAGTAAGAAGGTGTTTGATCCTAAAAAATAGTCTAAGTCTCTGTCTTAGTTTTTTGTCAATTCCTCAATATAGTAGGTGAGGTGAAGGATAGTTGATTGTCAATCCAGACTCCCAGGTATTTGAAGTTTGCTGCATATTCTAATGGTTCACAAAGTAATGTAGTAATCGGTGGAAAAGATCCAGAGTTGGTTGGATTTGGAGCCTGAATATAGGGTGAGAATAGCATTGCTTTTGTTTTTTTAGAATTTAAAAGCAGCTTTTGTTTTATGAGTTGGATCTACAGCTGGTTGAAGTCAGATTGGAGGTCACAGTATGCAGCTTCAGGTGCTGGTCTGCTTATGTATATCATCACTGTATCATCAGCAAATAGGTGTATATTGGCCTCTTTTATGTGCGTATCAATATTATTGATGTAGATTGCAAACAAGGTCCCAGGATGGACCCTGTGGCACTCGCAGAAGAGGTTTGAGAGGTGAGAACTCACCTCGCGCCTTTACTTGCTGTAGCCGGCTGCAAGGTAATTGGCAAACCAGCTCAAGGAAAGTTGGTCCAGGCCAATGTTCAGAAGGGAAAGAGAAGTAAGCAATGGTCCACAGTATCAAAAGCCTTACTTAGGTACAGAAATACTGCACAAAGTTCTTATCATCCAGGTCCCGTTGCCAGTCATTAGTCTCCTTGGCAACGGTTGTGATTGTACTGTGTTGAGCTCTGAAGCCTGATTGCAGTGGGGTTAGCAGGCTGTTGGATTCTAAGTGATTCTTTAGCTGGGTATTCACAATTTTCTCCAGTAACTTTGGCAGTATTGGAAGAAGAGAAATTGGCCTGTAGTTGTTTAGGTCACATGGGTCACCAGATTTGAAGATAGGGATGACATGGGCTGTTTTCCAAATGGGAGATAGGGTGCCAAGGATAGAGATAAGTTAAAGAGATGTGTGATTGGTACAGCTAAAACTTGGTAACCAATCTTTATGAAATACAGGTCTATAAAATCTGCTCCAGCGCTTTTTTGGGATCCAGTTGTAGTATGAGGTCTTCAACCTCTTTCAGAGTAGCAGACTGAAACATGAAGGATGGTTTGGGGTCAATGGATTCATGGTCTTGCGCACTAAGTTGTGAGCATAAGGAACAAGCAGACGAGTTGTCAAAGGCAAGCCCTGCGGTTGCGAAGTGATCATTGAGAGCAACAAGGATGGATGGTCTATCAGAGATAGTGGAATTGTCAGACATAAGTTTTGCAGGTAGAGAGTTTTCGGCGGTATTACCTGATAAGTCCTTGATTGTCTTCCAAAATCTAGAAGGGTTGTTAGAGGCAATTTCAAGTTCAGCGCAGTAATAGCTAGCCTTAGCCTCTTTGATGATCTTGATGCAGGTGTTCTGTGCCCTCCTAAGCATACACCAGTCCTTTTCAAGCTTAGTTTTATGCGTGGTTTTCCAGAGTGAGTCCCTCTTCAACATAGCATCCTTCAGCTCCGATGAGAACCATTGGCAGGATTTATTCCTCACCCTAGTTTTTTTCAGTGGTGCGTGTCTATTTAGTGCCTCAGTCACTATTTCATGAAAAATGCCATAAGCCCCACTCACTGTCTTAGATAAGTAAATGTCCTGCCAACGCAAAGAATCTCTTAGCTCAGTGATGAAGGCCAAAGGATCAAAGTTACGTCTGCATCTCTTAAGGGTAAATTTCGATGAAGGCATAGTCATGGAATTTGATCTTACACAAGCAATAAAGCAGTGATCACTGATATCAGAGAAAAAAACTGGCAGCATGTGAGAATGAATGGGGCCTATTTACTAAAATTACATCTAGCAATGTACTGTTGTTCACATTCCTTTTATTAGGGCGTGTAGCTTCATTGATAAGTTGTGACACTCCAAGGGAGTCACAAAGTGATTTTACTGGTGTAGCCGCATTGGAAAACCAATCTAAGTTAAGGTACCATAGTATGATAACTTCTGGGGGATCAGGTCCTAGGATATTATTTAAGTGCTTTAGAAGCGGAAGTACAGCAGAGGGGGTACTATAACAACCAACCACGTATAGTGATACGGAAGAAGAGATTCCGACATTTAGGGACAGACATTCTAATTTGTTTGGGACAGAGGTCAAGTCCAGGATAGTGGCTGAGAATTTATCCTTGACATAGATGGCCGCACCACTGCCTCTGGCCTTTCTGTCAGTTCTAAATATAGAGTAGTTGGGAATCTTCACTTCATTATCTGATGTGCCTGCTCAGAGCCATGACTCTGTGACTACGGAACATCAGGTGTTGTATGATATATGCATGCCTGGATAGAAGATATCTTCTTTAGCAGGCTACAATCATTGACGTGCATAAAGCTCTCTCCTTTAAGGCTAGGCAGGTCAGAAGGAGATGCAATGGCCACAGGAGAGCCAGGGTTAAGTTCAACATTGCTGAGCACAATAACGAGAGGAACAACAGTTTCCTGATGGCACGAAAGGATAATTTACAATTCCTGCTCCTTGCATATTTGCAGGGATTAATGGACATGGAAGGTGGAGCGCCACAACATGGGCGTTGTTGCCCTAAAGCTGCTTCAATTAACACCCTAGCTGCAAAGATTAAAGTGAAGAGGTTATCATATGCAGAGGGAGACATACCCTGTATAGTCAGCGTGTTATACATTCCTGCATAGTGGGGTTTTTGAGTTGAGAGCTGGAGGAGGGAAGGTAATGGGTGCATAAGTACTGTATGCTGGAGCTAGAGCTCATGGGGCAAGCAGGTGAGGTATTGTCCTCTCTGATGTAAGGAGACTGCGTGAGCAGGTGTGTGTCAGAATAAGCAAGAAGGATAAGGTTGCAATAGAGAACCAGCAACAACCCCTATATATATAAGCCATTGGGGACCTGGGGTTCTTGAGGAACCACCTCATGAATTCAGTCACTGTCATTTTGTTATTCGGTCCGAAGGTGATTTCCAGATCACTTACGCGGAACCACCTTTCGGACCAAGTAACGAAACAACAGTGTTAAAGTTCATGAGGTAGGCCCCAAAACCCTATGCTTAAAATTTGGTGAAAAAATTCCCAAAATGACTGTTTTATGAGGGTGCATTGCGCAGTTCCTACACACGCTCGTAACTTTGAGGATTTTTTATATTTTCAGTCCAGATTTTCAACATTGCCATTTTACCACACCTCCTTATGAACATTATAGCTGTCATTTTTCATATCATGTCCAAAATGTGTTTTCACACATGTAGCATACATTAGCACAATTGGTGTGCGAAATCAATGTTCGGGACACGTTAAGAAAATCACAGTGACACTGGTCATGAGCAGAGGTGGTAAAATGGCTATGTTGAAAATTTGGTGACAAAGGTCCATAAAATGACTCTGTCATGAGCGTGCATTGCACAATTTCTATGCACCCTCATAAGTTCACGAATTTGTAATATTTTCAGTCCAGATTTTCAATATTGGCATTTTTCCACTCCTCCTTATGAACAGTACAACTGTCATTTTTCACACCCTGGCCGAAATGTATTTTCACATTTCTGGCGAGAATAGCGCAGTCACTGTGGGAATTTAGTGTTTAGGATAGATTACTGAAAATCAAAATGACACTGTTCATGAGCAGTGGTGCAAAATGCCTATGTTGAAAATCTGCTGTAAAAAATCTCCAAACTATTTACATTACGACGCTAAGAGCTAATCACGCACCCGTGACTTCACCAGTTTTTAGTATTTTCACCGGATTTTCAGCAATGCCATTTTTTACATCCTCATGAATAGTACACCTGTCACTTTTCACATCCTGTTCAAAATGTGTTTTTTCATCTGTGGCGCCAAATGGCGCAGTCGTTCTGCAAAATCACTTTTCACGTAATGAACTGATAATGTCACTGTTCATGCGGTAGGCTCACAAAAAACCCATGTGAAAAACTTGGAGTAAAAATGCCAAGAAACTCCCAGGGTGTTACAGTTTTCGACCATAAGGCCCTACCTTGTAGGGACTGACAAGCGCATGGGTGTGACTTGGGATTGTCGACAGTAATGGTCATGCCTTTTCACCCACACCCCACCCTGCAGACAGTGACAGGCATCGAGGTGCACCTTGGACCCTTGCCCCAGGAGTTCACCCCATTCTCCTATACTGCACCCATTTCAGCGTATTTCCTTATGGAATGAGGTGAATGTAAGCCCAAACACCTCATGGAACACCTTGACACTTGTCAGTGTCCGAAGAGTAGGGTGAGGTGAAATGTCATGACCATCATGGTGACGCACCCAAAGGCACACCTCAATGCCTGTCTATCTCTGCAGAGTGAGGATGGAGTTGGCGCCAGTTCAATACTTCAATGCCATTCCTCTACTGCATCTGTCTGACTCCTGCACTTCCACTGCTAATGCCTTCAAGCAAATGTTCAGCATTGACAAATGCTTGTTAGAAACACTCCTGACTCACTGACTGTCACATTATCTTACTGTAGTCCTTGCTCTGTAATTAGAATTTGACTTCTCAAAAGACAGGAATTCAAGCAAAGTGCTTTTACAGAGAAAGTACAAACAGTTTTATCTGAATATTGACCCCAAGCAGACTATAAAATTCACATTGGGTACCAGTGAGCTGCCTTCCTACAATGAGAAAATGCACCCTACCAAATAAATACATTCCGTCGGGCTGTGTGGTGGCGATTCTGCCCAGTGGGGAACAAGGGAATGCTCAACGATGCCTGGGATCATAGAGGATGGTTCCTTGTGGCAAGATTCTCCATCGGGTGAGTGAGAGCGCTCCTTGTTTGCAGCACTGGAGTAATGCAGAGCCGCTCGTAAGGGGAGACTGCCTCTGTTTTGTTAAGCCAGGCGTCTGTAGCTCAGCCCGCTCGCAAGGGGGCTGAGCCTGCGCGAGGTGCACCAGGAGCTGCTCGTAAGGGGCTCCTGGGGGGAATGGCTCGATTTTTTTTTGAATTGGGATGGGGTTTAGAGCCATGTCTCATGATTTGTTATTCCCCATGGGGGGGTTACATGCACGGCATGAACTGAGTACGTGTACTGTGTACCCACATCCTAAGCAGAGCAATGTAAATAGCATTTTTGGACAAATTATACAGATAATGCAGAAGAGAAGTTGTATACACCCTGACTAATTAACGAGTGATATATTTTTTGTTTGAATACGTTTGCATGCTTAGTACTCAGTATATTAATAGGACCTGGCCGTATTTCTTTACAGTACTGAGTCATGTGATTACAGTCTGTTATGTCCATCTGTTGTTCCTTGTCTGTTTATAATAGTTTCTCTGGCTACAGGCTGGCTATCTGGGCTACTAGTGTAGTGATTCAGTGAATGATGCCTGGTTATACAGATTTCTCTTGGCTACAGTCTGGCTATCTGGGTTACTAGCCTTGTGATTCATGGCATAATAGAGTGTAATTGTTGCATCGCAGAGTAGTTTTGGTAGAGTACCCTGCTCAATAGCCCTTGTAGTAGTTACATACGTGTAGTGGTTGTATTTCAGCATAGTAATATAGGCTGCAGCTCTATGGGCTACTAAAAGTAACATTAGTAGTAAAGCAGGATCTTGGAGTGGCAGAGTTCATGTAGTGATGCTGTTGCGTTTGTGCAGGCATAATGTTCTGCTGGCAACATGAAGAATATTAGTATGGGGAAAATCTGCAATGTCACAACACGCAATAGTAAAATGAACTGGAAAGCAAGCTGCTCATGCATTGAAAGTGCATGCAGTAACTATTAGATTGGCATGAAAATGTCCTCAGGAAGCTGTAGTGGGTAGGACAAAGGCATAGAATACACATGGAATGCAAGCAGGTTTGCAGGCACGCAGCATGCTTTTCATACTATTAATAATTGATATATGAGCACCTATTCAATGGTCCTGGTGACAGTATGCAAATGTTTGCAAACAGTGTATTACATTGTATACATTGCCATAGTGGCATTTAGTGGCAGGATGGGGCTACAACTAGTGCATGTATATGGTAAGAACTCGCAAGAATGTGAAGGCTGTGTGCATTGTATGATTCCTTCCATGTCATGCAGTACTCACCTGTACAAAGTTTGCAGGAAAGTCTTTTGCAGACTCAGAGCTCATCTGTATTCTTCAAAGTCGATCTGCAACATGAAGACATAGCATTAAGTTGTATAATAGAAGACATGGACAGTTGCAAGCAAGGCAAATATGCATGCCATGTCTTTTCATTTTGCCCTCAAGTGTTGTACGTGGACGGGGTTGTTAGGACAGGAGTGGAATACATGCAGTATGATGTGATTGCTGCCTGTGTCTATCAGAGTCTCTTTCTGAATCAAGTTGGTGAATGCATTTTCCCTGCAATGAAGTGCAATGCAGTCTATGTCCATAGGTCTATCAATGTCTAGTACCCTCCTGTTTCCGCTGTGTTATGGTGGCATACCTTTGCAGCCAACATCTTGTGGTACTGGGGGTTTGGAGGCATGATTGCTGGTGGACAAATGCAGGGGATGCATCAGTAGGTGTGGCCTTTGTTGCCCAAACAGCCTGCATGCCTCCATCAGACCATGCATAGTAATGTGGCGAGCACATCTAAGGAAAGATTCGGAAGGAATCCAAGCAAAGCTTGTTAGGCACAGCAGACTGTTCTGACATGTTTGCCACATTGTCAGCATGGTGGATGGCCAGTCAGCTGTCAACTTTGACACTACCTACCTGCCCTGGTGGCTTACTGTGGGCAGAAACATTTGCTGTCTGAACAGACCACTGCCTGTCGGCATACAGCACCTTCCCCCTCATTTCTTATATGGTGGGGCTGCTGCCCAATGTTCCTTGGCTGTTGTCTCCTCCTGCTTCCCTTGTGTGCTGATGGCTGTGCCGAAACCCTGCCAGCATAAATTAACACCCTCTTTTGTTGTGTGCCAACAGTGGCTCCCAATGCTGCAGTGCGTGCAGCAAGCATCTCCAACTGGCAAGGCACATGCAGGCTCCCATCCCAGCATGCCAAGTTTGCCGGGGGGGATAGTGTGCTGCAATGTTAAGGGTGTTAGCCTCCTGTAACATAAAAACACCCTTTGATGTCTCCCCACCTACCACCTGTGCGCATGCATTAGGCCACCCTGCTTTTCCACCCAGTCCCCTCAACTGATACTGCCAAAGTTGGGCGCGATGATGTCCAGTCTACCGGGAACATGTTTGTGGTCTTCAAAGCTGACCATGAAGTGAGGGAATGGCAGCGAGCTGCATAATGGAATAAAAATGGGATTTTCCCAACTGTGATGCATATCTCAGGCATGCTGTGGAGGTTTCGCACCACAACTTCTGTGACAGGTATGATGGTAATAGGTCCTGAAAGGTGCTTTTGCATTTACTGCATGAAATAACCTTTTGGGGCCAGTAATGCAGGACAACAGAATTGTCGAGTATCTAGAGGCCAGAGGGGCACAGGACCCAAGGCAGCATGGATTCACAGTGGGAAGGTCATGCCAGACAAATCTGATAGATTTCTTTGACTGGGTGACCAAAGTAGTAGATCAGGGAGGGGCTGTGGACATGGTCTACCTAGACTTTAGCAAGGCATTTGACACTGCCCCACACAAAAGATTAATATACAAGTTAGCCAGCCTTGGAGTGGGTCCCAAGATGACAGCCGGTAAGGGTAGGCATAGACAGAATAGGACACAGACAGTAATAGCAAATGGAGTCCACTCTGAAGAAGGGGGTTACTAGGTGGGACCTGCAGGGTTCAGTATTAGGACTGGTCCTCTTGATGTCATTATAAGCGACATTGCAGAGGGACTGGAAGGAAAAAGTATGTCTCTTTGCAGATGACAAAGATTCTGCAACAGATTTGATGCACAAGGTGGGTGGAAAGGATGAGAAGGACTTGGCAAGGTTAGAGGAATGGTCAAATGTATGGCAGCTTTAGATTCAATGCTAAGAAGTGCAAGGTAATGCACCTGGAAAACAAAACCCAGGGAAGAGTACACAATGGGGTGAGATACTAACAACAACAAACATGGAAAGGGACCTGGGGATAGTCATATCAGATGACCTAAAGGTGGGCAAGCAATGTGAGAGGGCAGCAGGGAGGGTTGGGGGATACTGAGATGCATAGGAAAGGCATCACCAGTAGAAAACAGGAAGTTATTATCCTTCAGACAGACAGCTGGTGAGACCCCATCTGGAGTACTCATTGTGCAGTTCTGGAGACCCAATTCACAAAGACATAGACAGGATGGAAGCTGTCTAGAGGAGGGCACTAAAATGGTGCAGGGTCTGCACCAGAAGACATACTGAAGAGAGACTTAAGGAGCTTAATATGTATAGCCTCGAGGAAAGGAGGGAGAGGGGGACAATGATAGAAACTTCAGGCACCTCAAGGGAATCAACAAAGTCCAAGAGGGTAGCATCATTCAAAAAAGAGGTGTGCAGGAAACAAGGGGGCACAATTTGAAGATAGAGGGGGCAGCTCAGAGGTAAAGGAAGCATTTTCACAGAGAGGGTTGTGGATGCATGGAATGGCCTCCGGAGGAGGTTGTGGAGTCAAAAGCAGTGGTGGAAAATTCAAGCATGCATGGGACAGTCATAAGGCAATTCTAGGCGGTGGGGGTAGGAAGAAGTAGGCTACTGGTTAACTAGGATCTGCAGCTTATCCATTAGTTAGGAAATGGGCAGACTGGCGGGCTGTTGTCCTTATCTGCTGTCAAATTCTATGTTTCTATGCTTCTATAACTGGCAGTCCTTATAAGGTGGGTTGTCAAAGAGCCTATGTTGGAAATGTGGCAGGGGAAATCAAGAAATGGCTGGTACGCTTCATCATTGGTGTAGTTCGTATGCAGGCCCATAAGGCCATGGGTTTGCAATATTTTCATGCCACATTTTAAATACTGTCATTTTTGCACACGACTTTCTGAACAGTGCAGCTGTCATTGTTCTCATCCTGGCCAAAATGTGGTTTACCAGTTCCGACGCACAATACCACGGTCAATGTGACAAAGCAGAGTTTGGGGCAGATTATCCAAATGACAGGCACACTGTTCATCAGCACAGGTCCTACAATAGCTATGATGCCAATGTGCTGCTGATAGTGCATGACATGACTGCGGTATGAGTGTGCGTCGTGCAGTCAGCATGCATGCTTGTAAGGGCGTGCATGTATAATATTTCCAGTGCAAAATTTCAACATAACCATTATTTTGTAGCGGTTCATCAACAGTGCACCTGTCATTTTTCACATCCTGGCCAAAATGTGTGCTTGCAGTTCCAGTGCAGAATACTGCAGTTGCTGTGTAACGTCCGTGTTTGAGACACATTATGGACCTAGCAGTGGGACAGCTGACTGCCAGAGGTTGTCAAAGGCCTATGTTGACTATTTGGGGGCGACAATCCATGCAAGTACTGGTTAATGAGTTTGCATTGCATAGTGCGGGTGCACGCTTCTGACATGGTGCATTTCTAATATTTTCAGCCCACATGTTCTAAACTGGCATTTTTCCACATCTGCTAATGAACAGTACAGCTGTCATTTTACATATCCTGCCTGAAATGTGGCTTCATATGTCTGGCACAAAATCGCACAGGCACTGCATGAAATCAATCTTCAGACCAGGCTGAGGAAATGACGATGACACAGTTCATGAGCAGCGATCCTGACATCACTATGTTGAAAATGTCATGGTGAAAGTGCAGAAAATGAGTGTGCTGCAACCGTACATCCCACAGGGTCCATGCAGTCTTGTGACTTCATGCATTTGCAATATTGTCATGCCTTATTTGTACCAGTTGTATTCCTGTACATCTCCTTATGAACAGGACAGCTGTCATTTTTTAACAGTCTGCCAAGAATACAGTCATGCAACTGTGAAGCACAATGTGGTGCTCACTGTAAGAAATCAGCATGTAGAACACAGCAAGAAAATCAGAGTGTCACTGTTTATGAGGGGCGGCCCCAAAATACCTATGGTAAACTGTGCCTAAAAGAGTTGCACAAATAATTGTGCTGCACACATCTGCTGCACAGTTTCTATGCATGCTCATTGCTTCACCAATATTTCATATTGGCACTCCAAATTCCCAGCGTTGCCACTTGTTATGCCTGCTCATGAGCAATCCAGTTGTCATTCTTCACATCCTAGCCAAACTGTGGTTTCATGACACTAAGACCCCATGCCACAGCTGTGCTCAACAGCACCTTTCAGCTAACAAACTGAATATGCCACTTTTCATGAGGTGACCTGACAAGCAGTGCATGTTGAACATGTACAGTGGAACTACCATTACATGGCTACAGTGTTAGCGCTGCGAACTGTGGCACTTCTTCCGTACAGACTGGCAAGCATCAGCGGTCTGCGTTGGCATCATTGCATGTAATGCTGACACCATTCCACCCGCCCTCATGAATTCGTGCAGCCAGTGACAGGCAGCATGGTGTGGCTTGCACTGTTGGCCACAGACTTCACCCATGCTCCTATACTGCAGCCACATCACTGTATGTCCTTATGGAGAAGGGTGAGTGTAATGTGCAAAGATGCCAAAGCAGACCATGACAGTAGTCAGTGTCTACAGGCAGAAGCAAAGGACAATGGCATGAGTATTCTATCTGATGACCCAAAGGCACACTCCAGTGCCTGTCGCTCTCCACAGGGTGAAGGTAGTGCTGGGGTAGCCTCAATATTTCAGTGGCACTTCTGTTATGCAGCTGTAGGTTTGTCACTGCCAATGCCAATGCCAGTATGACAACAGTCAGCATTGACTAATGTGTCTGTAGTATAGTTTTATGTGCATTTGATGCATGCTTTATGGTTCCTAACATGTTAGTTGTCATCAGTTGTCATGGCAGTGTGCTGAAGAATCTACCAGCTCATCAGCAAAGAAATTTTTTTTCACAATTATGCTGTAATGTCCTGCAGGGCTCCACCCCCCTCTGCCTCATTGTATGTGTCTTGGTTAGGATGGTCATCATCATTGGAAGGGAGCTCACCAAGTCTACATTGTGTATCCCTGTGAGGTGGTTTCTAGGTTTCCATCATGTAACCTCTTGCCCTCATTTCTTCCAGAGTGTACATGTTGAAATTCTTCAGCCTGTCCTTGTTCGGATTCCTGTGGGAATCCTGAGGAATAGTAATTGTTGCCATCTTGGAAACCTGCATGGTATGTTCTGTCTGAAGTTTGCATTCTGCATCTGCACACAGCAGCTCAGCTGGGGGCATACGAGGGAGTGATGCAATGGCAATACAACATACTTCCTCATACTACTGGAGATGCCATTCCTTCTGCATTGAGCTATCCAATTTGCCCTGTCCACAGCCTTACTACACTGCACTGGCAAATTGAGGACCTGTATATAATAGCCTCAAGGATCCTTTCATGCCAAGAGAGTATCAGAAGCTTCTCATATGCTATAGTCAACATTGCGGACGCCATGCCCTAGGTAGATGATTTTAAACTGCTTGGCATTCTAGCACAGGTAAACAATAAAATGCAATGCATTTAGGTGACTTGCAGGCTGGTAAACAGTTTTTTGGGCGGTGTGTATGGAGGCGATTGTTCTGCTGCTATAATGACTTGCTTTTGATTGTGATCTCAAATCGGATGCAGTCCTGTAAACAGATACAACAAGGTTAAGAAAGAGGCATAACAAACGTAGTGACGTCCTTGCACAGTAGTCTAGGCTGAAGTTGCATACAGTACAGCTGAAAACATGGAAACAGTGAATTAGACAGCAGATCAGGAATGCTTGCCCTATGTAATCTGCTCATTTCACCATGCACAGAATACGTTGCACTTCCTAGGTTGCCAACAGTTGATTCCTTCAATCCTCTAGAGTCTAGAAGGATTGGCTTATGTCTGCCTGATGCATTTTTGACTTGTTCCACAGGTCTAGGCTCCACAAGCTCCTCAGGAAGGCTGTTCCATGCACCCAGCATCCTGTCTGTGAAATCTACTTCTTTGCAGCGTGCAAACGGCCCCGTCTATCATCGCAGTATGTCTTCCTGTTGTTTCACGTCTCTTCCTAAGAGATGCTACACTCTTCAAGTGTGTTGATCGTACTGAGCCACTTTAAAGTTTCTGTCATATGCAGGGCCCCTACTTTTCTGTGGCACAGTGGGACCAAGTTCTGTGGCAAGACTACCATTTCTCGCAGAACTTCTGCGGCGGTGGTTTGTAATTTCTGCGGACGTTCTGCGGCACCAACAAACTACCACATCACAGTGACAGCTTGTCATCCTGACTTCACTTTCATGGCAGTGGTTATTGCAATCAGGATGGAGGAAAGCACAGTAACACTAATTCAAAAATAACAGAATTATAAAAATAATTTTATGCCTAAAAGAGCAAAACAAATGTCTCTCCCTTAAGGTCCTAGCCTGTTAAATAAATGACATATGCAGAGGGGATCTTATGTGATAAATAAGGTATTTCTATATGCATGCTATCTATCCCACCAATGAGGTCTCCACTGTCTATCACTTATATATTTGTATGTGCTTTCTACACCACTCATGAGGTTCCACTATGCATCACTTATATATCTATATGCAGTCTGTACCATACATGAAAATGTGTATTTGTGTGTGTGTGTGTGTGTGTGTGTGGTAAGAGACAGAGATACTGTATATGTGTGTGTGTGTGTGTGTATGTATATATACATACTGTATATATATATATATTTTTTATTTCCATTAACTTGCATCCTCATTCATACATGTCCCATTAGAAATGGAATAGAGGAGTTATTGCAAAACTTATTTTTGATGTTAACCTGCATGCTTCCTGACACACTGCATAACACCATCAGGCAATGACATGCATGTGAACTAATTATGAGACAGAGCTCTCCAGACCAGCACAATGTGTCCCCCATGTGACAGAATACTGCACCATACCTTCCCAGGCTCAGAGCAATGATGTGTTCCACCAATCCTTGTGTTTCCCAGCCAGCTCCCAGAGCTCTTCTCTATGAATCTGAGTTGCCGGCATGGAAACACAGCATGCTACCCTCTGGCCCAACAGCTGTCCCTGCACACAACATTTCTCCATAACTTTTAGGTGATTCTATGAACCAATGACAATATGTAATCAATAACCCCGGCAAAAATGCATACAGTGCAATTATTTATTTAACGGGTCTATTCTTTCAACAGGTCTACACATTATTATATTCTACTTTTCTGGGCATAATTACTTTATTTTTCTTAAAAATGACAGTTATATTCATTTTGCCAGTTATTCATTTCAGATGGCATCTCTATACCTTAAAGGGACAAATAGGTTTGTACAAAGTGAGGTATGGACTTAACAGGTCTGTGTTATTGACAAGGTTTTATTTAAGTGGCCTAGTACAATAATGTAAGACTGAAAATTGTATTAGACTGTAGTGCAGGTTGAGCAAAAATCACCATACCTGATGTGCTGTGCCACCAACTCTGGCAGTGGAGCTGTGGTAGATAAGTGACTGTTCATTTCTGTTGCAGATTGCAGCCATTTCATTAGCTAATGTATGATGTTATAGCAATGATAACATCACATTCTGAGCATATAGGGGGTTTAGGATATAAAAGAGAGGGGATGGAACCAGATCCTATGGAAAAGCAGAAATATTAATAAAAATCAACAAGTAGGGTGAATTCTACGGCACTGCGGTTCTGCAGTAAACTACAGAAGTTCTATGAAATTCTATGACATTAGAATTCTAGGGGCTTTGATCATATGTTCTGTGTCCTTTCTGTCTTCACGGGATACATATGAAGCTCTATAGTTTATACTTGCATGGTTTGTCTTGCAGGCCCTGTACCATTGTGGTTGCCCTCCTGTGCTATGCCTCTATTCTGTCTATGCTCTTACAGAGATGAGGTCTTCAGAGTCTATGCAGCACTCCAGATGGCATCCAGCCAAGTGGCTGCAGAGAGGGCTATCTTGTTTACTACCTCATGTATATGCAGGTGAACATATCTGGGTACATGGACATCAGTTTGGCTTGCAATATTCATCTGTTTGTTTTGGATCTGATTGCTTGGATGTATGAATATAAAAAAGAAAATAAACTTGCTGCACTGACAACAAGCATATGCTGTTTATTGCCTTCCTTTTCTTGTTTTTTACGTTCATTACTTGCGTGCAGCAGTGAACGATTTGGAGAGAGCACACGGAGGTGCCTTCCATCCAATGCACTGCTCCCTGGAGCAACGCGTGTCCTGCACAATGGTGCAGGAGTTCAGTATGACAGCGGTGTTCCTCTGCTTCAAAGTCAAAACACCTGCCATACTGAGCGCTCCGTCTCTCTCCGGCCACACCCCCTCGTGTCATGCCGCCCAAAGTTTCCTGTCATACTGGGAGCCCACCCCAGCATGGCAAACGTTGTTAGTTTGCCGACGGGTGCCTAATCTCTGCTGGCCCACAGCCTCCCTAACCATCCTGCTGCCATTCTGGGAGCCCACCCCAGCGTGGCAAACTGCCTTTGTTTTAGCCGACGGGATGCCCAATCCCATCGGCCTCGCCCCCAAGACATCTTCTGCCATGCTGGGAGCCCACCCAGTGTGGCAAATGTCCCACTCGTCATTTTTGGGGTTTTTTCCCTGTAAAACAAAATGGTCCTGCGGGCGGCCTCCCAACCCCTCCCACAACCCGCACCCATCCACTGCACACCCAGCCTCCCCACACCCCACCCCATACTTACCTCTGACCCAGCACCACGATCTTCGTGGACTGGGACCACGCCTCACCTTCAAAGCCGACCGCGAACTGAGGAAATGCTGGTAAGCTGTATAATGGGCTGCATAGGGGTTTCAACTTATTGCATATTCGATTTAATTTTGCACCAGATTTTCAACATGGGGTTTTGGGACCTCTTCTCCAGAATGATGTCACGCATGGCATTATTCGCCCAAAGGGTGATTTCGCAGGCACCGCGCTATCACTGCACGAAATCACCCTTTGGCCTCAAATAACGCCATGACAGTGACATAATTCATGAAAAGGGGTCCAAAAAACCCCATGTGGAAAATTTGGTGCAAAAATTCCAAAAAATGACTGTTTTACGAGCGCAGCATTGCGTGTTCCTACATCGTCAGACGCTTTGCGAATTTTCAATATTTGCACTCCAGATTTTCAACATTGCCATTTTATTGACACCCCTCATGAGTGTAGTACAGCCGTCATTTTTCACATCCTGCTCAAAATGTGTTATTGCTCATGTAAAGCACAACATGCAGTTGGTGCTAACTCAATGTATGGGACATTAAGAAAATCACAGTGACACTGATCATGAGCAGAGGTCTTAAAATGGCTGTGCTGAAAATTTGGTGAAAAAATTCCTAAAAATGACTGTTTTATGAGTCTGCGTTGTGCAGTTCCTACGCACGCTCGTAAGTTTGCGAATTTTCAATATTTTCACTCCAGATTTTCAACATTGCCATTTTACCACACCTCCTTATGAGCACTGCAGCTGTCACTTTTCACATCTTGCCCAAAACATGTTTCCACCCATGTAGCGCACAATGGCACAGTCAGTGTGCGAACTCAGTGTATGGCACACATTAAGAAAATCACAGTATCACTGTTCATGAGCAGAGATCTTAAAATGGCAATGTTGAAAAGTTGGTGAAAAAATTCCTAAAAATGACTGTTTTACGAGTGTGCGTTGCACAGTTCCCATGCACGCTGGTAGGTATGCGAATTTTCAATATTTCCACTCCAGATTTTCAACATTGGCATTTTACCACACTTCCTTATGAGCAGTACAGCTGTCATTTTTCACATCCTGCCCAAAACGTGTTTCCGCCTATGTAGCACACAATGGGGGTAACAAAAAGATCATGCTGACAATTTATTGTGCAAATACCAATCATCGCTACATGCTAAACACCACTGAAATACCTGCAAGCAAACATTCGACATTGACAAATGCTTGTTATTAGTAGATCCAGGAATGAAAAGCAAAAGAAAGGGAGGCAGCATAGCAAGATAAACAGATTTCCATGCACACAGGTATGTTGTCCTGTACAAGATATGGTGCTGTACAGAATCATGAAGGTGGCATGGGTGCAAAATACAAAGGGGTACTGTAATACTGGCTGCAGTGTCTAATATTTCTTTGTATGTTACAGGCATGAGCCAGTAAACTCTTCTGAAGAAGGCACAATGTAGGCATGCAATGTGCATCAACAGTAACCCAGGCATAACAAGCATTTGTCAATGCCGAATGTTTGCTTGCTGGCATTGGCAGTGATAGTGTAGAAGTTACAGAGCTGCGTAACAGGAATGGCAGTGAAATATGGAACTGAAGCCAACCCCACCACCACCCTGCAGAGAGTGACAGGCATTGGGGTGTGCCTTTGGGTCATCAGGCATAATGGCCACACCATTTCACCACACCCCACCCTGCAGACGCTGACAAGTGTCACGGTGTTCCTTGGGGTCTTTGGCCCTTATGCGCACCCCATTCCATTAGGAAATATGGTGAGATGGGTGCGATATAGGAGAATGGGGTGAACTTTGGGGCCGAAGAGTCCAAGGCATACCTTGATGCCTCTCACTGGCTGCAGGGTATGGAATGGTATGAGCATTACAGACAAGAATCCCAAGTCACACCCTGATACCTGTCATTCTCTACAGGGTTGGGCGTTATGGTTGGAAACCCTAATACCTCAGGCATTCGTTGGTATTTTCATTCCAAATTTTCAACATTTTTTTTGTGACCCCACCTCATGAACAGGGGAATATCAGTTTGTTAGCTGAAAGCTGCTTATACACAGCGACTCTGACATTTAGCACCACAGGTGCAAAACATTCAAACAGGATGTAAACAAGCATTTGTCAATGCCGAATGTTCGCTTGCAGGTATTTGCAAGTGGTGTTTGGCATGTATGGTGCTTTACCCTAAAGCGCTGTCGCAATTGCTGGTATTTGCACAATAAATTGTCAGCATGACCTTTTTGTTACCCCATTGTGCGCTACATAGGCGGAACACATTTGGGCAGGATGTGAAAAATGACAGCTGTACTGCTCATAAGGAAGTGTGGTAAAATGGCAATGTTGAAAATCGGGAGTGGAAATATTGAAAATTTCAGAACCTAGGAGCGTGAGTGAGAACTGGAGCAATGCACGCTGGTGAAACAGTGATTGTTAGGAATTTTTTCACCAGATTGTCAACATTGGCATTTTAAAACCTCTGCTAATGAACAGTGTCACTGTGATTGTCTTACTGTGTGCCATACATTGATTTTGCACACCGACTGCGCCATTGTGCAGTACATGGGTGGAAACACGTTTTGGGCAGGACGTGAAAAATGACAGCTGTACTGCTCATAAGGAGGTGTGGTAAAATGGCAATGTTGAAAATCTGGAGTGAAAATATTGAAAATTCGCAAACTTACGAGCGTGCCTAGGAACTGCACAATACGCTCGTAAAACAGTTATTTTTAGGAATTTGTTGTCACCAAATTTTCAACATAGCCATTTTAAGATCTCTGCTCTTGAACAGTGACACTGTGATTTTCTTAATGTGTCCCATACACTGAGTTCACACAGTGACTGTGCCATTGTGCGCTACATGGGTGGAAACACGTTTTGGGCAAGATGTGAAAAATGACAGCTGCAGTGCTGATAAGGAGGTGTGGTAAAATGGCAATGTTGAAAATCTGGAGTGCAAATATTGAAAATTCACAAACTTATGAGCCTGCGTAGGTACTGCACAATGCATCGCTCGCCAAACAGTCATTTTGGAATTTTGACCAAATTCCAACATGGTTTTTAGGTTCCTCTCATGAATGATGTCACTGTCGGCGTTATTCAAGCCTGAAGGGTGATTTCACACAGTGACTGTGCAGTGCCTGTGAAATCACCCTTCAGGCCCAAACAACACCATGACAGTGACATCATTCATGAGAAGGGGTCCCAAAAACCCCATGTTGAAAATTTGGTGCAGAAATTCCAAAAAATGACTGAGATATGCAATAAAGTTGAAACCCCCCTTTCTAGCCCATTATACAGCTTACCGGCATTTCCTCAGTTCACGGTCGCCTTTGAAGAGTGCAGACGGTTCCCGGTCCACCAAAGATCATCGCGCTACGGAGTCCGGAGGTAAGTATGGGGTGACGGGGTGGGGAGGCTGGGTGCAGTGGGTGGGTGCGGGTTGTGGGGCTGGGAGACACGCCACGGGACCATTTTTATTTTACAGGTTTAAACAAAAAACAATGGCGTGGATCTTTGCCATGTTGGGGTGGGCTCCCAACGTGGCAGAAGATGACTGGGGGCTGAGGATCCGACGGGAGATTGGGCAATCGCCGCAAAAAGAAAACGGAGATCGCTTGCCACACTGGGTGGGCTCTCAGCGTGGCAGCAGGATGGCTTGAGGGGACGGGAGCTGACAGGGATTGGGCAATCCCATCAGCAAACTACGTTTGCCATGCTGGGGTGGGCTCCCGCGCTGGCACCAAACCTTTGGGGCCTGACGCGCGGCTGGGGCAGCGAACGGGAGGGGACGCAGGCGGCACTCAGTAGGCAGCGTGCTTTCCTTTGAAGCAGAGGAACACTGCTGTCATACAGAACTCCTGCACCCACTGGTGCAGGATCGCCATGCCTGCTCAAGGAGCAGTGCATTGGATGGGAGAGACACACCTCCAAGTGTGCTACTCTCCCAAAACGTTCCTTGCACATGCGCGCAAGCGAACATAAAAATGACAGCTGTACTGTTCATGGGGAGGTGTAAAAAATGGCAATGTTGCAAATCTGCAGTAAAATTATTTAAAAAAATGGTGAAGTCACGAGTGTACATAGAAACTGTGCAACGCACACCCGTAATATAATTAGGTTGGGGATTTTTTATAGCAGATTGCCAACTCAGGCATTTTGGTGCCTCCAATCATGAACAGTGTCACTGTGATTTTCTTTATCTGTCCCGAACAATGATTTCCCAAAGCGACCACACATCTCTGCGCTGAAAGTGTGAAACACACTTCAGCCATGTTGCTGAAACGGACAGCTGTACTGTTCATAAGGAAGTGTGGAAATGCCACTGGTGAAAATCTGGCCTGAAAATATTACAAAGTCATGAACTTACGAGGGTGCGTGGAAACTGCGCAATGCTCACTCATAACACAGTCATTTTATGGACTTTTGTCACCAAATTTTCATCATAGCCATTTTAAGACCTCTGCTCATGAACAGTGTAACTGTGATTTTCGTAATCTGTCCCAAATATTGCGTTCGCACACCAACAGCACCATTGTGCGCTACATGTGCGAAAACACATTTTGGGTGACATATGAAAAATGGCAGCTGTACTGTTCATAAGAAAGTGTAATAAAGTGGCAATGTTGAAAATCTGGAGTGAAAATATTAATTGCAAACTCACGAGCATGTATAGGAACTCGCGCAATGCACGCCGTGAAAACAGTTTCATTTTAGGAATTTTTCACTAAATCTTTCAACATAGCCATTTTAGACCTCTGCTCATGAACAGTGTCACTGTGATTTTCTTAATTTGTCCTAGACATTGATTTCGCACAACGACTGTGCCATTGTGCGCATATGGGCGGAAACACGCTTTGGGTGAGATGTGAAAAATGACAGCTGTACTACCATAAGAAGGTGGTAAAATGGCAATGTTGAAATTCTGGAGTGAAAATATTGAAAATTGAACTTACGAGTACGCGAGGAACTGTACAATGCACGCCAGAAATAGTCATTTTATGTTTGCTTGCACGCATGTGCAGAAACATAGTGCCTCTCATCGGAGATTTCGGAGGTGTGTCACCTCCTCCTCCAATTCAGGCACTGTGCTGGCAGGCGCGGCCTCTGTAAGCCAATGCATTTTGGAGCTGTCTATGACACGCTCCAAAATGCAGTGGCATACAGTTGAAAGGGGGAGCTACACTTGAGTGAGCAGCGATAAGAAGCTGCTGCGCGCAGCCCCCAGCCGTAGCGCCCCAGACACAGGCAGGAGCAGCCGACCGGGTGCCCAATCCCGGCCAGCTGAATTCAGCCTGTCTCCTCCTCCCTCCCATTGTTGATGCCACGCCAGAGCCCACCCAGCGTAGTAATCATCATGTTGCCGACGGGTGCCCAATCCTCATCAGCTGAATGCGTCCCTCCCCAGGTCCTTGTGCCACGCTGGGAGCCCACCCCAGCGTGGGCAAACGGTCCTGCATTTGTTTGTTTTGCCGACGGGGTGCCCAATCCCTGTCGGCTGAACGGCCCCCAAAGTCATTGTGCCACTCTGGGAGCCCACCCCAGCATGGCAAGGGGTCCACGAAGTCTTTATTTTATTTTAACCTGTAAAAAAAACGGTTCTGCTGCCGTCTCCCCGAACTCCTCCCACAACCTCGCACTCCACCCACTGCGCACTCAGCCTCGCCACACCCTCATTCCTATACCTACCTCCGGACTCTGGCACAACGATCTTCGTGGACGGGAACACGTCTGCACTCTTCAAAGCCGACCGCAAACTGAGGAAATGCCAGTAAGCTGTATAATGGCCTAGATAGGAGGGGTTCGACTTTGTTGCATATCTCGGGCATTTTTGGGATTTTCATTTTCAACATGGGTTTTGGGACCCCTTCTCATGAATGATGTCACTGTCATGGCGTTGACGACGGCTCGAAGGTGATTTCGTGCAGTGACTGCGAAATCACCCTTGGGACTGAATACCGCCATGACAGTGACATCATTCATGAGAAAGGCCCAAACCCCATGTTGAAAATTTGGTGCCAAAATTTAAAAATGACTGTTTAACGCACATACGCGTTGTGCAGTTCCTATGCAGGCTCGTAAGTTCGCGAAATTTCAATATTTTCACTCCAGATTTTCAACATTGCCATTTCACCACACTGTCTTATGAGCAGTACAGCTGTCATTTTTCACATCTCACCCAAAATGTGCTTCCACCCTTGTAGCACAGAATGGCGGATTCGTGGCAAATCAATGTACGGACAAATTAAGAAAATCACAGTGACACTGTTCATGAGCAGAGGTCTTGAAATGGCTATGTTGAAAATTTGTGAAAAATTCTAAAATGACTGTTTTACTAGCTCGTGCTATGCAGCTCCACGCACGCTCATAGGTTTGCGAATTTTCAATATTTCCACCCAGATGTTCAACATTGCCATTTTTCCACACCTTCTTATGAGTAGTACAGCTGTCATTTTTCCCAAACAAAGCCGCTTTGTCCCTGTATTCAAGCAGAGAACAGAAATGTCAACGATAATAGCTAGGAAGTAATGCAATCGATCGGATGATGTCGCCTGTGGAAACTGATTGCTGGCACTCATGCTATTTATACATGTTCTTCAAAGTCATTTCTTATCTGCATGCCTTTCACTGCTGGCAATAAAGCTAAAAAGGATTTGAAAGAAACAGACGCTCACACGGCGCAGAAATAATAGCATGTTCTCAGACAGTCTCCTACCGTGGCCTGCATGGCAATCTTTGTTTATATTAGAGTAGACTGAGTGGCAGAAGTTTTGGCCCTCGTTCTTCTGTAATGGGTGCTGGGTCGTAAGATAATTAAGATGTTCAGAGCAGTCACATAAAATGATGGCAATAGCAAGGGAATAAGAGAGGCACGGATTCCTGCATGTATTTCAAGGCTTGATGAATGTGATAGACGGCAGGCTGGCATAGTCAGCCTGTGTGCAGGCCTGCTAACTAGACAGAACTGCAAAATAACATGGAAACCTACATGGGTAACAGAGCCTACGAAATAATAATAGGTATTGTACATGCACTGCACTATACTGCAGCATGTATCATTCATGCAACTGGCAATCGTGACTGTAATTCATTCTGAGCCATCGTGCCATTGCCTAAAGCACGAATGCATGTCTATCAGCACAATGACGTGCCACAGTAGAGATCACTGCCATAGCATATGGCAGCTATTCATCTTGGCAGCACTAGATGGCAGCGCAGCACTACAAATGGGGAATAGCCTTCAAGCACTATCAGCCAAAGATCTGGCCAGCACCTCAGGTTGTTATGTTTGCTTGCATGCATGTGCAAGAAACACAGTGCCATCATCAGAGATTTCGGAGGTGTGTCACCTCCTCCTCCAATTCAGGCAGCGAGCTGGCAGGCGCAGTTTCTGTAAGCTCATGCATTTTGGAGCTGTCTATGACACGCTTAAAATGCAGTGGCATACAGTTGAAAGAGGGAGCTACGCTGGAGTGAGCAGCGATAAGAAGTTGCCACGCCACAGCTCCCTCCAGCCGCAGGCGTGGCGCCGCCTCTGCGACACACAGCGAGGCAGCTGAGGGGGTGCTCCAACTCTCACGACTACGCTGCACTGCCTCCCCCTTCCCAGAGATATTTGGTGCCACGCTGGGAGCCCACCCCAGCGTGGCAATCAGTGATTTTGCCAATGGGAGTGCCCAATCCCCATCAGCTGAACGCCTCCCTGTCTTTGTGCCACGCTGGGAGCCCACCCCAGCGTGGGCAAACGTCCCATAGTTTTTTTTTTTTGCCGACGGAGGTGCTCAATCCCGCCAGCGAACGTCGAAGTCGTTGTGCCACGCTGGGAGCCTACCCTATGCGGGGCAAGCGGTCCGCCACACGCCTTTATTTATTTTTTTCCTGTAAACAAAACTGTCCCACGGGCGCGGCCTCCCGAGCCCTCCTCCCACAACCCGCACCCACCCACTGCGCACCCAGCCTCCCCACACCCCCCCGCACCCCATACTTACCTCCGACCCGCGCGACGATCTTCGGTGGACCGGGAACACGTCTGCACTCTTCAAAGCCGACCGCGAACTGAGGAAATGCCGGTAAGCTGTATAATGGGCTAGATAGGAGGGTTCAACTTTATTGATATCTCAGGTATTTTTTTGAGAATTAACATGTTTTTAGACCTGCTCAGATGATACCGTCATGGCGCTATTTGCTTGAAGGGTGATTTTGTGCAGTGACCGCGAGTGACTGCAAAATCACCTTCAGGACCAATACCACCATGACAGTGACATCTTTCATGAGAAGGGGCCCAAACCCCATGTTGAAAATTTGGTGCCAAAATTCCAAAATGACTGTTTGATTTGAGGCAAGGCTATGTAGTTCCTACGCAGGCTCGTAAGTTCGCGAATTTCAATATTTTCATTCCAGATTTTCAACATTGCCATTTCACCACACCGCCTTATGAGTAGTACAGCTGTCATTTTTCACATCTCACCCAAAATGTGTTTCTGCCCTTGTAGCACAGAATGGCGCAGTCGGTGTGCGAAATCAATGTACGGGACAAATTAAGAAAATCACAGTGACACTGTTCATGAGCAGAGGTCTTGAAATGGCTATGTTGAAAATTTGGTGAAAAAATCCTAAAATGACTGTTTTACGAGCGTGCGTTGCACAGTTCCCACGCACGCTCGTAGGTTTGCAAATTTTCAATATTTCCACTCCAGATTTCCAACATTGCTATTTTTCCACACCTCCTTATGAGCAGTATAGCTGTCATTTTCACATCCTGCCCAAAACATGTTTCCGCTTCATGTAGCGCACAATGGCGCAGTCGGTGCAAGCTCAATGTATGGGACACATTAACAAAATCACAGTGACACTGTTCATGAGCAGAGGTCTTAAAATGGCTATGTTGAAAACTTGGTGGAAAATGCCTAGAAATGACTTTAACGAGCGCATGTTGCACAGTTCCTATGCATGCTCGTAAGTCTGCAAATTTAATATTTTCACTCTAGATTTTCAACATGTCCATTTTATTAATCTTCCTTATGAACAGTACAGCTGCAATTTTTCATATGTCACCCAAATGTTTATCGCGACATGTAGCGCATAATGGTGCTGTTGGTGTGCGAAAGCAATGTTTAGGACAGATTAAGAAAATCATAGTTACACTGTTCATGAGCAGAGGTCTTAAATGGCTATGTTGAAAGTTTGGTGACAAAAGTCCATAAAATGACTGTGTTACAAGTGAGCATTGTGCAGTTTCCACGCATCCTCGTTAGTTCATGACTTTGTAATATTTTCAGTCCAGATTTTCACTAGTGGCATTTTTCAACGCTTCTTATGAACAGTACAGCGCCATTTTTCACAACATGGTCAAGTGTGTTTTCACACTTTCAGTGCAGAGATGCGGTCGCTTGTCGGAAATCATTGTTCGGCACAGATAAAGAAAATCACAGTGACACTGTTCATGATAGGAGGCACCAAAATGCCTGAGTTGACAATCTGCTATAAAATATCCCCAACCTACTTATATAACGGTGTGCGTTGCACAGTTTCTATGTACTGTGACTTCACCATTTTTTAAAATATTTTACTACACATTTGCAACATAGCCATTTTACACCTCCCCATGACAGAGCATAGCTGTCATTTTTTACAGCCTGTTCGGGAATATTTTGCACCTGTGGTGCTAAACTCGTAGTCACTGTGCATAAGCAGCTTCGGCTACTAAACTGATATTCCCCATGTTCATGAGGTGGGGTCACAAAACAAACATGTTGCAAATTTGGAGTTAAAATACCAACGAATGCCTGAGGTATTAGGCTTTTCAACTAAATCGCCCAACCCTATAGAGAATGACCAGGAATCAGGGGTGTGACTTGGATTCTGCCTGTGATGCTCATACCATTCCACACCCTGCAGTCCACTGAGAGGCATCGAGGTATGCCTTGACCTCTTCGCCCCAAACTTCACCCCATTTCTCTATATTGCACCCATCTCACCGTATTTCCTAATGAAATGGGTGCGGATAAGGCCAAAGACCCCAAGGAACACGTGACACTTGTCAGTCTCTGCAGAGTTGGGTGGTGGGAATGATGCGGCCATTATGCCCGACGCACCCATATGCACACCCCAATGCCTGTCACCTCTGCAGGGTGGTGGTGGGGTTGGTCAGTTCAGTACTTCACTGCCATTCCTATTACGCAGCTCTGTAACTTCTACACTACCACTGCCAATGCCAGTGCAAACATTCGGCATTGACAAATGCTTGTTATGGTACACAACATGCTAGGTCTACTGCCAATGAAATGTAGAAAGCTGGATACTCATCAGATGAAGGCAATATGCTTGTTGTGGCCTGAAAACTGAATTAGGTGCAGTTAGCCTGCTGTGTTGGAGACAACAAGACAAATGGCCAGCATAATGTCTGGTAACAGGGCTGTGCAAACAGGGCAGTAAAATGACCTATCTGCTTGACAGTCGAACCACAGGCCACCAGGGAAAGGCACACAAATGAAGGGACTTCAATATGATGCACAATAAGTGACTGCAGCTTACAACGGCATAAGCAATGCAGAACATGGCTGGGAAAGACTGCTGGCAACATGTCTACAGTAACATGAAAGGCACTCGTCCTCACAATCAGAGGCATATCTTATAACATCCAAACATGACGTGACAGACTGCTGGCAACATGTCTGCAGTAACATGAAGGGCACTGGTCCTCACAATCAGAGGCATATCTTATAACACCCAAACATGACATGACAGGCTGCTGGCAACATGTCTGCAGTAACATGAAGGGCACTGGTCCTCACAATCAGAGGCATATCTTATAACACCCAAACATGATGTGACAGGCTGATAGCAACATGTCTGCAGTAACATGAAGGGCACTGGTCCTCACAATCAGAGGCATATCTTATAACACCCAAACATGATGTGACAGGCTGATGGCAACATTTGCTTCAGCTAAACAGCTTACTATTACTGAATACAGTTGAATTATTCTGATGCAGTCACATTATATTGAGAAGTAGGTAAAGCTTGGCAAGCCGTTTTGTTCATGCAAATGTGGGAAACAGAAATGTCTTTGAAGGCTAGCTGCCTATTTTGTATCTTGCAGTGCCCCAAAGTATCTACCTTGCAGTACCATTATATGCTGCATTCAGTCATATATGACGGAAACCTACATGCCATACAAGTAGCTTAGTACATCTCATGCATACACACTGCATGGCTTCTATGGGTTTGATATGCAACACCGCTGAAGGGCTGACTGTCAGAATTCACGGCATGCGACAACATTTGGCATAATCAATATTGGGCATTGTTATGTGTGAGGGCTACCAATGGAGCCTTGGTGTTTCATGTTGTTACTGTCTGCATCTTCTCATACTGTATATGGTGCGTGTGGACTATCATCCGATGAGTCTGGCTAAACAGGCTATGCACCTGCACAGTACCGATCTCGCTGGGTAGTTTGTGCTTTCCTAGCTCCCAGTGGGGAATGTAGTGCAGACTGACAGGCACGGCCTCTAAAATGTCCTGCAAAACAAGGCAGCTATGTAGTGGGAGGCATCAGAAAGTGCGTTGTATGGTTAAACGAAGCTTGTCATGATACTGTCAGCAGTGCACGGAGCCATACAAAGCAGCAACATTTCAGCAGATGTACCATCAACTCTGGCATGTAAACAGATCAAGCTGTTCATTTTATTCTGAATAGCATTGCCAGCATGCCATTGCCAGGAATAGTATAACTGTACTGCACTAGCAGCAGGTGTAATGTATTCTGCCTGACCCTCTGGATCATGAGCTGCAGACTTGAAGGACACATGCAGACAGGTTATCGAAGCCAGACATGGAGGGCTTCCCACATTAGATGGCAGGCATGGCTAGGGGGGGCAGGGGAGGCAGCTGAGTAACAGTAGCATTATGCAAGCATACACACTTTCTTTTGCAGATGTTTTTCACTGCACGAGCAGACATAGGCCCTTGTCAGGGCTGCAGCACAAAACGCAGATGCATTGTATGTGGGCTCAAAGTAGATGCGATGGTAGCTAGGTCTGCTGAATAATAGGTTCATGCTGCTGTCCCAGAAATAGGGCAATAACATCAGAGCTTTACACCAAACACATTAGTTGCTGCAAGATACTAGTGATTGCAAGCATCATTCAAAGGGCCTATATCTGTTTGGCCCTGGGGGGTCTATGTGTGCTCGGGTCGGTGGGTGGGGATCTAAGACAGGAGGCCTCTGCTTAGCAAGACGAACTGCAGGATGGTATGAACTCTGCTGTCCTGTGCCCTAATACGGGGAACTCAGTGGCGACCACACCAGGTAAGGCAATCTGGCTATCCTTCAGTAACCAGAATGCAGTCACTGTTCATACTTAGATTCTGTACTGCAACTATGAGTCAGGCTGCATTGCATTACTGCTGTGTATTAGGAAGCGGTTGTGCAGTCAGGGGTAAATAGTCACAGATGTTTACAGCCTGGCAGTCAATATATCACCTGCTGGGAAATACTACTGTATTCATACATGTGCATGGCTTCCATGGGTTTTATATGCAACAGCGCCATAGGATTGGCTGTCACAATTCAGGGCATGCAGCACAGTGTGTCATAATGAGCACTGCACATCATTATGTGCCACTTCTACCAACTGAGCCTTGTCATTTCATTTTGTAACTGTGTGCATCTCTTCATATATGTTGCGCCCCCAATATCATCCTATGAATCTGGTTAAACAGACCATGTACCTGAACAGTAGCGATTTTGCTAGGCAATTTGCTGTGCCTTAGTTCCCAATCAGGAAAAGCACTGTAACGTCAAACTCATGCCGGACTCCAATGTGCTGTGAAACAAGGCAGCTATTTAGTGGCAGCCATGAGAAACTGTGCTGTATAATGGCATGAAGCGTTTCATGATCGTGTCACCAGTGTACAGGGCCATAGAAACCAGCAACATTTCAGCACATGCACCCTCAAGTCTGCCATACAAGCAGATCAAGCTTTTTATTGTGTTTTGAATAGCATAGCCACCAGGTCACTGCCAGCAGTAGAATAATTGTACTGCACTTGCAGTAGGTGAAATGTACATTGCCTGGCCCTCTAATCCATCAGCTCTACACCTGAAGCACACATGTCCACAGCTTATCGAAGCCAGACATAGTGGAGTTGCCACATTAGAGGGCCGGCATGGACTGGAGGCGGGGAAGGTGGCTCAATAACTGTGGCATCATCATAGGGCATACACTTTCCTGGCCAGATGTTTTTCACTGCACCAGCAGACACAGGCCCTTGTCAGGTCTGCACCAGAAAATGCAGGTATATTCTGTATGAGTTCAAACTACATGAGGTGGCACCTAGGTCTGCTGAATAACAGCTTTGTGATGGTATCCCAGAAATAGGGCAATACCATTACAGCTTCACAGTCAAGACATTAGTTGCTGTCAGACTGTAGGAAGTGCAAGCATCATTGGAGGGCCTATCTCTGTTCCGGGTGGGGAAAAACAACAGGAATGAAACACAGGAAACTTTTTAGTTAGCAACACGGCGCAGGGTTTTGTGAACCTCTGCTGTCCTATGCCTCCAATAGGGGAAAGTCAGTGCCAGCAAAAGCAGCTAAGTCAACGTGGCAATCCTTCAGTGAAAAGACTGCAGTCACTGTCCATACTTAGAGTCTGCAGTGTGCCTGTGGGTCAGCCTGCAGTGCATTACTGTTCTCTATTTGGCAGCGCTTAGACAGTCAGGGGTAAGTAGTCACAGGACGTCACAGCCTCGCTCTGAATACATCATTTGCTGGGAAATACTAGAGTAATCATGCATATCATTGAAACCAGGGCATCCATGCCATATAAGTAGCTTACGGTATCTCATGCATACACAGTGTATGCCTTCCATGGGCTTCATATGCAACACCGCTGTAGCGCTGTCAGAATTCACGGCATGCGACAACATTTGGCATAATCAATATTGGGCATCGTTATGTGCGAGGGCCACCAATCGAGTCTTGCTGTTTCACATTGTTATTGTGTGTGTCTTCTCATATATGCTGCATCTCAATTATCATCCTATGACTTGAGCTAAACAGGCTATGCATCTGCACAGTACCGATTTTGCTAGGTAGTTTGTGTTGTCCTTAGCTCCCAATGAGGAATGTAGTGGACACTGGCAGTCATGGTGCTCTCAAAATGTCCTGCTAAACAAAGCAGCTATGTAGTGGAGGCATCAGAAAGTGCATCGATGATGTAAACAAAGCTTCTCATGATACTGTCAGCAGTGTACGAAGCCATACAAAGCAGCAACATTTCAGCAGATGTGCCATCAACTGTGGCATGCAAGCAGTTCAAGCTGTTGATTTTATTCTGAATAGCATAGCCAGCATGCCATTGCCAGGAATAGTATAATTGTACTGCACTAGCAGCAGGTGTAATGTATGCTGCCTGACCTGGCCCATCAGCTGCAGACTTGAGGTGCACATGCAGGCAGGCTGGTCAAGCCAGACATGGGGGGATTCCTACATTAGACGCAGCAGTACGGATGGGCAGGGAGGCAGTTGAGTAACTGTAGCATTTTCATAATGGTCATTACACACTTTGTTTCGCAGATGTTTCCCACTGCACCGGCAGACATAGGCCTCCTTGTCAGGGCTGCAAGCACAAAACGAGATGTATTCTATGCCGGTTCAAAGTAGATGCGATAGTAGCTAGGTCTGCTGAATAACAGGCTCATGTTGCTGTCCCAGGAATAGGCACAACATCACAGCTTTACAGTGAAGACTTTAGTTGCTGTAAGATTCTAGTGATTGCAAGCATCGCTCAAAGGGCCTATATCTGTTCGGGGAAGAAGGCTCTATGTCTGTTCGTGGGGGAATCTAAGGCAGAGGCCTTGCTTAGCAAGATGAACTGCAGGATTTGTGAGCCTCACGTCTCTGTGGTCCAATAGGGGACAGTCAGCGGTAACAAAGCAGCAAAAGTCACCGCGGCAATCCTTCAGCGCAAAGAATGCAGTCACTGTTCATACTTCGATTCGTACTGCAACCATGCACACCAGGCTGCAATGTATTACTGCCTGCACTCCTGTAATTGCAATATCAGTGCATGAACGGGCATCTCGCTTGACGCCAAGACAACACATGCAGCACAGGACACCTGGCAAGTACAGCATCTCCGCTTGACGCGTAACGCTAATGCAACACAGCACAGCTTTGCCTCCCAAGAACTGCACACTGCTTGACAGCTATGCCTCTGCATGCGGTAGTACAACAAAGTCTGCATGCAGCACAGCAACGTATTCAATATGGCAATGCCGCAGTCCAAAGAATGGACCCAGTCTTCACAGCTACACCTCCCTTCCCCTTTTCCCAATTCTGATGGTACTCTGCTATAACAAATAACACTGTGTCCAGCAAGATCATCAATGATCTCTCTACTGAATGCCTGTGCGTAGCTCCACGGCACTCTTATGTCACGCTCCCAGAAATGTCCCCCAAACCCCAACACCCTACTACTAACACACACAGCGGTCCCAGTGGCATGCAATTTCTACTCTGCTGCCGCCAACTGCGACACTTGCCTTCCCATGTCACTCCTTCCCTACGGCCCTCATTGTCTGCCGAATACTTCTACTATGGCTGCTTTTGTTTCCTTCCATCCATCCCTGCCTCATACCTGCTGCCCCTTCGCTACTGCTCATAGCTCCACAATAGCCTGCTGATGGTATGTCTGACCCCCCAGCATGACGAGCGCGGCCTGACTTCCCATGTCACTCCTTCCCTACGGCTCTCATTGTCTGTGTCGAATACTTATCATGGCTGTTTTGTTTCCTTCCATCCATCCCTGCCTCATACCTCCTGCCCTACGTAGTGCTCACAGCTCCACAATAGCCTACTGCTGGTATGACGAGCGCCCCCAGCATGACGAGCGCTGCCACCATTGGTGCGGCTACTTTCTTTGAAAGTTGTGGCACACTTTCGGACTACTGTCACCGGCAGCATCAATCCTTATTGGTGCCTGCCACACACACCCTGCCATGCAGTGTCACCATTGGCCACATTACTGCCGAGCCCCCAGGACCTGCTACTGCAGCAACCTGCCAATATTTCTTGCGTACATGCTAGTTAAACATAAACAGAGCTGATACAGCCTATAGACTGAGAATGGCCCCTTGCAGTCTGCTGCTACTCTTTAATTAGTTCACTCTGTGACAACTGGGTTTACTCTTTCATTATATTAAATCAGGCAGCTAAGTCCTAAGGTATAGCTTCCACAAGTATTCCACTATCTCACCACCAAATTTAGCTATACTGTACTATGCTCCTGTTTATCTTTTCACCCCAAACAGAAGTTCAATCTTGCCAGGCTGTTAATTTTGGTTGTACGAGTGACTGACTAGAGTTCTTTACTTTGTGGTCTCACTCTCCCCTCCCCACTATCACTGTTGCAAACTGCAGGCAGATCTGACTAGGCACTGCTTTAGATAAATAAATAAATAAATAAAAGCTCTTTTAAGAGCTATTTATTTTTTTAATTTAGTCCAAAGTTATTAAATCTGTCCCTTCATGATCTACCCCCGCCGCCTTATCACTTCTGTCATGCACTTCAGATTATAATATAAAAAAAGAAGCAGTAACAAGTAATTTGGTATTTGACATTCGAGCTGATGGACAGTAGCTCTTAAGAGCTTTTGTATTAACTATTTGATCTCCGATGGCAATCGTGAACAAATGAATTCAACCACTCGCTATATCTTTCTTTTCCAACAGAAGAAGATAGAGTGACGCGCTTTACACAGATGACAAGGTGCACTGTATGAGGGGGTGGGCGAACTGTGCAGAGACACTATCAATTGGTGTCAGTCTCCTGCAGCCCGCCTCCACCAACAATGTTTCGACCCCTCATATGTGCAGCTGGCTTATAGCTGTGCCAGTCAAACGTCAGCCTGTTCTTCTCAGCATGTCAGCTGGTCTCTGAAGGGCCCATCTTCAGACTTGGCAATGGCATCAGCTCAGGCTGCTCGGGCGCCTCAACCAGCCACCCGCCCAAAGGAAAAATGATACTATGCACTAGCGAACCGCCGCTTACAGGAAATGAGTGCGTAGTTTAAAAAAAAAAGTGAACATGCCGACATGGGGGTAAACAAGGCTGCTCAGTAGTGAGAAAAGAAACCGAGACTTCTGTTAAATACCTTAGGTGCCCCAGTGGGCAGGTACTAAACTATATTAGGTGTCCTTGGACAAAAGTGTCTGGTTCTGGGGCAATTCCAAGGTATAGGAATTTGCACCCTTGTGTGTGTGTAAGCAGCATGACGCAGCGCTGCAGCATGTTCAGACTTGGTTACCACCTAATGGCTATGAACTAGCCTGTCTGTAAGATTATCTGCTCTTGAAAATGTATTTTACAGTCTTCGTTAATCCCCTGACAAAATCATTAACAAGCATTTGTCAATGCCAACATTCGCTTGCAGGTATTTGTAGTGGTGTTTGGCATGTATGGTGCTTTACCCTAATGCCCTGTGTGATTGCTGGTATTTGCACAATAAATTGTTAGCATGACCTTTTGTTACCCCATTGTGCACTTAATAGAGCGGGAAACATGTTTTGGGTAGGATTTGAAAAATGACAGCTGTACTGCTCATAAGGAAGTGTGGTAAATGGCAATGTTGAAAATCTGGAGGAAATATTGAAAATTCAGAAGGTAGGAGAGTGCATGGGAACTGTGCAATACACAGTCAAAACAGTCATTGAAAGAATTTTTTCACCAAATTGTCAACATTGGCATTTTAAATCTCTGCTAATGAACAGTGTCACTGTGATAGTCTTACTGTGCCATACATTGATTTTGTACTACCGATCGTGCCATTGTGCACTACATGGGTGGAAACACGTTTGTGCAGGATGTGAAAAATGACAGCTGTAGTGCTCATAAGGAGATGTGGTAAAATGGCAATGTTGAAAATCTGTAGTGAAAATATTGAAAATCGCGAAACTTGGTGAGTCATATGAGGAACTGCACAACGCACGCTCAGAAAACAGTTATTTTTAGAATTTTTCACCAAATTTCAGCACAGCCATTTTAAGACCTCTGCTCATGATCAGTGTCACTGTGATTTTCTTAATGTGTCCCATACATTGAGTTCGCGACCAACTGCGCCATTGTGCACTACATGGGCAGAAACCGCTTTTGGGCAGGATGTGAAAAATGACAGCTGTACTGCTCATAAGGAGGTGTGGGTAAAGTGGCAATGTTGAAATCTGGAGTGCAAATATTGAAAATTCGCAAAACGTATGAGGTGTAGTGTTGAACGCGCAATGCATTAAAACTTAGTCATTTTTAGAATTTAATTGTTTTGAGATTCTTCTGACCGAGCGTCACCGTCATGGTGTTATTCAGCCCAAAGGGTGATTTGTGCAGTGACTGTGCAGTGACTTGGAATCACCCTTCGGGCCGAATAACGCCATGACAGTGACATCATTCATGAGAAGGTCCCAAAACCCCATGTTGAAAATTTGTTGCAAAATTCCCAAAATGCCTGAGATATGTAATTAGTTGAAACCCCTATCTAGCCCATTATACAGCTTACTGGCATTTCCTGTTCATGTGGCCTTGAAGAGTGCAGACATGTTCCTGGTCCACCCAAGATCGCTACCCAGAGTCCGGAGGTAAATATGGGGTGAGGGGGTGGGGAGGCTGGGTGCAGGGTGGAAAAGCGGGTTGTGGAGAGGGCCTGATAGATGCACTGTGGGACCGCTTTATTTCACGGTTTTTACAAAAAACGATGACTTGGACATTTGCCATGCTGGGGTGGGTCCCAGTGTGGCAGAAGATGGCTGGGGCAGAGGAGCCGACGGGGGTTGGGCACCCCGTCAGCAAAACAATAGGAACATTTGCCACGCTGGGGTGGGCTCTCAGCGGTGGCAGTTGATGGCTTTGGGAGTGCATGGAGCCAACGGGGATTGGGCTCCTGGTGCTGGCACCAAAGCTTTGGGGCGGATGCCGCTGGGGAGCATGTGACGAAGGGTGGGGAACGCGCCATCGGGTTCCGTGATGGCAGCAGTGGTCTGCTCTGAAGCAGAGGAACACCGCTGTCATACTGAGCTCCTGCACCCATTGGTGCAAGACTGCCACGCCTGCTCAAGGGAGCAGTGCATTGCATGGGAGAGGCACACCTCCATAGTGTGCTACTCTCCCAAAACGTTCCTTGCTCATGCGTGCAAGCTAACATAAAAAGGAATGTTTAGCCACACTAAGCCAGAGCTTATTGCCAGGTGCAACCTGGGAACACAAGGAAGTTAAGTGACTTGCTCAGGGGCTCACAGTATGCAAGTAGGAGCTGATGGGATTCAAATCCAGTTCTCCAGGTTTGTAGCTCAGTGCCCTTAACCACTATGCTACACTGCCTCCTAAGAAGAATGGGCCAGTATTTTCTACTGATGTTCCCCTACCCCTAGATGCCCGATTGTGTTTTGTAGTAAAACCGATGGATCTGTTATCACCCTGTTTCTAATTCTTTGTTTCTAACAAGGAGTCCCTTTCCATGTTTTTAGCTCAAGAGCATTGTCAAATGTCAGTCTTTTGTAGTCACTTTGTATGAATTTATTGCACAGTTCCGGAGATTGTTTTTCAAACTCATCTTCCCTAATGCAATTCTGCCTGATATGTATACATTTTCTATATTCATTTGATTTTTATTTCTTCTGTTCCATTGTGTTGCATTTGGTCTATCATTGTTCGAATCCCACTCAGTCACTTAAATCTAAATCATAAATTAACATGTCTAGACTGTACATATTTAAAACAGCAAGAAGCTAACAATAGGTTGGTTCAGGAAACTGTAAAAAGCGATTATTTTGCCACAGTAAAATTGACCCCATAGGAAGACTTTGTAGGTGCTGGGGTTTGTGGTGTGTGGTGAGTCACACAACATGTGTCTGTTAATTACCTGCACTAAAAGTGAGAATTGTTTTACATATTTATTTACTCCTGCATTTCTTATTGTGGAAGACCGGTGAGTGTTCTGCTACCTTGAACTTTTCTCCTTGGATTTATGGGGGCTAGCTACTACTTCCACAGAGCACCAGGCTCCATTCCAATTGTGCACACCTGTTCGTGCTTTGGGCTGTAATGTGTCTTGCCTAACTGTAAAATGCAGAAATTGCACCATGTATAGTGATTTGTTTTTCAAAATTTTCCCAGGAAGCATGCCCTCGAGACCCCCAAGCTTTGTTATGATTTTGTGGCCCCTTGTTCATGGCTTCTGCACATGCCTTTGATTGGTGGGATAGACTTGGGCCAGGAGAGGAGGGAGGGAGGAGGGAGGTCAAGTGCCTACCTGGTGCCACGGCTTGAAGGGATGGACAGCACATCCTAAGGATCACTGGGGCAGCAGGATGGGTGGGTGAGCTAGACATCATAGTCCAACTGGGCAAAAATGACCTGGCAAGTGGTGAGGCAAGGGTAGTGAAGGAGCAGTTCAGGGAGATGGGATGTGGTCTTAGACAGGTGGCATGCTCTGTAACTGTTTCAGAGGTGTTACCCATCAAGGGCAAGAGGAGAAGAGGGTACTCTGCACCAACAGATTTAATGCATGGCCGAAGGAGTAGTGCTGAATGGAGGGATTTGACTTCACTGGGGACTGGGGTTCCATCTGGAGGGATGCAGTCCTATACAGGGTGATGGTCTGCATCTATCTAGAGGGAACCAGGATCCTCAGTGAGTGGCTTAAATGTTTCATCCATCAGCAAGCATTTAAACTAGCTAAGGGAGGTGGCAGAAATTAGCTGAGTGAAGCACCCCAAAAAATGATACAGACGGCAGAGAGGACCCTAAGGTTGAGAACTGCCAAAGATAAGTAAAACCAAAATAGGTAAAATGCAGAGAAAAGGCAGAATTGGAGTAAGGACAAGAGGGTATGGAGGAAAGATTTGAGGATAGGCAGGAAGTTTTTAGGAGAGGAGGCAGAAAATTTGGAAGGCCATGTGCACAAATGCCTGTAATCTGGGAAGCAAAATCCTGGACCTGGACATTGTCACTGTTATTAAGACATGGCTCACAGGGAACCATAACTGGGATATGGCAATACCAGGTGACACTCTGTTCAGGAGGGACAGGGTGGGTAAGAGGGAGGAGGAGGAGTGGTTAGCTATGTCAGGGAAGGAATTAAGGCAACTGAGGTACTGGGAATGCAGGGAGAAGTGGAGGCACTCTAGATCACCCTGGAGATGGGAAATGGCACTGCCAGTCACACTGGTGTGATCTACCAACCTCCATCACAAGGGGAAGAGCTGGACTGGGTACTTGTAGACGCCATCCACAGAATGACAGCGAAAGGGAGGTGCTGCTGGTAGGAGACTTCAATCTTCCAGATGTGGATTGCAGAAACCAGGCTTCAGCCTCAGCCAGGAGAGAAGCATCCTGGAAGTCCTGCAAGGATGTGCTTAAGACAGTTAGTGATGGAGCCCACCTGAGAGGGAGCAACTTTGGACCTAGTACTCACCAACGGGGACAGAATTATAGATGTAAACATGGGAGCCATCTGTGATCAAGCAATCACAGTACAGTGTGGTTCAATATGAGAGAACAGCAGAAGAGTCAAACCACAAGAAGGGAAGGGTCCTGGATTTCATGCGGGCTGACTTTGCAAAGATGGGGAATGTTTTAGGAAATAACTGACAAAGTAGGAGAAAAGGATGGGGTGAAGGAACAATGGAGAATCTTAATGGAGCCATAGTGGAGGCAACAAGCCATTGCATTAGGCAGGAAAACAAACAAAGAGAATGAACAAACCACTATGGTTCTCAAAGGAAGGTAAGATAGAAAAGGGTGGTATTCAGGAGGCACAAGAAACACTGAGTAGGTGAAGAAGACAGGGAACTGTATCTGGAAAAGCAGAGGGAGCAGGAAAGCAATCAGGAGTGCAATGGAGTCCCCCCTTCCCTTCTCTTTCTGGCCCCTATAACTAGCTCCGCTCTTCCTCGGTGGTTAGTTTTTCATCATCACACCCCAGCACCCCACATCTACCTCTGCCTCTACATCTCAAAATATTCTCTTTGGCACTTGTCACACCTCTCTGTGTGGCTCAGGAAGAAGTAGGCTGTTGGTCAGCTGGGATCAGCGCCTTATCCGACAGGTTAAGAAATGGGCAGACTGTGAGGGCCAAGTGGCCCATATCTGCCATTAAAGTTAATGTTTTTTATGCTTCTATGTTAAGAACTCAGTTTTGTTTTCTGTAGTATTGTTATATCTGCTACTGTTTATTGTACATGTGTTTGACCTGTGTTGTTAATGTTCATGTATTACGTCTGTATGCTGTATGTGGAACATTTGTAAATGAGCTTCTAGCTCAGAAGTGTTAATCTGAGACTTAAATAAATGAATAAATAAACAAAGCTGCAAATCAGTGGACCATTTGTGGTCCTTTTAAATTGTTGTGTAACACACGCCAATGAGTCAGATGGAAGGCACGTTACTCTAAACAGTATTCATTGGTTTGTGTAGCCCATTTTTTCTTTGTCAAAATAAGCACATAATGCAAAACCTTGTGTTACATGGCTTTTAATGCATTTTTTAAAAACAATATATTTGAGCATGACACATTATTTATTTGTAAACTAACGTCTGACTAATAGTCTTGGGGAAACCAATGCAAAGTGGGTAGCATGGTCTGAGCTTGACCAGTGCAAATGAAAGTTAATCATCAACCTTGTTAAAACCCCAAAATGCACAATAAAGCTGGAAGTAATGCTATAAGGCCTATAAAATGGGTAGAGAAAATTCAAGTTACTAGGGCTTTAGACAGGCTGACACCAGGCATCTGCATAGCATAATGCTAACTAGGGGAAATGTACTAGTGCCAGACTGCCCCAGGCTCATCACCTCATAGACAGGCTGACACCAGGCATCTGCATAGCACAATGCTAACTAGGGGGAATGTACTAGTGCCAGACTGCCCCTGGCTCATCACCCATAGACAGGCTGACACCAGGCATCTGCATAGCACAATGCTAACTAGGGGGAATGTACTAGTGTCAGACTGCCCCTGACTCATCACCTCATAGACAGGCTGACACCAGGCATCTGCATAGCACAATGCTAACTAGGGGGAATGTACTAGTGCCAGACTGCCCCTGACTCATCACCTCATAGACAGGCTGACATCAGGCATCTGCATAGCATAATGCTAACTAGGGGGACTGTACTAGTGCCAGACTGCCCCTGGCTCATCACCCCAAATATGGCACTGCCAGTGTAAAATTCACATTTTCAAAAAAATGTCATGTCCCTCCAACCAAACCTGTTAGCAAACCAAGGTGAAGAAAACTTGTCTAGTGCTGTTCATTCACAAAGATTCAATCATATTTCTTGGCATATTACTACATTTTCTATTGGGTGTCTCTGCTGTGTGTGAGATGCAGTAACAGAAAAAAACATGATCCAATACCCCCCATGCTGCTCTAAAGAAGCTACCTATCACCTATTACCTAGAACCTACACTTAACTATAATGCTGCCAACAATTGGTTACTTTCCAACAGACTCTTGGTAAATGAAAAGAAAACAAAAGTAATACTATTTGGATCCAAACTATTTCTCACAAAGATCTCCAAGACAAACTCCTCCCTCGTTGTACCCCAAACATGCTGGTCCCCATCTTGAAAATGTCCCTAGTTTTAAATACTTAATTGTCACTCTAGACCCCTCCCTTACATTTGCCGACCATGTCAATAATTCTATGGGGAGAGTTAATCAGAAGCTAGGTGCCACCTATTGTCTAAATCAATTCCTTTGTTATGAGGCATGCCTAGCAATTGCAGAAGGAAACCTACTGCTCCTCGAATACTGTTCTCCTGTCTATACCCTCATATCTCTAGCTCTGCACTGTAGACTGAACTCAGTCTACAACAGTATCTGTTACTTTGCCCTCAGTGCCTCCTTTTCTACCCATCATTGTGTATTGTACCAGCCACTTGGTTGGCTCTCACTGCAGGGATGGTTCGATTATGCCATTGGCTATTTAGTTGACAATACTCTGAGAGGCAAAAACCTGTCCCCATACTCATCCCTCCTCATGGGCATAGTGGCAGCTAGGAGCCTCCGCAAATCATCCATTCCCTCCGGTAGTTCCATGAATCTCCTCTACCATGGGTAGTAAAGCCTTTTCCTTCTATGCACCTCCCTATGGAACAGACTCCCTACATCTCTCCACTTTCCACTTCCCATCTCTCCTTCAAAACAATTTCAAAAGAGTGCCTACTGTCTGAAGCCAAATGCCCACTGCCTCCTGGGTAATCCCTGGCATTCCTCCCTCTGTCCCCCCACCCCACCCCCACCTATTAGCAGTGTTTCAGTCTTGCTACAACTCACCACTGCCACTCCTGGCCTCTTCCCCCACTTTTCAGGAATTCTGCTGTTGCCTCCATTTTCTAAGTCCCATCACCGTTTCAGAGTTCCAATCTGCCCATTGACCTGTGCATTATTAGTGTACCTGAATGCACTTTATGTCATGTATTATTGCATGCGGAATCATGAAAGACCCATTGCATGCCAGCTCACCAAAAGCTTTTCCCCTTATTTCATAACTTTTGAATTCTCTCCCGCCACCCCATGTTTCAGACAGGACAAAAAATCCAAAGTCACATGACCACTTCCTATACTTTACTGTGTGCTTGAGTGGCTTATATAGAGAATCTGGCTGGGCTGCAGGCACAACCAGTCTGTGCTGCCATCAGGGAGTTCTGATTCCGTCTTGACCTCGAGAGCTTAAGCTCAAGAAGTCCGACTGGAATCAGAACCCCAAGGTGGCAGCACAGTCTGGTTGCTACAGTAGCCCAGCCAATATTTTGTATAGTGTATGGAACCCCTGTTTAAATACCATGGCAAACAAACTTCCATGTCAGTTAGATAGAAGTGATCACTTTCAGATCATTTGCAGTTTTACATTTTGTGCACTTATTCTGCTGCTCGTCAACAAATTTCAAGTGCTCCTCAGCCAGCTTTGAAAAAACCTTTGCCATCCTGTCACAGTATTGACTGTTTGTATACCGAGTTGTGTGCATGGTGTTTTTATTACTGGATGTGCTGTCTCGTACTCAGGAAAAACAGCTAATAAGTTGTTATATCACAGTGTGGTGTACCCGCGTTCCATGAACTTTGAACTGTGGTACAACAACGTTTGGACTGCTATGGAATTCCATGTGGAACAAGGATCTCCATACACTGTAATGAATTAATAGAGCCCGTGTGGTGTTCCTTATGGTAGAAGACAATCAAACTCCTCTCTTGAGGTTTGAACAGCAGCGAGAACTGCTCTAATACGCTTTGTGCTCCTCTCACCCAAACCTCACGATCAGAGCCTCTTCTACCATGAGACACCCTAAAGAGGTCCCAATGTTTACAGTATCAAAACCATCATGTTTTGCTATTTCAGTTTTGTAACTCATTTTAAGCTGATTTTTAAGCAGCAATGCAGTGAAAGGAGGGGCTAGCCAACAAGACAGTACAAGTATTTTTTGGCAACAGGGTATGATTCACTAGACAAAAGTGCCTATTTTCAGAGGCCTCCTGGGAGCACTGGGGAGGTTAAATGACTTGTACAGTCACACAGCAGGCAAGTGGAGGTTGTGGAATCAAATTCACCTGAGCTGAATTTACCAAACTCATTCACAGCTTGTTACTCTACCTTCTAGGCTAGAGCTATTCTGCCACATTGTACAAATCTAAATATAGTGAGCTACTAAAGAGTAAAACATTTTTTTTTTAAACACCACAAGTCTGACTGAACTCACGTCTATATCCTGCTGTGAGAAAAATGCCACCAACAAATAACCTTATACCTAGGAACAAAAACAATTGAAACTAGGACCCAAAGCAGCATGAAGGAGCACATTGTCATATCCCAGTCAGATAGTACTGTACTGAAAATATATCCGCTTAATTAACAGCACCAGTGACCTTCCTCCTTCTAAATAATGGATCTTCTCCTGTGTGTTCTCAGACAAGAGGGAGTGCCTGGTTTATCTCTGGTCTTGGTGCCAGATAGAGAACAGGAACATAATTCTTACTGGACTTAAAACCTCTAGTGTTATAATTGCTTATTGCTGCATTTAACTGTTTTGGGGACCTTAACCCTATAATGTCTAGCTTCCCACTGCTGTGATAGCCTTGTAGAGATCCCTTTCAAAAGTGTCTCTTTCTAAGGTGTGAAGGGGTAATGAGAGTTCCCAGTGAAGGAACAGCTGCCAAGGCTATGAACCTGGCATATTGAAGCCATTTATTTTTCATAGCTACCAGGGCTCCTTAGAGCTACTGGGCTGCACCGTGGAAGGCCTCGTGTAATTCCAACAATGGTGCAAACAGAAGGAAAATAGCCCAGGCACAACAAAAGGGACAAGAGCTTTTTCAGGTAATGCTTAGTGATGGAAAAAGACTAAGGGTGGGATTGTGAGACTAAAGGGAAGGAGGGAAATGTGCAGAGGGGGCCAAGAAAAGCAGAATCCTGAACATGAATTTTTGTTCAGCATTCACAGAAGAAGGTGAAGGGAAGAGACCAAGGTTTAGTTTAGTTTGTTGTTCTGGGAATTATTACCTTTGAGCCAATGGCTTTTACAAAGGCTCCACATCATCAATGCACAAACAAACAAGACATATTACACAGAATGGTCAGCAAATTATAAAGGTTTCAATAAGCCAGTATAATACAGTGCATCACAGGAAAAAAACAAAACATTGGAAGAATGGTCAAGGGGGGAAGGGTAGGAGGAGATATGGGGAGGGGAGCAGACTTAGAGTAGTTAGAGGTACTCAGATGCCTTTGTCAAGAAAGGAGCAGAGGAGGAGGATGAAAAACAGTAAAAACAGCCATGAGGGAAGAATCATTAGTCAAAGTAGTCACAGGAGCTAGAGGCTGAGAGGTGAGAGTAAAGCATAGATTGGAAAGCTCCTCATGATGTGGAGGATGTAATGAGCGAGCTCAGGGCATTGTACCAGCTGGGGGCATGATAAAAAAAAGATCTTTGGCCCTGTGTGGTCCGGCATCTGGGGACCTGGAGAGGCTGGTGTTCCGATCTTCTGGTGGGACGGATGCTGGTATTCGGTCAAAGTAGGTCTTGGATACACGGCGGAGTGCAGCCCAAGATGGGCAATGGAAGCACCACTGGGAGGGAGGTGAACACCAGTCCAATTTAGGAGGAGAGAGTCTTAAAGGAACTCTAACCAGAAAGTGAACAAGGCAATGGAGTCAGATGGGATACATCCTAGAGTATTAAGAGAAGTCAGGGAGGTGCTGGCAGCACCACTGACAGCCCTGTTCAACAGTTCACTGAAAACATGTGTGGTACCAAAGGACTGGAGAAAGCAAATGTAGTCCCTCCTCAAAAGTGGAACAGGGAGCAGGCTGACAATTACAGACCTGTCAGCCTGACCCTCGGTAGTGTGGAAAATAGTTGAATCACTACTAAAAGAAAGGTTTATGATATACCTTGAATACAATGGGGTACAGGATCAGTGGCAACATGGATTCACAGCTGGAAGATTTTTTCAACAAATCTGATAGATTTCTTTGACTGGGCAACTAGGGAGGTTGATCAGGAGAGGTGGTGGATGTGGCATACCTGGATTTCAGCACAGATTTTGACACAGTCCCACATAGGAGGCAAGTAAGTAAACAAGCTGGGTAGCCTGGAAGTGGGTCCCATGGTGGTTAACTAGGTCAAAAATTGGCTCAGCAATAGGGCACAGAAGGTGGTGGTGGACAGAGATCGATCTGAAGGGGGTGACCAGTGAAGTCCCACAGGGATCAGTGCTTGGATCAGTCCTCTTTAATGTTTTTAAAAGCAACATTGGAAAGGGGCTGTAAGGGAAGGTGTGTCTGTTTGCAGATGACATCAAGATCTGCAACAGGGCTGACACTCCAGGAAGTGTAGAGAAAATGGAAAGGGACCTAATCAAGCTTGAGGAGTGGTCAGGGTGTGGCAGCTGAAATTCAATGTAAAGAAGTACAAGATCATGCACTTGGGGCACAGAAGTGTAGGGAAGAGTACACGATGAGGGGGAGGTACTTACAGCCACCAAACAGGAAAGGGACCTGGAAGTAATCATATCTGATTATCTAAAGCAGGGGTCTGCAACCTTTTCAGGCCTGGGAGCTGCATGGCCAATGACCAAAAAATGGCCAATGGCAAAAGAGCCATTCAAAAATGTGGTCATGACTAACATGCACATATACATGCCAGACATTCTCAAAACATGTCATTTAATGCAAAAATGTATGTTACTTTGTTAAAAGAACAACACAGACTGCTATATTAAGAGGAATTTCATTTTTATTGAATACATTTTCTGTGCAAATGAGTTCACTGTTTCTTGAGCAATAAATAATTCTGTGCAAACGAATGTGCTGTGTTTATTGAATACATACATTTGCTGTGCAAATGAATTGCCATTTCTGGTGAATAAATACATTCTGTGCAAATGAATTCACTGTTTCTTGAGCAATAAATAAATTCTGTGTAAACGAATGTGCTGTGTTTATTGAATACATACATTTGCTGTGCAAATGAATTAGCTGTTTCTGAGAATAAATACATTCTGTGCAAATGTAGCAACCTCTTGTTTCAAATCCCATTTACCAAAATACAATAAGGTTCATGCCCCACTATCTGTGCCAGAGCCTAAACTGCAGGTTATTCAAGATCCCTGTTTCCAAACGGACAGTACTGCTTAAGGCATCATGTTTCTGTGGCAATGCATAAACTGCCGAACCTCTTCCCATGATCAGACCAGTACTGTCTGGGTACCAGTTTAGAGTTTTACAAGAGAAGTTTGAATAACCAGAAATCACCTCTGTACAGATGCACAAGCTGCTGGTTATTCAACATCCTCTTACCAAAGTACAACCAGTATTGCTCAGCCACCAGTTCTCTGTACCAATGCATGAATTGCTGTCTACAAGAAAATCCCTCTCTGCAGTACTTGTCAAGTCACATCTTTTCTGTTCCATTGCACAAACTGCTTGCTATTACAAAAGCATCTTCTCAAGATACAACCAGTACTGCTCTGTCACCACTTTTAAGTGCCAATTAATGAAAGGCAGTCTTCCCAAAACAAAACAAAACACACCTTTTCCCCAAAATACAGACATCACTGTTCAATTCAGTACTTTTTATTAGTGTGATTTCTGGCCTTGCATCCCTTTGCTCAGCTTTTCTATATTTGGCTCATAGCTGTTAGTTTTAATCTAGTACAGACATCCAGTGATCCATCAGTGAGCTGAGAGCGGAATTTGTTTTTAATACAGTTCATAGAAACATAGACTTAGAAACATAGACTTTGACGGCAGATAAGGACTGCTAGGCCCATCTAGTCTCCCCATTTCCCTACCTACTGGATACGCCGCAGATCTTAGTTAACCAACAGCCTATTTCTTCCTACCCCCCACAAGAATTGCCTTATGTCTGTCCCATGCATTCTTGAAATCTCCCACAGTTTTAGACCCTCACAACCTCCTCAGGAAGGCTGTTCCATGCATCCACTACCCTCTCTGTGAAATAATACTTCCTCACATTGCTCCTGAACCGCCCTCCTTCTATCTTTAAATTGTGTCCCCTTGTTCTTGTAAGTCTCTTTTTCTGAAAGATGCTACCCTCTTGGACTTTGTTGATTCCACTGAGGTACTTAAAAGTTTCTATCATGTCCCCCCTCTCCCTTCTTTCCTCAAGGGTATACATATTAAGCTCCTTTAGTCTCTCCTCATACGGCTTCTCTTGCAGACCCTGCACCATTTTAGTTGCCCTCCTCTGGACTACCTCTATCCTGTCTATGTCCTTGCAGAGATGAGGTCTCCAGAACTGGACACAGTACTCCAGTTCATGTGCGAGAACACTTATTCACACAGATAGGTGGAGCCAAAAACTGACAGCATGCCAAAAGCAAGGCACTTCATTGTCTTGAAATTATCAGGAAGTGCCATCCAAACTTGGAAGATGAGCCCATCTGTCTTTGGCAGCCTTTCCATCTCAGCCCACTTGTGTGCTGCCGCTAACTCTGCCCTTTGTCTTTCCAGATGTTCTAGCTCTGCATTTAGCTGTCTAAATTTATCTGTCCAAATGTGCGACTCTTTGAATTCAACCACTTCCATCTCCAAGTCAGCAATGGGGATGTTAAAATGGTCCAGCCGCATTTCTTCAAGATTTGACTGATACGGCTGGGTCATAAACTGGAAGGTTGGTACATATTTTCTGAAGTCATTAAATCTGTGACTGAAGTTTCTGATCAGCCCATTGATGGCTTCCTCAAGCACTGCAGTGTTCATAGTGAAGCTGGGTTCTCGTGTCTCGTTGTCCATTTTAAATTTATGAAGGTATTCAAAGTGATATAGTGTTCCTCTTTTTAAGTCATTCTGGAACACTTTCAGTTTTGACGAGAATGTCAGGACCTGTTCGCACAGGGAGAACACAGTATTGCCGCTTCCTTGCAGCCCAATATTCAGTCTGTTCAAGTGTCCAGTCAGATCAACCAAGAAGTAAAACTTCTGGAGCCAAAAGCTGTTTGACAGTTCTTCTTGCACAATGCCTTTCTCATGTAAAAACTGCTTAATTTCAGTCAAGCAGTCTGCAAATCGTTTCAGGACCTTACCCCGGGAAAGCCAACGAACATTGTTGTATATCAGTAGGTCAGAATATTGTGAATCCAGCTCTTCCAGAAGGTGTCTGAACTGCCGATGGTTCAGAGCCCTGGCAAGAATAGTGTTTACAATTTTCACGACCAGTGCCATAACATCTGCCATCTCCTTTCCAAGGAACTGGGCACACAGTGACTCCTGGTGAAGAATGCAATGAAAAATAATAATTGACCATTGCAGTTTCTCCTCGAGCAGCTTTACAAGTCCTTTGTGACATCCAGTCATGCTGGGGGCTCCATCAGTACAAATGCTCACTATTTTGTCAAGGGGGAGGTTCTCCTTCTGAAAATACTCACAGAGAGCATTGAAGAGGTCCTCTCCTCTGGTTTGTTGCTTCAGAGAGCAAATGCTCACTAGTTCCTCTTTTTTATTTAGTTGTTTAACCAGGTATAGCACACTAAGCTGAAAGCTTTTTTACAGGAGCGACCTGGGAGCACAAGGAGGTTAAGTGACTTGCTCAGGGTCACACAGTATGCAAGTGGAAGCTGTGGGATTCAAACCCAGGTCTGGTCTGCTGGATGTTACCAAATTTGCAGCTCAGAGCCTTAGACCACTAGCTATACTGCCTCCCTTTTACTCCGGACCCACAAACAAAACAAACCATTATTGCCAGTTGTGGTGTCCTTGATGTCTGTGGATTCAAGCTAAAGAAAAATATGAAGATGATACATATCTTTCACTACCTGAGAATCCACATCCTGCATCATTTTGTGTGCACGATCCTTCACGGTCTTGGCAGACATTGGCAAATCTTGAATCTGGCGAACAATTTTGTCTTTTTCCCGGAATTCTGCAAACAAATATGGAGCCATTTCAAGAAACGTGTCTTTCAAAAATTCTCCATCCATGAAAGGCTTCCCTGCGCGAACCACCTGCAGAGCTCCAATGAAGCTGGCTGTTGTGAGATGATTTGCAGATGATGACCACGATGTCAGCACAGTTTGCTCATTCCCCAGTTTCTTTTCCAGCTCCTCAAAGACCTTCCTTCATGCTTGTCTTTCAGGGTATTTAGTTGCAAATGCTGCATATTTTGTCGTGAAGTGACGCTGTACATTCGACTTCTTGTTTCTGGCAAGAGACTCTCGACAAATCATGCAGAATAGCAGTCCCTTCCTACCAATGAAGCCATAATCAAACCAGTCATCTTGAAATGTCCGGTTCTCATCAGCAATCTTTCTTTTTTTAGCTGGATGCGCCATGTTTCTTTGCAGTGTACACGAACCGAGATACTTTCTGAATAGTGGCCCTGAATAGTGGCCACAAAAAAACAAAAAGAAAGAAGTCAAAAAAAATTCTAGAAATGTGATTAGCAGCAATAAGATCATTAAAATGGCACACCACAGCTTTGAGACACTTGAAGGAACAAGAAAAAACAGAATGAAAAGTTCTGTTACTGAAGTATGTGAACAGAAAAAAAATAAGAAGTGCCACAACGGAAACACATTGAGGACGGAACAACATAATACTCAATCTCTTTAAGAAATCCATATGGCAGAAGTGCGCTCAAGGAGTTCTACAACTTGCCAATATGTGCAGTTCAGATGAAGGAAAGATCATGCCATGGACACAAGTGGATCCAGAATTATATGTAGTCACGGGCATTGGATGATTGCAAGATGCAGAAACGGAATGTTTGAGCTTATGCATGACATTACTAAAGGGCACAACAATCAATATCAGCAGAGAAGCACTGTTTTAGGATGCAGAATCAATGAATGCAGCACAGCAGAAGCCCCACATACACTCACCCCAAACAAGGCAGCACAGCACATCATCTTATTTATAAACACACAGAAGTGACAATGCAGTGGCCAGAAGCCAGACATAGCCCCAACTGTAAACACACAGTGTCACTCCCAAGCCTACCTTCACTAATAAAGACAGTTTACAAGAAAACTGATGTTAACACAAATAAAGCAACACAGCAATCCAAACAACCTCCACCCTCCAAACACAACAAACAGGCAAAGTGAAGTCTTTTGGTTTGGGTTTTTGGAGTGAGGATAGGCTTGCTGTATATATGACTACAGCTGATGTTTGTATGTATATGAGTGGTGTTTCACACAAAGTATGCCATAATAAGGAACATCAGGGGTTGAAACTAACTTTTCAGCCAACCAGCCCACAGAGCTAGTGGCAGAAAAATCCACTGGCCCACCATGACTTTCACTAGCCCGGCACCACCAAAACAAAACCAAATAAAGAAAATGCACACACAAACTGGTTTTAGAAATAAATGTTTTATTGCCGAGTCCCACAGTGGACTTCCATCCCTCTTGAAGCCCTCCATGCTGTTCATTTCACCACCTACATGGGCGAGCCATTCCACCCTCCCCCACTCTTTTCATGAAGAAAAGTGTTCACATCCTTTCTGACCCCCACCCCATCAGCTTTGTCTCATCATGTCATCTTGTGGTGGACCCCTTGCAACACCTGAAGAGCTGCTGGCAGCCATACCCTGTTCATCTCTGAGAAACTTGAATGTTTCTATAATGTTACCCTGCTCCCTCTTGGACTTTAGTGAGTGGGTCAGACAGAATCGGAACCAGATTGGCATGGCACAGATTTGTTACCCAGAAATTACAAAATGGTAGCCAAACAATAATCATTTGCAGAAAAACAGAGGGGAAAATATTAACTAAACTGGATTAGCTAGTACACAGATCCACAGAAGGACAGATTAATGTTTGTATCCTGAGGCACTCCTACTTAAAATGGTTCTTGGTGACTTGTGACTGTTATAGAGAAATCATTGTGAACAGTAGCAGGTGACCCAAGGTACATACATTATTTTGGCCATTCTAGGATGGTCTTTACACAGTGGACTGCGGCTCCATCATGAACTGGGAAAAATTAAACACAAGCTGCTCCCCTCCCAAACACTAATATGCCACTTTTAATATCATGTCTCACTCTGAGGCAGACTTCAAACAAATTCAAAGGTTAGTCATTAGCTCACAGTTCTGCCAAATTGTACTGGATGGCATTCTGTCAGGCATAAATTGCCAAGTGTTGACATTTGTCTTAATCCCTTCACAACTGATCTGTGATGAATTTACATGACAAAGTCAAAGACACTGATTACTCTGCAATTAGGATAACTTGAGACACAAACAAAAATTAGGCAGTACTTGACCACCTGAAATCTTTTGAATTTAAGCTGAAGTGTCACAGGCAGGATAACTCTCAAAAAACTAAAGTCACTGTGCTTTCAGTGTTTCTCCCCAGCAGATTGAAGCCGCAGTGGGGTTTGGAGGAAAGGAGCATAATAGCAACAAGCCCTCCCTCCCCTTCAGCAGTTAAAAAAAAATAAATAAAAATCAGCACCAACACAAAATGATATACTGCCTTTATTTAAATGTAGATTTACTTAAGGCAGACCACATTACAACCATGAAATTACAAACTCTTACTGTCACATAGTGTACCTGGCCATTCTGTCATGTAGGATTGCCAATATCATTCTAACAACAACAAGCATTTGTCAATGTCGAACGTTCGCTTGCAGGTATTTGCAGTGGTGTTTGGCATGTATGGTGCTTTACCCTACTGCCTTGTGCGATTGCTGGTATTTGCAATAAATTTTCAGCATGACCTTTTGTTACCCCATTTATGCGCTACATATGCGGAAACACGTTTTGGGCAGGATGTGAAAATGACAGCTGTGCTGCTCATGAGGAGGTGTGGTAAATGGCAATGTTGAAAATCTGGAGTGAAAATATTGAAATATTCAAACCTCACGGAGCCGCAGCGTGAGAACTGTGCAGTGCACGCTCATAAAACAGTATTGTTAGGAATCTGTTCACCAAATTTTCAACATAGGCATTTTAAGATCTCTGCTCATGAACAGTGTCACAGTGATTGTCTTAATGTGTCCCATACACTGAGTTCACACAGCGCCGTGCCATTGTGCACTACATGAGGAAACATGTTTTGGGCAAGATGTGAAAATGACAGCTGTACTGCTCATAAGGAGGAGTGGTAAAATGGCAATGTTGAAAATGTGGGTGAAAATACTGAAAATTTCATAAACTTACGAACGCATAAGAACTGCGCAATGAACGCTCATAAAACAGTCATTTTTAGGAATTTGTTCACCAAATTTTCAACATAGCCATTTTAAGACCTCTGCTCATGAACAGTGTCACTGTGATTTTCTTAATGTGTCCCATACATTGATTTCACACACCGACTGCGCCATTGTGTGCTACATGGGTGGAAACACGTTTTGGGCAGGATGTGAAAAATGACAGCTGTACTGCTCATGAGGAGGTGTGGTAAAATGCCAATGTTGAAAATCTGGAGTGAAAATATTGAAAATTCGCAAACTTACGAGCGTGCGTAGGAACTGCACAACGCACACTTGTAAAACAGTGATATTTAGGAATTTTTTCACCAAATTTTCAACACAGCCATTTTAAAACCTCTGCTAATGAACAGTGTCACTGTGATTTTCTTACTGTGTCCCATACATTGATTTTGCACACCGACTGCGCCATTGTGCTACATGGGCGGAAACACGTTTTGGGCAGGATGTGAAAAATGACAGCTGTACTGCTCATGAGGAGGTGTGGTAAAATGCCAATGTTGAAAATCTGGAGTGAAAATATTGAAAATTTGCAAACCTACCAGTGTGCGTGGAAGTAGCAGCAACGTACCGTAAAACAGTCATTTTAGGAATTTTTCACCAAATTTTCAACATTGCCATTTTAAAACCTCTGCTAATGAACAGTGTCACTGTGATTTTCTTACTGTGTCCCATACATTGATTTCGCACACCGACTGCGCCATTGTGCACTACATGGGCAGAAACACGTTTTGAGCAGGATGTGAAAAATGACAGCTGTACTGCTCATAAGGAGGTGTGGTAAAATGGCAATGTTGAAAATCTGGAGTGAAAATATTGAAAATTCGCAAACTTACGAGCGTGCAAGGAACTGCACAACGCAGACTCGTAAAACAGTCATTTTTAGGAATTTTTTCACCAAATTTTCAGCACAGCCATTTTAAGACCTCTGCTCATGATCAGTGTCACTGTGATTTTCTTAATGTGTCCCATACATTGAGTTTGCACACCGACTGCGCCATTGTGCGCTACATGGGCGGAAACACATTTTGGGTGAGATGTGAAAAATGACAGCTATACTACTCATGAGAAGGTGTGGTAAAATGGCAATGTTGAAAATCTGGAGTAGAAATATTGAAAATTCGCGAAACCTATGAGTGTCACGTAAGAATCGCGCAACGCACGTCAGTAAACAGTCATTTCTAGGAAGTTTTTCACATAACTTTCAACATAGCCATTTTAAGACCTCTGCTAATGAACAGTATCACTGTGATTTTCTTAATGCATCCCATACATTGATTTTGCACACTGACAGTGCCATTGTGCGCTACATGGGCGGAAACACATTTTGGGCAGGATGTGAAAAATGACAGCTGTACTGCTCATAAGGAGGTGTGGTAAAATGGCAATGTTGAAAATCTGGAGTGAAAATATTGAAAATTCATGAACTTATGAGCCTGCGTAGGAACTGCGCAACGCACGCTCGTAAAACAGTCATTTTTTGGAATTTTTGCACCAAATTTTCAACATGGGGTTTTTAGGACCCCTTCTCATGAATGAGCGTCACTGTCATGGCACTATTCTGGCCAAGGGTGATTTCACGCAGTGATTGCGAAATCACCCTTTGGGCCTGAATAACGCCATGACAGTGACATCATCTCCCTCCTCCTCACCTTGACTCTCCTTGACTCTCACACCAGGTGTCACACCTGTTTATCTCCTTTGCTACATATAAACACTGTCCTTTACCTAGTTGAATGCTCTTGATGCTGTACTATCACCAATGGTACTATGAATGACATTGTATCCTTACTGTATACTAGCTACCTACTATTCGAGTATTGTATGTAAACTGTTTGTTATTGTCATTGTCACTGTTTGACATGGAACCTTGTAAAGAGCTCTGAGCTCAAAGGCATGATCTGAATCCTAAATAAATAAATAAATAAAAATAAAAAAATTAGTTGAAACCCCCATCTAGCCCATTATACAGCTTACTGGCATTTCCTCAGTTCGAGTCAGCTTTGAAGAGTGCAGATGTGTTCCCGGTCCACCAAAGATCGTTGCGCCGAGCTCTGGAGGTAGTATGGAGTGAGGGGTGTGGGAGGCTGAGTTCGTAGTGGGTGGGTGCGGGTTGTGAGGGGGGACTGGGAGACTCGTGGGACCGCTGAGGGTTTCTGTATAGAACAAATGTTTATTACAACTTCATTACTAAGGTAAGAAGCCACCTGGCTAGCTTCATTTATTAATATCCTACAACAAAGATCAAACAAGACCACAAGAGTATGTTTCTGCAGATATGCAACTGTTTAAAATTGCAAAACTGGCTGTCATAGAGATGTTAGCACTACGGCTTCTACTAGTGTCAGTTGTCTAGGAAAATGTTAGTCGAAAAATTGCCTGTACAGTATTCAAATTATGAACATTATTGCATTGTGCAAGTATAGAGATCATTAGTTACCTGAACACCCCTGATAGCGGTGCCAGGAACTAAAATGATGTCTGACCCACATAATTGAACACAGAATCTATGCAATGATTTACAGGAGGTAATATAATAAATAATCAAGCTGGTTCTCCTGACAGCAGCTCCTGAGTTATATTAATCAACAACAAGAATCTGATGAACCTGCTATCCTCACTAACTTGTAAAAGGTATCTCAAACTCACCCAGAAAAGTTTCCTTGCACTGAAAATGCTTAAAATGCCTGAGCTGGATTCAGACATTACTGAAATTCAGTGGCACTAAATCAAAGCACCTGCAACCACTTTGTGCTATTTTCGACCCAAAACAGTCCCACAGAGAAAAGGAAGCTCTATGGACCAAAATGGAGCCACCCAAATGTTGTTTTATTGCCCCAGTTTCTCAAACAACTCCTAGCAGCATGACCAACCCCCTACTTCTTCCTGATTTCCAAATCTCCTGCTACATGAGAGCTGCAAGCTGACTGGCTCTCAGCTCTTGCGAGATTTTGACCACCATCTTAGATGAGGATAAACAAAGAAGATTTGACTAAATCCAACAAATCCTGCAGTGGAGAATAGAGCTAGCAATTGCTACAGCTTTTCAAGGCAAAGTCCCCTAACTTTTAACACTGACCATGAGAGAGAACTGAAGAAACATGTTTTACAGAACAAAAAAATGCTTCTGCCCCAAACTCTGTCCTATTACACAAGCAGCAATGCAGATGATCCTCACTCAGCTTACCACAGCAAGACAAGGTTTAGCTAAAGCATCCTGTCCCTCCTTAAAGGCACATGACTACATTATCCCAGAGATAACCAAGGCATACAAAAGGGCCAAAAATGATACACAGCAATGTACCATATCGGGTCAACATACAAGGAGGTTTGATTAAAATAACTATTTGGGAAATAGTGAACTTTATTAGTCACTTTTTCACTACTATTCAGTTATGTTTTCTCTCTTAAAGGCACAATCACGTATTAATTAAGGAGCTGCTACTATGTACTGTGTGTGACAAAAGTAATGTATACCAACGTGAATGCATGACTTGGTCCTAATGATTTAATAAAAAAGGTCTTGAACAAGGAAATTTATAATTGTTTTAAATTTAAAGGATGCTAAATTTAAAGGATGCTAACAGAGCCATGTATTGTCTGAGATCTGTCACAGATGACCAAACAGATTCCACAGCCACAGTTACTTGGACACCCCTACCAGCGGTCCCAGGAGCTCAGTACATCAGGGGCTACTACATGATTAAAGGCTCTCATTCCTTATTTCAGCATACACTCTGAGTTCCCCTACGTGCTGTTCAGAACAAGCATACCACCTTACTAAGATGCCTGATGACCTGGAGCCCTGACAGCGGCTCCAAAGTCTATACATTGTTAAATGAGCAAGTGGCCACCTTAGAACATCTGGAGTACCCTGCCAGCATCCCAGACTTCTAAAATACTAAGTGTTGTGCCACAGTTCCCCATTACAAGCATAACAGCACCTGAAGTGCCTACTCAAGACATCACTACTCAACAGTCTCTGAAGCATTTTCTCAATCCTCTGTGCCTCACCTCAAAATGACATGTTCTCTAAGCTTTTTATGGCACATTATGTCTTTTAAATGCACCACCTTCTTCTATCAAACGGTAGAGGAAACTCCTGTATCATCTACCTTACCAAAACACCATAAACAAGTAGGTCTCATGAGGAGGAGGAGCATTGAGAGACTATCTTAATTTGCTTATCCAGATCGCAGCCACAAGAAAGAATAATCAGAAGACTTGCTGCCGTGATCTCGAAAAGTTTCTCCACTCACCCCTTACCCATGAGGGATTAAGGGTGTAGGTGGCTGCCAGACAGGAGATCATCTGAGACTTGCTGCTGCCATCTTTGGAGAGTGTAACTATGCTCATAAATGTTCAACCAACACAGAGGGCGTTTGTTGAAAGCACCAACCGATCTGCAACAGCAGACCACAATGTGAATAATTAACTATAAGTGCAACAATTTGAAAATCAATTAACAATGGGGAAAATACATTGGGGGCAGCACTATTACCACAGCTTTAGGCAAGGCAGCATAACACCGAGTCCCTCACTGACTCTAACCACATTTAAAGGGACAGTGCACACTTTAATGCACAGGCACAGCAATAGACTGTACAGTGCAGAACATTATTGATTACTGTGCAGGGGAAGAATTAAGGGAAATAATAAATGATTAAAACAATATATCTAAATTCCTCCCCCAAAACAAAAAACAAACAAAAAAAGAAACACCCTCTCTATGTGCCTTTTCTTAGCTTACTGCAAGGGCCAAAACAAAGAGCTGCAGCTGAAACAATGTTGCAGCACACCCTACATCTCCAGCATATTTAACCAAATCTAGAGGCAAAGGAAAGACTCATAATATTTCAGTAAAAGCCATATATACAAAAATTATAGGATGATTGCCACTAAACAGAGGATACTATCAAAATCCAGCATTCTGGTTATCAGTTTGTGCTTATACCACTAGAATATACCAGGCAAAAGTACAGAAAACTAATGCATGATGTATAGTGTCTGAGTATATCATAACATCAGTTTACAAGGCTTTTAAGTAGAACAGTGCAAGTTACAAGTAAGGAGGCTGACTATCTGGAAGCCACTGCTAGCGGTTCCAGGAGCAAATGGCCATAAAGTATACACTAGCCCTTGTAATGTAAGGAAATTGACTACCTGGATACCCCTGTTAGCAGTTCCAGGAGCAAATGTCCATAAAGTATCCACTGGGCCTTATAATGTAAGGAGATTTGACTTCCTGGATACCCCTGCTAGTGATTATGATGTATAGCTTCTGAGTATATCACAGCATCAGTTTACAAGGCTTTTAAGTAGAACAGTGCAAGTTACAAGTAAGGAGACTGGCTACCTGGAAGCCCCTGCTAGCAGTTCCAGGAGCAAACATCCATAAAGTATACACTGGGCCTTATAACGTAAGGAAATTGACTACCAGGACACCCCTGCTAGCAATTACAGGAGCAAACGCTTCCCAAACCCCCCCAAAAAAAAAAAACCCCAAGGTTCATCAAATTACCCGTGCAAGGAGAGCAAGGCAGATCTCAACCTGGCACCCCTTACAGCAGTGTCTGAATGCAGGACAGTGGCCCTACCTCCATTCCAGGTATCCCAGTCTCTGTGGCATGTCACCATTTCGGTGTCCCAGTCTCTGTGGCATGTCACCATTCCAGGTATCCCAGTCTCTGTAGTATGTCACCATTCAAACGGCCTCTAGCTCCATGGTGGAACCCAACAGAAACGTGGCTTCCCGTGACCTCAACGCTACCTTTGTACCCCATACAGGGTATTTAAGGCTGCAGACCAACATGGAGCCAATCAAAATGTTTTTTTATGGCCCCCAGGTCCGTAGAAATGCCCAAACGACTCGCTCATCTCCCCCTTGTCTCTTCTGGTCTGAGATCTTGCTCAGCATGGGAGCAGCCCTTTGATTGGCTCCCAATGCTTGCGAGACCTCAGGCACCATCTTTCTGAGGGGTAAAATGATAACTACTGCATATGCCCCCAGCACACTGAAATACAGCAACATTTCAACCACCAAGCGCAAACAGGAGACAGACTGTTCAGTATCGAGCTAGAAGGGTTGCCAAGCAAGGTAAAGGAAACTACTCCCCCTGCAGAACCCAGCTGAAACAACAACTACTATTGCTACAAGCAATACCAAAACATTCCAGTCTGTGACCAACTACTACTCTTCATGCAAGCATGGAGCAAAACCACACAAGACAGGTGGGTCCTGCAAGTATTAAGACTAGGCTAGGTGATACAACTTTCTCGCATACCAACAAAGAACCTTCTAGTCCTATTCCCTGTGCTAAAAACACTTTACCCGACCTGAAGTCCAAACAGGTACTGACAGACTTACTGCATAACAAGACCACAGACAGGGTAACACATTACAAAAAAGGGGAAAGAAGCATACTCCATATTTGACAAGGTACCCAAAAAGGGACCAGAGGGCTACACCTATTTCTGGACCTAAATAATTCTGTACAATTCAAATCCTAGAAATGGAAACAATCAGGTCCACCCTCACTGTTATAAGCTCAGGAGATGACCTAACTTCACTACATTTGTAGGACACGTACATCACACTACAAATTCCGTTGATTTCACATATTGGGAAAATGATACTAATACAACTGTGACCATTCAACCAACCATCAACCCCAAGCGTGTTCACGGTGGTAACAAGAGCATTCGCAACAAAAAAAAAGTTATAGCGCAAGTAATATCCTGTTGAATGACCAGCTGATCAAGACCAGAACAGTATAACAGTCCATTCGAGAACAGACGTGGTAGTACACTGCCTACAAAATCGCAGCCGTTAATAATCTATCAAAAGCTACCTGTCATCCTAGCCAGTCTACAGATAATCTAGGCTCACTGATCGACACACAAACCGGGTCTCGCAATCCAGTAAATGGCCAAGTCCACTCAATTATTGCACAGAGTACACAATTACAGAAAAAACGAAATCCAGAACTTCAACCAGTTTCACAAGTACTGGGAGTAACGTCATCATTGATAGACATAGTGCCATGGTCCAAGTGCAACATGAGACCTCTCGTACCATTCTTGAGCAAACAGGGCCCAGCGCATGACATAGGCTTAGCACAGACATTAACACTTTCCCCTCCCTGATGGCACTTGCATCTGCCAGATGCGGAGAAGAACTACAGGCACACTCATGCAGACCCCCATTCCTAACATTCTGAATGGACAGAATATCCCTTAGACCTATAATGTCATTCTGACCAATAGTATCATTGACAGTCCACATCAACCAAACTACTGAAATATCTGCAGAACCCCCTCAGGGGGAAATACAAAACAACCCTCAGCTTAAAATGCTGGGTATGAAAAGGGTACTTAGCACATACCTATCAAGGACAGAGGAAATATACAAAACAGACTGTTTGTAATGCTGCATGGAAAAGGAAAACCAGCTTCAAAATCATTGATTGCCATGTACCTTAAAACAGCAATCACGGAACTATACAGAGTGAATAACTCGACTGCACCAAGAGATCTGAAGGCTCACTCTACCAAAGCAATCACAACTTCCTGGGCAGAGAAAAATGGGAATACTGCAGAGGAAATCTTTAACAGCATGTAACGACTAGGTACAAGACAACACGTCTGACCCACCATAGCAGAGGATTACTGCTTTTTAATGACCCATGATGCCATGACTGTGGAGTGCCTCAGAGATTATCCCCCACAATGGTAGTTTACTCATCTAGTAAAGGTGATTGTGGGGGAATACATCTCTGAGGCATTCCACATGCTGCCCAACAGACGTGCGAAAGGCTCAGCAAGTTTTTCATACATTGTATGAATGTATGATACTCGCTATTACAAATTAGCATGTTCAGACATCACCGACATCTATATGTATAGTGTAATAACAAAATAACATTACACAACAATTTTGCTACCACTAAGTGGTCACTACATATCTACACTCATTAACAGCAAAAGGTATTAACAGATTATTGTTACAGATACAGCTTTGGAATACATCAAACTGACCATAGAAGAGCAGACCCCCTTCTCAGGAGGGAGATGGACTTTCTTCAAGTCACATGTGCATCAAGCAACCTAGCAGGTGTACACAACCCATGATGTCATGACTGTGGAGTGCCTCAGAGATGTATTCCCCCACAATCACTCTGGCCGGAGATATTGAAACCAACCCTGGTCCAACAAATCTGACCCACAAAATCCCTCCCACATGGGGCATGGGTAGGTTCAAAATAGCTCAACTTAACATCAGGAGCCTGCTACCTAACCAAGATGAGCTATTATCGTGGGTGGCACTCTATAAACCCGACATCCTCGGAGTGACGGAGACCTGGCTTAAGCCCTCTGTTCCTGATTCTGCCTGTGCACTTACTGGGTATGAGTTCACTCGGCTGGACAGAGCTGGAGCAAGGGGGTGGCATACTCATCTACTACAAGAGCCACCTAAAATCTCCTAGTTGCCAACCAGCAAGCAAACATGTCCCCTGTGAGTTACTACATGTGTTTCTGCTACTTGGAGACACGAAGAAACTGCACCTGGTGTGCACCTACAACCCTCCAAGGGTGGACTTCCTGAATTAACCTACCTCATGGACTCAGTTGGTCCCAGTGTTGGGGAAAATGAACTCATAATCCTGGGGATGTCTACCTTAACTGGGATAGTGGCAATGTTAAGCAGTTTGAGCCTTACTTGCTAACCTCTCCCTAACCCAACTCATCCAGGAGCCAACCAGGTGGATGGCAAATGGATCCTCCTGTACCCTACTGGACTGGATCATGTCCAACCACCCGGACAGGATCTCATCAGCGGGCACACTATCTGACTTCATCTCCAACCACTCCCCGGTCTTCTGTTTATGGAAAATACCCTCCCAAAATTCCTCACAAAATTATGCATGTCAGAAACTACTCTAGGTTTGACCCTGGGGAGTTCCTGGAGGACTTAAGTATTACTGACTGGTCTGGGGTGTTTGTGCAACTGACCCCTCTGTGGCAACCTCTCACTTCCTCTCCACCTTCAGGGCCCTGCAAGACAAGCATGCCCCCAAGGTCACCCGCAGGGTGATGGGGGTCTGCTACCCTCTGGTTAAATGGGAATCTCTTAGCCAAGATACGGGAGAGAGATAAGTGTTGGGCCCGTACTAAAGGTTCCAGTGATCCCACGACTGTTCAAAGGTACAGACACCTCAGGAACAAGTGCAAAAAGGCCATCAGGGTTGTGAAAAGTGACTTTTGTAAGTCCGCCCTACTCAGCTCTGCCAGTGATCCCAGGATGTTCTGGAGAGATATTAAATCCCTAGTCAGTGGGTCCTCCCATCCGGGGGTCACGGACAAGGTCATAAATGGAGTCTCCTGCAATAATCCCCATATCATAGCCAACTCCCTAAATACTCACTTCTCAGGCCTCTCAGCCTTCACTGCCCTCTTCCCATCTGATGAGAGCTTGCCCCACCCCCTCCCTCCACTCAGCAGGAGGATCACCCTCCTTGGCAAATGTTTTACTCAGGGCTGTATCAGTCCAGGACATGCAGAGATGCCTAGCCGGCCTCTCCAATACTCCAGCTCTGGCCTAGACAACCTGGAGCCTAAGCTTCTAAAGCTTGGTGCTGCACACATTGCCTCCCAGTAGCCTACATCTTTAATCTATCCCTTGGATTGGGGACCATCCCTGATATCTGAAAGAGGTGAGGACAGTCCCTGTACTGAAACAGGGAAATTCCAAATTGCTGGATAATTATCATCCGATTGCCATTCTCCCAACCCTTAGCAAGCTCCTTGAAAAGGTAGTGGTTGAACTGCTCTTGAAGTATATCCAATTCATGAGCTGCTGTCCCCGGTCCAGCATGGTTTTCGAAGGGACACAGCACCACCACTGCCTTGATCTAGCATCAGGACAGCCATGGACCAGGGCAAACCTCTGGTGCCATATTTATCGACCTGTCCAAAGCCTTTGACCTCATTGACCACAAACTGCTTGGAGCTCAGCTGTGGTCACTTGGCCTCTCCCCGCTGTGAAATGGCTAATGGGCTACCTGCATGGTAGAAAGCAATGTCACGTGCTTCAATAAAATCCTCTCTGAGCCCCTACTGGTGATCTCCGGTGTGCCTCAGGGCTCGGTACTGGGTCCCTCCTCTTCTCCATCTTTATCAATCAACTACCCATGGTGACTACCAACTCAGAGCCACCATGTATGCAGATGACCTGTAATACTGGCTCACTCTCAGAATGCCACTACCCTAAACCAGTGCTTGTCTGATGACTTTAACATTGTATTGTCCTAGGTCACTAACCACAAACTGGTCCTGAACCTGAAAAAGACACAGGCTATGCTCTTTGGGTCAATGGCCAAAATCAAAGCCTCGTCGTCCTTGTTAAACATCACCTGTACAGATGGACCCTCACTACCCGTAGTGAACTCCATCAAATACCTGGGGGTAACACTTGACCCCCAACTTGACAGGGGGAATCATATCCTTAACATCTGTAGGGCTGCGAACTGCAAACTGGGTCTGGCCTATAGGGCCAGGTACAACCTTACACCGGTGGCCAGACTTGCCCTTGTGAGAGGTGTGCTTCTTCCCTCCCTCAGCTATGGTCTGCACCCATTTGCTCGTTACCCAAAGATTCATCTCACTTGGTGGTACACGGCATATAATAACATTTGTTGTTTTGCTTTGGCTGCCCCCCTGCCTCACCCACCAATGTGAGCTATATGAGAAACTCTGCTGGGTCTCCCCAGCCAGATACTTTGATTTCGGGTTGGGATGCCTCTCGGGGAAAGTGGTCAGAACCAGCATCCCCCAGGGACTGCCCCAGCCTCTACCAAAAATGGATCCAACTCTCTACCATCTTAGGTCTCTGACATCAGGGATGCTCAAAGTCCCTTCCACCTGTGCCCTCATGGGGGATCGGGACTTTGCTGGAAGTGTGCCCAGACTCTGGAATTCCCTCCCTGGGGATATCTGATTGGCCCCCTCCTATCTGAGTTTTCGCAATTCCCTGTGGGTTTCCTAAAACTAGCCTCAGTGTGTGACTGCCCAAGCCTCCCTAGAGAAATGTGTCAAACTGTTGGTTAACTTCCCAAGCTGTCTCCACTGAAGCTGCTAGTTACTTCCTGCAGTTCCAATGATTTCTGTCTACTCCATTCTCAACTGCCCAAATTCTAAAACTGTGGGCATTGTTGACCTCATTATTGCACCACGGTCATAGGTAGAAATGCCTACCAAGTGTCCTGATACTGCCTAACTTGTATGTCTTAGATGATGTGATGACCTGTAAATAATCTGTCAGTGAGCCTGCTAGTCTAGGGAGTGCCAACTATAAAGCTATAAATTATAGTATGACCAATCCATTCTTTGGATAGTGTTCCACTACTATATGTTGCCTCATATTGTCAAATGATGTATTTCTTTCCCATATATTCATTTATTGTTACATAATGTACTATCATCCTCTTTGTAGCTTGACATAATGTACTATCATCCTCTTTGTACCTTGACATAATGTACTATCATCCTCTCTGTACCTGATTGTATTCCTATGTTGTATTCTCCCAGATCGTTCCTGAAAATAGGCATAATACTTGTCTAGTGTACTTACCGGTCAACAAAAGCTAAATAAATAAATAAATCACATTTACCAGGTGAGTAAACTACCATTGTGGGGATAATCTCTGAGGCACTTTGCTAACTCTCCAATTGACCACAAACACTTTATCTTCCTACAACCCCCAAGACAAACCGCTGTCCCTGATACCTACATGAGCACCACTGTACCTGGTGCTGTATATCTGGCCAATGAAGAGAGAAATAGCTCCCAATCGCTCATTACCTCATGCCTGCCTACACGCACCGTTATTGTATTCTCCTAATGCGTCTCTGTTCGGAAGGGAGGAGAGAAATGCTTCTGTCGCCGGGTGATGAACAATCTTGACACTGCTTCTGAATCATTGTTTTTGTTGTTTACAGCAACAAAACTCAATTTTTACCATCTTCTAGGTGCAGGGAAAAATGCTTCAGCATTTGTTTACTGAGAGAGCAGCACAGGCTGTGCACACTACACATGGCAACCTGGAGTCAATTATAAATGCAAATCATCTTATAAATATTAAAACAATGTCAGCGGAAGGACTAGTTTATCATAGATTACCGCAGCACAGGCTGTGCACACTACACATGGCAACCTGGAGTCAATTATAAATGTAAATCAACTTATGAATATTAAAATAATCTCCGCGGAAGGACTAGTTTATCGTAGATTACCAGCATAAAATCTCTGTTTTTCTACGTACAGCATGATTTTTCTAACTATACAAAGTAACATAAAGATAGGAGCCCAATTTATAAGCACAATAAGACACTCCAGGGTGTGCATGTAACATATTTTACCACATGCCAGGGGCTAAAAGGACTCAGCCAGGCACCTTGTGCCTTATTATGCCCCTGCTCATATGGTAAAATATGTTCCATGCACACCCTGTTGTGTTTTATTGCTTACATAATCTAGCTTTGGCTTGCCCTCAGAGCTATATAAAGGGGTGCATGAGCTAGCACTGAGAGCGAATGTCGGGTTGAACGTCGGCTCCAGGTAATCCTTTAGGATTTCAATATGGACTGACTTACCCCCAAATCACACAGCCTGAAATCTCTATGTGACGAGCTCTGCCTCGTAGTAAAGTTAGTGAACCAACTAGAAACAATACTTTGAACATTGGTAACAGTTCACTCCTAGATGTCATATTAACCAATCATCATCATAAAATTTTACACTCCATGGTTTTCCTCAATGACATGAGCGACCATGGGGTTGTTTGTATGTATAAGGTGGAAGCCAAGGCTCGATGACAATCCAAGATCATAACAAAATGATCTTTTAGTAGGATTCAATGCAGCAAATTACCTGTCTGACTAGATTAGATGGCAAGATCTCTATCTTGCCAAAACAGCCGATGAAGCTGTCTTTGTCCTCAACCACAACCTTGTCATACTGGCAAATAAGCATGCCCCTTTATCAAGGCTAGGGTATGCAACACCTCTATCCTGGTTTACTCCAGATATTAAGGCTGCACCTACAAACAGCGACAAGATCTGGGCTCAGGCTAGGTGAACCAAGAGCCCTGCTGACTGGCAAGCATTTAGAGCAGCTAGGAATGCCTGTGTAAAAAGCCTTCACTCTTCCAAAGCAAACCTCTATGTTTCAACTCTAGAACAGGCAAACGGGAAATCTCATAAAATTTGGAGGACACTTAAATCTATTGAAGGACAGCCCACTGCACCCCCCATTCCTGCTAAGATACTCACCAACAGTAGGGCTGTGGAAAGTAATTCTCAAATCCTTGAAGAACTTAACTCCCACTTTGTCACTGCTGGCCTAGCCTTTGACTCCTCACCTTACGTGGGTCATGGGAATAATCAAGCCAGTACTATTCCCACTCCCCATGCCTTGACTTGTCCCTTCCAGCTGCGTACACTCAACTACAAAGAAGTCCAAGATTCACTCTTTAACCTAGATACCAAGAAAAACTCTGGGGACGATGGACTTGAACCTTTCTTCTTAAAATTAGGGTACACCCATCTCACTGCCCCCATTCATCATATTTTCAGTCTCTCAATCACTTCTGCCACAGTTCCATCTTGCTGAAATCTGCCCACATCCTTCCCTTATTCAAGTCAGGGGACCCATGCAATCTAAATAACTACAGGCTTATCTCTATCCTGCCTATTCTCTTGTTTTTTAAAATTGATTTACAATCAATTAAAATTTCATATCGAAACCTTCTCACTTCTAAACCTAGCACAATCTGGTTTCTGGCCTAATCACATCACTATCACAGCACTCGCTAAAGTCACTAATGACTGGGTCTCTGCTATGGATGCTAAGAAGATTACTGGTGCAATCTTCTTAGACCTTAGTAAAGCATTTGACACTGTTGACCACAACCTATTAGTTACTAGCCTTACTAAATTAGGTGCCACTCCCTCCACTGCTCAGTGGTTTACCAGTTACTTAGCAGGGAGGACTCAAAAAATCAAAGCTGATGGCCTATTCTCAGCCTCCTTTCTGATTACCAGGGGAGTTCCCACAAGGTTCCATCTTAGGCCCTATCCTTTTTTCCCTGTACATCAACGATCTTGATTCCCACATATCTAATTCTACTTGCATTTCTTTGTGGACGACACAGTGCTGTATCATTAGGACCAAGTCATGCATTCACGTTGGTATACATTACTTTTGTCACACACAGTACATAGTAGCAGCTCCTTAATTAATACGTGATTGTGCCTTTAAGAGAGAAAACATAACTGAATAGTAGTGAAAGAAGTGACTAATAAAGTTCACTATTTCCCAAATAGTTATTTTAATCAAACCTCCTTGTATGTTGACCCGATATGGTACATTGCTGTGTATAATTTTTTGGCCCTTTTTGTATGCCTTGGTTATCTCTGGGATAATGTGGTCATGTGCCTTTAAGGAGGGGACAGGATGCTTTAGCTAAACCTTGTCTTGGCTGAAGTCACACATACTGTATTGAGTCCAATGCAATAGTGTGTTCGCTGGAAAACTTGTGCTGCAAGGGAACCATTCATAACAACTCAAGTAGTTTGACCACAGAACTTCTGGCAGGGGCACTTCCTCCTTCACGCAACCTGTGCAATTCTTTACCAATATAAACTGTCCTGAGGAATGGATGGCAATTTGAAGAAGCCTTTGGTGTGTGGTCCAGGTGAGATATCTGCCGTATGTCTTATGAATCTTACACTACATTTCTTTGGGCAGGCAATGTAGTAAGATTTGAATTACCTGGAAGGATGGCATGCCAAATTTAACTATTTGAAACTCTAAGATGAACTTCCTAAGATTGAACTTTATTAAAACAGTTAATATTCACTCACCTACGTGCTTTTGGTTCCTTGACCTTTTTATATTTGCAATAGAGTGGGTAGCGTGGAGAGCTGCTGATAATAGTAAGAGTTATAAAAAAAATATATATATATATACATAGATCGATAGATACAGATTGATAAATGCTTGTTTGTTAAAGGAGCCTGAGGGAACTGTGTTTTAATCTTACAACAACATGAGTGATTCACTTCATGTTTTGTATGTCCATGTTTTTTTTTTTATTGTATGTTGTTCATCAGTAATACTACACATTAATGTCTGCAGTTAAAATGGAAATAAATGAACTATCCCCACTCAAGCTGCTAAATATAGCTGTGAGTGTTGGGGATATAACATTAATCTGGCAAAACAGAACAAGCATTTGTCAATGCCGAATGTTTGCTTGCTGGTATTAGCATTGGAAATGAGTTAGACAGATGCAGAGAAGGAAATGAGTTAGACAGATGCAGAGTAGGAATGGCAGTGAAGTATTGAACTACATGCCAACCCCACCTCCAACCTGCAGAGACAGACAGGCATTGGGGTATGCATTTGGGTTGTCTCCCATAACATTCATGCCATTTCACCTCACCCTATCCTGCAGTCACCAACAAGTGTTGAGGTGTGCCTTGGGGTGTTCGGCTTTTTAGTCACCCCACTCCATAAGGACATACGCTGAAATGGGTGCAATATAGGAGAATAGGGTGAACTCTGGGGCTGAAGAGTCCAAGGCACACGTCAATGCCTGTCACTGGCTGTGGGGGGTGGGCAGCATGAAGCATTACAGTCTCAGCAATGCAAAGGCACACCACTGGTTAGAAACCCTAATTCCCTGGGTGTTTGTTGGTATTTGCACTCAAATGTTCATCATGGCCTTTTGTGACCCCCACCTCATGAAAGCATTTGGGACCTCTTCTCATGAACAGGGGCACTCTAATTTTGCCAATGTGTCCCAAACTTTGAGTTCCCACAGTGACCATGCCATTGTAGCCACATGTCAGAAAACACAGATCGGGAGGATGTGAAGAATGACAGCTGCAGCATTCATAGAAAGGTGTGAAGAGATGGCAATGTTGAAAATCAGCAGTGAAAATATTAAAATACTAGAACTTCAAGCATACATGGAAACTATATAAGCATGCGCATAACACATTCATTTAGAGGAATTATTTCACCAAATTTTCAACATAGGCATTTTGTGACCTCTGCTCGTGAACAGTGTCAGTATGATTTCTTAATCTGTCCTGAAAATTAATTTCCCACAACAACTGCGCTATTCTCGCCAGATGTGTGACTTGCTTATTTTGGGCAGGATGTAAAAATGACAGCTGTACTGTTCGTAAGGAGGTCTTAAAAAAAGCCAATGTTGGAAATGTGGAGTGAAAGTATTACAAATTTGTGACATTATGAGGGTGTGTGGAAACTGCACAATGCACGCTTGTAACACAGTTATATTATGTATGTTTGTCACCAAATTTTCAACATAGGCATTTTAGAACCTCAGTTCATGAACAGAGTCATTGTGATTTTACATATGAATATACAAATCTGCCAGCAGAACAGACCATCTATCTAAATCTGCCCAAGTGTGCAGCTAGCACCCCAGATTGCAGCTGCCCCAGCCTCCTCCCCCTCAGTTCCTCCTCCACTTGTCCCTGCCCCTGCCCCCCTGACTCTTCTTCTTGCATTATCCCAGTCTTTCTTAAAGCTATTGACTGTCCTACATGTTACCACCCCCTCTGGCAGTGAATTCCAACTAGATACCACCCTTTCAGAGACGTTGTGCCTCCTCATTTCCCTCTTGAAACGTCCCCTTCAAACCTTAGTCTATGCCCCCTCATCTCTCTTCCACTCCTCAGTTTAAACACCCCCTCAGTGATAGGTTTATTTACCCCCTCAGGTATTTAAACACTTCAATCATATCCCCATCCCTCCTCTCCAGTGTGTACATGTTCAGCTCATTCAGCCTAACCTCATATTCCTTTCCTTCCATCCCCTTTAAATTCTTGTTGCCCTCCTTTGCACCCCCTCCAGTAACTTTATATCTCTCCTCAGGTATGGCCTCCACTATTACACACAGTACTCCAGGTGCGGTCTGACCAATGATCTGTAGAGAGATAGGATCACATCCCTATGTCTGAATGAGAACCCCCTTGCAATGCATCCCATCACCCTGTTTGCCTTCGCTACTGTTCTCCTATACTGCGCTGAGTTGTTCATGCCCCAGTTACCAACACCCCTAGGTCCTTCTCCTACTCCTCCATGATCCCCAACCTCACCCCCAACCAGTAGACCCTCTTCTGGTTCTTAGGCCTGAAGTGCATCACCTTACACTTGTTTGCACTAAATCCTAGCTGCCACTCCACCGACCATGTCTCTAGTTTGGTTAGGTCCCCATGCAGTTTTTCCATACGGTCCTCTTTGTCCATCACTGCCCTCAGTTTGGTATCATCTGTGAACAGACTAATCCTATTTCCTCTGTGTACTATATCAGAGATAAAGAGCGAAATAACACTGGGCCCAGCACTGACCCCTGCAGGACCCTGCCTGTCACTGCTCTAGGTGCTGCAAGTTCCCCAACCACCACCACCCTCTGCACCCTCCCCTGTAACCAGGTCTCTATCCATTTAGTCAGCTTTTTTCCTACCCCCACTGCCATCACCATCTCCCCAGTCTCCCATGAGGCACTGTATCAAAGGCCTTACTAAAGTCCAAGTACAGGACATATACGGCATGGCCCCTGTCCAACTCCCTTGTCACGCAGTCATAATACTCTATTAGGCTGGTTTGGCAAGACCTCCCTGAGATGAACCCGTGTTGCCGCCCATCTTGGAGGCCATCACTGTCTAGGAATGCCACCAGCCTCTGCACCCTCCCCTGTAACCAGGTCTCTATTCATTTAGTCAGCTTTTTCCCACCCACTGCCATCACCTTCCCCCCAGTCTCCCATGAGGCACTGCATCAAAGGCCTTACTAACGTCCAAGTACAGGACATATACCACATGGCCCCTGTCCAACTCCCATGTCACCCAGTCATAATACTCTGTTAGGCTGGTTTGACAAGACCTCCCTGAGATGAACCCGTGTTGCCGCCCATCTTGGAGGCCATTACTCTCTAGGAATGCCACCAGCCTCTGCTTCTGTATATCGCCTCCATAAGCTTATCCACAATGGACGTGAGACTGACTGTCCAGTAATTCCTGGCTCCTTCCTAGGCCCACTCTTGTGTATGGGCACCACATGGGCCACCCTGTAGTCCTGGGGCACACCCCATTTCCAGGGAGGTGCTGAACAGATCTGCCAGTGGCTCAGCCAACAGCCAGCCGTATCCTGAGGTGGATTCCATCGGATCTAGTGCCTTGTCCACCTTTACTGCCCTTAACCCCTCTAGTACCCTAGTCCCTGTGATCACTTTGTCCGTCACCTCCTCCCCTCTTTCCCCACCCCCCAGCCCATGCTGGTAGTGGACCATGCCTCTCCTTAGTGAAAACGGAGAAGTACTCATCTAGAATTTCTGCTTGCTCCTCCCCTTTTGCACCCAATCCATTCCTCGCTTTATCCTCACAATATGTTCCTTGCACTTCCTCTTTTCCCTGACATACCTTAAAAAGTCATTTTCCCTTCCCTTTATGCCCTGTGCTAACCTTAGTTCCCTGGAGGCCTTAGCTTTTTTCACCCTCCTGGCCATCTCCCTTGACCAACTCCCATAAGCCTCCTTACCCTCTCCCTTCCATGTTCTCCTGTACTTCCAGTATGCAGCCCTCTATGCCCTCACCCCTTGCAGCACTTCCTTGTTCAGCCAGCATGGTTTCTTGGCTCTGTTCTTCTTACTCCAGGCCCTGGTGCAGGCTACTGTGGCCTCTGTTAGCCCAGTCTTTATGACTCCCCACTCTTGTTCTGCATCCATCCCCGGCCTTATATCCTGGAGTCTCCCTCACAGTATTGCTCCCATCCTCCCAAAGTCCACCCTACTAAAGTCCACCACCTTAGTGCCCATGCCTCCTGTCTCCCTGCCCAGTGCGAGAATGAGCCACACTGTTTGGTGGTCACTACCTGCTAGTGGGTCCTCCACTCTTACCTCCGTCACTGCCTCCCCATTTGCCAGTACTAGGTCCAGAGTGCTACAAAGCCTTGTAGGCTCACTTACCAATTGCATCAGAAGGCCATCTTGGAATGCATCAAGGAACACCTGCTCCCTGGTACTGCTAGTGGCTGGGGTGCTCCAGTCAACCCGTGGTAGGTTAAAATCCCCCTATCACCACACCCCCCCTTCTACAGACCCTCCTTATCTGCTCTACCAACTACCCATTCAGTTCTCTGGATTGGGCTGGTGGTCTGTACACCACTCCCAGCCTCAACTTTCTGCTCTTGGAGTCCAGGAGTTGCACCCAAAGCTCCTCTGTCCTCTCCACTTCTACGTCGTCCATTATGCATTTGATCCCTTCCCTCACATAGACTGCAATCCCCCAGTCCCTGCTGTATATCCTGTATCTCGTGATTGCAGAGTCCCAATCATGGTACTTTATGGCCCAAGTCTCTGTCACTGCAGCAATGTCCACCTTCCCCTCTGAAATGAGTGCCTGAAACTCTGCAATTTTGATCCCCAGGCTTCTTGCATTGAGAGAGACCATCTTCCACCCATACCCCTTCTTCTCCTCACTCTTCTCCTTGGCCTGTGTCCTTCCTTCTGGTAGTCTACAACCTTTACCCTCCTTATTCTTCCCAGGTGGTGGTACCTTCTGTATTACACTCAGACCACTCTGTCTGTCCCCTGCCAGGGTTACTACGCCTCTGCCTTTACACATATCTAGGGGGGTGAGATCATTAGGCTCCCCTGTCCGGACCTTTCAACCAACTTCAGTCTTTTGGCCACCCCCCCCACTAGTTTAAATCCACATTAGTAGGGATATACCCCTCTAATCCTGTCTTTAATACTCCCATCCCCTCCCTGCTCAAGTGTAGCCTGTCCACCGTGTACAAGTCACTATTCCCCCAGACCCTACCCCAGTTAGTCACTAACCCATAATTTTTGGTGTGGCACCAATCCCTCTGCCACTCATTGAACTCCTCGATCCTACCCTTCCTTCCCATGCTTGCATGTGATACTAGGACTACCTCCGAGAATGCCACCGACTCCCCCATACTCTCACACTGCCTGTCCAACTCCTAGAACTTCCCCCTCATGACTTCCATAGTCTTCCCCGCCAAGTCATTTGTACACACATGCAACAGTAAATGAGGTTTCTTCCTCCCCTTCACTACACATTTAAGCAGTGCCTGCCCCTCCTGCAGTCAACTTGGGGATAGCTTCAACCCAAATACAGCTGTGACTTTCCACCTTCTGCCCCATCTCAGTCCTTTCATTATAGAATTCCCCAGGACAAGTACCCCCATCCCTTCTCCCTTTCCTTCTAATGCCCTTTCACCACTCCAGTATTCGGTCTTCTCTGCCACTTACCCTGCCAGCTGCAACCTCTGTGACTTCTGTCTCTGCACCTCACTTCTGCCTCACCCCTTTCTCTGCTTTTATTCCTCCCATCCCCTTGAAGCCCTTTTCAGCCTCACTACTTCCTACTGGGCTTCCCATGTTGACCTCCCCTCCTCCCCTTCTAATTTCCAACCCCTCTCCTATCACTGTTGTTGTCGATTTAGAGCCCCTATTCCCTTTGACCCCGATAGTGATGCCCCTCCCATCCTTCCCTTCCCCATAATTTTCTCTCCTCCAGTCACCCCTCTCCTTTCTTATTAGCCCCCCTTCTACCCTTTCATCCTCGCTATCTCTTCCCCTACCTGTTGCCATCCCTCTCATACCCCGCTTGTCCTCCATCCTTCAGTATATTCCTGCTCCCTCTCCCATAGCAGAGGTTCAAATCTATTCCTAGTGACTACCTCCTACATTTCTTCCCTATCAGCTTACTCCTCCTAGTTGTTCCTCTCTGTGCCACTCCTGGTCCCTCCCTACCTGCAGCCATCTGCTCTGTCTCCTGGTACTCTCGTGGTCTCTTCCTCCCCCATCAGGAGGCCCCTACCTCACCTTGGGTACCCCATCCCTGCTCTAATCTTTTCTACTAGTGTCTCTGATACTGGGGTCAATTTCAGTCCCTAGTTGTTCTTCCCCTGTCCCCCGTTTGCCATCCCCTATTCCCCCTACCAAGCCAGGATGTCTACCATACTCATCTGCCCTGCCACTTAGACTCCTCCCTAACCTCCACAGTTCCTCCCTCAAACTAACCAGTTGTCTACAGAGCATACATCCCCCCATCCTCCAGGTCCAGTCCAGGATCATAGCGGATCCACACCCTGTACACCCCACCACCCTTCCAAAGATGCCCACCTATGGACATGTGGCGCCTGCCCCATTTTGGCCTCCATCATATGTTATGGGCTCTTACTCCTGGTTTCTGTACCCTACTACAACTGCTAGGGGCCCTATAAACTCAAATTACTGTTTCCAACACTAGTCCCCTACTGCCCCTTGCCGACCGGGTTAATCTCAGTCTGAATTCTCATCCGTTAGATACTGGACACTGTAGCAATCCTAAAGCCTTCTTGTCCATTTTTCACCCCTCAGCTACCATACTTTTGTTCTCAGCCCTCATAGTTTCACTTAGCCCAGTTAGAAATTGTATTGCACTCCTAGTATTACTCAGCTCAGTTAGAGAAATAAACAGAACAATTAAATATATATTGTTACAGCAATCCTAACAGTATAGCTCAGTACTTAGCTCAGTTAGAGGAATAAAAAGAAATCCATTTTTATGCTTGCTTGCACGCATGTGCAAGAAACATAGTGCCATCATCCAAGTTTTCGGAGGTGTGTCACCCCCTCTTCCAATTCAGTCAGTGTGTTGGCAGGTGTGGCCCCAGTTCACCAATGCATGCTGGAGCTGTCTATGACAGCTCCAAAATGCAGTGGCGTACAGTTGAAAGGGGGAGCTACGCTTCAGTGAGCAGCACTAAGATATCGCCTGCCCATGCGCAGCCTCCCCACACACACACACAAACACACACACACACACTGTGTGCTGCCCCCACACACACACTGTTTAGCCGATGGGGTGCCCAATCCCGTTGGCTCCACTGTCCCCCCAAAGTACTGGGTGCCACGCTGGAGCCCACCCCAGCGTGGCACTGATGCTATGGCTGACGGGGGTGCCTAATCCCCATTGGCTTCACACACCCCAGCCATCCTTGCACCATGCTGGGAGCCCACCCCAGTGTGGCAAACATCCCTTCATCTTTTAAAAAAAACCTGGAAAAAAAGGTCCCACGCAGTCTCCCTGCCCCCCACAACCCCGCACCCACCCACTGCACCCCTGCCTCCCCACACACTCCCCCACTCCCATACTTACCTCCGGAGTCTGCTGCGACGATTCGTGGATCGGGAACACGTCTGCACTCTTCGTAGCTCGACCGCGAACTGAGGAAATGCCGATAAGCTGTATAATGGGATAGATAGGGTTTTTCAACTTTGTTGCATATCTCAGGCATTTTTGGAAATTTTGCACCAAATTTTCAACATGGGGTTTTTGGGACCCCTTCTCATGAATTATGTCACTGTCATGGCGTTATTCGGGCCCGAAGGGTGATTTCGCAGTCACTGCGTGAAATCACCTTTCAGGCTCGATTAATGAAATGACACTGCCAGCATTCATAAGGTGGGCTCTCAAGAAGCCTATTTTGAAAATTTGGTGGAAAAATTCCAAAAAATGACTGTTTTACGAGCGTGCGTTGCGCAGTTCCATTGATGCACCCTGGTGTTGCTCTGTGGATCGGGTTGCACTGTGTATGCATGGGTACGCCCCCTGTATATATGCCACATGTCGTTACGTTGCACCTCTGGTGCATGTCTCTTTGGTACAGGGCATCGCTTTGGCTGGCACTTTCTCCCTGTTCCTGAATCGACTTTCGGTGCATTTCTGACTTGCGCTGTCGCATCTGTTTTGTGAATCCTGCCCAAGAAATCCCATAACAGTATTGTTCAAGTCCTGTAACAGTGTCATTCTGAGCTCATAGGACTATTGTTCTGAGCTCTGAACAGTAGTACTAAGAGAGTAACCTAACATCGCAACCTGACAAATTTGTTGTGCTGAGTGGGAGATGGCCTTTACTCTAACTTTTGTGTATCATAAAACATTGCTGCTGCTAAGAAACTGCCAAACTCCCTCAATAATGTCTCTCTTAAAGTGAATTTCCAAGCTGTAGGTGTGGACTTTTGGCTATTATAAACTGTTACAACAGTGTAAGCACTAATATATGAACAAGCATTTGTCAATGCCGAATGTTGGCTTGCTGGCATTGGCATTGATAGTGCAGGAGTGAGAGAGACGCATAATAGGAATGGCAGTAAAGTATTCAAGTGACACTAACCCCACCCCCACCCTGCACAAATTGACAGGACTTGGGGTGTGCATTTACGTCATTGATTTGTTAAATGCTAAATGGCTCATATGTCTGCCTGCATAGTCCCATGCTCTTCCACTGTGTAACCCACTGACCTACGAAACGCTTTGAGACATGGAGTGTATGGAAGACACCATATAAAGATCCTGACTAGATTCTACTTGATGTAAGCCAGAGCAGAATACAGTGTCCCTTTTGTCTTTGACATATTTGCACAATTGAAAGAAGTCTCACCCTCTGAAATTCTTGGGTGCAAGGATCCCATGGTAGAGGTCTGTAAAAGGTGCAAGCAGTTTCCATGCATGTGTGCAAGACAGCAACAGCAGCGGACTGAGAAGACAAGCAAAGATGCCACACAATGAACTCTCTAAAAAAGTGTCTATGGTCAAAACCCACAGACATAACTGAACAAGAACTTCAAATATAGAACCAGCACCCTGCAATTTGCAAAATAACCACAGACTGAGCTCTTGCTGGTTATAATAACACTTCCTCCCCTGCTCACACACACAGAGCCATCAAATATAACAGGTCCCTTCATTTACTGGGAGGCAACTGGTTTCACCCTTTGTACGAGACCATTGGGTTCACCATTTCTACTAGGCCTTTGCTGATTGACAGTTAGGAGGGAAAATAATTCCGAAAATGACTTCTAACAGTTAGGAAGGAAAATAATTCCCAAAGTGACTTCTAAGAGTTAGGAAGGGAAAGAATTCCCAAAGCAACTTCTAACAGTTAGGAGGGAAAAGAATTCCCAAAGTGACAGTCAGTCAGTCAGAGACCACCCCTCAAGGTTTTGAGCCTGTAACACTCAAGTCCATATAGTGGAACTGACAGCCTACGGTTACCTGTATGTTGCTGTGTTTGCAAGGGGTGGTGGGTTAGACCCCTTGAGAGTTACTAGTAAATTGAAAACTAATTCTCTCAAAAGACCAGGACTGGTTCTGAATTTTTTGTTGTTGTTGTTGAAAGAAAAGCAGTGCTATACACTTTAACACTGTGCTGACTTGCACACTGATGATGACAGTAGGTGATTATGATGATATACAGAACATTATTTGGTTTTCACACAAGATCGTAAAAACTGTTAAAAGGTAACTCAGAGACCTTGGAGCAGTTAAGCAAACAGCAGAAGTTTAGATTTCAAGCACAGCACTACAGCCATAATATTCAGAGTCGGCCACAACACAGTTGGTACTGCTGTGTGGTAAACAGCCCACAGCTGGTCCTAAGCAACAGTGAGATAGTTAGCTTTAACACTGTATTCATGATCACTCACTGACAGTCAGACAGTGACCGGCCGAGGAGGTGAGCAAAAGGCTGTGCAAGTTTCCACCACAGTCTGTGTCTGTGGACTGGTTTCTGTGGTGGGGGTGGGGATTGGTGTGGAGTGAGCAGGTTGGTGGGGATTAGTTACTGTTTGTGGGAGGGGGACCACTAGTCACCAGGGTATATATAGATTATGCACAGTGTGGGTGATTAAAGATATTCATGCATGGATGCTTGAGGGAGGGACCACTAGATGCTAAGGAGACTGGAGAAACTGTACAATGGGGTGACTGGGTTGCTGGGGGAACCTGTAGACACCAGGGATATTACAAATAATTACAGCATGGGCTTGGGAGGGAGATGCAGCCACTACACACTGCTAATGGCAAGGTTTTCACAGCATTAAATCTTGCTGAAATGAGGTGTTTTTTTATTTCTTTATTTCTTTATTAACTGAAATATTTCACCAGAAAGGGATGCTGAGCAACAAGTTGGTTGTCTACTGGTGCGACGGGGGGGGGGTATGGGAACATGAGGATAGTATACAAAGATTTGGTACACAATATATATACAATTCGATTACATTCACTAAAGTGAGCAGACTATAAGCACACTGCCAAAACTGTTTAATATATCACTGCACCCCTTACGCAAGCAAGAGTCCTCATTTCTCATTTGCATAGGTGCAAGGTATTGTCTGCACTGTCATGCTTCCAGGACGGTGAAGCGCACCTAACGCCTCCGAATATAGCACCTCACAAATGCTGGTGCTATACACAGTTAGTGTGGTGCTAACTAGGTAAGGGCACATGCTAATCATTTGAATATGTTGGCCTCCCATATACACACACACACACACACACACACACACACACACACACAGAAATTGCTCCACAAAGATTTCATGATTTTGTTATAATGTTAGCTCTTTTGCTGCCCATGCAAACCATTAAAATGTAAACTGACATTATTGAAACAGTTTTTTCAACACTACGACACCAACTATGTGATGTTTGTTGTATGTACTTTTGTTTTAACCCCTTGCCTGTACATATTGCTATTCTACCCTCGTCCCTGTTTCACTATGTATATTGCTCCTGTATGAACCTGTTCACTATGTACCTCTTTTGTAACCATTATTTATGAGCTCCTGTTCTACCTGTTTACTCTGATATGTACACTTGTAATCCTCCCGTTTGCACCTGAAAAGGCACATGCTATCTAGTGTACTTACCTGGTTAACAAAAGCAAATAAATAAATAAATAAACTATTCTTGTAATTCTTACTATGCATGCTGGCCATTTGCTGTGACTTTCAAAGGTCAGTGCTACACAATTTTAATGTTGATAGACTGAAAGCATCTTTCCAAGTCACCTTCGGCACTGAAGGGGTCCAAAAATAAATTCCTTTCTGACGGAAGCACAATCCCTTTTGTACCATGTAGGAGTACCAGATTTTGGGATGCCAAAAGAGACCACTTAGTACCTCCCCGATAAGCCCTTGTGCAAGACTCCGAGCAAATGGGTTTAAAGTCCCCACCACCTTCACAGATAATTTACAAGGGGGTCCTGGGTAGGAAAGTGTAAAAAAAAATGTAATAATATAATAATGATAACAATAAAAAAAAACAGGATGATGAAGTCACATGAAGAATATTTGGCAGCTGGAGAAGAGGACACATCTTCTAAAAGAGGACATCTGGTAACCCTAGCATGGATGACATTGCATTTCGCAGCCTGATGTAGAAAGTCGGCAACACAGAGAAGAAACTTGCTAAACAGGACAGTCACCTCTTTTTCCTTCAACAATACAAGAATGATTAACATGAGTGTTCTGTATAAAATGTCCCTGTAGCTGTGTTGTCACAATGCCTGACATAGGTGTCTATGTGGCTTCAAACAATTGTATATTAAGTTATGTTGGTCAAATAAAAGTTATAGCAACCTTTTTCAATCAATTCTACTCATACAGAGCAGCACAATTCCTCTTTGTGCCCTTTTACAGAAAGAGATTTAAGATATATTTGTTCACAGCTCCCTGACTACCACATCTACAGCAATTGCTGCATCTTCAACCAACCACAGTAGTATGTGGCTGATTAAAAGTTACCAGAGCATTTGTCAGTATCTGCAGGGTGGGGTGTGGTGAAATGGCGTGGCCGTTATGCCTGACGACCCAAACGCACACCCCAATGCCTGTCACTCTCTGCAGAGTGGTGGTGGGGTTACATAGAAACATAGAAACATAGAATTTGACAGCAGATAAGGACCGCTTGGCCCACCCAGTCTGCCCATTTCCCTACCTACTGGATAAGCTGCAGATCCTAGTTAACCAGCAGCCTACTTCTTCTACCCCACCCCCAGAATTGCCTTATGACTGTCCATGCATGCTTGAATTCCACCACTGATTTTGACTCACGACCTCCTCCGAAGGCCGTTCCATGCATCCACAACCCTCTCTGTGAAAAATACTTCCTTAAATTACCTCTGAGCCACCCCCGCCCTCTATCTTCAAATTGTGTCCTTTGTTCTTGCATACCTCTTTTTTTGAAAGATGCTACCCTCTTGGACTTTGTTGATTCCCTTGAGGTACTTGAAAGTTTCTATCATGTCCCCCGTCTCCCTCCTTTCCTCGAGGCTTCAGTTCAGTACTTCACTGCCATTCCTATTACGCACCTCTGTGACTTCTACACTACCACTGCCAATGCCAGCAAGCAAACATTCGGCATTGACAAATGCTTGTCTTAAAAGTCTGAATGCCAAAGTAAACAAACAAACAACAAAGCAAAACTAGGTAGCATCTAGTTGGATGTGTGAACTAGGCATTTAGGGACAACACCTTCTTTATTTGTTGCATTTTCTGGTAAATACAATTAAAGAGAAAATAGTGGTGCCAGTCTCATTCCTTTACAGTGGTATTCTCTTTGAGACCTAAGTCTCATTTTAAGCGTTAACTAGAAATGTTCATTGGGAGGCGTGTCACCGGTGCCGCTGCATGAGGAGCTTGTCTCTAATTGCAGCGGCACTTTCCTTAGGAGTTTTGTCCACTTTACATAATGTTGGTGTCAACACAGAAGCATGCTACTTTATTGGGGCATGCGGACGCACTACTAATCGAGCCTTGTATTAAGCCCCACAGTGAAGCACCTCCAAAATATGCCACTATGGCAAGATGTTGACTTGCACACAAGTGCAGCAAGCCAACATAAAAATAATTTTCTATTATGTCTCATGGGAAGGGAAGGGAAGGGGTTGTAAATCAGGTGGACTTGGAAGGGATAGTAAATCAGGTAGCTCAGTGGGCAGCCGATCCCTTCCAGTTCATGGTTTTCCCCAACAGACAGATAGTTTATGATTTCCAACCAGGAGGAGTGCAGGGACCTGCCCCATTGAACCCTATGTGTCTCAGTTTCAAACCTTTTTTTTTAAATGACAAAGCAACTTCTGGTACATCTGAAAGGTGCTGCAACAAATTGGCCCCTTTATTAGTTAAGTGTTTGCTTTCATATCTACCAGATACAGTTTTATCATTTAAAAAAAACAAACATTTTTTTTTAAACCAAGCCACATAGCTTTCAGTGGGTCCTGTCACCATGCTCTCCCTGGTTATATGCCATAAAATGTCTGAGCATGCGGGCGTTGCTGACAGATGGGGAAGTATAAAGGATCGGCTGGTGTTGAGCTTGGCCCAATTTGTGATCCAATTCCCTCAGGAGAAACAGAAAATGATCTTTCATGGATCATAGGGCTTACACTTCTGTAAGGTGATATGCTTGAAAACTCAGTACATCATGAGGGAAATTCTCCTTTAAATGAAGTAGTAACAACTGAAGACAGAATCTAATCTGTAAAATTGTCTGAGAATGTGAGTACCATATAAAAAATGAGCTTTTATGCCTGGTTTACAACTTCATTAAATGGTGATCCCGATTCTCAAAACTCTTGGAATGGTGCAAGGGGCTTGCACCAGAGGGAATGGCACAAAGTGCCCCTTGCACCAAAAGATACACTGGGAGCAATTCTCAAATGCAGGCTGTGAGCATCAAAGGGAGCTTGTGCCATCCTTGTGGCACAAAATGGGCTCTGGCATGATGCTAGGGGACGTGGCAGCTGCAATCTGCTGTATCCCGTAATTAGGTATTCTCTAAACCTTCCTAGAGGCAAACTTTTAAGTTCCTTCAATCAGTTAGGCTGGTCTAATGGTATTTAAAATATAATCCTCTGGGAAGGTTTGGGCACTTGAACCACTCTCAGAGCCCTCTCTCAACATGTGCCACCATCCTACCCAATCCCCTTTTAGTGATAGTAATCATAGCCCTGGTAGTCTAGCAGCCCCAATTCTCAATGTGTCTGTAAATAAAATATTAACAAAATCATTCCTGGGTGGTCTAGTGGACCCTCCCTATCTCTGATATGCCCTTATAGTAGAATATTAAAAACCTAATTTCCTGATGGTCTAGTGGACTCCCACCCCCACCTTGGCAGGTAGTGCCCGCCACCCTGCTCCCGTCCCAAAACAGAGCGGTGACCAGCTCTGCCCTCCTCACAGCACAACAGCCGGCCACTGACTAAGCTGTCAAGGAGTGTGTACTGTATACACTACTCATTTCTTGACTGACAGTTCACTTAAGCTGTCAGTAAGCATGTTTGTACTGTAAGCAGTATGTGCTCCTTGACAGCTCAGTTGGCAGCCAGATGTGGTGGTGGTGTGAGGAGGGCCGTGCCAGTCAATGGCTCTGTTTTAGGATGGTGGGGCACTGCCTGCCAGGGTGGAAGTTCACTAGACCACCAAGGAAATATACATTTAATTTGCATAGGCTGATTGGGATAGGGAGGGGATCCACTAGACCACCAGCACATGATAACAGTAATTAGAAGGGGAGCAGAGCTGGATGGGGTGCTAGCCACCAAGGAGTTGATTTTATGTAATAAAAGGGGATGAGGACTGGGGGCGACTGCTAGTCAACAAGGACTGCTGTCCATGGTTCTACTGTCTGGCACAGGGCCATGGCTGCCCTACATGCCATGGGACTTCGCCGACGGGACCTTACCCAATAGTGAATCTGGCATAGGGTCTCTGGTGCACCAGCGATCGGCACAAGCTGCCTTTAGAGCAGCTTGTGACACCCGTTGTGAATCAGGCCTGCAACACCTTGTTTACAGTGAGATCTATAGTTTTATCTTATACTGTTGGGGTCAAGGCCAGGAACAACAAAATGGTCTTGTGAATCATACAGTGAGTAATGACTGGTGGGATTTGAACTTTGGTCTCCCCAAGCCAGTGTGCATTTGTGCAACAACTTTAAGAACAACTTTCGTGCATTTTTTATCTGCCTGAAAAAATATCAGGAGGCTCCCTTACCTGAAAGAGAGTCCTCCATAGTGGTGGTAAAATCTTTTGGTTAGCCCCATAAAGAATGGAAGGGATCAAACTGTGCCCCTGATGGGGCTATCCTCTCGATCCATTCCATTTCCTGATTTCCGATGCCATCCCAACACTTCCTTGTATTATGATGTAATTATATGCCTAGTGTGGGGACGTGCTCCATGTAAGCCTATGGAGGGTGGTTTTAAAAGTTATTTTTAGCATTTTAACCTAACTTGTAATATAAATCAGAGCTTTGTTACTTTAATACTTGCTCCAGTTTGTGTTACAGAGTCAGGATAAAGTGGTGATAAAAACTTTGAAAACCATCCATAGGCTTGCATGAGAGTATATCCTCACTTAATTAGGTATAAAATTACATCATAAAAATAGGAAGCATAGAGACGGGTTTGGTGATCAGAAAGTGGAAGAGATCAACCGACTGGGCTCCTCAGATACAAAATACAATCCCTTCCCTTCTTTATGGAGCTAACCATAAGATTTTACCAGCCTTACCAAATTTGTCACACTGGCAGTGCAGTGGTATAACAATGGTAATACCGTTGTAAGCTGAAAAATCCACAATGATACTACCTAGTGGTACTCTGGTATCACAGTGGTAGGCAGCATATCGATTTTCTTTGGTGCACTGGTATGTGCACTGGCACAATGATATCCTTTGGCATTTGTTGCCATTTTTCTCTTGTGGTAGCACATAATTTTAAACACTGGCACTATGGTAGCATCATGGTACTACGTTCTTTTTAATATTTCAGGGTTTGGCACTTCTCACAGCAACCTTGTGCATATACAGTTTTGCGGGTTTTTATACCATGTGCATTATACACTTTTGACTTTGAATTTCAGCGGTCATGTTTACAAACAACCTTACAGAATCTGCAGGTCCTTTCTCATAGCCACCACTTCCCACCAGAGTATCCACTCTATTACAGATCTTTGTATCATCTGCAAATAGGTAGCCCTTCCTCCAATCTCTCCTCTATATTGCTGATTTTATATACACACACACACACACACACACACACATATGTAATAGATAACACACATATATGTATAATAGATAACCCACTCTAAGGTGTGCAGCTGTGCTCTAATATATGCATGCCTTGGTGTGTTGTTTATGCATAAGGCCACAGGCCAAGTGCATCAACCACCCAAGGAGTACCTATATCAGAGCGTGACTGCACACCCTAGAGGGGGTTATCTATCTTATAAAATGGCAACTTTTTTTGCAGGGGGGTGAAAGTGCAGGTGTGTGGTCACACTCTGATATACAAATGCGTTGGTGTGTGTTGTTACGGCCGAGTGCGTCAAACATAGAAGGTGTACATATATTAGAGCATGACCACACACCCTAGAGTGGGTTATCTATCTTATAAATTGGAAAAATTGCTTTTGGGGAGTAAAAGTGCAGATGTGTGGTACACTCTGATATACACATGGTCATGTGATGTGTTTTATACAATCAGAACTTTGTATTTGCTTATGCATTTTATAAATGTATTTATAAAATGGGCAAACAAAATTTTGAATGCTGATTGGCTGGAAGCCCTCTCCATCCATGTTCTTATCAGCACATATCATCTCAACATACTCATCTTCAGCAACCCAAAGCCACGGCACAGGGAAAAATCAATGCGGCCCACCGGTCAACTGCTGCAGCTCCTCAGCTGCCATCGATGAAACAACTGTAGAGGAAAAGTGGTGGCAACAACTGAGTAATAACTTCCAATGTTCCCAATCCTGCACAACCATCTTATCTCTTTACTCACTGTCCATTCTTTCCATAGTGGCTCCAGGCTTCTGCCCCCCCTCGCCGCTTCTCCAGACTGCAAACACAAACCATTTATTTGATCTCAGGACTCCTCGCTGTGGACCGCAAATAATTCTGCCAGCTGTGTGGCACAATTTTCAAATGTTCTGTTACCGAGCTGCCGAGTGTGGCACCAGCTTTGTTGGGTGGGGGGGGGATAACAGCCTGCTACTCCACCTCTGATGTTTTTAAAAGTTACCCCACAAAAAAACAACACTCCCACAACAGATGGTTTCAAAACCAGAAATCTGAAAATGCTCTCTATGGTGCCTGCCAAGGGACATGCTCGCCCACTGGTAAGTACACTGCTGCCTATAACATAAACACAAAGGGTAACTAAAAGTAAAAAAATAAATTTAAAAAAGTCTGTACGTGTTGAAGGACACACACAGTCGGGAAGAGCGAGATGCATACCAACACAACGGTGCCTGCTAAATAGCACGCGGGCCGAGAGTGAAGGGCACGGCTGGCTGCAACTTAGAGCTTAAATAAAAGAAAAATAAATTGCAAACAAAAACAGAGTGCATATTTGGTGAGGGAGACACACAGTTGTGAAGACAGAGACATACACTAATACCCTCCTGTGGTTCCATATATATGCTCTACAACTCCCACTACTGAGGGACTATTTTCTATGTTCTGTGTATATAAAGGAGTTTAGCAGACTTTAAATTTAAATGTTTTATTTATTTATTGTTTTAACTAGGGTGGTTTATGGGGGGCCCATTTTATAAGAGCAATAAGACACTCCGAGGTGTGGGTTATGGCCTGATAAGAGCACTTCCCAGGTGCTAAAGGCGCGGTGGGCGCCTCATGCCTTATAACGCACCTGGGGCATGCTGTTATCAGGCCATAACCTACACCTCATCATGTCTTATTGCAGGCTTATACAATAGGGGTTTATGATGATATGCTGCTAAGTAAATAGTCGTATTCTCACCGCATACTGATATCAAGAAGCTGATGTGTACACAGTGAAAGCGCACCAGATAAATATACTGTGTACACGTCCAGCAAAAATATCACTACTCTCCCTACGCTAGCTACTCTAGCAGCTGAATGCTACAGAAGAAAATTGGAAATGGGGAAAACACAGGTATCACAAAACTCTACAAGTTAACTAAAAGAAGACTAAAAGCCTGTATTATATAAAATGGATATGTGATGGTAAGGGGCTTGATAAGTGTAACATCACAACTAGAGGTACCTGAGCTTGGAAAAATCACTCATGGTTCTGCTATGCAGAGCCACTTGTGATAATCCTGAGCTCACTTGCCACTCATTGAGATATTACACATATCGAGCCCCTTGATGCTGGCAGACTTGGACTGATGGAACATTATAAGATCTAGCAATCAGCAATAACCCATAAGAAGGCAGAATTCCTGTCCGGAGAGATTGCTGCTACATGGAATCAACCAGCTGAGCTCTTTTGGACTGTGGACAGACTGTGCATTCCAGTCTGTCCTCAGTCTGGAAGAGGTTTTTCACAAATAAAGTGTGACGAGCTTGCTCAATTTTGTGCGGATAAGGTTGCCAGCATCAGGTTGGGATCAGCCCAACCCCTCTATGAGTTGCAGAGATCAACAGGAGATTGCGTGCACCCAGTCTGTCTGGTCTGACTTCAGCCAGCTGGAATTCTTGGACATTGTGAGTATTGTCTAGACTTTGTGACCATCCAGCTGTAGTTTGGATCCGGGCCTTCCGGCGTTATTGGTACGTTGCGTAAATGTTATCTACCCGATCCTTGCTGAAATTGTCTGGCTCCTTGGAAAAGGGTTTTTTTCCTGATCCCCTCAAGGATGCGGTCATTTGACCACTCCGTAAAAAACCTTCCTTGGGTCCAGACTGTCTAGAAAACTACAGACCTGTCTCTAATCCATCCTTTGCGGGTAAGGTTATTGAGAAGGTGGTTGCGTTGCAGCTGGACTACCATCTTTCAACCCACAATGTCTTGTATGCTCTCCAGTCTGGGTTTAGGAAGAGACACAGCACCGAGATCACCCTTGTTCGGGTGTTAAATGATCTCCTAATAGTGAGAGATCGAAAGACTTGTGCTATCTTAGTCCTTTTTGATCTCTCAGCGGCATTTCACACTGTAGACCATGGTTTGCTTTTGGAGTGCCTGCGGCATTTCTGTGGACTGTCTGCTACAGTTTTGAGCTGGTTTTGATCCTTCCTCACAGGCAGGTCACAGAGGGTGGTCACTGGAATTTATTCCTCTGATGCCCGCCCTCTGTTCTGTGGGGTGCCACAGGGCTCCATATTGGCACCCATGTTGTTTGCAGTGTACATGCTGCCATTGGGAGATATCATTAGGAGGTACAGTGTGGGTTTTCACTGCTACACAGATGATATCCAACTGTATATGTCCTTTATGCCCGTACAGGATGATGCGGTCTCTGTCTTAACAGCTGTCTAACTGAGATCAAGATTGGATGAGACACTAGCTGGCTGAGGTTAAATCCAGACAAGACTGAGGCATTGGTTGTGGACCCAGGTTGTCCAGAGGTGGGCCTTGGGACTAGGCATCCTTCAGGTTTATGGCTTGATGGTGTCAAGCTCACAACCTCAGACAGGGTGTGTAACCTGGGTGTTATTTTCGATAGCGGTTTGACTTTGAAATCTCAGGTCTATGCTATCATTAAATCTTCCTTTTACCATCTAAGGAATATAGCCTGGTTCCTCTGGCTGACCTTCCTATATTGGTCCATGCCTTCATAACCACCCACCTAGATTACTGCAATGCCCTCTACCTAGGGCTTCCTAGGGTTGATCTCCACTACTTGCAGCTTGGCAGAACGCGTGCAGAAAGGCGGGTGGTTGTGACTTTGACTGGTACATCTAGGACCAGTCATATTACACCTGTTCTGAGTGAACTGCACTGGCGCCAGTAAAGTGTCAGATCACCTTTAAGATCGTCTTGCTGACCTATAAAGCCCTACACCAGCAGGACCCCGTTATCTGCAGAGCTCCTTACTCTCTACTGTCCCCGCCGCTCCTCCGATCCATCGATGAGGGATTGCTAGAGATTCCCAGGGCTCGTTTAAAAACACCTGGGGCACGTGCTTTTTCTTATGCTGCACCCACTCTGTGGAACTCTTTACCTCATCGGTTAAGAGAATGCCCGACCGTCACGAGTTTTAAATCTGATTTTAAGATTTATTTGTTTTATCAAGCTTTTTCTGTATGATTTGAATTTATATTATTATGTTTATACTGTATTTTATTGTAAAGTGCCTTGATAATCTGAATGGCATTAATGAAACAAATTTTACCTTAGCTTACCCTTACCATCACATATCCCGTTAATTTATACACACATATTGAAAAGGAATGGCCCAGGGCACCCTGCATGTTACTCTCTTCTCCATGGAATTTACCACCACTCTATGGCATCAACCAGTTTTCCACCCACCTAGTTATTTCCTGTCCCAGACCTAAGCTTTCTAGCTTATTTACCAGCCGTCTATGAGAAACAGTGTTGAAGGCCTTTCTGAAGTTCGGATAGGCCACATCCACAGTACTCCCCTGGTCAAGCACCTTCTTCTCCCAGTCAAAAATTCTATTAAGTCAGAGGGCCAGCGGGGGAGTAGGATTATGTATCCGAGGAATTCTCTCCTTCTCCGGGGGAGGGGGTAATATGTTCGGCACAACATGTATACTTAGCGGAGGCTGGGTGTACCATGCAGGCTGACACCAAAGTGTTCAGTGGGGCGGGATGGACACTGATCCTCACTGCATGTCCCCTCCCCCATACACCAGGGAAAAATGCAGCTAGCTGCCCCAAATGAAGCCCGCATGCGGCTTCCATTGCTCCCAGATTGGCCCGTCGACCCATCCCAACATTGCAGCACACCTTAATGGTCGGTGCAGTGACCCTGCCCTGGGGGGGTGAGACAGGGGGGTATCGGTGAGTGTGACTGATTTGGGACCAGGTGTGGGGATCCATGACTGGGCTGAGGAACTGGGCAGCCGGTGGCAAGGAAAAGATTGTTAAATAAAAAAAAAATTATCCTCATCTCAGTGACACGCCTGTGCCAATACCCAGCCACTGCTGGAAATCAGTCCACAACATGCTGCACTGTCCCCCTCCTCAATGAAGCAGATCTGTCTATCTACGCTCAATCCTTCCTCCCCCACCTCCCCTGAGTGACCTGAGTCCATTTCCGAACCAGGGTACCCAGCATGGCGTGCAGTGTGGCATCCAGTGACTTAACCCTTAGCACCACCGGGCCAGCATAATGAGCATTTCCTACCACTAACAAATGCTACTTTGGGAATAAATACATTAATGGCCATTAAACAACAACTATGTGCCAACAGATGTTATGGAAAATCCATTACATGGGTGAGTAGAGATGGGCTGTAGAGGGTTGCAGTAATGAGGGCTACTATGTATTTTGTATAGCTGATATGCAGATGGCATGGGGTATGGATTATTGTCATGAGTGTAGCTGGGTGATATGTAAGAGGAGAAGAATAAGAATAAGATCAGCATTTATATAGCACTTTCATACACAGTGTATCCCAAAGCACTTTACAAGCACTGCTAGACTGGTAGTGAAGTGACTGAATGTGTAGTGGTGGCCATATCGCATCATCACCCACACACAGTCTGGATAATTGCATGAATCGGAGGAACAGAGAGCTATGCAGAGACTGAACAAGACATGCCATTTCAGCAGAACGATGCCCCGACACTCTCAGGCCCCATGTCACGCTCTACAATGATTTGTGCCAAAAAATTATCCAGAAGGAGTGGAACCCCAAAGGCCCCACCACCAAAAGGGTAAGACATTACAGGGTGGACATTATGCTGAGATAACCAACTGCCCAGGGTGTAGAGTGGCCCAATGCTACAGATGGAGGGTCTTACTGCCCCTGGAAGGGTGTCTGTCTCAGCATAATGCCCACCCAGGAGTATCCTATACTTAGAAAATGGGTAATATGTTGTTTTGTTTTAAAAAATGAAAATAATTAAAAAGTTTAAAAAGTAAATACAAAAAAGGTTTGATTTTAAAATGAAATAGTTCCTCCACTAACTGTCACTAGGAAGAGCTGTGATTTTGTGTTTTGTTGTTACCGGTCCCACTGCCTTCTCTGAGGACCGGAGGGATTGACACACTATCTGTACATTTTTATTTATTTTCTCTCTTTTTTAAACATCTTTCCCTCATTGCAACTTTTGAATGTTTTCTGTTGACAATTTCTGGTCCTTTCTGCCTGCTATGAAGACCAGGAGACTGTATGCATGGTTTGACTTTTTATTTTATTATTAGCTTTAATAAGTTTGTCTCTTGTTGTGACTCTCAGCCTTTCTCTATCAGTTTTCCCAGTCTTTGCTTCCTACCCTGAGGACAGGGACTATGTGATTAAAATAAGTATTTCCTGGTCCTCGCTGCCTGCTCTAAAGATCAGGAGTTAGTATGCATCATTTCAGCGTGTTTTCAATGTAGCAGCTGGGTGGATGGCAGACAGGTGATGGGGGATGGAGTGTGATTTAAAAATTGCCAAAAATCCCTGATGTAAAAAGTGAAAACAATGCCAAATATGCTCTATCAGAGTGAAGAATGAAGAGTAAGTTTACAAGGTGAGAAGTGGGGCTTTAGGGATGGGTAAGTTTTATTTAAAAGGTGTCCTTTAAAACACAATGGCTGTCACATTCAAATAGACCCTCAAGCACCCTGCAAATGCTTCTGCTGCACTTGTGCCCAACCTGGCAGCTACAATATTGAGTCAGTTAGTGCATGGCACAATCTGTCTGAATATTGGTTTGTGTTGTTGCAGGGGTGAGTGCAGTAATCCTGCCAGCTTGGCTCTGTGTTGTACATAGCCCATGAGTAACAGCGCTGCCCAAAACAGGATGGCGCTAAGACCCCTGAGGGCAATGCCCAGCCCCAACATGTAAATCAGACCATTGGGCATGCAAGGTGCTAACGGGACATTTGAATGCCCATTATAGGTTCATTTTCATGTAGTGCAGCAGCCCCTTAGCACCATTGACACTGTACTGAAAGCCGGCTAGTGGTACCCACCCCTCTGCTCGCCTGTATTTGTTACCATCAATGCTCCCCTGAATCTAACTCTCCTGTCACCTACTCAGCAAGCTGCCATATAAGATGTCAGTGGGTGTACGTAGAGTATCATACTTATGGACAGCTCATATTACGTCTGGCTGTGGAGGTAAATGGAGGAGTTTGCTGGTCACCGTATCAGGCTGTGATGATCTCTAACCAACCTGGTGGGGGGTGTTGGGAAGTGGTTTTAAGCAAGCAGATCAGGTGGGAGGTTGCTGGGCCACCACTGAGGCCTTGCATGTGTCAAGACAGATGATGGGGTACCACTAGCCACCAGGGAGCATTTATGGCGATGGGAATGGGTGACTGACGACACAGTAGACCACCAGGGAGTACTAAGAGTGATGGGAACGGGTGATCAGGGGGAAACACTAGACCACATGAGAGCACTAACAGTGAAGAGAACAGATGACTAGAGGCAAGCAGCTGCAGTACAGCTGCCTGCCATTGGTGTGAGGGCACAACATTTGTGTCCTGTTTAGAGCTGGTTTCTGGTGGTGATACAGCACCACTTTGGGGGTTGTTTAGCACTTCCACAAACCTTTGAAAAAGCCATTGCCTTAATATGCATTAGGTGACCCTTTCTTTTGCACAAGAGGTTATTTCAGTGCCTGGGCACTGCTAGGTTTAGGGGTCCCACACGCCTTTGAAAATGCCATTGCCTAATATGCATTAGATGACCCTTTCTTTTGCATAAGAGGTATTTTAGTACCTGGGCACTGCTGGGCTTAGGGGACCCTACATGGGCCTTTGAATATGGCTCCACCCCAAGCACAAGTGCAAACACGGTAGTGCTGGTGCAAACCACTTTAGTGCTGGTGCTACCTTTTTATGAAGCCAATGCCCTAACCCAGCACAGTTATATTTTTATGTTATGGATCACTGAGGACCGATACATTTTCAGTGTGCATTACAGAGATAAATGCACAGCTGCCAGCCTGTCATAGTCAATCAAAAGCATGGACAAATAGGGAGGAGCTGAAAAAGGCTTTCTACTGCTCCTGTAAGAGCTCACCGAAAATGAAATGCCTCAGTTTGACTATGCTTGGTAAATAAAGGGTGAAAAGTGTGGGTTCCAGTACAGCCTTCCTATATTGATCCCCAATTTAATTTTCTGTAATAATTAGTGTATCTTGTAAAACTGGCCTTTATTTGTTAAACTCATTTTATTGTGGAAAAGAACATCACATATATTACACAGGTTCTTATCTACCAGGAAGAATCACATATTTATACAAGCTGGCATCAGACACTTAATATGTTTCTTTCACTTTAAACATCTAGTCATACAGAAAGAAAACTACAACTCCCAAAATCCATTGGGGCATCAAGAGATGCATGTGACTTAATCCCTCATGTGACTTCCTGTACTTTCTCCATATTTGAATCAATTAGCAGTTGAGCATCTCAGAGCTGAAACAATTTCTACATGGATAGCTGGATAGATTTTAAACATTTTGCAGGTAAAGTATCATATTTAGAGAAAAAAATTACAACTTTTTATCTGAGCAAATCTGGAGTAAGCTGCAGATTAAGAAAGAAATTTCTTTACTGCAGATATTTCAGTGTTTGTGTGTGTGGAGGAGGAGGGGAGGGGGCTTTTTGCTTGCATTTGATATTGTATTACGTTAGAAATGTTTGTTTGTGTTAATCTATTATATTAATAATGCTGGGACCTTGTCCTTGTTTTGGTTCTGTTTTTAAAGCTGCTGACTCTTTATGAAAACATCTCCTTGTATACAGTACTTGTGGAGGAATTTATATTTGATTGCATAGCCTGTTTGTTAACTGATGTGAGAAAGGCGTGCTTTCACATTTAATATTCAATTAGAACTTTAGCATATGTAAATCCATTACATTAAATAGTAATGCTGAGATCAGTGTGTGTTTTCTTTTTCTGAAGATTACTGAAAGTGCTGTGCTCAGTCTGAATTTTGGAATACTGTATGTTTTGTGTTAGTGTCTCATTTTATTTGCACTAGTTTGAGAGATATGGGTCCCTGGTTGTGGAAGGGTGATCTGGGGAGGGCTTTAGTTGCAGACAGGATGGTCCAGGGAGGTTCTTCTGTGGAGGCGGGTGGGCCTAGTTCCTGGGAAGGATGGCCATCTGGGTGTCCTGCTCCAGGAGGATTCAGCTGGTGGAGGCTGTTCCATTGGTAGGAATGATGGTCCCAGGGGTCCAGCTGCAGAGATGGTTGTCTGCTGGTTGAGGCTGGTCCAGGGCATAGAAGGGTAAGTCAGCTGCTGGGAGGGTGGTTGTTGGTGGTGGGGGTGGGGGGCTAGTACAGGGATGGAAGGGAGGTCCTCCTGCAGAGCTGGTGGTTAGCTGGGTGGGCTGGAACAGGGCTTGTGGTAGGTCTAGCTCTAGGTAGAGTGGCTGGCTGGGGGAGTGCTGGTCCAAGGGCTTGGGGAGGGGGGGACAGCTGCAGAGACTGGTCTGTTGGAGGGGAGGCTTGGGGTACTCCAGCTCCAGGGTGGTTGTTTGCCATATGGTTGGAGGTTAGTCTGAATGCAGAGAGGTAGATCAGCTTGGAAAGAGCCTGGTCTGGAGTCTTTGTGGTTCTCTAACTCCAGTGAAGTTGCTCATCATCAGGCTGTCAGTGTGGCTCAGTTGGTAGCACAACTACCTCTGGACCAGAATGTCATGGGTTCTCGTCCCACACCGAAATTGTACTTGCACCTAAAGTGCTGGCATCCGAGTGCAGTATTAGGGGGATGCTGTACTGCTGGGATGTGCCGTCCTTCGGATGAGATGTTAAACCGAGGTCCATTCTACCCATCCTGGTGCTGTCCTGGTGGGTGTCCAGGTGGAAGTAAAAAAACCCAGGGCACTCTTTGCAAAGAGCAGGGGACATTCCTGGTGTCTTGGCCAACTTTCCCCTTCCCATAAACCATTTCATGCAATTGTTCAGGCTGTGTGTGGGTGTTAATGTGTGATATGGCCGCCACCACACATTGTCACTTCACTACCAGCCTAGCATTGCTTGTAAAGCGCTTTGGGATACATTCATCATCATCAAAATGTATTGTATGGTTACAAACCTTCACAATCACAATATGAAATACAGTACATAAATAGGTAATAAAAAGGAGATAAAATTATCCTTTACACAAAATAACTTTGTATAAACTCATTTATACACTCATCAATGTACAAACTTCAGCCAGTGCAGTACATATTAAAAAAAACATCAAATAAATACTATCAAGGAGTACAACATTTCATTATCAAGAGTAATTGCCCCTTTAGACAATTTTAATTTGACTCCTAGTTTTGTAATAGCAGAGAAGTAATTTACTAACCTATTTACTGTCCAAATATCTTCTGTGTGAAGCAAAATATCGATAAGTTCTGATTTATCAATACAATACAAATTGTTTAGGTAAGGACCCAATCAAAATATGTGTTGCCTATCATACCACCTACAGACCCATAGAACATGATAGAGGTCTTCCTTGTCCCCACTGCCACAGTCACATTCTCCTAGCAATATACCTGATTTCTTATATCTATAATCCAAGACTTTGCTGAGAAATTGCTCAAATTTATACATTATAAAATTGGTACATACATTGGTGTTGAGTAATATGTCCAGATACTTTTTATATCCATGCTTATGATTATTAACAGCAAACCATTTTGAATGCCGAGATTCCCTCATTTATTTTAAATCACTTCTGTTCCAGAAATTACCAATTTTTTTACTTATATATTTTTTATATTTGGAACTTATTTTAACTCCCTGCTCAAATGACTTTTTTAAATGGACTAATTTATATTTCCTTAAATATTCAACCAGAATCCAGACTTATATCCTATTCCTTGCCAGTATACTTTTTCTAACAAACATTTCTTTGCAACCATATATTCATTGTAATTAGTAATCTTAATACAATAATTAAACTTTCTTGTTTCAATGGCTGCATTAATATTAGTTATACCCAATTCCAATCGGATATAGGGTGAGGGACAAGAATGTCCCAGCCTAAGAGTATATCTTAATGATTTATATAAGGGTATCATCAGCTTATTAGTCATACTAGAGTCCCATATTTCACAGCCACATAAAAATTGGGCTTCCATCTTAGTTGTTATCACTCTTAACAAAGGCCTTATAGACATACCCACAAATTTACAATTGAACTTGTACAACCTAGCCAAGGTTTTCCTCAGTTTTTCTTTTACAAATTCCACATGTAAGGACCATTTACCATTTTGCTGGATCACTACTCCTAAACACAAATAACTGCGCATCACTTCAACCTTATCTAATCCTATGTACCAAGTACCACCATGTGATCTATTTCCCAAAACCATAGCATTAGTTTTACTCATATTAATTTTACATTTTAATTTTTCTGATTCCTTGCTTAAAAAATTCATTTTTTTTTGTAAGCCAAATTTAGTTAAAGACAGCACCACAATATCATCCGCATAGGCCAAAAGGGGACAAGTGAGATCCCTAATTTAGGGGGAATCAACATCTATTACAACTCTCTGCTTCAGTGTATTATCCAAATAAAGTGTAAATAACAAGGGGGCAAGGATACAGCCCCGTCTTACACCATGATTGCATTTGAAGACATTAAGTAACTGGCCCTGGGGCCAAGTCTGAGCCACAGCCCAGGTATTAGCATATAACTGTGTAACTATACTCACTATAGTTAGATCTATGCCTCTATCCAATAAAATCTGCCATAACACACTTCTCGAAACACTATCAAAGGCTGTACTATAATCTATGAAGCACAAATAAATCTTTTGACCCCTCAGTTTGATGCATTTTTCTGTCAGGGGATTTGGGACAAAATTATTATCCAAGGGAGACAGACCATGTCTAAACCCAGTTTGATAAGGGGAAGTACCCCACATTTTTTCAACCTCCTGTTGAAGCGATTCAATATTATTTTTAAAAAAAAACTTTAAGGTTCACATCCAAAAGACTTATCAGTCTGTATATTTATAGATCATTTAATGGTCCTTTTTTATGAATCAGAACTATATTAGCTCCCTGCCATGATTTATGGCAGCTATTCAAAATTATACATTTATTATAAAGCACAGTCAGATATCTACACCATAATGGAGTTTCTGTTAAAAATACTTCAGCGGGTACCCCATCAGGGCCTGCAGCCTTCTGCTTTTTCAGTGTATATAAAGCTAGATAGGTCTGGTCCAGTGTTATAGGTTGTAAATTATTAAACAAATGTCCAAACACTTGAAAGTTCTCTGCCATAGGGTCAAAATAAATCTCCTTAATATGAGCTACCCAAGTCGCCTCAGAAATAAATGTATCAATATTGGCCTCGTACTTGATTGAAACCCTTAGCCACCGAGGACCAAAATGCTCATTATCCATTCCTTTCACTGCCTCAAGCATTTTCTCCCATTTTGGCTTCAGAAAAACCTTTCTTTTTTATTTATTATAAGTTCCATATAAGCCCTTTTTTCACCCATTCAATATCTTAAGATTAGCTTGTTTTCTATTTGTATTATATATTTTACAGAATTTCCTAACCTCTGCCTTGGCCTTTCTGCAGTCATTATCAAACCAAGTGTCTATAGGCAGATTCCCATCTATTTTTATTAGTACTTCCAGAACAGTTTTAATGTCAACAAAAAGGGCACGTAATTCATTAAGAATGTATCCAATATCATAATTACTAATAATCTCATAAGGGTGAGATAATACTGACCTCTGAATAATTGGAAGTATATCACTACAGGAATTCTGCCTCCATATAATCCTACGGCTCTAATTTCTGTAAATGAAAATGGCTCTTCTACCTGCCTGTTAACCAAGCCTAATTGGGCTTCCATAACAAGAGGATAGTGGTCACTTTCAGCTCTTATTAACACCTCACATTTTGCCCAACAAGATAATTGGCCAGTCCAGAGGGCAAGATCAATCACAGAAGCACCCTGTGGAGAAACATAGCTGAAATTCCCCTATATATCCTTATAATCTTCCATTTAATGGGGTAAATATTATTTTCTTTAAGCATTTCTAATAAAAATTTTCCATTTTTGTTAACCACCTTATCTCTGTACTGCCTAAATGGTAGTTCATCTATTTGGTTACAAATAAAGAAGGAATGGTCTACAAACTCATCATACCATCAATTGAGTATTTAGATCACCCACCAAAAGTACCTCTGCTTGAGGAAATGTTTGTTGTACCTCTTTAATCGATCATAAATATCCTGCCACATACCCTCTGAAGTAACCTGAATTATCTGGGGGTATGTAACAGTTCATTACTATTATTTCTGTTATTCCATATTTGACGGCAATTATCGCATAATTTTCTGCACTTTTGCAGATTACAACCTTAAAAAGATTTCAATTTTAACCAAAATAATAATCCCACAGAGGATCTCCCAACTTTTACATTTATGGCCAGAGACTTGAAAGGCTTCATATGCATTTAAATCAATGGCAACCTCCTTAGAATGCCATGTCTCCTGTAAAAAGATTATCTCATGTTCCATTAGAAAATGAATACACTCTTTATCTGCCCACACGGGCTGCCAGCCAGATATATTCCAAGTAATAAATCTAATTGCATGATAGGGACTATCTATCTCTGGGGCAAAATTAGCCTCCTAGAAAGGTAGTCACTCACTATACCCAGCTAGCATCCTAAATCTAATTGTTAAGGACAAAACTGTAGTATCATTAGCTAACACACAGATCTGCATAATCCATTATCAAAGGTGACAAATTCTACCATATGAAGATCCAAATGGTCTAATTTCCCAGCTTGGAGTAATATTAAATCAGCTAACCTCTCATCTGAAACACAGATATCCACCTGGCTCCCCTCATGCCTACGCATTGCTTGAATACTACCAAGATCTCCTATCGATACTGCCAAAAAATTTGTCAACAGATCCTCAATTGCTGCAGCCAAACTAAAATCTGTTTTTGTATCATATGATCCATCCCAAAGAGCATTATAATTTTACTTTTTTTACCACTTTCAATCCTTAGGTTCAACTCATGATGCTTATATTTGTTAAATTTCTCTCTATTGGGGAAAAACAAAAGTACCTCATTATCAGTCAACATTTCTCTATTAACCCACACATAATTTGCAGTTCTAGGGGAATCAAAGTAGATATCAATAATGGATGCCTCTCTAATTGGCATCCTCCTGATCTCCACAATGTCAGCTTCTATGAGATCCATATCCATCTCTTTATTCAGGAACTCTAGGACATGAAAGTCCAACATGGGATCCTCAAAATTACCCCAGTTAGAGGGTCCATACGGTCTGATTATGGGTTTACTATCCCAATCGGTGCAGGATAGAACAGAATTCTTTTTTTTAATATCATTTTGTGTGCTTGCTTCACCACTATCTTTAGTAACTTGTTCTCCATTTTCGTCCATGCTCACAGAAGAATCTTTAAGGGGACACTCACTTATCTTTAAATCAAACCTTAATCCTTTCACTTCCTGCTCTAACTTTGCCAATTCCTTCTCCAATTTAGATGGTTCTTGTACTCTGAATTGCTTTGTCTTATATACACCTCTTCTCTTGGCTTTCCATTTTTTACATATTTCCATTACTTTTATTTCTGGATTTTTCCTTCTCCTTGAATTTTTACCCTCCCTTATTAGGATAATCTGGAAAGTCAATTATACTAAAATCAGGTCTCAACTGACCTGACTCTATAATATCAGAACATTCCTCTGTATTTGTACCCACTTCCATATTCTCAGATTTTTCTATCTTTTCTAATTTATCCTGCAAATAATCAACTTTTTCCAAAATCTGACTTAGTTTACTTTCATTAATGGCAACTTGTGCTTTCACCTCCTCTAACAAATCTTTGTTAAGTACCAGTTGCTCCATTAAAATCAGGAAGGAATTATTAGGGTTCTTTAGTAGAGCTATTGACTCACCACTTAGCCTGGAAGGAATACAGATCTCAGTTTCCTGTGCACCAACATTGTTGCTATGAGATTGTTTCACACAACTATTCGCCCCACTTTTACAATAACACCTGGAGCTAGTAAAATTCTTCTCCATACCTCTAATACCATCTATTGTATGTTGTAGGTCCTCCAACACCCCCCTTAAACTCATTATTCCTATGCACAAGACTCACAGGCTCTAAGTCTGGTTTTTATCCCATTACCCCTGGACCTTCTGGGGCACTAATCTCCATAGGGGTAGTATTCCCAGACTTCTTCCATAAGCTGTGAGATATTTCCAGACTATCAGAGTTGTATGAAGAGTGTTTAACAGTGTGAGCTGAACACTCATAGGAACAGTAATCATACCCAGTTCCTGAGGTCTCACCAATGGCACTACAGCCATTAGTTTCCCACATCTCTGCCCCAAGTTCCCTGTATAATCAAGGGCTATAGAGACATCTACTGCTTCTGTTAAATGTCTCATATTCCGTACACCCTTCAAGATCTATGATGAAGTTATAGTACCACTCAGTGTGGAGATGTTAAAATTCCCATTCTTTTTTTTTAAATGGTCAATAATCTTAGTTTGTCTCCCTGCTATTTTAATGTTTTTAATTGATAATTTATGTAAAGGGGAGGTATGATTATTATTCATTCTCTGTCTTCTGGTAAATACCATTTCACTTATATCTCAGTACACAGAAACAATTAAACATCACTCTCAAGTGCCACATTAGATACAATGTGCAGAAAAGCAGAGCTATAAATGTGCAGCCAAAGTTCTTCGGTTCTAACCAACACGAACCATTCCAGACACTAAGTCCCTTTTTATTTTCCTTTTTACCAGTATGGTTTAGCCAGTCCGAAGTAAAAATCCAAGAAAATCTTGTCCAAAAATAGCTGAATAATTGAAATGATTAAAAAGTTGCTAGGATAGCTGCTTTTTGTTTTTAAATTTAGTAATTTTTATTTAATTAATGAGTTCAACAACTCTACAGGCAGCATCACATCACAAATTAATACCAGTTGATTGCATCACAATACATTGCATCTATACTTTAGCATATACAGTGGTGAAAAATAACTTAACAGCTTATTACATCAGTTTCCACAGAATCATGATTACTTGATTTAAGCTCAGTATATGATCCAATCAAATCAAATCTGACATGGCACAGTGGGTCCTCCTCCCTCCCTCTCAAATTTTTGTCCTGTTAAAATTCTAAGAACACCTCCGGTCAAAACCCAGTTGACATTTCAATACAAAAGAAAACAAAATTACATAATCTGTTGATAGCTTAAGGAACAAAATCAGCATAGTGATCTAGTTGATAAGATATCCAGTTTTGCATTTGAACAACAACTTTCTGGACTTTATCCAATATCTTGGCAGAGAGTCGCTCGAGGGCATATATCTCCCTGGATAAAATGAGCTAGTCTTTTTTAGTGGGTATTTGATTTGTGAACCACAATCTGGTGATAATTTTGTGGGCTGCTATTACAAATTTTAAATTTTGTTTTAGTGAGTTTTTGTCAATTCGCAGACCTTCATGTTTAATAAAAGTTAGTACAAAAGTGGGAGTGAATAGATCGGGGGTATCGTAAATTGTTCTCAGCTCCTTGAGGATCTCCTTCCAACACTTGGATATCTTTGGACATGTCCACAGGACGTGGCTCTGATTTGCTCTTTCATCCCCACATTCCCTCCAGCACTTTCCCTCCCCCAGTTCTCCCATACTGGCCAAGAGGGCTGGCTTACGGAAGAAATGAGTCCAGAGTTTCCACATGTATTCCCGCCAATATGGTGAGAAATTTTTTTTTTAAGTTGGTAATGCAGACTCATTCCAGGCCTGTTCTCTGACTAATACCTGCAATTCCTGTTCCCTTCTAAGTCTAGTTGAGTTGGCTGAGTCTCCTTGTCTCTCACTTAAGGCCTTATATTTTACTAATTAGATGATCTGAGGCAGTTCCTCTGTTATGTGCCTGCAGGAGCTGTATTATTTGGGGGGGGGTTCAATCAATGGCACAAGTGACCGTTCATATGGCTGAAGGTATGATTTAAGATGTAAATAAATAAAATATTTATGAGGTAGATGGTATTCCCTCTGAAGGGAAATGAAGGGAAGGAGACCTGTCCTGCCCACTAGCTGAAAAATGAAGGAAATGCTATAACTCTGCCATTGAGCTACACAAAGACCTGAGGGGCCTACTGCCAGATTTGCATCGCACTTCAATGTTCCAAGTACATTTTTTCTGAGAATGTTAAATATTCATTACTGACCTTAAGTTATGTCTTTAAGGGTTCCCTGATGAATTTCGGATAATTTATTACCCCTTGACACTTGGGGGGTATCCCAAAGAGGAGCTCCTGAGTGTTGAATAAATCTCCCCAAGTTAATTCTATTTGTTTCCAGTGTGCATCATATTGTTTATTTATCCAGTTGAAGACCACCCATAACTGTGTCGCCATCGCATATTTTCTGAGATCAAGGAGGTTAACCCCACCACTCTCGCTAGCCAGCTGCAGAATATAGTATCTAATTCTGGGATGCTTTCCACTCCAGATAAAGTGAGATATCATTCTGTCCCATGCCTGAAACTATGTTTTGGTTGGAGTGAAGGGTACCGTCTGAAGAAAAAACAATATGCGAGGGAACACATTCTGCTTGATTGAATCTATCCTACTTAAAAAATGTAAGGGAAGACGTGACCAGTGAGACAAATCTTCCATCAAGTTTAGAGTTAGGGGTTCCAGGTTTAATAGTTCTGCATGAATGGGGTTTCTCGTGAGCTTTATTCCCAGGTATCTCATCTCTTGTCTGTGCCGTTTAAAGGGAAAGTCTTTTTTGAAGTGGGAGGAAGGGGAGTAATTGCATGTTAATACCTCAGTTTTTGTTTTATTAATTTTATACCCTGCTAATTTACCAAATTTTTGTAACTGTTTCCAAACCTCTGGGATGGATTGTTCAGGATCTGTAAGGGCTAATAAAATGTCATCTGCAAAGAGTGATATCTTCTGCCGGTGACCTCCTAGAGGGAGGCTCTCTGTTCCCTGTGAAGATCTGATGGCAATGGCCAGGGGTTCGAGATATAAGGCAGACAGCATTGGGGACTTTGGGCGTCCCTAACAGGTGCCCCTATACAGTTGGAATATATCTGAAAGAGCCCCGTCCACCTTAACATTTGCTGTAGGGGATGCATAGATATTTTGTAATTGCTTTATAAATTGTTCCGGGAATTCAAAGTGCTCCAGGGTCTGCCATAAAAATGACCAGCTGACCCAGTTGAACACCTTTTCAACATCTAATCCCAGTAGCACTAAAGGGATTTGTCTTTATATGGCATAATCTACCAGGAAATGTGCACGTCTTATAGCACCATGGACCTGCCCTTAATGAAGCCCACTTGATCTGGGTCAATAATAGCTGGGAGTAAGTGGTCTATTCTAGAGGTCATAGCTGACATATACATTTTGTAATCATAATTTAGCATTGAGATGGGGTGGAATGAAGCGAGGTATTTAATATCTTTGTGGGGTTTAAGAATGGCTGATATGGTGGCATATTGCCATGTGGGTGGGGGGTGTTCTCCCTCTTGGACCGCATGTAAGGCCGGGAGTAGTATGGGTAGCAGAAGCTTTTTGAATTTGTTATAAAATTCAGAGGGATACCCATCTGGGCCTGGTGCCTTCAGGGTCTGGACTTATTTAAGAGCCTGGAGTAATTTTCCCTCTGTAATTGGTGCCAACAAGGCCTCAGCCTGTAGTGGGTTGATATGTGGTATTGGTAAATTCTGTAAATAAGATTTGATGGCGTCTAGGGGAATTTCTTCTTCTTTGGTGTATAACTCATGATAAAACTGCTATAGAATAAGTCTAATTTCCTGGGGTCCTTTTTGCTAACTTCCCTGTTTAAGGTCTACCATACTGGGTATGTTAGCTCTGATTCTCTGCTCTCTCAGTTTTCTTGCTAATTTCTAGAGGTCTTAGGCCCTCCTTCATGATGTCTTAACTTTAAATAACACAATTTTTGTTCTATGGACTGGTTTATTATTTTGTGTAGCTTTTGTTTTACAGTTTTTAAACATTGTCGTGTATAGGGGTTCATCTGATCCGGCCAATGCTGTAAATGTATTAGTTCCTCCTGAAGGTCTTTATACTGTATGTTTTTTCTCTCTGTCTTTTTTTTGGATAGAAAATCATATAATTTCGCCTCTTAATACTACTTTTAGAGTATCCCGTAGAACTGTGGGGGCAACTTCGTGTTGTGTATTTTGTTTAATTCTGGGTACAGCCTGCTGGACCAGTTCAGGAAACTCTGGGTCCCTGAGATGAGCAAGGTTCAGGGGCCAATTAGTTTGCTTATACTGTGCCCCAAGTCCATCTTAATATACAGGGGGACATGGTCCGATAGGATGGTGGCCCCATGCCACACATTGCAAACTGAGTCTAAGTTCTCTACCATGGTGTGCTAGGATAGCTGCTTCTCCTCTTTCACATAGTACCTTTATTCACAACAGAGTCTTAAGGAAGTCTTAAACCCAATTTGGGAGGCCAGGTACCATTGCACTAAATGGAAAAAGTCCACATGCAGCTTTCCAGGAAGCTCCTTCAATTCAAAGCTGTTCTTTGTCAAAACTATTACAGACTGGCAGATTATTCGACTCCCAAGTAACAAAACACTTCAAAAGAAAAAAACACTTAATTAGGCACTGCGTCCAAGCGTGGAAAATAAATTAAAAATCTAAACAGGAATCTCTCAACGGTCTCTAATAAGTCTCTGGAGCTAATTAGTAACCCCACAATCCACTAAAGATTTAAAACATGACCTCATAATCTCAACATGTAAAAAAAAAAAACGTTCATTGGAATCATGTATTGGAGGAGAAAATTTGCATTTATGCCATGGTCTCTCCAACTAAGCCCAGCATATCAGAAATGGCAGAAGAACGCAGTGAAAAATCCAGAGCAGGACACTAAAAAAGGCATAGTATTGCACAAGCCACAGTAAAACTACAAGAGAGGGGCCTGCAAAACATAGGCCACATACAGAGCTTGCTCCCTCACCCTTTCCAGCGCAGAACAATCTGCTGTCAATCAGATGTGCATGTGTATTTGTGCAAAAACGTCACACTGTACTAAAGTAAAAACATGGCTCGAACAGGCTTCAGAAATGAGCAATGTACTACTAAAAATAAGTGAAACTAATTAAAACAATAACATTAACTGCAGTAAAGAGATAACAATATCCCTCCAATATTCTGATACAGGGAATTAATAAGCAAAGGATATTACATAAAAAGAAAACCACAGCTAATAATCATAAACACTTTGCACTTCTCTTAATAGGCCAACAAAGTATCACATTTTTCCTCCTTCTTTGTCGGAAATAAACCACACTCGGCAAAAATCCATTAACATGGGCGCCGGGAAGAATACACCAAAAAAAAACAACAGACACCACAGACAGCTGCAATAACCTGACTCCCCTGCTTGCTGATTGCACTCCGCAGTGCTTTCTTCACCGCCTCCACACCGGCGGGCTACAGGCTGCCCCTCCTCAGCACCCCAGCCTGTGGGGAGACAAAAGACAGCAGCAGAGGACCACAGGAAAAGGAGCCGCACAAGACAGCCTGGGAAGATTTGAGTATTAGACAGGTATGGAACTAAGCATAGACAGTATACCTTTTCTAACTAATAAAAGAGCTTTACTCAGGTCCTGCTGTGACAGCTCCTCCTCAGCTGAACAGCATGTAGCGACTCACTGGAAGTCCATCTCACATAAAAATAAATCACTCCAAGGGACACACTGTGTATGAAAAGTGCTATATAAATACTGATTCTTCTTCTTCATCATGGAGAGGCTGGAGCTAGAAGGGTCATCCAGCTGCATGGAGGGTGGTCTGGTGCCTGGAAGGGGGATCTAGCAGACAGGAGGGTGGTTGGCTGTCGGTGGGAAGAGGCTGATCTGGGCACTGGATGGTGGGGGTGGGGGTCGGACTGGAATTGTTAAGATATATAATAGGAAAACTTGACTTCTCAGGATGAATTATTGGCTTCCAGTAGTCAAAACAACAGTCTGTCAGTTCATCCATCAGTGTAAATATTTCCCCTCTATAGCCCACAACTGATAAGGCTAGTATTGTTTTCTCTGCGCTGTGCCATGTGCACTCCCCTCATCATTGTACGTAGAACATAAACTTTGACAGCAGATAAGGACTGCTTGGCCCACTCAGTCTGCCCATTTCCCCAACTACTGGATAGCGGCAGATTCTAGTTTATCAACAGCCTACTTCCTTCTGCCCCAGTATAATTGTCATATGGCTGTCCCATGCATGTTTGAATTCCCCACTGTTTTTGACCCCACAACCTCATCAGGAAGGTGGTTCCTATAGTCCACCACTCTCTCCGTAAAAAAAATATTTCCTTATGTTGACCTGAGCCATCCCCCTCTATCTTTAAATTGTGCCCCTTGTTCTTGCATCTCTCTTTCTGAAAGATGCTACCGTCTTGGACTTCGCTGATTCCCTTGAGAGGTACTTGAATGTTTTATTGTGTTCCCCCTCTCCCTCCTTCCTCAAGGTATACATATTAAAGAGCAGCTGACACCTTTGGGAAAACTTTGGAAAACATAATATTTAGGCACAAGTCAGTTTGTATTCATACATCTTGTATAGATTTCTCCTCTTGATTATTTATTACTGAAGAAATTCCCACAAAAAAACAAGATCTTTATGCCTCAGAGTTCATCTGCCTCTATAGCTTGTTCCCAACTTGAAATCATAATGCCCTGTTGTTACATTGCAGTCTCTTGCCATGGAAATAGCTGTGATGTCAAACGCAGAGTATTATGACATCAGGTTGGGAAGAAGCAATAGGGAGTGGATGAATCCTCAGTAATGGGGATACAAAACACACATGTAACCCCTGGGCAGCACCACCCCCAGTGTTACACCCCTGCCTACTACCCTGGACATAGGCTGAGGGGGTTGGGTTATAACATTTTTTAAAACCTTTGCGCAGTGCCTCCACTCAGGGTGCTTTACATGGGTGAGATGGAGCTGGGTGTAGCCCCCTGAGCTGCTACATCACCCACGGTGACCAGTTACCCTCCACAGACATGCCCCAACACACAGCTCCCCACATTTCAACATTTTGAATTAAAGGCTCTCTCTAATAATATGCTCACATAGGATTTTAAACAACAACAACAAGATATTTATTTTGGGGGGGGAATAAAGGAGCTAGGAAAATGGAAACAGGAGGAGTAGAGGTTATCTTACCATATTTACACATGCACAGAGATCATTTTGGATCTTGCTGGTGAACCTTCCAGCTGGGTGGCTACATATTAACAGGCAGACATAAATCACATTTTACCAGAGCCCTGGCTATCTAGCTGCTGATAAATCAGATGTAAAACATAATTATTAAATATTACCCACACTGGTACCAGTCCCAGATACAGCAGAAACCCTGCAATCTCATACCATACTGGTTAAACAGATACCACAGTCCAAGATGTTGCAGGCCTGATGGAGTTGCAGCTGGTCGAGGTGGCCGGCTATTAATTTTTAGGGTGGGGGCAACTTGGAAACAGATTTTTGTAAAGCAGCAAATTACTATTTATAACCACAGCAGGGACTGCCCTGCACTTTAGCAGACAAAGCAGAAATTGCCTGCGCTTGCATACTTCTGAACATTCCAGACCAAACTATTTGGATCTTACATCCAGAATATTCAGCATAATACTTGAAAGTCCCATCCAAAGCAATAAGGGTGATACTTTTGTCAAGCATCCTATATGCAATTCAAATATGGTCACATCCAGTACTTTATATACCAAAAAGCATCCATCCAGGGTAAGTTGGCAACAGCACTTTTATCAAGCATCCTATACTTTAGTTTCAGGCAGTCACATCCCAGTACATTCTATATACCAGGAACATTATCCACAAGTGGAGTTCTATCCAGCACCAGACATTGAACACTTACACCAAGCGCTCTTAGACGAAATTCTATTCAGACACAGGTACATTCTCCTCAGGGTAACTTAGACATTAATATGCTCTAGGACCTCCTGCCTCATGAAGTGGCAAGTGCGTTTTGGCAGACAGCTCCACGATGGCAGGACTCTAACCCATAGTTACACATTTATATGATTCACTAACCCCAGCATCTTGCTGCACCTGCAACTTAGCCATTTGGGCCACAGACAAGATGCATCCATTACTTGAACTAGGCAGTCTCTTATGGGGTTAGTAGCCCAGACTGATGACTTCAATACTTCACACTTAACAGCACACATTTCTTAATGGGGCATAGAGCCCCCAAGATTACTTGCTTAGCTTCTCCCTCATACCTGGGGTACGAGGGTATTCACTCAGGTCCTCCACAGGTCTCATCCACACTTGAAGGCATCCTGAAGACCTCTTCAGCTCTCTCACCACTGAGGTACGTGGTCAGTGCTCTCACCACTGCATGATGTCATCTAGTCTGGTCAGCACTCTCACTGCTGCTGGACATCTGATTCTTCGGTCCACATCTTTTCCCAACGTGGGAGGGAAGGCTGACCTCTGGAGGACAGTACTGGCAACCTCCAGACTAGCTGTTGCAGAAAGCACAATTACTGTAACTAGTTAACTGTTAACTGAAGAAAATAACAAATGCCCCCTGAAGACTGAAAGGGCTTGAATTAAGTGTCCCAGGCCTGATGGCATGGCTGGAGCCTGAGCCCTTCCCCCATGGGGGCTCCCAGCAGGCTGGAGCCTGCTCTGCTGCTCTCTCTCTCACTCAGCTCTGCATCTCTGAATCTCCCGACAAACTGGCAACATTGTCTCTTTATAGAGCTCCTAGTTTGACTCCTGATTGGTAGCAGGAGTGGGGTGACATGTCTCCGAGTTGCTGAAGGACCTCTCAATCAGAATACTCGAGGCACAATTGGGTTGTGGAATTTGCACCTAAAATAATGTCCCTGTAAGCCCCCATAAGCACTTGGGTGCTCACCCATAAGATGCAGTTAATGTCCCACAAGTTCTGGCTTTCTATTGCTGCAATTCCAATTGGCTGTACTGCTGGCAATGGCTGCTTAACCCACTGTCCCTTACAGCAGATTAGATACAGTCCTGAATAATGTCCTGGTGCAGCCAGAAAGAAGTAATTATTTGCCTCAAATGCCCCACAGTTCTATAGCTTAAAGTCTGTACTTGCAGTCGCTGCACAGATGAAAATCATGGCTCTTTTATGTTTCCTGTCTCTACTGCACTTATGCAAGCTCCCCTTGCAGCAGCTGACAGGCTGACACACAGAGTCCCAGATACTGGAATTGCCAGGGAAACAGTACTCGTTTTAACTTTAAGTACTGTTCCCCACATGCACAGATATATTCCCAACAAGCAGCAACAGTTCTATTATGTAAAACATTTTAATTCTTTCCTTTTTGGCTGGAGCTGAACAGAGCTACCCTGGAGGCAGCCAGACACACTGTTATGCATTATTCAGATGACCGGGACCCTGCACAGGCACACTCAAATGAGCCCCAGTCAGAACTCCTTTAATTCCCATCTGAGCGGTCCCCCAGCAGGCTGTCCATGGTCACCGGGTCCCAAATGGGTGGAAGGGATCCCAGGACCCACGGCACAGTCCTCGAGGCGACTGCAAAATAAGCAGCTCCACGTCAAAGATGCTTTGCACTTCAACGTGACTCCCGCTGCCCTGGAGGCAGCACTTTTGCAGCGGAAGCTCGTGGTCAGCAGTTTAAGCCCTGAGGGCTATATTTTAATTCAGGCTTCAGGCTGGGCCACTCACGAGGGCAAACAGGACCTGGGATGCCAGAAAATTAGGGGCCAAGTCAGGAGAAGCCCGAGAGACAGCGGGAGATGGACAGAACAAAACCGGCTAAGGTAAACCCAGACTGGCATTTCTAGGAACCCCTCTTTGCAAGGGGTTACACACAGCCGCTGAGAAATATATAAGCTGATTTGTGTCCAACTAGTATGTTTTGGAAAGTTCTCCTCAAGGTGTTGGTGGCTCTGTAAGCTCTCTTAATCTCTCTTCATATGGCTTCTGTTGCAGACTCTGCACCATTTTAGTTGCCCTCTTCTGGACCGCCTCCATTCTGTGTCACGTTCACTGCCAGCACCTCACTGTTCAAGGCACACTACCGCCACTGCACTGTCACATGCATCACCATCTCTGTACAGTGCCATATGCCATGCTGACTCCATGCTGTGCCACATGCTCTGCACCACCTCACTGTTCAATACACACTACCGCCACTGCACTGTCACATGCATCACCATCTCTGTACAGTGCCATATGCCATGCTGACTCCATGCTGTGCCACGTGCTCTGCCAACAACATGCAGTGACTCATGTATTGTCATCACTGCATTGCTGCATGCACTGCCAACTCTGTGCCATGTACACTGTCATCACCACACAGTGCCACTTGCACAGTCTCCAGCTTTCTGTTATATGCAGAATGCCACCACTTGCTGTGCCGCATGCACCACCAATTCCTCACTGAGCCACTTTTACTGCTATCAATGTTGGGGGCCATGTGCACTGCCAACTCTGTGCCATGTACACTGTCATCACCACACAGTGCCACTTGCACAGTCTCCAGCTTGCTGTTTATATGCACAATGCCAACACTTGCTGTGCCACATGCACCACCAATTCCACACTAAGCCACTTTTACTGCTATAAGTGTTGGGTGCCATGTGCACTGCCAACTCTGTGCCATGTACACTGTCATCACCACACAGTGCCACTTGCACAGTCTCCAGCTTGCTGTTTATATGCACAATGCCACCACTTGCTGTGCCGCATGCACCACCAATTCCTCACTGAGCCACTTTTACTGCTATCAATGTTGGGGGCCATGTGCACTGCCAACTTTGCTGGAACTGTGTCTGGTGAGCATTGCTATACCCTTGCTCGTTCATCCTGGGCTGTAGGCTGGATCATGTGTGGCATCAGTTATTACCATCCAGCCACTCTTGAAGGCCCAACTATTGATACATGCTTTGTAGGTCAGGTGGTTTCCATGGGTAGCAGAATTAAGGCCTATTATGTTAAAATTATTACATCAAAATGAAGGCCTATACTTTAAGGTTATGTCCTGGCTACCCCCCCGACCTGTTCACAATGACACCCCTTTTAACCCGTTTTTTTTTTTTTTACTTATTCTTTATGCCCCCTTCCTCTCCCTCAGCTGCCCCGTCCATCGGGGTCCTCGGTGCACCACACAGACTGTGCTAGAAGGACCTGAGAATGCCTGCTCGCATTAAGTGTGCTGCTCCAGTAACCATGCTTAGCACTGGATAACCCCCCCAGGTGAAGCAGCAGGAACTCCCCCAATCCCTCCGGATCTCAGGGAAGCAGACATTCAGTGCTGCTTCACAGGCTGCCCCAGTCACCGGCGCTGAGGCCAGTCTGTTGGCATGACCATGGGGTATTTTCCTGGCAATGTCCATGCTCGAGGAGGGCCAATGAGATGAGGGCATGCTGAGACGTGCCTTCACTCAGGCCCTTGGCCAACATCTGCCCCTCCTGTCTCTACTGCTTCCTCAACTGCACCACCACTCATGGTCACCCAGGTGGCTGTATAGCAGCGAGGGCTGCAGCCCACTCTCCCCAGAGAAGGAGAGCAGTCCTGCGGGCACGATCCTTCTCTCCCCAGCCAGCCCACCAGCAGCCCAGACTCACTACTGACCTGAGTTGCTGGCGCTTGCAGCAGTAGCGCCTACTGCTGTGCCAGCCGGTGGGCCTTTTCACCCAGTTTTAAAGCTGAGAGGTCATGTGACATTCCCAAGGTCATATCCTGAGCCAGTGACCATGGTGGGATTTGAACCAGGGATCACCAGGCTCATTTATGTAATATTTATGCTCTCCCTGTAGTTCTTGTACCTCTCTGGAACTTTATCTCTACGCTTGCCTTTATTTTTTCCTTATATTAATCCTTACAAGTTTAAACCCCATCTCTCGACTATGAATCCAGCAAGTTTTAATTTCAAGATCTCCCTCCCCTCCAGGTTGAGGTGCAACCTATCCCAGGCATATAACCCTTCTCCTCTAATGTATCCCCCAATCCCCCACCAGCCCATACGCTTCTGCCCTGCATCAGTCCCTGAGCCACTGGTTGACCCCACTAAGTTTATGCTTGGTCTCACGGATGCCCTTGACACTGGCAGAATCTCAGCAAAGGAGATTGAGCTTCTATAGAGTGACAAACCCTGGCCAGTTCCAGAATCTCACCTGGATTTCTAGTTCACTGTTCCCTCAAGTCATTTGTTCCCAGATGTATTAGGAAGTCTGAGTCCCCGCCATTCAATGCTATTGGTATAATGAATTTGGCCTTATATACAGATAGGCTTGGGATACATTTAGCCTTGACTGGGCTGCCTTTTCCTCCCCACTGGATGCCCGGGTCATGGAGTCACCCAGCAGAATCACCTTCACTCTCCCCAATCCATGGCCTGTTTTATACCGTCCATGCTTTTTCTTCTGTCATCCACCCTCGGTTTACTCCTCCCGCACCCCTCAGCCTGGGGGTCACAAGCCTGTGCTTGCCCCATCATGCTGTCTTCTGCCTGCAGCTCCCAGCTTGCTTCTCAATCCCCCAACCTCCTGAGTGGCACAGGTTGCCCCCCCAGATCCTACCGGACTCCCTTTTTGGGCCAGTGTCCACAGATCCCCCACCCAGGCACCCTTACATAGATACATAGACAGTGTCGGCAGATAAGGGCCTATGGCCCACCCAGTCTGCCCATTTAAGTTTGTAAGTTCAGTTTATGTTTTCCAGGAAGTCTGTTGCCCCTTACCCCTGACCTCCAGAATTCCTTTATGTCTATCCCATGCATTCTTAAATCCCGTGATTGTTTCAGCCCCGACCACTTCCTCTGGTAGGGTGTTCCACTTGTCCACCACCCGTTCTGTGAAGAAATTCTTCCTCACGTTTCCTCTGAATCGTCCTCCCTCCAACTTCATCCCATGCCCTCTAGTCCTGGAACATCTTTTCGCTTAAAAATAGTGTATTCCTGCACCCTGTTCCTCCCTGTAAGATACTTGTATGTCTCTATCATATCCCCTCTCTCCCTCCTCTCCTCCAGGGAGTACATGTTCAGTGCCTTCAACCTGTCCTCATAGGACTTGTGATGCAATCCATGCACCATCTTTGTTTCCCTCCTCTGAACCTTCTCTATCCTGTCTATGTCCTTACGTAGGTAAGGTCTCCAGAACTGCACAGTGTACTCCAGGTGTGGCCTCACTAGTGTCTTGTATAGTGGAATTATGACCTTCTACTGCTTCCCTCCTTCCCTCAGGTCCTGCATCCTCCACCTCATCTGCTGTATTTCTTCCTACCCCCCACCTCCCCCCTCCTCTCCACTTCATCTGTTTTCTTCCGCCCCAAAGCTGGTCTATCTAGAGTTCTCCATACCACATCCCTATCCTTGGCTGTCTTCTCCAACCTAGATGCCTGCCCAACCCTAGTCCTTCCCCTCCCACCCTGGCCTCCTCTGCTCTCCCCATCCCCTTACCTCCTGTAATTTAGGCTCATGTCCTCCCCTCCTTCTTTGGATCTGGCACTCTCTCCTGCCCCCTCCCCCAGTTTACTGACCAAACCCTCTCTGTCACCTTCTCCCCTCCCACCAGCCACCTCCACCTCATCTCCCAGATATAGCAGGGTGTATTGATTTGTAAGTGTGATGCTTGCCTCAACATTCTCTCCCTGTCTCCCCCTTCCTCCTTGGCTCCCTCTGGTCAACCACCTCCCACAAAGTGATTTCTGTACATTGCTTATTTCATGCCCCACCACCCTGAGTAACCATTTGATCCATGTGCCTGTTCCTGGGGTATGCCTTTTGACCTTGTCTACTCTCATGTGATCCATTTCCCCTTCCCTCCTTCTGCATCCCAGCTGCCTTTTGATCCCCTCAACCTCCTCCCTAAGACCTGCCAACTGAAAACACACTGGACACCCTCTGAACCTCCATGCCCAGTTTAATATTATTGCCACCCTGCACCCTGTACACCCAATCACCCTACCGAAGATGCCCGCTTTGGCCTCCCCAAGTCTACCCTCATTTTGGGTGTGAGCAATATGGCCCTCTACCAGAAATAATTCAGTCAGTGTTACAGCAAAACCCAAGCAGTTTGCCCCCTTCCCCAGCAGTATTCAGTTTACAGCAATGTTCCCCTCTTTCCTGACAATAGTTAGTTTTCCAGCCCTAGCAGTAGCCAGTTCACAATCAAATTTGCCCCCCACTACTAGCAAGCTTAAGCCTTAGCAGTAATCAGATCACACGGTTGCCTACTCCCTCAGCTATAGTTAGTAAACACAGTCTTTTATACAGTCTGCTTCTCCCGGTAATAGTTCAGGTAATAGTCAATGTGATAGTCAGTGTTGCCCAAGCAGCACAGTACAGTGTTCAGGACCCACTTTCCATCCAATCATCATCAATAATCAACAGCAGTCCAGCTTCCTATCGCTTCTATTGATCCAGCGCACCCATTCTCAACTTTCCCTTCTCCAAGGCTCCACCCCCCCCGACCATTTAATAGAGGTCAGGGCCAGGGTGGGTGGTGTGGGACAAATTTTGCACCCTCAGCGCTGATTGGCTCCCTCTGCTGCTCTTCAAGTCACTGGCCAAAAACTCCCATCCTCTCCCACTGCCGATGTGGCCCCGGTGTGCGCCAAGCCCTGACTCAAACTACTAATGTGGTCCCTGCTTCTCTCGCCACTGAACAGCTCTCATCAACAATCTGGTTTGTGACTAGGCTAATAACCTTTTATAGCCCAGTTTAGAAATGTTGCACCCTCAGTGCTGATTGGCCCTCTCAACTGCTCCCTGAGTTGCTGGCCAAAAACTCCTGTCCTATCTCACTGCAAATGCGGACCCTGTATGCGTCAAGCCCCAACTCCGACCACTGATGTGGTTCCTGCTTCTCCTGCCGCCAAACAGCTCTCGTCAGCAATCTGACTGACTGTTAGGGAGTCTCCATGGGACTGGGAGTTGGGGGGAAAGTGGGGTGGTGGGTGCCAAGGGAGCATGGTACGAACTGATTGCTGAGGAAAGCCATGAGAAGGGAGAGAGGGAGGGGGTACCTGAGGCCTACCTAGTGCTTACTTGGGGGCAGAGAGAGTGGGTGTGGCTGGACTTACGGGAAGGTGCACTAAGAGAGTGTTATTAGGTGCTGTTTGAGGTCAGTTTTGAATTGGGCCAGATAATTGGTTGCCAAGAGGTGCCCAGGAAGTTCATTCATCCACAGGGTGGCCCAGTAGGCAAATGCACATTGCCCAAGCGAGGTACAATGGAAGGGGATACCAAAGGCCCCCCCAGTCCTCTGCATGGTGCCCTGTAACTAGTTGATCACCTTAATTAAATTGCCTACACAAGGCGGTGTTTTACCCAATAGTGCCGTCTTCCCTAGAATGCAAGGCTGGAATTTGACCCTGTTTCTTTTAATGACAGTCAGTTTGTGGGTTCATACAGAGTACAGGTGTGCATGCCACGCTCGGCATCCAGGGAGATTCTGCAGGTTTTGTTGAGTGTAGTCTGAACCCTCATGAGCACTGTATCAATTGTCACCCCATAGCTCACTAGTCCATAGTCAACAGTAGATATGATGTAGCTCTGGACTGAGAGGTGGAGGGTCCCCGAGAGAGGTATTTCCTGTGCCTGTACAGGACACCAATCTTTGTATTGACTGTCTTGATCAGAGAGTCAATATGATGTGCAAAAGTGAGGGTATCATCTATTATGACCCTCAGATGCTTGAACAAGTGGACTTGTTCCAGCATCTCACTGCATGACTTGGAGATGATGAGGGGTTGGTGCTTATTTTTGTTGTGGGGGCTGGATATAAGCATGGCCTTGGTTTTCTTGTAGTTTAGTAGCAACTTATGACTACAGAACCAGTCCTCGAGTTTGGAGAAGGAGTTCTGCAGCTCAGATTCTAGGATAGCCTGAGACATGCTGCTGCTCAGGAGCACAGCATCATCTGCATATAGTATGAGTTTGGTGTCGCAGGCTGTGGGAAGGTCATTTAAGAAGAGGCTGAACAGTAGGGGCCCCAGTATTGATCCTTGGGGTACCTCTAATTCAGTGGTTCTCAAATGGTGAGGCCAGCCTCCCAAGGGAGGCCCCAAATTGTTCCAGGGGAGGCCCAGTCAAGTCTGAGAATGTACAGTATTTAAATTGTAAGTTTTGGCTGTTTTCTGTGAAAGGATAAAACAAATTAAATATGGATAACTGCAGGTGAATTTCTTTACCTATGCACACATTTGTAACCAGGAAGTTCCCATTGAGCCAAAGCTTGTTTATAGGTATGTATTTTTTTGTAAATTGATGCCTGGGGAACACATGCTGAGTCAAGGCTTGTTTCTACAATAGGTACTTATATGCAAATTAGTGACTTGGAAAGGCACACTGAGTCAAGGCTCATTTCTGTAGAAGGTATTTATATGTAAATGAATGACTGGGTAAGGCACAGTGATCCGCAGCATGTTTTCAGGTGTGACCTGAAGGAAGCGTACAGGAAGTTGCTTAACAACAGGGCAAGAGAGGGAGAGGATGAAGTGGCTAGGTTTGGTTGTTCCAGATAGAGAGAAACAGAGTAACAAGGGCACAGGAGTCAGAAAAAGGAACAAGTATAACCTGGGGTGCGGTCAGGGTGGGGAGCAATAAGTTGAATAAAAAGAGAATATACTCAGTCAGCTTTATTAGTTTCACTTTACTCCTGGTGTATTGTGCAAAGTAGGATTTATTTTTTTTCTGTGGGGAGGCCCATGATTTTTTCCGAATTTGAGGGAGGCTCAAAATCTTTTTCCTGGCTTGGGGGAGGCTCACTATCACAAAGTGTGAGAACTAGTGCTCTAATTGCACTGGATACTGTTTTCCCAATTGGCTTGGTGGTAGGCAAGCTTTGTTTGTGATCTGTTTGAAAAACAGTATGGCATGACGCCAGGTGGCTGAGACACGGTGCTGGGTGTCGCTGCTCCAGGTGCACTGAGGGGGTTGAGTAGAGTGACACGCTGTTAGTGACCCCTTTGTTTATTCTGGAATGCTACCTCTGAGAGGGTGTGCAGGCTATGGGCTTCTAAGCAACAACACAGAATTTGTCCAGCAGGAAATAGGTTGGCCTCTTTGAGGGGGCGGGCAGGATTGGGTGGAATAGAGCTGTTGCTGGCTTGCAGGGGCTCATTTATGTAGTATCAGGGAGAACAGTCTCAACCTAAAGAATGCCGGCGCAGTGGGAGAGGCTGAGGGGCAGGTGTAGCAAGAGAGTGGAGATATTGTCAGTGAGAGATGTAGACTGCTGCTGTATCCCTGACTGTAAGGAAAATACAGCAGGAAGTGCAAGTGGCGTTATCGCAACAGTTGGGCAAGGAATAATGCACACACTTATAATCATTATATTTAATATTATCCTTGTGTCTATATGCACATGCTGTAGCTTTTCAAGCAGGGAGCTTGCTCTGTGGCCCTGGGGAGGGAGACAAGCAATCAGGTGTCTCATGGACTTTATCTAGAATTTGCAACCCACACATCAGCTTGTCATCTGCAGGACCACACACCTAGAAAGAACATTTAAAAAAGGGGTATGATTCAACCAGTCCATGTAAGAGCTCACAACAGTCATATTACAGATATGTAATGCTTCCGGTTCTTATTAGATCCAAACATGGCGCATGCTCAACGTACTTGTACCTTGAAACATTGAGAAGCATTGCCATTCTAGTCTTCTGTCTAGTTCTGTGTAGTCTGCCATGTGGCAAGGTAGAGTTAATATAATCCACTCAAAGAATGAGTAGGCGCAAACCACAATGAATCCAAGTTAGACACAGTTTGGTTGCAAAAGAGCAGAGTGTTGTTTTATTCGATACAAAACCATGGGCCAAGGGTAGTTGCTCGAACAAACTCGAGCAACTGCCCTTGGCTCCATGATTTGTATCCAGTAGCAACACTGCACACTTGCAAACAAACACTGTATCTCAAACTTGAATTCACTGAGGTTTGCTCTACTTCGGTCTTTGCATGGGATTTACTTCACTTGCATTTGTTGGTGCACTCTTGATCCCTAGTCATGAGTGCCAACTACTTCCTAACTTCTAGGTTGCAATAATAGCTCTTAAAAATATATGGTCTGATCTCACTGCTCACGATGCTGCTTATGTACAACAGAGCATGTGTGCGTCTGGGTATGACAGCATGAGTTTGATTGGTGGATGAGACAGCATGCATGGGTAAAGAATCATGAGGTGTTACAGCGGGCATGGTGTTATGTGGTCAGTTGGTGTGACAGCATGTATGGGGAGGCATGAGGGTCATGAGGTGTGATAGCGTGCATGATGGTATAGGTCAATGAGTTTGACAGGGTGTATGGTGGATGATGAGTGTGATAGTATATGTGGTCATTGGGTGTGACAGCATGAATGGAGGCGCATGGTCAGTAGATGGATGTGACAGCATAAGAACATATGAAAACAGCCAGTAGAAGAAGATCTCTTGGTCTATCGAGTCTATTCAATTGATGCAGGGTCCTGGTCTTGCATTTACACTGATCCTGTCCCCCCTTTCCCTTTCTTGGTCCCATGACTTCACTCTATGTTTGTACTAGGCTCTCTTGAAAGACCCCATAGTCTCTGTCTCCATCACCTGTTCTAGCAGCTCATTCCAAGCAGACACCACTCATTCTGTTAAAAATAAAAATGCTTCCTTACATCCTTTCTGAATCTACCCCAAGCCCATCAATTTTAGACTGCATCCCATAGTGATGGCATTGCCTAGTTTACTGAAGAGGCCCTCTTTTTCCACTCTGTTTTCTACCTTCATGTACCGGAAGGTCTCTGTCATATCACCCCTCTCCCTCCTCTCTTTCTGGGAGCATATCTTCAGGGCTCCTAGCCTCTCCTCATATGACCTGTCCTGTTGCTACATGATCATTTGATGTGCTCTCCTCTGGATCCCCTCCAGCATGGTAATGTCCTTTTTAAGGTATGGATGCCAATACTTCACCACATATTCTAGATGTGGTCTTACCAATGTCCTGTACAATGGCAAAATAACCTCGCTCTGCCTGCTACTGAAACCTCTTACATTACATCCAAGTATCCTATTTGCCTTCATCACAGCCTTTCAGGATTGAGTGGTGTGTTTCGGGTCACTAGTAATTACCACCTCCAGGTCCTTTTCAGAATCTGCTTCCTGAACCTTACCTATGTAGCATTCTGTCCTTGGGTTTTTGGCCCCAATGTGTATCACTTTGCACTTTTTGATATTGAACCCGAGCTGCCATATTTCTGACCATCTCTCCAATCTTGCTAAGTCCTCCCTCAGCTCTTGTATCCCCTCCTGGGTATCCATTCTCCCACAAAGCATGGTGTCATCTGCTAACAGGTACATCTTGCCTTGGATACCTTCTCCAATATCTCTAATAAAGATGTTAAACAGTACTGGCCCCAACACTGACCCTGTGTGACCACACAAGTGACCTCTTTGGTGCTTGAGAACTCCCCTCCCCCAACTACCCTCTGTGTTTGGCCACTTAACCCATTTTCAACCCATCTTACCAGTTTCTGCCACCCCTTGGTCCTTTAGTTTCATTATCAACCTTCTGTGGCACAGAATCTAAGGCCTACTAAAGTTCAGGTAAATGATGTATTGCCTGGCATTTGTTCACTGCCCTTGAGACGCCATCAAAGAACTTATCAAGTTTATCTGCTATCTGCCTGCAAGAAACCCATGTTGTTTCTTGTCCTGCAGACAGTTCTCCTCCAAGTACCTGACTAGCCCTTCCTTCAGTATTCTCCATGAGTTAACATACTCTCGAGGTCAGGCTGACTAGCCTATAGTTGCCCAGGTCCTTCTTGGGTCCATTCTTGTGGAGTGGCACTACATGTGCTGTTCTCCATTCTACTGGTACCATTCCCATTTATCAAGAGACCTACTGAAGAAATTGTCAGTGGGGCTGCCAGCTCCTCTGACAACTCTTTAAGCGCCCTCGGGTGTATTGCATCTGAACCCAAGGATTTGTCTACCTTCAGTGCCATCAGCACCACCTTCCTCTTTCTGTCGCTATGATTCCTGTTGGGTACCCTCATTCCCTCCCTCCCTTGTCCAGTTTGTGATATTACTCCTCCCTTTCCTTTATAAAGACAGAGCAAAGTATTCATTTATTACTTCTGCTTTTGTACTGTCTTCTGTACCCATCAGTCCTCTTTCTTAAGTCTGACGATGACATCCTTTTGTCCTTCCTTTCCTATGTGTAGATTCTTACTGTCCCAGCTGATCACTCCGCTCAGCTGGCGAAGGTTTGTTAGAGTTTCCCAGGGTACAGTTAAAGACTTCTGGGTCTCGAGTTTTTATGTACGCTGCCCCATGCTGTGAAACTCTCCACCTCATCAGATTCATGAGTGCCTGACTGTGGGAGCTTCAAGATGGCCTTAAAGACCGATCTGTTCCACCTTGCTTTCAGGAATACTATATCATAATGTGATTATATCGGAATGTATTCTGAAATTGGATTGCTTTATTCTGTTTCTTTCAATGTGTTTTTATTGATAAATTTTGTACAGCGCTTTGATTATTGAATTGTGCTATAGAAATAAAAATCATTATTTTATTATAATAGAGAAAGAAGGCATTCTCATGTTTCTTTATTCCTTCTGCTATTTGGAGCTCTTTCTGTGCTTTGGCTTGCTGTACTTCCCTTCTGGCTATCTTGGCTAGCTCTGGTACTCTTCTTCATCCCCCTCCCATTACTGTTTTTTTTTTTTGTTTTTTATTTGAATTTATCGTAGGCTACCCTTTTATCCCTTACTACTCTGCCCACTTCCCCATAAAATCAGCATGGCAGGCTTGCCCCTCATCTTTGTGCAGCTGTTTGTTGCCTTCTGACTGGCTTCCTTAATGGCGCCCCATATTCTGTCCACCTCCATGCCCTCATCTATGCTCCCCGGGTCATCCTTAGTCTCTTCCCTACTCTTTTGAGGTTTGCTTTCCTGAAATCTAACGCTCTGATCTTAGTGGAGATGTTCTCCTTTCCGATGTCTATACTGAACCACACTGTACTCTGGTCGCTCTCACCCAGGGGTTCTCTGATGTCCATGTCCTGTACATGCATGAGGGTATGGAATCCTGAGGTGTGACAGTATGTGTGGGGGCATGGAAGGACAGCATTCATGGGGGTATGGGATTGTGAGGTGTGACAGGGTACATGACGTTATAGGGTCCATTGGTGTGACGACTTGCATGGGGTGGGGGTGGATATGACAGTGTAAGGTCATGGGGTCATGATCTCTAACAATTCTTGCTCCACCTGCAGCAAAGTAGAGGATACCATGCTAAAGGAAAGTCACTTCTCAGCTGAGCTGCTGTGTTAGTTGTGTTTCAAGATGTCACTGGAGTAGCTCATGGTGGCAGTGCTGGGATTGACAGAAACTGTCTGCACTCCCAGGAAGACCTTTCTCCTACATCTGGGAAAAGGAAGAACCAGGGCCATTTACTTTGTTTTCATTTTTGTAGGGAGAAAGAGTGTCCTGCAGGGTCACTTGGTGCTTTCCATGTGAACAAGGAGGGTTACTGCACTAAGGCTACACCTTTCGGCACCATGTTGTGAGGCTGGGTGGACAGTGTGTAGGATAGACTAGGGGCATGACTGGTGTATGGATAACTTTGGTGGGATTTCCAATGTACAACTATTCCAAAGGCTGGGGGGCTGCAGCCATCCACCTAATCTCCTGGTCCTTGTCATGGTATAACACTCCTGATGATCCACTGGGTCACCTTCCATCCCATTCCCTTTTCTAAAGTATATCCTGTTGGTCCATGCCCTCCCAAGCAGCCCCTTCCTACCCTCTAATTCACATCTGACAACCCTGTCCCACCCCTTTTCTCTAGTTATGGCACTCTGGACAGCTAGGAACCAGGACTGGGACAGGCCTCCTATTAACTCCTGATCTTTTCTTCTATCAGAGCTGGAGATTGGAGGGTGGGGGGCACTAGGCACCAGGGATAGCCTTAAATTTACCAAGGCCAGGGATCAGAGGGTGGTGGGGAATCTGGACAGCACCGGTCCTTATCTGGCATCAATTTGCATGTTTCTATGGTCATTCTTCTGAGAAGTTACGGGAAGGGGAATCTGTCCCAAACTGTCTATTGTGGCTTGACCTACTGCAGCTGGCTCCAACCCATTGATGTTACTAACTTTGCCTCTCAACACCGTGGCCAGGTCATTGCACTCTGCTGCCAAGGAATGAAATTATAAAAAAAAAAAAAATAGATCCAACCATACTGGTGCCACCAGCCTGATTCCCGTCTGCCATTTTACCCAACTGTACAGAAACAGATTTGTTATGTATATTGTGTGGCACTAGGGACAGCAAAAGTAGTCTTGCTGTGGCCACATGAATTTGAAGTAAACTTTGTGTGAGTAGTATTTTATGATGTATGCTCTTTTAGGTTCACATCTTCTTGAACCACAAATAAATCCGGACATGGCATACCAAAAGCAACAGGTGAGTTACCATTTGTTTGCTTTAAATTGATATAAATAGTATTTTATTGAAAAATCTTGGAAGACACTAATTGAGCTAGCATCTCTACATGGTTCCACATCAAGGAAGTTGCAGAGGTACAGAATATGCTGTTAGTTAGACTGCTAGCAACATTTACAATGAAGGAAGTGATAAGGCAGTACATTAAGCAATCTGTTCTAATAGGCAAAGGCCAGGCAACATCCAGTTACAAGCAACTGTTTCGCACATAAGATGGTGACATACAGCGAACATTCCTTCTGGACAATAGTGGCTGCGTGGGGTGTGTGGGTTAAGTAGGAGGGACATAAATAAGGAGGAAGAAACCCACATGGCTCGGTGGGTAGTGGATTGTTCAGCTAGGAGAGCCGGAGGAAGGAAAATCAGCCCAGTAGGACTAGTCAGCAGGTGGGACAGTAGGGAATCAGCCCAGTGGACTTTGTTGTAAGGATAAGCAGGGTAGGAGGGAGGGGAAGAAGAGAGGGAGTGACTGAAGATGGAGTGGAGAGTGGGGTGTCAGGTCAATGAAAGGAAGGAAGCAGAGGTAGCAGATGAGTAAAGATTAGACGGGGTGGACATGTGGAGGGTATGTACGGAGATGAGGAGGAAGTGGTGGAGATATTGGGGGCAGAAGGAGGGGGAGGGTTGAGTAGGAGTGGGGACAGAGGAGGTACAGAGGGTAGGCAAGAGAGCCAGGGGAGAGATGTTTGAGGGCGATGGGAGCTGGGTAAGTGAGAAGGGAAGTGAGGGAAGGTAGTAGGGCTATTGGAGGATGAAGTGCAGCAAGTCAGTGAGGAGGAGAGGTTATGGAAGGTTAACAGTAGCAGTCACAGCTAGCATAGCAACTAATTGTTGCTGCAACTTCTTCTTAAATGAGCCCAGAGTAGTGCTTGCAGTGACTTCATTACTGAGGGAGTTGAACCAGAGTGGAGCTCTACGTGCAAATAGCCTTTGTTTTTAGGGATGTACGACAATGGTAAATCCTAAAGAACTGACACTCTGCACTTCTATTTGTCTGTGGGCTATTTGTGAGAGAGCTGCCTTGAAGCAGTGTGCTGCTATCTGGACTGTAAGGCCTTCAACATAGTGCCCTTCAGGAGAACGATTAAGGAATGAGCAGCCTGGGGGGGATCCAAAGTGATGAATTTAATAGAAACTAGTTTAATGAGACAGCCCTTTGGGTCAGTGGCAGTGTTACAGCCTGTGGCACAGGTGACCGGAGTTCAAGAACAAGCTCACATTGTAGGGGGAGGAGGAGGAGGGTCAAGTGATCTAGGAGATGCTCTCCTCTGGGGAGGGAGGAGTGCCAGATCCACTGTTGCACTGCCAACCCTACTAAGGCTCAGCACACAGCAACAATCTACCTCTAGCACTTATCTTTGCCTCTGTCATGACAGGATAGTCAAATCACAGCACTTCACACACCTCCCTAACCCCCGTGCCCCTTGAGGTGTGGGTACCAGAACTGAATTCCATACTTTAGATGTGGCCTTACCAGTGACCTGTACAAGGGCAGTATAACCTCTTCTCCCCTACTACTGATCCCCCTAGATATGCATTCCAACATCTTGTTTGCCTTTGCTGCTGCTTTCTTGCACTGCTTGGAGTGCTTCAGGTCACTAGTGATCATCATGCCCAGGTTCTTCTCCTCCTCTGATGCAGATACTTGGACTCCACCCAGGTAATACTCTGTCCTGGAATTCTTGGATCCAATATGCATAACTTTGCATTTCTTGGCATTGAAGCCAAGCTGCCAGATCCTAGACCACCTCCCCAGCTTTTCCAGATCTTTCTGCAGGCCCCGTATCCCTTCAGCAGTGTCCATTCTCCCACAGAGCTTGATGTCATCTGTGAATAGGCACATTTTGCCTTTAATGCCATCCCCAATGTCATTGATGAAGACACTGAACAACACTGGCCCCAGCACTGAGCCCTGTGGGACCCCACTGGTTGCCACTCTGGTGCCAGATAACTCTCCCCCCCACCACCCACTGGGTTCTGTCCCTCAGCCAGTTTTCCACCCATCTGGCCATCTCTTCCATAACTCTAAGATCAACCAACTTCCTGATCAACCTTTTGGGGGACACAGAGTCAATGGCTTTGCTGAAATCAAGATAAAGGATGTCTACTGCTTGGCCCCTGTCAACTGTCTTAGTGACACAATCAAAGAAGTCAATCAGATTTGTTTGACAGTCTTCCCCCCATGAACCCATGCTGCCTCTCATCCTGGAGACTTTTCTCCTCTAGATATTCCACCAACGTTTCCTATAGTATGGTCTCCATGAGCTTATCTACAATGGAGGTCAGTAATTTCCTGCATCATCCTTGGGACCACTTTTGTGAAGGGGCACTACATGTGCTGTTCTCCAGTCCTGTGGTACCATGTCTGACTCTAGTGAACTATTAGTTAGGTCTACCAGTGGCCTTGTCAGCTCCTCAGCCAGTTCATTTAGTACTCTTGGATGTACTCTGTCCAGGTCTGGTGCTTTGTCCACTTTCAATGCCAGCAGACCCTCCCTCCCTCACTCTATCCTCCTCTATCACTATATCTGTATATTTATATATTTGTGCAATGTATCTGACGTGGAACCTTTCAATGAGCATCCACTCAAAGGTATTATCCAAGAACTCAATAAATAAACAAAACTGAGTAACCACAAGTTAGCCGTGCAGTCGGGAGCAATTTATGGGTGGAAAGATGCTGACTGGTGCTTTGCCATGCACATCTGTGCACATGCTTGTGCACCCTTGCTGCTCACGTCCTAGGGGATGGAAGAACATGTAAGACTACCCAGGCAGCTGCTTCACATACTGGATTCATTCTATGGCACAGAAAGTCCTGGTCGCTGCCAGTGTGATGGTGCTGTGGTGCAGAATGGAGACGATTACAGATGCAGGTGAAAAAACAAAAAGTAGTAGCTGGGGGGGAAATGGTTAACAGGTGTCAGAGAGGGATGTTTCTCATTGCAGTGATGGATCAGTGAGCAGTGTGGCTCAGTACTAGGACTGTTTTTCTTCAGTGTCTTCGTAAGTGACACTGCAGAGAAGGTAATGCCTTTTTGCAGACAACCATACCAAAATATGTAAGGTGAGCACTAAGAAGGGAGCAGAGAGAGAGAGTGCACCTGGCTCTTAGAGAAACTAGAGGAGTGGTCAAGATCACAGCAGTTGGTGTTTAATGGCAGAAAGTTCAGAATCGCGTACCTAGGGCATAGGACTCCAGAAGCTGCTTTATAGGGTTGAGGGGTGGTACTGACAGTCACTAAGCAGGAAAGGGGCCTTGGGGTTATTACATGATCTTAAAGTTGCAGGGCTGTGTGACAAAGCAGTGGGTAATACTAGCAGGATGTGGGGGTGCATAGGGAGGGATGCCTTCAGCAGGAGGAGGAGGAAGGCGGCGGTGGTGGTGGTGTTGCAAGTGTATCACTTATTAGTAAGACCCTACATACAGTATTGTGTCCAGTTCTAGAGGCTGCAAACTTAGAAAAACCATCGAGTAGAGGCAGTTCAAAGAGTAACTAAAATGGTGCATTGGTTGCACCAAAAGCCCCGTGAGGCTAGACTGTGGGTTCTCAACATGTACATCCTAAAAGAGAAGAGCTCAACAGGGGACATGATGAAGACCCAGAAGTATCTAACATGGGTAAACAGGGTGCCGGGGGGGGGTCCTTCAAATGAGAAAGAGCACCTGGATCTGGGAAAGGGGCATGCGATGAAGCTTGGGGGGTTAAGAGGGATGTGAGGAATTACTACTTCACTGGAAGGGTGGTAGACACTTGGAACAGACTGACAGCAGTAGTGGTGGAGGGGCTTAAAGCATGTGTGGCATAGACATGGGAAATATCTGTAAATAAGCAGGGAAGCGGGAGGGTCACAAGACCATTTAGGGTGTGCAGGGAACATCTAGGCAGACTAGATGGGCCAAGTGGTTCTTTTTCTGCCGACAGATTCAGTATTTCTGTGGCTTAGTAACACTGCTTTTTTACAGCTGTCATTGTTTTTTGTTTTGTTTTATTTTAAATATAACATAATTGATCTGCCTTTTTGTTTCATACAGTTTAGTTACTGGCGGTTGAGGAGAGAGCAGATTGCTAGGGGGAGTTGTGGCACTTCTTGAACCTCGGGGGAAACTCAAGTGGTAGAGATTCTTTTGTGGAGTTTGCAAGTAGGCAGCTTTTCCAATAAATGTTTGTGTCTGTTTTTTTTTTTGTACTAGACAGTTCTGTGTGCTGGCAGGAGCCTCTGGTGGCAGTTGTAGTGAGATTGGGATACCAAAGCAGAAGTGTGAGGGGGTAATGAGGGCTCATCATCAACAGGGTTTAAGTATGCAGTTTTGAAATAAAAAAAGACAGTTTTCTATATGTTTGGGGGGCTCTGGTGGCAGCTTTAGCAAAGTTGGGAAACCAAGGAGGTATTATCACTTGCCCAGTTATCAAAGAAGCAGCTTAAAAACAAGCATTTGTCAATGCCGGATATTGTCCCACTGGCACTGGCATTGGTAGTGCAGGAGTTAGAGACACATAATAGGAGTGGCAGTGAAGTATTGAGCTGATGCCAACCCCACACCCACCCTGCAGAGACTGACAGGTATTGGCATGTGCCTTTGGGTTGTCAGCTATAATGCTAATGCCATTTTACCTCACCCTATCCTGTAGACACCGTCAAGTGTTGTGGTGTGCTTTGGGGTCCTTGGGTGTTATACTTACCCCATTCCATAAGGAAATGCACTGAGGTGGATGCAGTATTGGAGAATGGGGTGAACTTTGTGTCTGAACATTCCAAGGCACACCTTGATGCCTGCCAGTGGCTGCAGGGTGGGGTGGAATGGTAGGAGCATTACAGCTGATGATCCCAAGTCACACCACTGACACCTGTCAGTCTGTACAGGTGGGGTGTAACAGTTGAAAACCTAATGCCATAGGCATGTGTTGGTATTTTCACTCCAAATTATCAACATGGGCTTTTTGTAACCCCACCTCATGAAGAGCGGCACTATCAGTTTGTTAGCTGAAAGGTGATTTTGCACACTGACTGTGCCATTTGGTGTCACAGGTACGTAAACACATTTTTGGAAAGGATGTAAAAACAAGCATTTGTCAATGCCGAATGTTTGCTTACTGGCATTGGCAGTGGTAGTGTAGAAGTTACAGAGCTGCGTAATAGGAATGGCAGTGAAGTATTGAACTGAAGCCAACCCCACCACCACCCTGCAGAGGTGACAGGCATTGGGGTGTGCATTTGGGTGATCAGGCATAATGACCACGCCATTTCACCACACCCCTCTGCAGAGACTGACAAAGTGTCACGTGTTCCTTGGGGTCTTTGGCCCTTGCTCACACCCATTTCATTAGGAAATACGGTGAGATGGGTGCAATATAGGAGAAATGAGGTGAAGTTTGGGGCGAAGAGTCAAGGCATACCTCGATGCCTCTCAGTGACTGCAGGGTGTGGAATGGTATGAGCATCACAGGCAAGAATCCCAAGTCACACCCTGATTCCTGTCATTCTCTAGGTTGGGCGATTTAGTTGAAAAGCCTAATACCTCAGGCATTCGTTGGTATTTTAACTCCAAATTTTCAACATGTTTGTTTTGTGACCCACCTCATGAACAGGGGAATATCAGTTTGGTAGCGAAGCTGCTTATGCACAGTGACTACGGGATTAGCACCACAGGTGCAAAATATTCGAACAGGCTGTAAAAAATGACAGCTGTACTCTTTCATGGGAGGTGTAAAATGGCTATGTTGCAAATGTGTAGTAAAATATTTAAAAAATGGTGAAATCATTGACGAGATAGAAACTGTGCAACGCACACCGTTATATAAGTAGGTTGGGGATATTTTATAGCAGATTGTCAACTCAGGCATTTTGGTGCCTCCGATCATGAACAGTGTCACTGTGATTTTCTTTATCTGTGCCAAACAATGATTTCTGACAGCGACCACGCATCTCTGCACTGAAAGTGTGAAAACACACTTCGACCATGTTGTGAAAAATGGTAGCTGTACTGTTCATAAGGAGGTGTTGAAAAATGCCACTAGTGAAAATCTGGACTGAAAATATTACAAAGTCATGAACTAGCGAGGATGCGTGGAAACTGCACAATGCTCACTCGTAACACAGTCATTTTATGGACTTTTGTCACCAAATTTTCAACATAGCCATTTAAGACCTCTGCTCATGAACAGTGTAACTGTGATTTTCTTAATCTGTCCTAAACATTGCTTTAGCACCAACAGCACCATTGTGCGCTACCGTCGCGCTAACACATTTTGGGTGACATATGAAAATTGCAGCTGTACTGTTCAGGAAGGTTTAATAAAATGGACGTGTTGAAAATCTAGAGTGAAAATATTAAATTTGCAAACTTACGAGCATGCATAGGAACTGTGCTACGCGTACCAGAAAAGTCATTTCTAGGCATTTTTCCACCAAGTTTTCAACATAGCCATTTTAAGACCTCTGCTCATGAACAGTGTCACTGTGGTTTTGTTAATGTGTCCCATACATTGAGCTTGCACATCGACTGCGCCATTGTGCACTACATGGGCGGAAAACATGTTTTGGGCAGGATGTGAAAAATGACAGCTGTACTGCTCATAAGGAGGTGTGGAAAAATGGCAATGTTGGAAATCTGGAGTGGAAATATTGAAAATTCGCAAACCTATGAGCGAGCGAAGGAACTGCTCAACGCACGCTCGTAAAACAGTCATTTTTAGGAATTTTTTCACCAAATTTTCAACATAGCCATTTCAAGACCTCTGCTCATGAACAGTGTCACTGTGATTTTCTTAATTTGTCCCGTACATTGATTTCGCTCACCGACTGCGCCATTCTGCGCTACAAGGGCGGAAACACATTTTGGGTGAGATGTGAAAAATGACAGCTGTACTACTCATAAGACGGTGTGGTGAAATGGCAATGTTGAAAATCTGGAGTGAAAATATCAAAATTTCACAAACTTATGAGCCTGCATAGGAACTGCGCAACGCACGCTTGTCAAACAGTCATTTTTTTGGAATTTTGGCACCAAATTTTCAACATGGGAGTTTTGGCCCCTTCTCGAATGATGTCACTGTCATGGCGGTATTCAGTCCTGAAGGTGATTTCACAGTCACTGCGCAGTCACTCGCCAAAATCACGCCGAGGCCGAATAACGCACCGGACAGTGACATCATTCATGAGAAGGGGTCCTAAAACCCCATGTTAAATTGGTGCAAATTCAAAATGCCTGAGATATGCAATAAAGTTGAACCCTCCTATCTACCCCATTATACAGCTTACCTGCATTTCCTCAGTTCGCAGTCAGCTTTGAAGAGTGCAGGCGGTTCCCGGTCCACCAAAGATCGTCGTGCGGAAGTAGGTATGGGTGAGGGGGTGGGGAGACTGGGTGCGCAGTGGGTGGTGCGGGTTGTGGGAGGGGTTGGAGGCCGTGGGACAGTTTTGTTTACAGGGTAAAAAAGGCGTCGCGGGATGACTTGCCACGCTGGGGTGGGCTCCCAGCGTGGCACAATGACTTTGTGGCGTTCAGCCGGCGGATTGGGCACCCCGTCGGCAAAAACATCTTGGGGCGTTTGCCGCTGGGGTGGGCCAAGCGTGGCAAGGACTTTGAGGCGTTCAGCGATGGGGATTGGGCACCCCGTCGGCAAATTATTGATTGCCACGCTGGGGTGGGCTCCCAGCATGGCACCAAATACTGGGAAGGGGAGAGAGCCAGATGCAGCTCAGCCCGGCTGGGATTAGGCACCCCATCGGCTGCCTCACGGCTGTGTGCGGGGCTGGCGCACGCCCTGCGGCTGGGGGGAGCTCGCGTGAGCAGCTTCTTATCACTGCTCACTCAAGCATAGCTCCCCCTTTCAACTGTATGCCACTGCATTTTGGAGCGTGTCATAGACAGCTCCAAAAAACATTGGCTTACAGGGGCCGCGCCTGCCAGCTCGCTGCCTGAATTGGAGGAGGAGGTGACACACCTCCAAAATCTCCGATGATGGCACTATGTTTCTTGCACATGCATGCAAGCAAACATAATGACAACTGTACTGTTTATGAGGAGTTGTAAAAAAATGGCAACATTGAAAATCTGGAGTGGAAATATGAAAAATTGGTGAAGTCATGGGCATGCATAGAAACTGCACAATGCACCTCCATAACCTAATTATTTTGGTTTTTTTTTAAACCACATTTTCAACATAAGCATTTTGGGACCTCCCCTCATGAACAGTGGCACTGTGATTATCTTAATCTGTCCTAAAAGTTGATCTCCCACAGCAACCACACCATTGTATGCCACAAGTGTGAAAACACATTTTGGGCAGGATGTGAAAAATGACAGCTGTACTGTTCATAAGGAGGTGTGAAAAAATGCCAGTGTTGAAAATCTGGCATAAAAATATTGCAGATCTGCAAAGTTACATGGGTGCGTGGAAACTGCTCAACACATGCTTGTAACACAGTCACATTATGGACTTTCATCATCAAATTTAAACATAGGCATTTTAGAACCTATGCTCATGAACAGTGTCACTGTCATTTTGTCAAACCGTCCTGAAAACTGATTTCATACAGCGACCGCGTTATTCTGAGCTGGACATGCGAAAATACATTTTGGCCAGGACATGTAAAACAAGCATTTTTCAATGCCGAATGTTCACTTGCAGGTATTTGCAGTGGTGTTTGGCACTTGGACATGGCTTAAAACAATCAGTGATGAAGAAGCAAAATGACGGTCACAGTTTAACAATTGATTCTATCCCCTGAAGCAGGCAGTATAAAATACTTTGCAGAAGAGCAAGTCTCTGTTTGACAGTATTGTGAGCATACAGTATACTCACTGTTCAGTCACAGAAACACACATTTTAGGAGGGACAGGAACAGTCTGAGGCAAAATCAGGGACATCCCTCAAAATCAGGGAAAATTGAGAGATATGGCCCCTCTTTCCTCTTTCTCTCTTCCCCCCACTGTCTCTCTCTCTCTCTCCCCCCTCCCCTTATTTTCTCTCTTTCTTCCTCTGTCTTTCTCTCTTTATCCCTCTGTCTGTCTGTCTCTCTCTCTTCTCTTCTGCCCCTCTTCTCCTGTGTCTCTTTCAGCAAACAAGCATTTGCCAATGCCGAATGTTGGCTTGTTGGCATTGGCATTGGTAGTGCAGGTGTTAAAGAGATGCGTAATAGGATTGGCAGTGAATTATTGAACTGACACTGACCCCAGAGAGTGACAGGCATTGGGGTGTGTGTCTTTGGGTTGTTGGCCATAATGCTCATGCCATTTCACCTCACCCTATCCACGCAGACACTGAGAAGTGTCGCAGTGTGCCTAGGGTCTTTGGGTCTTACGCTTACCCCATTCCATAAGGAAATATGCTGATACGGGTGCAGTATAGGAGAATGGGGTGAACTTTGGGGCCAAAGAGTCCATGATGCACCTCAGTGTCTGTCACTGGCTGCAAGGTGGGGTTGGAATGGTGTAAGCATTAGACTCGACAATGCCAAGTCACACCCCTGACACCTGTCGGTCTCTACAGGTTGGGATGTGACAGTTGGAAAACCTAATGCCCCAGGCATGTGTTGGTATTTCCACTCCAAATTTTCAACATGGTCTTCTTGCAACCCCACCTCATGAACAGCAGCACTGTGAGTTCTTGTGTCAAAAGGTAATTTTGCACAGTGACTGTGCCATTTGGCGCCAGAGGTGCAAAAACACATTTTGGGCAGAATGTGAAAGATGTCAACTGTACTGTTCATGAGGAGGTGTAAAAAAATGGCAATGTTGAAAATCTGGAGTGAAAATGTGAAAAATTGAAGTCAGGAGTGTGCATAGAAACTGTGCAATGCCCACCTATAATGCAATTATTTTGGGGATTTTTTAACCAGATTTTCAACATAGGCATTTTGGGACCTCTTGTCATGAACAGTGTCATTGTGATTTTGGCAGCGTGTCTCAAATGTTGATTTCACAGCGACTATGCCGCATGCATCATATTCGTGAAAACACATTTCAGGCAGGATGTAAAAAATAGCAGCTATACTGTTCATAAGAAGGTATGAAAAAATGGCAATGATGAAAATCTGAAGTGAAAATATTACAAAGTTTCGAAGTTACGAGTGTGTGTGGAAACTGCACAACACATGCTCATAACAGTCATTTTCTGGAATTTTTTCACCAAATTTGCAAGACAGAATTTCTGGGATGCCACCTCATGAACTGTGGCACTGTCACTTCATTAATCTGTCCTGAAAGGTGATTCCACCGAATAACAAGGTGACAATGCATTTGTTCATGAGATGGGGTCCCAAGAACCACTTGTTGAAAATTTGGATGTAAAATTCAAAACAATGGCTGAGATATCCACCCAAGTTGTACCCCCCCCATTTATGCCGTTGTACAGCTTACTGTCATTTCTTCAGTTTGCAGTCAGCTTTGAAAATGCAGATGTGTTCTTGTTCCATCAAGATCGCTGTGCCAACCTCCAGAGGCAAGCATGGGTGAGGGGTGTGTGGGAGGTGGGATGCGAGGTGGGTGCTGGTTGGGGTGGCGCTGATGACAGCACTGGACTGTTTTCTTTGTTTCAGGTACAGTAAAATGCCAAGTCAATATGTTTAGTTGGTTTATTTATTAATTGATCGACTGTTAAGTCATTACAATATTAACAAAACAGAGAAATAAGTACAGAATCATAAAACAACACCTGAATGTTGAATACCAGATCAAATTTTTGCATCCAAGTTTGAGAATATGAAATTCTCCATACAATGTACAATAGTTGCTTATTGTCTGAATGCACAAAAATAAATCATTTACAAATTCCCCATTTTGCTGCCACGTCATAATTATTTTATACATTTTCTATAGTAAACTCTCCTATAAACCTTCCACTTATATTCCAGTTTTAAATAACAGACAACATAATATGTCATGATTCCAACTCATTCAAACTATATCTCGGGGGGGGGGTAGGTAAAATAAAAAGCCTTTGTTAAGAAGGATAATCCAGGCTTTCCAATATGTAACAGGCAACAAAAACTATTCACACTCCTTGTGGGGAATCCATGCTGTGACATTTATATGCATTTTTAAGGGCTTCACCGGACATTAAACCCAGTTAGAAGAGGGCTAAAGTTCCAAACCTATCTCTACCTAGTGGTGACAGTGGGACTAGGCCCTCATACTTGCAATCCGTTTAGCTGGGGGTCTTTTCTTTGTAGCAAGTAGGCCTTCAGGACCCAGATCTATCCTTTTCACCAGTAAATTACAAGGAAGAAATTGCATTGGGCCTCACCTGCCCTCTAGGTACCTGTAGCTATCCCTACCTGCCCTGATTCTATGCACCTATATCACAGATCTGTAATTTCCTCCTTATAGGACTGTATTATGTGGACAGTGCCCGATATTTTATATTAGTCCCAGTACACCAACTTACTTAAACAGGCGTATCTTAAAAAAAAAAAAAAAAAAGAACATTCTCTATTCCTGTGTGTCCCCTTAAGGCTGTCATTTAAAATCGTACCCGGTTTTACATTTTTACGTTCCCCTAAAGAGCCTTCAGGCACCACCTTCATCATAAAGGTTTTATCTAAAGACTCACTAGTATCAATTAACTGTTTAAGTGCAGGTATGTTTGAATACTAAAATGGAAGAACAAATATTTCAAGCATTATTCAAAAGGCATTAAACATTATAACAAATGCACATTTAAAATAGACCACTGTTATAATAGCCTCTTAAAGTTTTAAACTGTAAAAAGTATTTGATACTCAGTGATGCTATGGACCAATTAAAGCTAGATACAGTTTGTATGCACTAAGTACTTGTGGAACTAAGTTTAAGCTGATAAACTGATTATGCCATGTGAGGTTCAAAGTAGGACAGAGGACAGTATTTAATAACTTTTAGCCCTTAAGTCTCTAATCATCTAAATAATATTTTGTTTCAAGTACCCTGCCAAATTTAGCGTTCAAGTCATTGCTAAAAGCACTTAAAAGTGTTCGCCCTCACTATAGGGCCATTGATTTTTTTATAGTTTTTTGTTGAGAGATCTTTTTAACAAGGTACATTTGAGCAGAAGGTTGAAGAAAGTTTAGAAACCTGAAAATATCTCCTTCTCTGGGAGTCCAGTGCCAGTTTCCATATTGTAATTCCCTCTCTCCATATTTTTAAGAGTCCTTGTTAAGTGATCCCAGTAATTACTAGCAGCATTAGCCTTTAAGGCTGGCTTTGATAATATTGGTTGAAAGGTGCCTTCTACATTCAGTGCCTTGCTAATGTCCAATATGCATTTTAATATCAGCAACACAAACAAAGTTTCTGTAATTGTAACAAACCAATAGATCCCAAGGCACTTTACAGTATGCCGAACAACACTCAAGCTCCGTAATTAGAAATCCACACCTGTGTAATTTCAGGCAGCCAGCTTCTCTTTGTCTTGTTCCAAAAAGTACTCAAAAGAGAACCTTTACATGGATTCCTCACTACATATGATGTCCGTATGATACTCACATGAAAATGCAGCAAGTAGATAGTAAAAAACACAGTACCTGCTGGAGGAGATACAATTACCGACCTTCAACCATCGCTGAAGAAACATCCTTAAATAATTTTCCAAAAGCAGGTCTCATAAATGTTATTCCCTTTTATCTCCGTGAGAGAGTTCAAAAAGGAACATTCTAATTTCTGAGCTCAATTTCACATCTTCCTCCTTATAGTCCAGCTCCATTGCTCTCAGCTGCCACAACTTTCATAAATGCAATTCAGACATATAGATATCCTTTCCCCTGGTTCCTGCTATTCTCACCAGGCAGTAACTTCGCAGAGTTTTATTTAACTCCAAAAATTGATTAGCGTTTTGCTCACAAAAGCCTGTTAACACACAGAATGTATTACTGCATGGTAGTCAGGAGAATAGTTAGATGTACTGATGACTAAGTGGCAGGTGGTGTGGGTGAGGGATGGGCAACCGAATACTGCAAGAAACAAAACTAAAAGTGAGATACTGGTATGTAGTGCCAGACAGTCGGGGTGGGGTTGTCTGACAGTCTACTATGCACATTACTGGAGGATAATGTAGTAATAACTATGTATAAATGTATGATTCTGCATTCATACACACAGATACACAAATAAAGGGATTTCTCACACTCCATTTATGTCCACCCTGTTGCATAAATGTATTTATATTTATAGCATGTCGGGACTCTCTCTGTTTTGTGCTGTGTTTTTTAATTATGGTCTCTCCTGGACCTTGTGCTGTTCTTTTCCTCCATCCACCCAATCCTTTAGTTGGCCCCTGGTGCTCTGACATTAGCTGCTGTGTGCTCTATTGTATGCAGTGCTTGCTGTTTCCTTGCTCCCCCGAGGGAGCCCACCTGCCTGCCTCCCACCCACAGCTACGTTTAAGTCCATTACAGGCACTGGCCTTCAGCTGCAGTGCAGCTTGTCCTTTATGGCCCCTATCCTGTGTGTTTGCTTTCTCAGTCCATTTCTTCCAGGCCCCTCTGGGCACTTACAGTCTGCCACCATGTGACTTAGCTGGCGGTTCCTGCCACCTACTGCTGACTGCCCACCCTCTGGGCACCTACAGTCTGCCACCATGTGACTTAGCTAGCGTTTCCTGCCACCTACTGCTGACTGCCCACCCTCTGGGCACCTACAGTCTGCCACCATGTGACTTAGCTGTTGGTTCCTGCCACCTACTGCTGACTGTCCTCCCTCTGGACCCTCTGAACCAGCCCCTTGAGGGCTCCTTACATAGCCACTTTGTGACTGATTGGAAGAGGGAGGCATATTTGCCCCAACCTTCTCCCCTTCCCCAAAATCTCCATGTTCTTCACCACCCACATGGAGCAGGCTACAGCCTGAACTCTGTGCGGGCTGTGAGTTGAAAGTGCCTTCCAGCACTGTCACTGTTGCGCAGTAGCTCTAAACTGATGGCTGCATAGCAACATCCACCACGTTTCTGATCAGTAGTTTTCTGACCAACCTACCTGCCTTCTACATATCAGGGCTCAGGACCCCCCCACCACACACTAGATACCAGGGAAAGGTTAAACGAAATAACCAAAAAAAAAAAAACACCATTTGCCACTGGCCATGAGGCAATTGGCCTACACCACCAGAGGGCTATACCAACACTAACTTCCTGGGACAGCTCAAGACCCCTCAATCACAAGTGTCCCCTTTTTAAATAATGCAGGGACCACTAGCCCAGAAGCATCCCTACTAGCCTATTAGGACTACTGCTTAAATCTGCTGGCCACCAGCAGGCCACATGGGGCACTAAGGGGGTTTTGTTGATCTCCAATATAAATCTCCCCTTCTTTTACTCCATTGCTGTACTGTACCCCCTTATTTTACTTTTTTTATATAATATACTTTTTGGTCACGGCCACCCAAGCCTTCAGACCCCACTGCTCCTCTGCACCCGTTCTGTCCCTTGCTACGTGTTTCTCATACTAATGTATTTTTTTCTCTTTAATTACACAGGTCTGGCAAGACTGTGTATCATTCAGATGGGTATTTTAATTATAATTACTGGTGACCCCCTTTAATGACCAGTTTTGCTAGATCAATAAAATGCCGTAATAACCCGAAATCAGGTTATTACAGCATTCTAGAAACTACTTTCACTTTCCGTCTTATGAGGCAGAGCCGTATTCTTGGCCCGCCTTCCTAACTGTTTGTGTGAGCTAACCATGGTGACCACAGTTTGGTTTGGTTCCCCCTACTGAAGTAATCTTTCCCACACCAATTTTACACAAAGTAAGTAACTTTTAACTGTCTGGTTGATCCTGCCTTCTCTTCATTACAAAATCGATCTGGTTGATCCTGCTGTTCCCTGCGCTTGGTCGGGGCTTTGCTCCGACTGAGCGAGCAAAAAATATCAAGAGAGCAGGTGTGAGTGTGTTTGTTTAGATATATCTGTGTGAGTGTGTGTAGATGGCACTCCTCCCACTCAATAATTATAAAAATAAAGGATAGGTTAAGTGTGTGTCAATGGAATTTTTTATACCCCTCGGTGTATGATGGACCTCATAAACCTCTCGAGCTTCGCTCTCGAGGTTTATAGGTCATCACACACTCAGGTGTAAAAAAATTCACTACTTACCTATCCATTATTCTCTATTTAATTCACCCCCCCCAAAATCTTTCCTCTAAGACCTCTGACCAGTGGTCTCTTCTCGTCCTTCTCTGTTCTTCCCTTTCAGGTCCTACCAGAATTCCCCAACCACAGAACACCCCAACTCTGGATTCCCTGGCTCTGATGGGGCAGGTAAGTCCTATTTAATTACCTAACTGCCCTGTAAGGTGAGAGGCATATAACAAGGTACCCACACCTTTGTAATGTGCAGTAACTTGATTTGTGTATTTTTTGGCTTGGAGAAAAGATCTATTTTCAGCATTTTCCCTACCTGGTGTTTGTTGGAGGTCTCCACTAAACAGATCCAACCTTGTTTACTTATGACATGTTATAGTAGAAGGCCCCAAGATGGTAAGGCTGCAGGCACAGATAAAGAATATTGAACCGCACTCCATGCTGAACAGACTGTTAAGCATGCACTAACAGGTTAGTGACATCGTGACCATGAGACTTGAGTGCCCTCATGAAGTCACTAACCTCACAAGGTGTGAGGTTACCAGTGCATTCTGCAAGGAGACTGGTTCACTATGTGTAATGATATGAGCAGGCTGTTTCTAAAACATACAGGGGACAGGTATGTGTAATGATATGAACAGGCTGTCTCTGAAACATGCAGGGGACAGGTATGTGTAATGATATGAGCAGACAAAGAACCTCTGTGCACAAACACTGAGGCAAGGGTTACCCCAAAGGGCATTTGGCTGGGAAGCCAAGTTTCAAGAAAATGCAAAATCACACATGCCCCCACAATGCAAAGCATCATGGGCTGCATATGCAAATCACCACAGAATGTTATGCTGGTCCAACTTTAAGCAGAATTGCATGGTGCGAAGTCCTTTCACACAGTTTGCAAAGGGTGCTAACAGAAGACATAGACACAGTGTTTGAGTCCTACAGGACTCATCAGTATGCCTCATCTGTTTAACACCCCAGTGGAATGGACCAGCTACCCTTAAGACAGTGTGTCTTGGATATGTTGTGGTGAACCCATTAAAATGCCTGCCACACAGGCTGCAAATGTAACAGCACAGAAACAGTAAAACAGCACTGTCTCCATAAAGGCTGCAAATTTAATTTAACAGAAACAGTAAATAAGGACAGTCTCCATACAGGCTGCATATGTAAGAGCACATAAACAGTAAATAAGTGCAGTCTACATACAGGCTCAAAATATAACAGCACAGAAACAGTAAATAAGAACAGATTTCATACAGGCTCAAAATGTAACTGCACACAAACAGCAAATAAGCACAGTCTTTATGCAGGCTCCAAATGTAACAACACAGAAACTGTAAGTAGCACAATCTCCATGCAGGCTGCAAATGTAAAACACAGAAACACTAAATAAGCACAGTCTCCTATACAGGCTCCAAATGTAACAGCACAGAAACAGTAGAATAGCACAGTCTCCCAACAGGCTGCAAATTTAACAACACAGAAACAGTAAATAAGCACAGTCTCTATACAGGCTCCAAAGTAGCAGCACAGAAACAGTAAATAAGCACAGTCTCATTACAGGCTCCAAATGTAACAAAACAGAAACAGTAAGTAAGCACAGTCCCCATACAGGCTCCACATGTAACAGCACAGAAAGAGTAAAATAGCACAGTCTCCATACAGCCTCCAAATGTAACAGCACACAAGCAGTAAATAAGCACAGTCTTTATACAGGCTCCAAATGTAACAGAACAGAAATGGTAAAGTAGCACAGCCTCCATGCAGGCTGCAAATGTAACAGCACAGAAACAGTAAATAAGCACAGTCTCCTGTACAGGCTCCAAAGGTAACAGCACAGAAATTGTAAAGTAGTACAGTCTCCATGCAGGCTGCAAAGGTAACAGCACAGAAACAGTAAATAAGCACAGTCTCCTATACAGGCTCCAAATGTAACAGCACAGAAACAGGAAAATAGCACAGTCTCAAAACAGGCTGCAAATGTAACAACACAGAAACTGTAAATAAGCACAGTCTCTATATAGGCTCCTAATGTAACAGCACAGAAAGAGAAAATAGCACAGCCTTCATGCAGGCTGCAAATGTAATGAATCAGAAACAGTAAAAAGCACAGTCTCCATAAAGGCTAGAAATCTAACAGCACATAAACCGTGATAATCGAAGTCTCTATAAAGGCTCCAAAATGAAAGAGCACAGAAACAGTAAATAAGCACAGTATCTATACAAGCTGTAAATGTAGTGGAACTGAAATGGTTAATAAGCACAGCCTCCATACAGGCTACAAATATAACAGCACAGAAACAGTAAAACAGCACTGTCTACATACAGGCTGCAAATTTAATTTAACAGAAACAGTAAATAAGGACAGTCTCCATACAGGCTGCATATGTAAGAGCACATAAACAGTAAATAAGTGCAGTCTACATACAGGCTCCAAATGTAACAGCACAGAAACAGTAAATAAGCACAGTATTTATGCAGGCTCCAAATGTAACAGCTCAGAAACCGTAAAGTTGCACAATCTCCATGCAGGCTGCAAATGTAACAGCTCAGAAACAGTAAATAAGCAGAGTCTCCTATACAGGCTCCAAATGTAACAGCACAGAAACAGTAGAATAGCATAGTCTCCCAACAGTCTGCAAATGTAACAACACAGAAACAGTAAATAAGCACAGTCTCTATTCAGGCTCCAAAGTAGCAGCACAGAAAAAGTAAATAAGCACAGTCTCATTACAGGCTCCAAATGTAACAAAACAGAAACAGTAAGTAAGCACAGTCCCCATACAGGCTCCACATGTAACAGCACAGAAAGAGTAAAATAGCACAGTCTCCATACAGCCTCCAAATGTAACAGCACACAAGCAGTAAATAAGCACAGTCTTTATACAGGCTCCAAATGTAACAGAACAGAAACAGTAAACTAGCACAGCCTCCATGCAGGCTGCAAATGTAACAGCACAGAAACAAGAAAATAGCACAGTCTCAAAACAGGCTGCAAATGTAACAACACAGAAACTGTAAGTAAGCACAGTCTCTATATAGGCTACAAATGTAACAGCACAGAAAGAGTAAAATAGCACAGTCTCCATGCAGGCTGCAAATGTAATGAAACAGAAACAGTAAATAAGCACAGCCTACATACAGCCTCCAAATGTAACAGCAGAGAAACAGCAGATAAGCACAGTTTCCACAGAGGCTCTAAACGTACCAGCATGAAACAGTAAATAAGCACAGTCTCCACTCAGGCTCCTATTGTAATGGCACAGAAACAGCAATTAGCTCAGTCTCCTTAGCGTCTAAATAGCAGCACAGAAACGGTAAATAAGAACTGTCTCCATAATGGCTCCAAATCTAACAGCACATAAACTATTCATAATCGCAGTCTCTATAAAGGCTCCACATGAAAGAGCACAGAAACAATAAATAAGCACAGTATCTAGACAAGCTGTAAATGTAGTGGAACAGAAATGTTAGTAAGCACAGCCTCCATACAGGCTGCAAATGTAACAGGATAGAAACAGTAAAACAGCACTGTCTCCATACAGGCTGCAAAAGAAACAGCATAAGCAGTAAATAAGTGCAGTCTACATACAGGCTCAAAACATAACAACGCAGAAACAGTAATAAGCACAGATTTCATACAGGCTCCAAATGTAACAGCACACAAACAGTAAATGAGCACAGTCTTTATACAGGCTCCAAATGTAACAATACAGAAACAGTAAAGTAGCACAGTCTCCATGCAGGAAGCAAATGTAACAGCACAGAAACAGTAAATAAGCACTGTCTCTATACAGGCTCCAATTGGAACAGCACAGAAACAGTAAAATAGCACATTCTCCCAACAGGCTGCAAATGTAACAACACCAAAACAGTAAATAAGCACAGTCTCTATACAGGCTCCAAAGTAAAACCACAGAAACAGTAAATAAGCACAGTCTCTTTACAGGCTCCAAATGTAACAGAACAGAAACAGAAAGTAAGCACAGTCCCCATACAGGCTCCAAATGTAACACCACAGAAAGAGGAAAATAACACAGTCTCCATACAGGCTGCAAATGTAATGGAACTGAAACAGTAAATAAGCACAGCCTCCATACTGCCTCCAAATGTAACAGCAGAGAAACAGCAAATAAGCACAGTCTCCACTTAGGCTCCAATTGTAATGGCACAGAAACAGCAATTAAGCTTGGTCTCCTTAGAGTCTCCAAATGTAACAGCACAGAAACAGTAAACAAGAACTGTCCAAATAAAGGCTCCAAAAATAGCAGCACAGAAATAGTAAATAAGCACAGTCTCCTTACAGGATCCTAATGTAACAGAACAGAAGCAGTAAGTATGCAAAGTCTTTATACAGGCTCCAAATGTAACAGCACACAAACAGTAAATAAGCACAGTCTTTATACAGGCTTCAAATGTAACAGCAGAGAAACAGTAAAGTAGCACAGTCTCCATACAGGCTGCAAAAGTAACGGCACAGAAACAGTAAAGCCCAGTCTCACACAGGCTCCAAATGTAACAGCACGGAAACAGTAAATATGCACAGTATCTATACAAGCAGTAAATGTAGTGGAACAGAAACAGTTAGTAAGCACAGCTCCATACAGGCTGCAAATGTAACAGCACAGAAACAGTAAAACAGCACTGACTCCATACAGGCTGCAAATTTAATTTAACAGAAACAGTAAATAATGATAGTCTCCATACAGGCGGCAAATATAAGAGCACATAAACAGTAAATAAGTGCAGTCTACATACAGTCTCAAAATATAACAGCACAGAAACAGTAAATAAGCACAGATTTCATACAGGTTCCAAATGTAACAACACACAAGCAGTAAATAAGCACAGTCTTTATACAGGCTCCAAATGTAACAGCACAGAAACAGTAAAGTAGCACAGTCCCCATGCAGGCTGCAAATGTAACAGCACAGAAACAGTAAATAAGCACAGTCTCCTATACAGGTCAAAATGTAACAGCACAGAAACAGTAAAGTAGCAAAGTCTCCATGCAGGTTGCAAATGTAACAGCACAGATATAGTAAATAAGCACAGTCTCCTATACAGGCTCCAAATGTAACTGCACAGAAACAGTAAAATAGCACAGTCTCCAAACAGGCTGCAAATGTAACAACACAGAAACAGTAAATAAGCACAGTCTCTATACAGGCTCCAAAGTAACAGCACAGAAACAGTAAATAAGCACAGTCTCTTTACAGGCCCCAAATGTAACAGAACAGAAACAGCAAGTAAGCACAGTCGCCATACAGGCTCCAAATGTAACAGCACAAAACAGTAAAATAGCACAGTCTCCATGCAGGCTGCAAATGTAATGAAACAGAAACATTAAATAAGCACAGCCTCCATACAGCCTCCAAATGTAAGCAGCAGAGAATCAGGAAATAAGCACAGTCCCACAGAGGCTCTATACTTAACAGCACAGAAACAGCAAATAAGCACGGTCTCCACTCAGGCTCCAATTGTAATGGAACAGAAACAGCAGTTAAGCTCAGTCTCCTTAGAGTCTCCAAATGTTACAGATCAGAAACAGTAAATAAGAACTGTCTCCATAAAGGCTCCAAATCTACCAGCACATAAACCGTACATAAGCGCAGTCTCTATAAAGGCACCAAATGAAAGAGCACAGAAACAGTAAATAAGCACAGTATGTATACAAGCTGTAAATGTAGTGGAACAGAAACAGTTAATAAGCACAGCCTCCATACAGGCTGCAAATGTAACAGCACAGAAACAGTAATACAGCACTGTCTCCATACAGGCTGCAAATTTAATTTAACAAAAACAGTAAATAAGGACAGTCTCCATACAGGCTGCAAATGTAACAGCAAATAAGCAGTAAATAAGTGCAGTCTACATACAGGCTCAAAATATAACAACACATAAACAGTAAATTAGCACAGATTTAATACAGGCTCCAAATGTAACAGAACAGAAACAGTAAATAAGCCCTGACTCTATACAGGCTCCAAATGTAACAGCACAGAAACAGAAAATAGCACAGTCTCCAACAGGCTGCAAATGTAACAACACAGAAACAGTAAATATGCACAGTCTCTATACAGGCTCCTAAGTAACAGCACAGAAACAGTAAAAGCACAGTCTCTTTACAGGTTCCAAATGTAACAGAACAGAAAGAGTAAAATAGCACAGTCTCCATACAGGCTGCAAATGTAATGGAACAGAAACAGTAATAGCACAGCCTCCCTGCAGCATCCAAATGTAACAGCAGAGAAACAGCAAATAAGCACAGTCTCCAAAGAGGCTATACACGTAACAGCACAGAAACAGCAATATAAAGCACAGTCTCCACTCAGCCTCCAAATGTAACAGCAGAGCAACAGCAAATAAGCGCAGTCTCCACAGAGGCTCTAAGCGTAACAGCACAGAAACAGCAAATAAGCAGAGTCTGAAAAAGAGGCTCTAAACATAACAGCACAGAAACAGCAAATAAGCACAGTCTCCACAGAGACTCTAAATGTAACAGCACAGAAACAGTAAACAAGCAAAGTCTCCATAAAGGCTCCAAATATAACAGCACATAAACAGTACATGAGCACAGTCTCTTTAAAAGCTTCAAATATAACAGCACAGCAACAGTAAATAAGCACAGAATCTATACAAGCTGTAAATGTAATGGAACAGAAACAGTTAATAAGCACAGACTCCATACAGGCTGCAAACGTAACACCACAGAAACAGTAAAGCTGCACTGTCTCCATACAGGCTGCTAATTTAATTTAACAGAAACAGTAAATAAGCACAGTCTCTATACAGTCTCCAAATGTAACGGCACAGAAACATTAAATAAGCACAGTAGCTATACAAGCTGTAAATGTAGTGGAACAGAAACTGTTAATAAGCACGGCCCATACAGGCTGCAAATGTAACAGCACATAAACAGTAAATAAGTGCAGTCTACATACAAGCTCAAAATATAACAACACAGAAACAGTAAATAAGCACAGATTTCATACAGGCTCCAATAGAAACAGCACACAAACAGTAAATAAGCACAGTCTTCATACTGGCTCTAAATGTAACAGTACAGAAACAGTAAAGTGGCACAGTCTCCATGCAGGTTGCAAATGTAACAGCACAGAAACACTAAATAAGCACAGTCTCCTATACAGGCTTCAGATGTAACAGCAGAGAAACAGTAAAATAGCACAGTCTCCAAACGGCTGCAAATGTAACAACACAGAAACAGTAAATAGGAACAGTCTCTATACAGGCTCCAAATGTAACAGAACAGAAACAGTAAACTAGCACAGCCTCCATGCAGGCTGCAAATGTAACAGCCAGAAACAGGAAAATAGCACAGTCTCAAAACAGGCTGCAATGTACAACACAGAAACTGTAAATAAGCACAGTATCTATATAGGCTCCAAATGTAACAGCACAGAAAGAGTAAAATAGCACAGTCTCCATGCAGGCTGCAAATGTAATGAAACAGAAACAGTAAATAAGCACAGCCTACATACAGCCTCCAAATGTAACAGCAGAGAAACAGCAGATAAGCACAGTTTCCACAGAGGCTCTAAACATACCAGCACAGAAACAGTAATAAGCACAGTCTCCAATCAGGCTCCTATTGTAATGGCCCAGAAACAGCAATTAAGCTCAGTCTCCTTAGCGTCCAAATGTAGCAGCACAGAAACGGTAAATAAGAACTGTCTCCATAAAGGCTCCAAATCTAACAGCACATAAACAGTACATAATCGCAGTCTCTATAAAGGCTCCAAATGAAAGAGCACAGAAACAGTAAATAAGCACAGTATCTAGACAAGCTGTAAATGTAGTGGAACAGAAATGGTTAATAAGCACAGCCTCCATACAGGCTGCAAATGTAACAGGATAGAAACAGTAAAACAGCACTGTCTCCATACAGGCTGCAAAAGAAACAGCACATAAGCAGTAAATAAGTGCAGTCTACATACAGGCTCAAAACATAACAACGCAGAAACAGTAAATAAGCACAGATTTCATACAGGCTCCAAATGTAACAGCACACAAACAGTAAATGAGCACAGTCTTTATACAGGCTCCAAATGTAACAATACAGAAACAGTAAAGTAGCACAGTCTCCATGCAGGAAGCAAATGTAACAGCACAGAAACAGTAAATAAGCACTGTCTCTATACAGGCTCCAAATGGAACAGCACAGAAACAGTAAAATAGCACATTCTCCCAACAGGCTGCAAATGTAACAACACCAAAACAGTAAATACAGTCTATACAGGCTCCAAAGTAAAACCACAGAAACAGTAAATAAGCACAGTCTCTTTACAGGCTCCAAATGTAACAGAACAGAAACAGAAAGTAAGCACAGTCCCCATACAGGCTCAATGTAACACCACAGAAAGAGGAAAATAACACAGTCTCCATACAGGCTGCAAATGTAATGGAACTGAAACAGTAAAAACACAGCCTCATACTGCCTCCAAATGTAACAGCAGAGAAACAGCGAATAAGCACAGTCTCCACTTAGGCTCCAATTGTAATGGCACAGAAACAGCAATTAAGCTCGGTCTCCTTAGAGTCTCCAAATGTAACAGCACAGAAACAGTAAACAAGAACTGTCCAAATAAAGGCTCCAAATATAGCAGCACAGAAATAGTAAATAAGCACAGTCTCCTTACAGGATCCTAATGTAACAGAACAGAAGCAGTAAGTATGAAAAGTCTTTATACAGGCTCCAAATGTAACAGCACACAAACAGTAAATAAGCACAGTCTTTATACAGGCTTCAAATGTAACAGCAGAGAAACAGTAAAGTAGCACAGTCTCCATACAGGCTGCAAAAGTAACGCACAGAAACAGTAAAAGCCCAGTCTCTACACAGGCTCCAAATGTAACAGCACGGAAACAGTAAATATGCACAGTATCTATACAAGCAGTAAATGTAGTGGAACAGAAACAGTTAGTAAGCACAGCTCCATACAGGCTGCAAATGTAACAGCACAGAAACAGTAAAACAGCACTGACTCCATACAGGCTGCAAATTTAATTTAACAGAAACAGTAAATAATGATAGTCTCCATACAGGCAGCAAATATAAGAGCACATAAACAGTAAATAAGTGCAGTCTACATACAGTCTCAAATATAACAGCACAGAAACGGTAATAAGCACAGATTTCATACAGGTTCCAAATGTAACAACACACAAGCAGTAAATAAGCACAGTCTTTATACAGGCTCCAAATGTAACAGCACAGAAACAGTAAAGTAGCACAGTCCCATGCAGGCTGCAAATGTAACAGCACAGAAACAGTAAATAAGCACAGTCTCTATACAGGCTCCAGAGTAACAGCACAGAAACAGTAAAGTAGTAAAGTCTCCATGCAGGTTGCAAATGTAACAGCACAGATATAGTAAATAAGCACAGTCTCCTATACAGGCTCCAAATGTAACTGCACAGAAACAGTAAAATAGCACAGTCTCCAAACAGGCTGCAAATGTAACAACACAGAAACAGTAAATAAGCACAGTCTCTATACAGGCTCCAGAGTAACAGCACAGAAACAGTAAATAAGCACAGTCTCTTTACAGGCCCCAAATGTAACAGAACAGAAACAGCAGAAGTAATAGTCGCCATACAGGCTCCAAATGTAACAGCACAAAACAGTAAATAGCACAGTCTCCATGCAGGCTGCAAATGTAATGAAACAGAAACATTAAATAAGCACAGCCTCCATACAGCCTCCAAATGTAACAGCAGAGAATCAGGAAATAAGCACAGTCTCCACAGAGGCTCTATACTTAACAGCACAGAAACAGCAAATAAGCACGGTCTCCACTCAGGCTCCAATTGTAATGGAACAGAAACAGCAGTTAAGCTCAGTCTCCTTAGAGTCTCCAAATGTTACAGATCAGAAACAGTAAATAAGAACTGTCTCCATAAAGGCTCCAAATCTACCAGCACATAAACCTGCATATAAGCGCAGTCTCTATAAAGGCACCAAATGAAAGAGCACAGAAACAGTAATACACAGTATGTATACAAGCTGTAATGTAGTGGAACAGAAACAAGCATACACAGCCTCCATACAGGCTGCTAAATGTAACAGCACAGAACAGTAATACAGCACTGTCTCCATACAGGCTGCAAATTTAATTTAACAAAAACAGTAAATAAGGACAGTCTCCATACAGGCTGCAAATGTAACAGCAAATAAGCAGTAAATAAGTGCAGTCTACATACAGGCTCAAAATATAACAACACATAAACAGTAAATTAGCACAGATTTAATACAGGCTCCAAATGTAACAGAACAGAAACAGTAAATAAGCCCTGACTTATACAGGCTCCAAATGTAACAGCACAGAAACAGAAAATAGCACAGTCTCCCAACAGGCTGCAAATGTAACAACACAGAAACAGTAAATACGCAACAGTTCTATACAGGCTCCTAAGTAACAGCACAGAAACAGTAATAAGCACAGTCACTTTAGAGGTTCCAAATGTAACAGAACAGAAAGAGTAAAATAGCACAGTCTCCATACATGCTGCAAATGTAATGGAACAGAAACAGTAATAAGCACAGCCTCCTGCAGCATCCAAATGTAACAGCAGAGAAACAGCAAATAAGCACAGTCTCCAAAAGAGGCTATAAACGTAACAGCACAGAAACAGCAATAAAGCACAGTCTCCATTCAGCCTCAAATGTAACAGCAGAGAAACAGCAAATAAGCAGAGTCTGAAAAGAGGCTCTAAAACATAACAGCACAGAAACAAGCAAGCACAGTCTCCACAGAGACTCTAAACGTAATAGCACAGAAACAGTAAACAAGCAAAGTCTCCATAAAGGCTCCAAATATAACAGCACATAAACAGTACATGAGCACAGTCTCTTTAAAAGCTTCAAATGTAACAGCACAGCAACAGTAAAAAAGCAGAGTAGCTATACAAGCTGTAAATGTAGTGGAACAGAAACTGTAAATAAGCACGGCCCATACAGGCTGCAAATGTAACAGCACATAAGCAGTAAATAAGTGCAGTCTACATACAAGCTCAAAACATAACAACACAGAAACAGTAAATAAGCACAGATTTCATACAGGCTCCAATTGTAACAGCACACAAATAGTAAATAAGCACAGTCTTCATACTGGCTCTAAATGTAACAGTACAGAAACAGTAAAGTGGCACAGTCTCCATGCAGGTTGCAAATGTAACAGCACAGAAACACTAAATAAGCAGTCTCCTATACAGGCTTCAGATGTAACAGCAGAGAAACAGTAAAATAGCACAGTCTCCAAACGGCTGCAAATGTAACAACACAGAAACAGTAAATAGGAACAGTCTCTATACAGGCTCCAAATGTAACAGAACAGAAACAGTAAACTAGCACAGCCTCCATGCAGGCTGCAAATGTAACAGCCCAGAAACAGGAAAATAGCACAGTCTCAAAACAGGCTGCAAATGTACCAACACAGAAACTGTAAATAAGCACAGTATCTATATAGGCTCCAAATGTAACAGCACAGAAAGAGTAAAATAGCACAGTCTCCATGCAGGCTGCAAATGTAATGAAACAGAAACAGTAAATAAGCACAGCCTACATACAGCCTCCAAATGTAACAGCAGAGAAACAGCAGATAAGCACAGTTTCCACAGAGGCTCTAAACATACCAGCACAGAAACAGTAAATAAGCACAGTCTCCAATCAGGCTCCTATTGTAATGGCCCAGAAACAGCAATTAAGCTCAGTCTCCTTAGCGTCTCCAAATGTAGCAGCACAGAAACGGTAAATAAGAACTGTCTCCATAAAGGCTCCAAATCTAACAGCACATAAACAGTACATAATGCAGTCTCTATAAAGGCTCCAAATGAAAGAGCACAGAAACAGTAAATAAGCACAGTATCTAGACAAGCTGTAAATGTAGTGGAACAGAAATGGTTATAAGCACAGCCCATACAGGCTGCAAATGTAACAGGATAGAAACAGTAAAACAGCACTGTCTCCATACAGGCTGCAAAAGAAACAGCACATAAGCAGTAAATAAGTGCAGTCTACATACAGGCTCAAAACATAACAACGAGAAACAGTAAATAAGCACAGATTTCATACAGGCTCCAAATGTAACAGCACACAAACAGTAAATGAGCACAGTCTTTATACAGGCTCCAAATGTAACAATACAGAAACAGTAAAGTAGCACAGTCTCCATGCAGGAAGCAAATGTAACAGCACAGAAACAGTAATAAGCACTGTCTCTATACAGGCTCCAAATGGAACAGCACAGAAACAGTAAAATAGCACATTCTCCAACAGGCTGCAAATGTAACAACACCAAAACAGTAAATAAGCACAGTCTCTATACAGGCTCCAAAGTAAAACCACAGAAACAGTAAATAAGCACAGTCTCTTTACAGGCTCCAAATGTAACAGAACAGAAACAGAAAGTAAGCACAGTCCCCATACAGGCTCCAAATGTAACACCACAGAAAGAGGAAAATAACACAGTCTCCATACAGGCTGCAAATGTAATGGAACTGAAACAGTAAATAAGCACAGCCTCCATACTGCCTCCAAATGTAACAGCAGAGAAACAGCAACTAAGCACAGTCTCCACTTAGGCTCCAATTGTAATGGCACAGAAACAGCAATTAAGCTCGGTCTCCTTAGAGTCTCCAAATGTAACAGCACAGAAACAGTAAACAAGAACTGTCCAAATAAAGGCTCCAAATATAGCAGCACAGAAATAGTAATAAGCACAGTCTCCTTACAGGATCCTAATGTAACAGAACAGAAGCAGTAAGTATGCAAAAGTCTTTATACAGGCTCCAAATGTAACAGCACACAAACAGTAAATAAGCACAGTCTTTATACAGGCTTCAAATGTAACAGCAGAGAAACAGTAAAGTAGCACAGTCTCCATACAGGCTGCAAAAGTAACGGCACAGAAACAGTAAATAAGCCCAGTCTCTACAGAGGCTACAAATGTAAAAGCACGGAAACAGTAAATATGCACAGTATCTATACAAGCAGTAAATGTAGTGGAACAGAAACAGTTAGTAAGCACAGCTCCATACAGGCTGCAAAATGTAACAGCACAGAAACAGTAAAACAGCACTGACTCCATACATGCTGCAAATTTAATTTAACAGAAACAGTAAATAATGATAGTCTCCATACAGGCAGCAAATATAAGAGCACATAAACAGTAAATAAGTGCAGTCTACACAGTCTCAAAATATACAGCACAGAAACAGTAAATAAGCACAGATTTCATACAGGTTCCAAATGTAACAACACACAAGCAGTAAATAAGCACACTTTATACAGGCTCCAAATGTAACAGCACAGAAACAGTAAAGTAGCACAGTCCCATGCAGGCTGCAAATGTAACAGCACAGAAACAGTAATAAGCACAGTCTCCTATACAGGCTCCAAATGTAACAGCACAGAAACAGTAAAGTAGTAAAGTCTCCATGCAGGTTGCAAATGTAACAGCACAGATATAGTAAATAAGCACAGTCTCCTATACAGGCTCCAAATGTAACTGCACATAAACAGTAAAATAGCACAGTCTCCAAACAGGCTGCAAATGTAACAACACAGAAACAGTAAATAAGCACAGTCTCTATACAGGCTCCAGAGTAACAGCACAGAAACAGTAAATAAGCACAGTCTCTTTACAGGCCCCAAATGTAACAGAACAGAAACAGCAAGTAAGCACAGTCGCCATACAGGCTCCAAATGTAACAGCACAAAACAGTAAAATAGCACAGTCTCCATGCAGGCTGCAAATGTAATGAAACAGAAACATTAAATAAGCACAGCCTCCATACAGCCTCCAAATGTAACAGCAGAGAATCAGGAAATAAGCACAGTCTCCACAGAGGCTCTATACTTAACAGCACAGAAACAGCAAATAAGCACGGTCTCCACTCAGGCTCCAATTGTAATGGAACAGAAACAGCAGTTAAGCTCAGTCTCCTTAGAGTCTCCAAATGTTACAGATCAGAAACAGTAAATAAGAACTGTCTCCATAAAGGCTCCAAATCTACCAGCACATAAACCGTACATAAGCGCAGTCTCTATAAAGGCACCAAATGAAAGAGCACAGAAACAGTAAATAAGCACAGTATGTATACAAGCTGTAAATGTAGTGGAACAGAAACAGTTAATAAGCACAGCCTCCATACAGGCTGCAAATGTAACAGCACAGAAACAGTAATACAGCACTGTCTCCATACAGGCTGCAAATTTAATTTAACAAAAACAGTAAATAAGACAGTCTCCATACAGGCTGCAAATGTAACAGCAAATAAGCAGTAAATAAGTGCAGTCTACATACAGGCTCAAAATATAACAACACATAAACAGTAAATTAGCACAGATTTAATACAGGCTCCAAATGTAACAGAACAGAAACAGTAAATAAGCCCTGACTCTATACAGGCTCCAAATGTAACAGCACAGAAACAGAAAATAGCACAGTCTCCCAACAGGCTGCAAATGTAACAACACAGAAACAGTAAATACAGACAGTCTCTATACAGGCTCTAAGTAACAGCACAGAAACAGTAAATTAGCACAGTCACTTTAGAGGTTCCAAATGTAACAGAACAGAAAGAGTAAAATAGCACAGTCTCCATACATGCTGCAAATGTAATGGAACAGAAACAGTAAATAAGCACAGCCTCCCTGCAGCATCCAAATGTAACAGCAGAGAAACAGCAAATAAGCACAGTCTCCAAAGAGGCTATAAACGTAACAGCACAGAAACAGCAATAAAGCACAGTCTCCATTCAGCCTCCAAATGTAACAGCAGAGAAACAGCAAATAAGCAGAGTCTGAAAAAGAGGCTCTAAACATAACAGCACAGAAACAGCAAATAAGCACAGTCTCCACAGAGACTCTAAACGTAACAGCACAGAAACAGTAAACAAGCAAAGTCTCCATAAAGGCTCCAAATATAACAGCACATAAACAGTACATGAGCACAGTCTCTTTAAAAGCTTCAAATGTAACAGCACAGCAACAGTAAAAAGCAGAGTAGCTATACAAGCTGTAAATGTAGTGGAACAGAAACTGTAAATAAGCACGGCCCATACAGGCTGCAAATGTAACAGCACATAAACAGTAAATAAGTGCAGTCTACATACAAGCTCAAAATATAACAACACAGAAACAGTAAATAAGCACAGATTTCATACAGGCTCCAATTGTAACAGCACACAAATCAGTAAATAAGCACAGTCTTCATACTGGCTCTAAATGTAACAGTACAGAAACAGTAAAGTGGCACAGTCTCCATGCAGGTTGCAAATGTAACACACAGAAACACTAAATAAGCACAGTCTCCTATACAGGCTTCAGATGTAACAGCAGAGAAACAGTAAAATAGCACAGTCTCCAAACGGCTGCAAATGTAACAACACAGAAACAGTAAATAGGAACAGTCTCTATACAGGCTCCAAATGTAACAGAACAGAAACAGTAAACTAGCACAGCCTCCATGCAGGCTGCAAATGTAACAGCCCAGAAACAGGAAAATAGCACAGTCTCAAAACAGGCTGCAAATGTACCAACACAGAAACTGTAAATAAGCACAGTATCTATATAGGCTCCAAATGTAACAGCACAGAAAGAGTAAAATAGCACAGTCTCCATGCAGGCTGCAAATGTAATGAAACAGAAACAGTAAATAAGCACAGCCTACATACAGCCTCAAATGTAACAGCAGAGAAACAGCAGATAAGCACAGTTTCCACAGAGGCTCTAAACATACCAGCACAGAAACAGTAAATAGCACAGTCTCCAATCAGGCTCCTATTGTAATGGCCCAGAAACAGCAATTAAGCTCAGTCTCCTTAGCGTCTCAAATGTAGCAGCACAGAAGCAGTAAATAAGAACTGTCTCCATAAAGGCTCCAAATCTAACAGCACATAAACAGTACATAATCGTAGTCTCTATAAAGGCTCCAAATGAAAGAGCACAGAAACAGTAAATAAGCACAGTATCTAGACAAGATGTAAATGTAGTGGAACAGAAATGGTTAATAAGCACAGCCTCCATACAGGCTGCAAATGTAACAGGATAGAAACAGTAAAACAGCACTGTCTCCATACAGGCTGCAAAAGAAACAGCACATAAGCAGTAAATAAGTGCAGTCTATATACAGGCTCAAAACATAACAACGCAGAAACAGTAAATAAGCACAGATTTCATACAGGCTCCAAATGTAACAGCACACAAACAGTAAATGAGCACAGTCTTTATACAGGCTCCAAATGTAACAATACAGAAACAGTAAAGTAGCACAGTCTCCATGCAGGAAGCAAATGTAACAGCACAGAAACAGTAAATAAGCACTGTCTCTATACAGGCTCCAAATGGAACAGCACAGAAACAGTAAAATAGCACATTCTCCAACAGGCTGCAAATGTAACAACACCAAAACAGTAAATAAGCACAGTCTCTATACAGGCTCCAAAGTAAAACCACAGAAACAGTAAATAAGCACAGTCTCTTTACAGGCTCCAAATGTAACAGAACAGAAACAGAAAGTAAGCACAGTCCCCATACAGGCTCAAATGTAACACCACAGAAGGAAAATAACACAGTCTCCATACAGGCTGCAAATGTAATGGAACAGAAACAGTAAATACACAGCTCCATACTGCCTCCAAATGTAACAGCAGAGAAACAGCAACTAAGCACAGTCTCCACTTAGGCTCCAATTGTAATGGCACAGAAACAGCAATTAAGCTCGGTCTCCTTAGAGTCTCCAAATGTAACAGCACAGAAACAGTAAACAAGAACTGTCAAATAAAGGCTCCAAATATAGCAGCACAGAAATAGTAAATAAGCACAGTCTCCTTACAGGATCCTAATGTAACAGAACAGAAGCAGTAAGTATGAAAAGTCTTTATACAGGCTCCAAATGTAACAACACACAAACAGTAAATAAGCACAGTCTTTATACAGGCTTCAAATGTAACAGCAGAGAAACAGTAAAGTAGCACAGTCTCCATACAGGCTGCAAAAGTAACAGCACAGAAACAGTAAATAAGCCCAGTCTCTACAGAGGCTACAAATGTAAAACACGAGAACAGTAAATATGCACAGTATCTATACAAGCAGTAAATGTAGTGGAACAGAAACAGTTAGTAAGCACAGCCTCCATACAGGCTGAAAATGTAACAGCACAGAAACAGTAAAACAGCACTGACTCCATACATGCTGTAAATTTAATTTAACAGAAACAGTAAATAATGATAGTCTCCATACAGGCAGCAAATATAAGAGCACATAAACAGTAAATAAGTGCAGTCTACATACAGTCTCAAAATATAACAGCACAGAAACGGTAAATAAGCACAGATTTCATACAGGTTCCAAATGTAACAACACACAAGCAGTAAATAAGCACACTCTTTATACAGGCTCCAAATGTAACAGCACAGAAACAGTAAAGTAGCACAGTCCCATGCAGGCTGCAAATGTAACAGCACAGAAACAGTAAATAAGCACAGTCTCCTATACAGGCTCCAAATGTAACAGCACAGAAACAGTAAAGTAGTAAAGTCTCCATGCAGGTTGCAAATGTAACAGCACAGATATAGTAAATAAGCACAGTCTCCTATACAGGCTCCAAATGTAACTGCACATAAACAGTAAAATAGCACAGTCTCCAAACAGGCTGCAAATGTAACAACACAGAAACAGTAAATAAGCACAGTCTCTATACAGGCTCCAGAGTAACAGCACAGAAACAGTAAATAAGCACAGTCTCTTTACAGGCCCTAAATGTAACAGAACAGAAACAGCAGAAGCACAGTCCATACAGGCTCCAAATGTAACAGCACAAAACAGTAAAATAGCACAGTCTCCATGCAGGCTGCAAATGTAATGAAACAGAAACATTAAATAAGCACAGCCTCATACAGCCTCCAAATGTAACAGCAGAGAATCAGGAAATAAGCACAGTCTCCACAGAGCTCTATACTTAACAGCACAGAAACAGCAAATAAGCACGGTTCTCACTCAGGCTCCAATTGTAATGGAACAGAAACAGCAGTTAAGCTCAGTCTCCTTAGAGTCTCCAAATGTTACAGATCAGAAACAGTAAATAAGAACTGTCTCCATAAAGGCTCCAAATCTACCAGCACATAAACCGTACATAAGCGCAGTCTCTATAAAGGCACCAAATGAAAGAGCCACAGAAACAGTAAATAAGCACAGTATGTATACAAGCTGTAAATGTAGTGGAACAGAAACAGTTAATAAGCACAGCCTCCATACAGGCTGCAAATGTAACAACACAGAAACAGTAATACAGCACTGTCTCCATACAGGCTGCAAATTTAATTTAACAAAAACAGTAAATAAGGACAGTCTCCATACAGGCTGCAAATGTAACAGCAAATAAGCAGTAAATAAGTGCAGTCTACATACAGGCTCAAAATATAACAACACATAAACAGTAAATTAGCACAGATTTAATACAGGCTCCAAATGTAACAGAACAGAAACAGTAAATAAGCCCTGACTCTATACAGGCTCCAAATGTAACAGCACAGAAACAGAAAAATAGCACAGTCTCCCAACAGGCTGCAAATGTAACAACACAGAAACAGTAAATACGCACAGTCTCTATACAGGCTCCTAAGTAACAGCACAGAAACAGTAAATAAGCACAGTCACTTTAGAGGTTCCAAATGTAACAGAACAGAAAGAGTAAAATAGCACAGTCTCCATACATGCTGCAAATGTAATGGAACAGAAACAGTAAATAAGCACAGCCTCCCTGCAGCATCCAAATGTAACAGCAGAGAAACAGCAAATAAGCACAGTCTCCAAAGAGGCTATAACGTAACAGCACAGAAACAGCAATAAAGCACAGTCTCCATTCAGCCTCCAAATGTAACAGCAGAGAAACAGCAAATAAGCAGAGTCTGAAAAAGAGGCTCTAAACATAACAGCACAGAAACAGCAAATAAGCACAGTCTCCACAGAGACTCTAAACGTAACAGCACAGAAACAGTAAACAAGCAAAGTCTCCATAAAGGCTCCAAATATAACAGCACATAAACAGTACATGAGCACAGTCTCTTTAAAAGCTTCAAATGTAACAGCACAGCAACAGTAAAAAAGCAGAGTAGCTATACAAGCTGTAAATGTAGTGGAACAGAAACTGTAAATAAGCACGGCCCATACAGGCTGCAAATGTAACAGCACATAAGCAGTAAATAAGTGCAGTCTACATACAAGCTCAAAACATAACAACACAGAAACAGTAAATAAGCACAGATTTCATACAGGCTCAATTGTAACAGCACACAAATAGTAAATAAGCACAGTCTTCATACTGGCTCTAAATGTAACAGTACAGAAACAGTAAAGTGGCACAGTCTCCATGCAGGTTGCAAATGTAACAGCACAGAAACACTAAATAAGCACAGTCTCCTATACAGGCTTCAGATGTAACAGCAGAGAAACAGTAAAATAGCACAGTCTCCAAACGGCTGCAAATGTAACAACACAGAAACAGTAAATAGGAACAGTCTCTATACAGGCTCCAAATGTAACAGAACAGAAACAGTAAACTAGCACAGCCTCCATGCAGGCTGCAAATGTAACAGCCCAGAAACAGGAAAATAGCACAGTCTCAAAACAGGCTGCAAATGTAACAACACAGAAACTGTAAATAAGCACAGTCTCTATATAGGCTCCAAATGTAACAGCACAGAAAGAGTAAAATAGCACAGTCTCCATGCAGGCTGCAAATGTAATGAAACAGAAACAGTAAATAAGCACAGCCTCATACAGCCTCTAAATGTAACAGCAGAGAAACAGCAGATAAGCACAGTTTCCACAGAGGCTCTAAACGTACCAGCACAGAAACAGTAAATAAGCACAGTCTCCACTCAGGCTCCTATTGTAATGGCACAGAAACAGCAATTAAGCTCAGTCTCCTTAGCGTCTCCAAATGTAGCAACACAAGCAGTTAAATAAGAACTGTCTCCATAATGGCTCCAAATCTAACAGCACATAAATCTGTACATATCGCAGTCTCTATAAAGGCTCCAAATGAAAGAGCACAGAAACAGTAAATAAGCACAGTATCTATACAAGCTGTAAATGTAGTGGAACAGAAATGGTTAATAAGCACAGCCTCCAAACAGGCTGCAAATGTAACAGGATAGAAACAGTAAAACAGCACTGTCTCCATACAGGCTGCAAAAGAAACAACACATAAGCAGTAAATAAGTGCAGACTACATACAGGCTCAAACATAACAACGCAGAAAAGTAAATAAGCACAGATTTCATACAGGCTCCAAATGTAACAGCACACAAACAGTAAATGAGCACAGTCTTTATACAGGCTCTAAATGTAACAATACAGAAACAGTAAAGTAGCACAGTCTCCATGCAGGAAGCAAATGTAACAACACCAAAACAGTAAATAAGCACAGTCTCTATACAGGCTCCAAAGTAAAACCACAGAAACAGTAAATAAGCACAATCTCCATACAGGCTGCAAATGTAAAGGAACAGAAACAGTAAATAAGCACAGCCTGTATACTGCCTCCAAATGTAACAGCAGAGAAACAGCAAATAAGCACAGTCTCCACTTAGGCTCCAATTGTAATGGCACAGAAACAGCAATTAAGCTCGGTCTCCTTAGAGTCTCCAAATGTAACAGCACAGAAACAGTAAACAAGAACTGTCCAAATAAAGGCTCAAATATAGCAGCATAGAAATAGTAAATAAGCACAGTCTCCTTACAGGATCCTAATGTAACAGAACAGAAGCAGTAAGTATGCAAAGCCTTTATACAGGATCCAAATGTAACAGCACATAAACAGTAAATAAGCACAGTCTTTATACAGGCTTCAAATGTAACAGCAGAGAAACAGTAAAGTAGCACAGTCTCCATGCAGGCTGCAAAAGTAACGGCACAGAAACAGTAAATAAGCCCAGTCTCTACACAGGCTCCAAATGTAACACCACGGAAACAGTAAATATCCACAGTATCTATACAAGCAGTAAATGTAGTGGAACAGAAACAGTTAGTAAGCACAGCCTCCATACAGGCTGCAAATGTAACAACACAGAAACAGTAAAACAGCACTGACTCCATACAGGCTGCAAATTTAATTTAACAGAAACAGTAAATAATGATAGTCTCCATACAGGCGGCAAATATAAGAGCACATAAACAGTAAATAAGTGCAGTCTACATACAGTCTCAAAATATAACAGCACAGAAACAGTAAATAAGCACAGATTTCATACAGGTTCCAAATGTAACAACACACAAGCAGTAAATAAGCACAGTCTTTATGCAGGCTCCAAATGTAACAGCACAGAAACAGTAAAGTAGCACAGTCCCCATGCAGGCTGCAAATGTAACAGCACATAAACAGTAAATAAGCACAGTCTCCTATACAGGCTCCAAATGTAACAGCACAGAAACAGTAAGTAGCAAAGTCTCCATGCAGGTTGCAAATGTAGCAGCACAGATATAGTAAATAAGCACAGTCTCTATACAGGCTCCAAATGTAACTGCACAGAAACAGTAAAATAGCACAGTCTCCAAACAGGCTGCAAATGTAACAACACAGAAACAGTAAATAAGCACAGTCTCTATACAGGCTCCAGAGTAACAGCACAGAAACAGTAAATAAGCACAGTCTCTTTACAGGCTCCAAATGTAACAGAACAGAAACAGCAAGTAAGCATAGTAGCCATACAGGCTCCAAATGTAACAGCACAAAACAGTAAAATAGCACAGTCTCCATGCAGGCTGCAAATGTAATGAAACAGAAACATTAAATAAGCACAGCCTCCATACAGCCTCAAATGTAACAGCAGAGAATCAGGAAATAAGCACAGTCTCCACAGAGGCTCTATACTTAACAGCACAGAAACAGCAAATAAGCACGGTCTCCACTCAGGCTCCAATTGTAATGGAACAGAAACAGCAGTTAAGCTCAGTCTCCTTAGAGTCTCCAAATGTTACAGATCAGAAACAGTAAATAAGAACTGTCTCCATAAAGGCTCCAAATCTACCAGCACATAAACCGTACATAAGCGCAGTCTCTATAAAGGCACCAAATGAAAGAGCACAGAAACAGTAAATAAGCACAGTATGTATACAAGCTGTAAATGTAGTGGAACAGAAACAGTTAATAGCACAGCCTCCATACAGGCTGCAAATGTAACAACACAGAAACAGTAATACAGCACTGTCTCCATACAGGCTGCAAATTTAATTTAACAAAAACAGTAAATAAGGACAGTCTCCATACAGGCTGCAAATGTAACAGCAAATAAGCAGTAAATAAGTGCAGTCTACATACAGGCTCAAAATATAACAACACATAAACAGTAAATTAGCACAGATTTAATACAGGCTCCAAATGTAACAGAACAGAAACAGTAAATAAGCCCTGACTCTATACAGACTCCAAATGTAACAGCACAGAAACAGAAAAATAGCACAGTCTCCCAACAGGCTGCAAATGTAACAACACAGAAACAGTAAATACGCACAGTCTCTATACAGGCTCCTAAGTAACAGCACAGAAACAGTAAATAAGCACAGTCACTTTAGAGGTTCCAAATGTAACAGAACAGAAAGAGTAAAATAGCACAGTCTCCATACAGGCTGCAAATGTAATGGAACAGAAACAGTAAATAAGCACAGCCTCCCTGCAGCATCCAAATGTAACAGCAGAGAAACAGCAAATAAGCACAGTCTCCAAAGAGGCTATAAACGTAACAGCACAGAAACAGCAATAAAGCACAGTCTCCATTCAGCCTCCAAATGTAACAGCAGAGAAACAGCAAATAAGCGCAGTCTCAACAGAGGCTCTAAACGTAACAGCACAGAAACAGCAAATAAGCAGAGTCTGAAAAAGAGGCTCTAAACATAACAGCACAGAAACAGCAAATAAGCACAGTCTCCACAGAGACTCTAAACGTAACAGCACAGAAACAGTAAACAAGCAAAGTCTCCATAAAGGCTCCAAATATAACAGCACATAAACAGTACATGAGCACAGTCTCTTTAAAAGCTTCAAATGTAACAGCACAGCAACAGTAAAAAAGCAGAGTAGCTATACAAGCTGTAAATGTAGTGGAACAGAAACTGTAAATAAGCACGGCCCATACAGGCTGCAAATGTAACAGCACATAAGCAGTAAATAAGTGCAGTCTACATACAAGCTCAAAACATAACAACACAGAAACAGTAAATAAGCACAGATTTCATACAGGCTCCAATTGTAACAGCACACAAATAGTAAATAAGCACAGTCTTCATACTGGCTCTAAATGTAACAGTACAGAAACAGTAAAGTGGCACAGTCTCCATGCAGGTTGCAAATGTAACAGCACAGAAACACTAAATAAGCACAGTCTCCTATACAGGCTTCAGATGTAAAAGCAGAGAAACAGTAAAATAGCACAGTCTCCAAACGGCTGCAAATGTAACAACACAGAACAGTAAATAGGAACAGTCTCTATACAGGCTCCAAATGTAACAGAACAGAAACAGTAAACTAGCACAGCCTCCATGCAGGCTGCAAATGTAACAGCCCAGAAACAGGAAAATAGCACAGTCTCAAAACAGGCTGCAAATGTAACAGCACAGAAACTGTAAATAAGCACAGTCTCTATATAGGTTCCAAATATAACAGCACAGAAAGAGTAAAATAGCACAGTCTCCATGCAGGCTGCAAATGTAATGAAACAGAAACAGTAAATAAGCACAGCCTACATACAGCCTCTAAATGTAACAGCAGAGAAACAGCAGATAAGCACAGTTTCCACAGAGGCTCTAAACGTACCAGCACAGAAACAGTAAATAAGCACAGTCTCCACTCAGGCTCCTATTGTAATGGCACAGAAACAGCAATTAAGCTCAGTCTCCTTAGCGTCTCCAAATGTAGCAGCACAGAAACGGTAAATAAGAACTGTCTCCATAATGGCTCCAAATCTAACAGCACATAAACCGTACATAATCGCAGTCTCTATAAAGGCTCCAAATGAAAGAGCACAGAAACAGTAAATAAGCACAGTATCTATACAAGCTGTAAATGTAGTGGAACAGAAATGGTTAATAAGCACAGCCTCCATACAGGCTGCAAATGTAACAGGATAGAAACAGTAAAACAGCACTGTCTCCATACAGGCTGCAAAAGAAACAGCACATAAGCAGTAAATAAGTGCAGACTACATACAGGCTCAAAACATAACAACGCGAAAAAGTAAATAAGCACAGATTTCATACAGGCTCCAAATGTAACAGCACACAAACAGTAAATGAGCACAGTCTTTATACAGGCTCTAAATGTAACAATACAGAAACAGTAAAGTAGCACAGTCTCCATGCAGGAAGCAAATGTAACAACACCAAAACAGTAAATAAGCACAGTCTCTACAGGCTCCAAAGTAAAACCACAGAAACAGTAATAAGCACAATCTCCATACAGGCTGCAAATGTAAAGGAACAGAAACAGTAAATAAGCACAGCCTGTATACTGCCTCCAAATGTAACAGCAGAGAAACAGCAAATAAGCACAGTCTCCACTTAGGCTCCAATTGTAATGGCACAGAAACAGCAATTAAGCTCGGTCTCCTTAGAGTCTCCAAATGTAACAGCACAGAAACAGTAAACAAGAACTGTCCAAATAAAGGCTCCAAATATAGCAGCATAGAAATAGTAAATAAGCACAGTCTCCTTACAGGATCCTAATGTAACAGAACAGAAGCAGTAAGTATGCAAAGCCTTTATACAGGATCCAAATGTAACAGCACATAAACAGTAAATAAGCACAGTCTTTATACAGGCTTCAAATGTAACAGCAGAGAAACAGTAAAGTAGCACAGTCTCCATGCAGGCTGCAAAAGTAACGGCACAGAAACAGTAAATAAGCCCAGTCTCTACACAGGCTCCAAATGTAACACCACGGAAACAGTAAATATCCACAGTATCTATACAAGCAGTAAATGTAGTGGAACAGAAACAGTTAGTAAGCACAGCCTCCATACAGGCTGCAAATGTAACAGCACAGAAACAGTAAAACAGCACTGACTCCATACAGGCTGCAAATTTAATTTAACAGAAACAGTAAATAATGATAGTCTCCATACAGGCGGCAAATATAAGAGCACATAAACAGTAAATAAGTGCAGTCTACATACAGTCTCAAAATATAACAGCACAGAAACAGTAAATAAGCACAGATTTCATACAGGTTCCAAATGTAACAACACACAAGCAGTAAATAAGCACAGTCTTTATACAGGCTCCAAATGTAACAGCACAGAAACAGTAAAGTAGCACAGTCCCATGCAGGCTGCAAATGTAACAGCACAGAAACAGAAATAACACAGTCTCCTATACAGGCTCCAAATGTAACAGCACAGAAACAGTAAAGTAGCAAAGTCTCCATGCAGGTTGCAAATGTAGCAGCACAGATATAGTAAATAAGCACAGTCTCCTATACAGGCTCCAAATGTAACTGCACAGAAACAGTAAAATAGCACAGTCTCCAAACAGGCTGCAAATGTAACAACACAGAAACAGTAAATAAGCACAGTCTCTATACAGGCTCCAGAGTAACAGCACAGAAACAGTAAATAAGCACAGTCTCTTTACAGGCCCCAAATGTAACAGAACAGAAACAGCAAGTAAGCATAGTCGCCATACAGGCTCCAAATGTAACAGCACAAAACAGTAAAATAGCACAGTCTCCATGCAGGCTGCAAATGTAATGAAACAGAAACATTAAATAAGCACAGCCTCCATACAGCCTCCAAATGTAACAGCAGAGAATCAGGAAATAAGCACAGTCTCCACAGAGGCTCTATACTTAACAGCACAGAAACAGCAAATAAGCACGGTCTCCACTCAAGCTCCGATTGTAATGGAACAGAAACAGCAGTTAAGCTCAGTCTCCTTAGAGTCTCCAAATGTTACAGATCAGAAACAGTAAATAAGAACTGTCTCCATAAAGGCTCCAAATCTACCAGCACATAAACCGTACATAAGCGCAGTCTCTATAAAGACACCAAATGAAAGAGCACAGAAACAGTAAATAAGCACAGTATGTATACAAGCTGTAAATGTAGTGGAACAGAAACAGTTAATAAGCACAGCCTCCATACAGCAGCAAATACAGTAAATAAGGACAGTCTCCATACAGGCTCAAAATATAAAACACAAAACAGTAAATTAGCACAGATTTAATACAGGCTCCAAATGTAACAGAACAGAAACAGTAAATAATCCCTGACTCTATACAGGCTCCAAATGTAACAGCACAGAAACAGAAAAATAGCACAGTCTCCCAACAGGCTGCAAATGTAACAACACAGAAACAGTAAATACGCACAGTCTCTATACAGGCTCCTAAGTAACAGCACAGAAACAGTAAATAAGCACAGCCTCCCTGCAGCATCCAAATGTAACAGCAGAGAAACAGCAAATAAGCACAGTCTCCAAAGAGGATATACACGTAACAGCACAGAAACAGCAATAAAGCACAGTCTCCACTCAGCCTCCAAATGTAACAGCAGAGAAACCGCAAATAAGCGCAGTCTCCACAGAGGCTCTAAACGTAACAGCACAGAAACAGCAAATAAGCAGAGTCTGAAAAAGAGGCTCTAAACATAACAGCACAGAAACAGCAAATAAGCACAGTCTCCACAGAGACTCTAAACGTAACAGCACAGAAACAGTAAACAAGCACAGTCTCCATAAAGGCTCCAAATATAACAGCACATAAACAGTACATGAGCACAGTCTCATTAAAAGCTTCAAATGTAACAACACAGCAACAGTAAATAAGCACAGTATCTATACAAGCTGTAAATGTAATGGAACAGAAACAGTTAATAAGCACAGACTCCATACAGGCTGCAAACGTAACACCACATAAACAGTAAAGCTGCACTGTCTCCATACAGGCTGCTAATTTAACTTAACAGAAACAGTAAATAAGCACAGTCTCTATACAGTCTCCAAATGTAGCAGCACAGAAACATTAAATAAGCAGAGTAGCTAGAAAGCTGTAAATGTAGTGGAACAGAAACTGTTAATAAGCACGGCCCATACAGGCTGCAAAAGTAACAGCACATAAGCAGTAAATAAGTGCAGTCTACATACAAGCTCAAAATATAACAACACAGAAACAGTAAATAAGCACAGATTTCATACTGGCTCTAAATGTAACAGCACAGAAACACTAAATAAGCACAGTCTCCTATACAGGCTTCAGATGTAACAGCAGAGAAACAGTAAAATAGCACAGTCTCCAAACGGCTGCAAATGTAACAACACAGAAACAGTAAATAGGAACAGTCTCTATACAGGCTCCAAATGTAACAGAACAGAAACAGTAAACTAGCACAGCCTCCATGCAGGCTGCAAATGTAACAGCCCAGAAACAGGAAAATAGCACAGTCTCAAAACAGGCTGCAAATGTAACAACACAGAAACTGTAAATAAGCACAGTCTCTATATAGGCTCCAAATGTAACAGCACAGAAAGAGTAAAATAGCACAGTCTCCATGCAGGCTGCAAATGTAATGAAACAGAAACAGTAAATAAGCACAGCCTACATACAGCCTCCAAATGTAACAGCAGAGAAATAGCAGATAAGCACATTTTCCACAGAGGCTCTAAACGTACCAGCACAGAAACAGTAAATAAGCACAGTCTCCACTCAGGCTCCTATTGTAATGGCACAGAAACAGCAATTAAGCTCAGTCTCCTTAGCGTCTCCAAATGTAGCAGCACAGAAATGGTAAAATAAGAACTGTCTCCATAAAGGCTCCCAAATCTAACAGCACATAAACCGTACATAATCGCAGTCTCTATAAAGGCTCCAAATGAAAGAGCACAGAAACAGTAAATAAGCACAGTATCTATACAAGCTGTAAATGTAGTGGAACAGAAATGGTTAATAAGCACAGCCTCCATACAGGCTGCAAATGTAACAGGATAGAAACAGTAAAACAGCACTGTCTCCATACAGGCTGCAAAAGAAACAGCACATAAGCAGTAAATAAGTGCAGTCTACATACAGGCTCAAAACATAACAACGCAGAAACAGTAAATAAGCACAGATTTCATACAGGCTCCAAATGTAACAGCACACAAACAGTAAATGAGCACAGTCTTTATACAGGCTCCAAATGTAACAATACAGAAACAGTAAAGTAGCACAGTCTCCATGCAGGAAGCAAATGTAACAACACCAAAACAGTAAATAAGCACAGTCTCTATACAGGCTCCAAAGTAAAACCACAGAAACAGTAAATAAGCACAGTCTCCATACAGGCTGCAAATGTAATGGAACAGAAACAGTAAATAAGCACAGCCTCCATACTGCCTCCAAATGTAACAGCAGAGAAACAGCAAATAAGCACAGTCTCCACTTAGGCTCCAATTGTAATGGCATAGAAACAGCAATTAAGCTCGGTCTCCTTAGAGTCTCCAAATGTAACAGCACAGAAACAGTAAACAAGAACTGTCCAAATAAAGGCTCCAAATATAGCAGCATAGAAATAGTAAATAAGCACAGTCTCCTTACAGGATCCTAATGTAACAGAACAGAAGCAGTAAGTATGCAAAGTCTTTATACAGGATTGTAACAACACACAAACAGTAAATAAGCACAGTCTTTATACAGGCTTCAAATGTAACAGCAGAGAAACAGTAAAGTAGCACAGTCTCCATACAGGCTGCAAAAATGCAGCACAGAAACAGTAAATAAGCCCAGTCTCTACACAGGCTCAAATGTAACACACGGAAACAGTAAATATGCACAGTATCTATACAAGCAGTAAATGTAGTGGAACAGAAACAGTTAGTAAGCACAGCCTCCATACAGGCTGCAAATGTAACAGCACAGAAACAGTAAAACAGCACTGACTCCATACAGGCTGCAAATTTAATTTAACAAAAACAGTAAATAATGATAGTCTCCATACAGGCGGCAAATATAAGAGCACATAAACAGAAAATAAGTGCAGTCTACATACAGTCTCAAAATATAACAGCAAGAAACAGTAAATAAGCACAGATTTCATACAGGTTCCAAATGTAACAACACACAAGCAGTAAATAAGCACAGTCTTTATACAGGCTCCAAATGTAACAGCACAGAAACAGTAAAGTAGCACAGTCCCATGCAGGCTGCAAATGTAACAGCACAGAAACAGTAAATAAGCACAGTCTCTATACAGGCTCCAAATGTAACAGCACAGAAACAGTAAAGTAGCAAAGTCTCCATGCAGGTTGCAAATGTAGCAGCACAGATATAGTAAATAAGCACAGTCTCCTATACAGGCTCAAATGTAACTGCACAGAAACAGTAAAATAGCACAGTCTCCAAACAGGCTGCAAATGTAACAACACAGAAACAGTAAATAAGCACAGTCTCTATACAGGCTCAAGTAACAGCACAGAAACAGTAAATAAGCACAGTCTCTTTACAGGCCCCAAATGTAACAGAACAGAAACAGCAAATAAGCACAGTCACACACAGGCTCCAAATGTAACAGCACAAAACAGTAAAATAGCACAGTCTCCATGCAGGCTGCAAATGTAATGAAACAGAAACATTAAATAACAGCCTCCATACAGCCTCCAAATGTAACAGCAGAGAATCAGGAAATAAGCACAGTCTCCACAGAGGCTCTATACTTAACAGCACAGAAACAGCAAATAAGCACGGTCTCCGCTCAGGTTCCAATTGTAATGGAACAGAAACAGCAGTTAAGCTCAGTCTCCTTAGAGTCTCCAAATGTTACAGATCAGAAACAGTAAATAAGAACTGTCTCCATAAAGGCTCCAAATCTACCAGCTCATAAACCGCACATAAGCGCAGTCTCTATAAAGGCACCAAATGAAAGAGCACAGAAACAGTAAATAAGCACAGTATGTATACAAGCTGTAAATGTAGTGAAACAGAAACAGTTAATAAGCACAGCCTCCATACAGGCTGCAAATGTAACAACACAGAAACAGTAATACAGCACTGTCTCCATACAGGCTGCAAATTTAATTAACAAAAACAGTAAATAAGAACAGTCTCCACACAGGCTGCAAATGTAACAGCAAATAAGCAGTAAATAAGTGCAGTCTACATACAGGCTCAAAATATAACAACACATAAACAGTAAATTAGCACAGATTTAATACAGGCTCCAAATGTAACAGAACAGAAACAGTAAATCAGCCCTGACTCTATACAGGCTCCAAATGTAACAGCACAGAAACAGAAAAATAGCACAGTCTCCCAACAGGCTGCAAATGTAACAACACAGAAACAGTAAATATGTACAGTCTCTATACAGGCTCCTAAGTAACAGCACAGAAACAGTAAATAAGCACAGTCTCTTTACAGGTTCCAAATGTAACAGAACAGAAAGAGTAAAATAGCACAGTCTCCATACAGGCTGCAAATGTAATGGAACAGAAACAGTAAATAAGCACAGCCTCCCTGCAGCATCCAAATGTAACAGCAGAGAAACAGCAAATAAGCACAGTCTCCAAAGAGGCTATACACGTAACAGCACAGAAACAGCAATAAAGCACAGTCTCCACTCAGCCTCCAAATGTAACAGCACAGAAACAGCAAATAAGCAGAGTCTGAAAAAGAGGCTCTAAACATAACAGCACAGAAACAGCAAATAAGCACAGTCTCCACAGAGGCTCTAAGCGTAACAACATAGAAACAGTAAACAAGCACAGTCTCCAAAGGCTCCAATATAACAGCATATAAACAGTACATGAGCACAGTCTCTTTAAAAGCTTCAAATGTAACAGCACAGCAACAGTAAATAAGCACAGTATCTTTACAAGCTGTAAATGTAATGGAACAGAAACAGTTAATGACACAGACTCCATACAGGCTGCAAACGTAACACCACAGAAACAGTAAAGCTGCACTGTCTCCATACAGGCTGCTAATTTAATTTAACAGAAACAGTAAATAAGCACAGTCTCTATACAGTCTCCAAATGTAACGGCACAGAAACATTAAATAAGCACAGTAGCTATACAAGCTGTAAATGTAGTGGAACAGAAACTGTTAATAAGCACGGCCCATACAGGCTGCAAATGTAACAGCACATAAGCAGTAAATAAGTGCAGTCTACATACAAGCTTAAAATATAACAACACAGAAACAGTAAATAAGCACAGATTTCATACAGGCTCCAATTGTAACAGCACACAAACAGTAAATAAGCACAGTCTTCATACTGGCTCTAAATGTAACAGCAGAAACAGTAAAGTGGCACAATCTCCATGCAGGTTGCAAATGTAACAACACAGAAACACTAAATAAGCACAGTCTCCTATACAGGCTTCAGATGTAACAGCAGAGAAACAGTAAAATAGCACAGTCTCCAAACAGGCTGCAAATGTAACAACACAGAAACAGTAAATAGGAACAGTCTCTATACAGGCTCCAAAGTAACAGCAGAGAAACAGTAAATAAGCACAGTCTCTTTACAGGCTCCAAATGTAACAGAACAGAAACAGTAAGTAAGCACAGTCGCCATGCAGGCTCCAAATTTAACAGCACAGAAAGAGTAAAATAGCACAGTCTCCATACAGGCTGCAAATGTAATGAAACAGAAACAATAAATAAGCACTGCCTCCATACAGCCTCCAAATGTAACAGCAGAGAAATAGCAAATAAGCACAGTCTCCACAGAGGCTCAAAACGTAACAGCACAGAAACAGTAAATAAGCACAGTCTCCATTCAGGCTCCAATTGTAATGGCACAGAAACAGCAATTAAGCTCAGTCTCCTTAGAGTCTCCAAATGTAACAACACAGAAACAGTAAATAGCACAGTCTCTATACAGGCTCCAAGTAACAGCAGAGAAACAGTAAATAAGCACAGTCTCTTTACAGGCTCCAAATGTAACAGAACAGAAACAGTAAAGTACAGTCACCATGCTGGCTCCAAATGTAACAGCACAGAAAGAGAAAATAGCACAGTCTCCATACAGGCTGCAAATGTAATGAAACAGAAACAGTAATAGCACAGCCTCCATACAGCCTCAAATGTAACAGCAGATAAACAGCAAATAAGCACAGTCTCCACAGAGGCTCTAAACTTAACAGCACAGAAACAGCAAATAAGAACAGTCTCCACAGAGGTTCCAAACATAACAGCACAGAAACAGTAAATAACACAATCTCCATAAGGCTCAAAATATAACAGCACATTAACAGTACATAAGCACAGTCTGTATAAAAGCTCCGTATGTAACAGCACAGAAACAGTAAATAAGCACTCCCTGCATAAAGTCTCCAAAAGTAAAAGCAGAGAAACAGTAAATAATCACAATTTCCATACAGGCTCGAAATGTAACAGCACAGAAACAGGAAATAATGACAATCTCCACACAGGCAACACATGTAACAGCACAGAAACAGTAAATATGAACAGTCATAGGTACGGACTCTCAACTTCATAGAAACAGAATAAGCACAGCCTCCATACAGGCTGCAAATGGAACAGCACGGAAACAGTAAAAGCTGCACCGTCTCCATACAGGCTGCAAATTTAATTTAACAGAATCAGTAAATAAGCACAGTCTCTATATGGCTCCAAATGTCACAGCACAGAAACAGTAAATAAGCACTGTCTCTTTACAGGCTCCAAATGTAACAGAATAGAAACAGTAAGTAAGCACAGTCCCCATACATCCTCCAAATGTAACAGCACAGAAACAGTAAATAAGAACTTACTCCATTAAGGCTCCAAATCTAACTGCACATAAACTCTACATATGCACAGTCTCTATAAAGGCCCCAAATGTAACAGCACAGAAACAGTAAATAAGCACAGTATGTATACAAGCTGTAAATGTAATATAACAGAAACATTTAATAAGCACAGTCTCCATACAGGCTGCAAATGTAATAGCACAGAAACAGTAAAGCTGCACTGTCTCAATACAGGCTGCAAATTTAATTTAACATTAACAGTAAATAAGCACAGTTTCTATACAGGCTCCAAATGTAACTGCACAGAAAGAGTAAATAAGCACAATACCTATACAAGCTGTAACAGTTAATAAGTACAGCCTCCATACAGCCTCAAATGTAACAGCACAGATACAGTAAAACAGCACTGTCTCCATACAGGCTGCAAATTTAATTTAACAGAAACAGTAAATAAGGACAGTCTCCATACAGCCTGCAAATGTAACAGCACATAAGCAGTAAAAAAGTGCAGTGTACATACAGGCTGAAAAAATAACTACACAGAAACAGTAAATAAGCACATATTTCATACTAATATACTAACATACTATTTGCCAGCAGATTAGGCCTTATGGTCTATCGAGTCTGCTCGAACCTAAATTCTTAGTTGGGTGCCGAGACCCTCCCATCCCTTGTGCTCCAGAAACCCCTATCATCCATCCCCACCCCCCGGGACAGGCCATCATCTGGTACATCCACTTTCTGTGTCTGTCCCACCTCTCTTAAAGCCCTCCACTGTGGATCTCTGAACCAGCTCACCAGGCAGAGCATTCCAAGGGTCCACCACCCTCTCAGTGAAAACCTCCTCCTCTTTTCCCCTCACCCTTCCACCTTCCAACTTCAAACCATGCCTCTGGTGATGCCTCCTGCTTTAGTCTAAAGATCCCTCCATGTTTACCCTATTTATTCCTTGAGGTGCCTGAAGACCTCAATCATGTCCCCCATCTCTCCTCTCCTCCAAAGAAAACAGGCAGAGCTCCTCAAGTCTGTCCTTGTAAGTCAAATCCCTAGCCCTCGTATCATCTTTGTTGCCCTCCTCTGTACCCTCTGCAGGGCTGTATGTCCCTCTTCAAGTGTGGTCTCCAGTACTGTACACAGTACTCAAGGTGTGGTCTAACCAGTCCATTGTACAGCGGCAGAATCACTTCCTTGCTCCTAGAGGTGATCCCCTACGATGCATCCCAACATCCTGTTTGCCTTGCTAGCTGCTCTCCTGCACTGCTCAGAGTTATTCATACATGTATCCACCATGACCCCTAGGTCTTTTCCCTGTTGAGGCTTCAGCGCCTCCCTCCCAGGGTGTACCTGTGTTTAGGGTTTCTCCGACCAAGAATGCAACACCTGCACTTGGTGATATTGAAATTTAATTCCATGTGTGAGCCCAGCTTCCAGGGTGTCCAGGTCCTCTTGCAGGGCCAACCTCCCCTCTTCTCCCTCAACTACTGCTTCCATCTTGGAGTCATCTACGAAGAGACTCATTTCACACCCTATACCATCCCTGATGTCCGATATGTATGCATTAAACAGGATTGGACCCAGGACCGAGCCCTGTGGTACCCACTACCAACCTCTGTAGGGTTCGAGAGCTCCCCACCGACCACTACTCTCTGAGTGCATCCAGCTATCCAGTTTTCAATCCATCTGACCATCAAAGGCCTACACCTAACCCCATCAGTTTCTCCACCAGCCCATTGTGGGGACAGAGTCAAACGCATGCTGAAGTCCAAGAATAATACATCCACAGCTTACCCTGTCCAGTTCTGATGTTACCCATTCATAGAACTCCACAAGGTTGGTTTGACATGATCTACCTGGCACAAACCCATGCTGCCGACTATCCAGACCTCCCACCTCCTCCAAGTAAACCCCAAATTGTTCCTTTAGTATACTCTCCATTAATTTTCCCACCACCGAGGTTAAACTGATGGGTCTATAGTTACCTGGTACTTCCCTCAACCCCCCTTTATGGATTGGTACCACGTGTGCCTCTCGCTAATCCCTAGGTACCCTCCCTGTCTCAAGTGACCTGCTGAAAAGCTGTGCCAGGGGTGCAGCCAGTATGTCCGCCAATTCCCATAGTACTCTCGGATGAATGCCATCTGGCCCAGGAGATTTGTCTTTCTTTAGGGCCTTGAGGGCAAACCAAACCCTTTTGGCGGGGATGGCATCATCCGTCCCCTCCACCTTACTGGTCTTTTTATCTTTATCCAGATGTGACACCCCTGGGGTACCTTTACCTCCCTTTTGCTCCATTTCTGTTGCTCCCCTGATCCCACTCCCTGCCGCTTCTATCCCCTTTGTGCCTTGCTTTGTAGATATCCCATCCCCCTCCCTAGTGAACACAGAGGCAAAGTACTCGTTCAACACCTCTGCCTGGTCCCTCGCCTCTTCCACCCACCCTCCTTCTGATCTCAATCTGCTGAGATGGCCCTTAGTTTTTCTCCGCTCCCCAATGTACCGGAAGAACCCCTTTTCTCCTCCATGTATCCCCTGTGCCAGCCGTTGCTCTTTACTGGACTTTGCTCCCCTAACCATACGGGTGACTTTTCTAGATGCAAGCTGGTACATTTCCTTATCCCTATCCCCTTTTGTTGTTTTATATTTTTTGTAAGCCGCCTTCTTTTCTCTGACTGCTACCTGGACCTCACTGGACCACCAGCATGGTTTATCTGACCTTGCTCCTTCGCTTCAACTTAGCATAGATCCTGACTGCCTCATGAAGTCCCCATTTTATGACCTCCCATCTCCTTTCCACACTTGTCGTTGAGGTAATCCTTCAAGTGATCCTTGAGATATTTCCCATGCCAATAAAGTCTGCCCCCTGAAGTCCACTGCCAGTGTCCTAGATCTCACCCCCACTCCCCCAATGCTTATTTGAAACCAGACAGTATTGTGGTCACTCCCAGTCAGGGGGTCCTGTACAACCATGTCCCTTACCAGATCCCCATCTGCCAGAACCACATCTAGGACATGCCCTCCTTGTGGGCTCCATCACATGCTGTGTTAAGAACACATCCTGGAAGCCATCCAGCAGCCTCTGCTCCTTGGCCACCTTAGAGGACATGGTTCCCAGTTTGTACCTGGCATATTAAGGTCCCCTATCAACACCACTCCTTCCCCTTTTGGACCACACTGGGCAATGATGTTGTCCAGCAAACCATCCTCTAGAACATTGCTCATCCCGGGGGGCCTATATGCTACTCCCAGCTTGACCTTATCTCCTGCTGGGGATCGTAAGGTGACCCATATGGCCTCCACGTTTCCCTCTGCCTCTTCTACCATAGCAATTTCTATGTCATCTCTAATGAACATAGCCACTCCACCCCTCTGCCCTCCTTTCTATCCTTCTAAGCATAGTGTACCCCGTGCATTTAGGTCCCAGTCATGGTTTTTGTTGGCCACATTTCGTCTGACTGCTGCCACATCCACCACCCCGAACAGCATGGCCTGGAACCTGGCAACTTGTTTTCCAAGCTCCTTGCATTTACTAACACTAACCCCACCCCTTATCCCTGATCCTCCTTGTCAAACCCCACCCAGATTCCTTATATTCCATCCTCACCCTGCTCCTCCTGAAACCTCCACCTCCAGTCTGTTTCCCTCCCCTTGGGCAGAGCTACCCCTCATCTGAGGAGAGGCTTGGTCAACCCCTCCTTATCCCTTCCCCTTACAAGTTTAAACCCCAGCTTTCTTGTATGTAGTCAGCCATCCCCTGTTTAAGGACTTCCTTCCCTAATGGGGCAAGATGAAACCTGTCCTTGGCATATAGTCCCTTATCCTCCCAAACTCCATTCCAGTTCCCTAACACCCCCAACCCACTCTCTTCACCCCACTTCCTGAGCCAGTCATTAACCTCTGTGAGCTTCATTTTTTTCTCCACTGAGGCCTTTGGTACTGGCAATATCTCCAAAAAGGAAATGTTGCATCCATTATCCTGACAGACTCTGGCAAGTTCTTGGAACCTTGCTTGGATTTCCAAAATGCTATTTCCCTCTAGATCATTAGTTCCCAAATGCACCAGGAAATCTGGTTTCCCTCCACAATCCCTAACCATTTCATACACCATGAACTTTGCTCTGTGCACTGTCAGCCCAGAGACTCACTACCTTCACCTGGCTATGGCATCCACCCCTGTCCCTCCCAATGGATGCCCTAATCATCGAAGTCTCCGTTAACAGAACCTTAACACCGCCATCATCCTTATGGTTACCCACTATGCCCTCTCAGCCCCCACTTTATTCATGATCGCAATTTCATGGGAGTCTTCCTGCCTTATTAGAGACCCTTTGTCACCCTCCTTTCTGCCTCCCTTGCTATTTGCCCACTTAACTCAAACCCCTCTGAATAGGTGTCCTTAACCCTCTCTTATCTGAGCCATTTATCCTGGCCCTGATGGTTTCCCTTACCCGCACCACCATCCCCCTTGTAAGAGCACCCTGTCTCCAGAGGCTCTCTGTGGGTCCCCTTTAGCTAGGGCCCCATCCTTGGTACTGACCTCCCTGCTGAAGGGGACTCCTCCCACCTCCTTGTCTCCCAGTTTCTCTCTAATCATGCTCTCCTCCTCATGTCTGGAATATGTTGCATCTCCCCATTTGCTTAACATATATGTTTCCTTCTCCCTCTGGGACTATGTCTATCCTTCATAGCTGGTCTGTGATGCCCTATGGTATCTGACTCCCTCCCCCAGCCTCTGTATAAGTTTCCTCATTTCCACCAACCCTTCCTCCCCTATAGGATGCTTAGTATCTCAAATTTATTGTGACACTTATGTCAGCCTCCATCAAGTAACCGAGTTTCCTGACTGCATCTCTAAACTGACCCTCTTCTTCCTGTCTTGCACTGTTCACCTTAGAGCTCCCTTCCCACAGTCTGCTGTTTTAGGCTTCCACACAACAGCCCCTCCTGACTCTTTCCCCCTCCAGTCTCTTTGAATTCAGAATGTTCACCCTGTAACTTCCCTTAGCATCAACTTCCTATCAAAGGGTCCTCTGTCCTAATATCCCCCTTCTGGTTGCTGTAGCATAATGTCCTGTAATTTCAGAGCATTGCCACAGACTCCCTCAGCCCACCCTTCTTCTGCCCATATCCACACCCCTTATCCTAGGACACCCCCAGCTCCCACAGCATACTCTTAACCAACATACCTCACTCCTGATACAAGATAGCTGTCTACAGGTGGGCAGCCTCCCCTCTCCAGGCCCAATTAGGAATTATGCCATCCCACAGCCTGTGCAGCCTACAACCCTTCTGAAGATGCCTGCCATGGTGGAATATGGCCACCCTGATTATCCCTCTGTTTATAATAGCACCCCTTTCTCAGTCCTTTCCCTGGAGTACAGTTTCTCTCTAAACTGACTGTAGTTATTTACAAACCCAATTTCAACCCCACCAACAAAGTTCCCAAGTCTCACAAACACATACAGTCCAGTATGTGTTCGGTCCCACTAACAATGTGTGTAAGCAGACACCAGGTACCGAATGATGTCACAGGCCCACCAACTCCTGTTGCTTCAAATTTCAGTCCCAAACAGAAATACTCAGCCCTTCAATCCCAACAGCCAGTGGCTTTTCAGTATTTAAGAAAGCCTACAAAACAGGGTGGGAGGGAGGCTCTTACCAAACACCAGGCAAAAATACATTTAAATTTCCTTCTAATTTTCCCTGCCAAACAACTATCCCAAACCTACAATATCACAGCCCAAGTAACAGTTCAAATTCAAGGTAATAATTTTAACACATAGAATTAATTTCACTTACAAACTATTCAAATATTTCAGTTAAAACAAAATATAACTCCTGACCTCTTTTCTACCAACCTGTAGCTTAAGCTCCCAAGTGAACAATTTCATACAGGCTCCAAATTTAACAGCACACAAACAGTAAATAGGCACAGTCTTTATACAGGCTCCAAATGTAACAGTACAGAAACAGTAAAGTAGCACAGTCTCCATGCAGGCTGCAAATGTAACAGCACAGAAACAGTGAATAAGCACTGTCTATATGCAGGCTCCAAATGTAACAGCACAGAAACAGTAAAATAGCACAGTTTCTTTACAGGCTCCAAATGTGACAGAACAGAAACAGTGAAGAGCACAGTCCATGCAGGCTCCAAATGTAACAGCACAAAAGAGTAAAATAGCACAGTCGCCATACAGGCTGCAAATGTAATGAAACAGAAACAGTAAATAAGCACAGCCTCCATACAGCCTCCAAATGTAACAGCAAGAGAAATAGCATATAAGCACAGTCTCCACAGGCTCAAAACTTAATAGCACAGAAACAGCAAATAAGCACAGTCTCCACTCAGCCTCCGAATGTAACAGCAGATAAACAGCAAATAGCACACAGTTCCACAGAGGCTGTAAACGCACAGCACAGAAAAAGCAATAAGCAAAGTCTCCAAAGAGGCTCTAAACGTAACAGCACAGAAACAGTAAATAAACACAATCTCCATAAAGGCTCAAAATATAACAGCACATAAACAGTACATAAGCACAGTCTCTATAAAGCTCTGTATGTAACAGCACAGAAACAGTAAATAAGCACTCCCTGCATAAAGTCTCCAAAAGTAAAAGCAGAGAAACAGTAAATAATCACAATTTCCATACAGGCTCCAAATGTAACAGCACAGAAACAGGAAATAATGACAATCTCCACACAGGCAACACATGTAACAGCACGGAAACAGTAAACATGCACAGTCATAGGTACAAACTCTCAATATAACTTAATAGAAACAGTAAATAAGCACAGCCTCCAAACAGGCTGCAAATGGAAATGCACAGAAACAGTAAAGTGTGCACGGTTCCATAGACGCTGCAAATTTAATTTAACAGAAAGAGAAATTACACAGTCTCTATACAGGCACCAAATGTAACAGGACAGAAACAGTAAATAAGCACAGTATCTGTACAAGCTGTAAATGTAGTGGAACAGAAACAGTTAATAAGCAATGCCTCCATACAGGCTACAAATTTAATTTAACAGAAAGTAAATAAGGACAGACTCCATACAGGCTACTAATGTAACAGCACATAAGCAGTAAATAAGTGCAGTCTACATACAGGTTCAAAATATAACAACACTGTAACAGTAAATAAGCACAAAATTCAAACAGGCTCCAAATGTAACAGCACACAAACAGTAAATAAGGACAGTCTTTATACAGGCTCCAAATGTAACAGTACAGAAACAGTAAAGTAGCACAGTCTCCATGCAGGCTGCAAATGTAACAGCACAGAAACAGTGAATAAGCAATGTCTCTATACAGGCTCCAAATGTAACAGCACAGAAACAGTAAAATAGCACAGTCTCTTTACTGGCTCCAAATGTAACAGAACAGAAACAGTTAGTAAGTACAGTCTCCATACAGGCTCCAAATGTAACAGCACAGAAAGAGTAAAAGAGCACAGTCTCTATACAGGCTGCAAATGTAATGGAACAGAAACAGTAAATAAGCACTGACTCCCTACAGCCTAAAAATGTAACAGCAGAGAAACAGCAAATTAGCACAGTCTCCAAAGAGGCTCAAAACGTAACAGCACAGAAACAGCAAATAAGCACAGTTTACACTCAGCCTCCAAATGTAACAGCATAGAAACAGCAAATAAGCACATTCTCCATAGAGGCTCTAAACGTAACAGCACAGAAACAGCAAATAAGCACAGTCTCCACAAAGGCTCTAAACGTAACAGCTCAGAAACAGTAAATAAGCTCTGTCTCCATAAAGGCTACAAATATAACAGCACATAAATAATACATAAGCACAATCTCTGTAAAAGCTCCAAATGTAACAGCAAAGAAACAGTAAATAAGCACAGTATCTATACAAGCTGTAATTGTAATGGAACAGAAACAGTTAATAAGCACAGCCTCCATACATGCTGCAAATGTAACAGCACAGAAACAGTAAATCAGCACTGCCTGCATACAGTCTCCAAAAGTAAAAGCAGAGAAACAGTAAATGATCACAGTCTCCATACAGGCTCCAAATGTAACAGCACAGAAACAAGAAATAATGATAATCTCCAAACAGGCAACACATGTAACAGCACAGAAACAGTAAATATGCACAGTCTTATCTACAGACTCTCAATATAACATCATAGAAACAGTAAATAAGCACAGTATATATACCAGCTCCAAATGTAACAGAACAGAAACAGTAAGTAAGCACAGTCACCATACAAGCTGCAAATGTAAAGGCACTGTACCTGTAAATGATCACAGTCTCTATACTGGCTCCAAATGTAACAGCACAGAAACAGTTAATAAGAACAGTCACTATACAGGCTCCATATGTTCCAGCACAGAAGCAGTAATATAGCACAGTCTCCATACAGGCTGCAAATGTAATGGAACAGAAACAGTAAATAAGCACAGCCTCCATACAGGCTGCAAATGTAACAGCACAGAAACAGTAAAACAACACTGTCTCCATACAGGCCGCAAATGTAATTTAACAGTAACAGTAAATAAGCACAGTTTCCATACAGGCTGCAAATGTAACAGCACATAAACAGTAAATAAGCACAGCCTCCATTCAGGCTCCAAATATAACAGCACACAAACAGTAAATAAGCACAGTCTCTATACAGGATTCACATGTAACAGCACAGAAAAAGGAAATAAGCACAGTCTCCATACAGGCTCCAAATGTAACAGCACAGAAACAGTAAATAAGCACAGTTTCTAAACAAGCTGTAAATGTAGTGGAACAGAAACAGTTAATAAGCACAGCCTCCATAAAGGCTGCAAATGTAACAGGACAGGAACATTAAAACAGCATTGTCTCCATACAGGCTGCTAATTTAATTAAACAGAAACAGTAAATAAGGACAGTCTTCATACAGGCTGCAAATGTAACAGCACATAAACAGTAAATAAGTGCAGTCTACATACAGGCTCAAAATATAACAGCACAGAAACAGTAAATAAGCACAGATTTCATACAGGCCCCAAATCTAACAGCACACAAACAGTAAATAAGCACAGTCTTTATACAGGCTCCAAATGTAACAGCACAGAAACAGTAAAGTAGCACAGTCTTCATGCAGGCTGCAAATGTAACAGCACAGAAACAGTAAATAAGCACAGTCTCCTATACAGGCTCCCAACGTAACAACACAGAAACAGTAAATAAGCACCGTCCCCATACAGGCTCCAAATGTAACAGCACAGAAACAGTAAATTAGAACTGTCTCCATAAAGGCTCCAAATCTAAAAGCACATAAACCGTACATAAGCACAGTCTCTATAAAGGCTCCAATTGTTACAGCACAGAAACAGTAAATAAGCACAGTATCTATACAAGCTGTAAATGTAATATAACAGAAACAGTTAGTAAGCGCAGCCTCCATACAGGCTGCAAACGTAACAGCACAGAAACAGTAAAGCTGCACAGTCTCCATACAGGCTGCAAATTAAATTTAACAGAAACACTAAATAAGCACAGACTCTATACAGGCTACAAATGTAACAGCACAGAAACAGTAAATAAGCACTGTATCTATACAAGCTGTAAATGAAGTGGAACAGAAACAGTTAATAAGCACAGCCTCCGTACAGGCTGCAAATGTAACAACACATAAGCAGTAAATAAGTGCAGTCTACATACAGGTTCAAAATATAACAACACAGAAACAGTAAATGAGCACAGATTTCAAACAGGCTCCAAATGTAACAGCACAAAAACAGTAAATAAGCACAGTCTTTATAGAGGCTACAAATGTAACAGTATAGAAACAGTAAAGTAGCACAATCTTCACGTAGGCTGCAAATGTAACAGCACTGAAACAGTGAATAAGCACTGACTCTATACAGGCACCAAATGTAACAGCACAGAAACAGTAAAATAGCACAGTCCCTTTACAGGCTTCAAATGTAACAGAACAGAAACAGTTAGTAAGCACAGTCCCCATACAGGCTCCAAAAGTAACAGCACGGAAAGAGTAAAATAGCACAGTCTCCATATAAGCTGCAAATGTAATGGAACAGAAACAGTAAATAAGGACAGCCTCCCTACAACATCCAAATGTAACAGCAGAGAAACAGCAAATAAGCAAAGTCTCCAAAGAGGCTCTAAACGTAACAGAACAGAAACAGCAAATAAGCACAGTCTCCACAGAGGCTCTAAACGTAACAGCACAGAAACAGCAAATAAGCACAGTCTCCACAGAGGCTCTAAACATAACAGCACAGAAACAGTAAATAGGCTCTGTCTCCATAAAGGCTCCAAATATAACAGCACTTAAACAGTACATAAGCACAGTCTTTATAAAAGATCCAAATGTAACAGCACAGAAACAGTAAATAAGCACAGTATCTATACAAGCTGTAAATGTAATGGAACAGAAACAGTGAATAAGCACAGCCTACATACAGGCTGCAAATGTAACAGCACAGAAACAGTAAAACAAAACTATCTCCATACAGGCCGCAAATGTAATTTAACAGTAACAGTAAATAAGCACAGTTTCAATACAGTCTGCAAAAGTAACAGCACATGAACAGTAAATAAGTGCAGGCTCCATTCAGGCTCCAAATGTAACAGCACAGAAACAGTAAATAAGCACAGTATGTATACAAGCTTTAAATGTAGTGGAACAGAAACAGTTAATAAGCACAGCCTCCATACTGGCTGCAAATGTAACAGCACAGAAACAGTAAAACAGCAATGTCTCCATAGAGGCGGCAAATTTAATTTAACAGAAACAGTAAATAAGGACAGTCTCCATACAGGCTGCAAATGTAAAAGCACATAAACAGTAAATAAGTGCAGTCTATAAACAGGCTCAAAATATAGCAGCACAGAAACAGTAACTAAGCACAAATTTCATAAAGGCCCCAAATGTGACAGGACAAAAACAATAAATAAGCACAGACTCTATACATGCTCCAAATGAAACAGCACAGAAACAGTAAAGTAGCACAGTCTCCATGCAGGCTGCAAATGTAACAGCACAGAAACAGTAAATAAGCACAGTCTCCTATACAGGCTCCGAATGTCACAGCACAGAAACAGTAAATAAGAACTGTCTCCATAAAGGCTCCAAATCTAACTGCACATAAACTCTACATAAGCACAGTCTCTATAAAGGCCCCAAAAGTAACAGTACAGAAACAGTAAATAAGCACAGTATCTATACAAGCTGTAAATGTAATATAACAGAAATATTTAATAAGCACAGCCTCCATACAGGCTGCAAACGTAACAGCACAGAAACAGTAAAGCTGCACTGTCTCAATACAGGCTGCAAATTTAATTTAACATTAACAGTAAATAAGCACAGTTTCTATACAGGCTCCAAATGTAACTGCACAGAAAGAGTAAATAAGCACAGTATCTATACAAGCTGTAAATGTAGTGGAACAGAAACAGTTAATAAGTACAGCCTCCATACAGCCTCAAACGTAACAGCACAGATACAGTAAAACAGCACTGTCTCCATGCAGGCTGCAAATTTAATTGAACAGAAACAGTAAAAAAGGACAGTCTCCATGCAGGCTGCAAATGTAACAGCACATAAGCAGTAAAAAAGTGCAGTCTACATACAGGCTGAAACAATAACTACACAGAAACAGTAAATAAGCACAGATTTCATACAGGCTCCAAATTTAACAGCACACAAACAGTAAATAAGCACAGTCTTTATACAGGCTCCAAATGTAATAGTACAGAAACAGCAAAGTAGCACAGTCTCCATACAGGCTGTAAATGTAATGGAACAGAAACAGTAAATAAGCACAGCCTCCCTACAGCCTCCAAATGTAACAGCAAAGAAACAGCAGATAAGCACAGTCTCCAAAGAAGCTCTAAATGTAAAAGCAGAGAAACAGCAAATATGCAAAGCCTCCACTCAGCCTCCAAATGTAACAACAGAGAAACAGCAAATAAGCACAGTCTCCACAGAGGCTCTAAACATAACAGCACAGAAACAGCAAATCAGCACAGTCTCCACAGAGGCTCTAAACATAACAGCACAGAAACAGCAAATAAGCAGAGTCTCCACAGAGACTCTAAATGTAACAGCACAGAAACAGTAAATAAGCTCTGTCTCCATAAAGGATCGAAATATAACAGCACATAAACTCTACATAAGCACTGTCTCTATAAAGGCTACAAACGTAACAGCACAGAAACAGTAAATAAGCACAGTATCTATACAAGCTGTAAATGTAATATAACAGAAACATTTAACAATCACAGTCTCCATACAGGCTGCAAACGTAACAGCACAGAAACAGTAAAGCTGCACTGTCTCCATACGGGCTGCAAATTCAATTTAACAGAAACACTAAATAAGAACATTCTCTATACAGCCTCCAAATGTAACAGCACAGAAACAGTAAATAAGCACAGTCTCCACAGAGGCTCTAAACATAACAGGACAGAAACAGCAAATAAGCAGAGTCTCCACAGAGGCTCTAAACATAACAGCACAGAAACAGTAAATAAGCTCTGTCTCCATAAAGGCTCCAAATATAACAGCACATAAACAGTACATAAGCACAGTCTCTATAACAGCTCCAAATTTAACAGCACTGAAATAGTAAATAAGCACAGTATCTATACAAGCTGTAAAAGTAATGGAACAGAAATAGTTAATAAGCACAGCCTCCATACAGGCTGCAAATGTAACAACACAGAAACAGTAAATTAGCACTGCCTGCATACAGGATCCAATAGTAAAGGCAGAGAAACAGTAAATAATCACAGTCTCCATACAGGCTCCAAATGTAACAGCACAGAAACAGGAAATAATGACAATCTCCAAACAGGCAACACATGCAACTGCACAGAAAGAGTAAATATGCACAGTTTCTATACCGGCTCCAAATGTAACAGAACAGAAACAGTAGGTAAGCACAGTCACCATACAGGCTGCAAATGTAACAACACGGTAACTGAAAATGAACACAGTCTCTATACTGGCTCCAAATGTAACATCACAGAAACAGTTAATAAGAAGAGTCACTATACAGGCTCCATATGTTCCAGCACAGAAGCAGTAAAATAGCACAGTCTCCATTCAGGCTGTAAATGTAATGGAACAGAAACAGTAAATAAGCACAGTCTCCCTACAGGCTGCAAATGAATCAGCACAGAAACAGTAAAACAACACTGTCTCTATACAGGCCGAAAATGTAATTTAACAGTAACAGTATATAAGCACAGATTCCATACAGGCTGCAAATGTAACAGCACAGAAACAGCAAATAAGCACAGTCTCCGCAGAGGCTCTAAACGTAACAGCACAGAAACAGTAAATACGCTCTGTCTCCATAAAGGCTCCAAATATAACAGCACATAAACAGTACATAAGCACAGTCTCTATAAAAGCTCCAAATGTAACAGCAGAGAAACAGAAAATAAGCACAGTATCTATACAAGCTGTAAATGTAAAGAACAGAAACAGTTAATAACATAGCCTCCATAAAGGCTGCAAATGTAACAGCACAGAAAAGTAAATAAGCACTGCCTGCATACAGTCTCCAAAAGTAAAGGCAGAGAAACAGTAAATAATCACAGTCTCCATACAGGCTCCAAAGGTAACAGCACAGAAACAGGAAATAATGACAATCTCCACACAGGCAACACATGTAACAGCACAGAAACAGTAAATATGCACAGTCATATGTACAGACTCTCAATGTAACATCATAGAAACAGTAAATAAGCACAGTCTCTACACCGGCACGAAATGTAACAGAACAGAAACAGTAAGTGAGCACAGTCACCATACAGGCTGCAAATATAACAGCACAGAAACAGTAAAACAACACTGTCTCCATGAAGGCCGCAAATGTAATTTAACAGTAACACTAAATAAACACAGTTTCCATACAGGCTGCAAATGTAACACCACATAAACAGTAAATAAGAGCAGTCTCCATTCAGGCTCCAAATGTAACAGCACACAAACAGTAAATAAGCACAGTCTCTGTACAGGCTTCAAACGTAACAGCACAGAAAAAGGAAATAAGCATAGTTCTCCATACAGGTCTCCAAATGTAACAGCACAGAAACAGTAACAAGCACAGTATCTATACAAGCTGTAAATGAAGCGAACAGAAATAGCATAAGCACAGCTCCATACAGGCTGCAAATGTAACAGCACAGAAACAGTAAAGCAGCAATGTCTAAATACAGGCTGCAAATTTAATTTAACAGAAACAGTAAATAAGGACAGTCTCCATACAGGCTCCAAATGTAACAGCACAGAAACAGTAAAGTAGCACAGTCTCCATGCAGACTGCAAATGTAACAGCACAGAAACAGTAAATAAGCACAGTCTCCTATACAGGCTCCCAATGTCACAGCACTGAAACAGTAAATAAGCACTGTCTCTTTACAGGCTCCAAATGTAACAGAACAGAAACAGTAAGTAAGCACAGTCCACATACAGGCTCCAAATATAACAGCAAAGAAACAGTAAATAAGAACTGTCTCCATAAAGGCTCCAAATATAACAGCACATAAACTCAACATAAGCACAGTCTCTATAAAGGCTCCAAATGTAACAGCGCAGAAACAGTAAATAAGCACAGTATATATACAAGCTGTAAATGTAATATAACAGAAACATTTAATAAGCACAGCCTCCATACAGGCTGCAAACGTAACAGCACAGAAACAGTAAAGCTGCACTGTCTCCATACAGGCTGCAAATTCAGTTTAACAGAAACTCTAAATAAGCACAGTCTCTATACAGGCTCCAAAAGTAACAGCACAGAAAGAGGAAATAAGCACTGTATCTAGAAAAGCTGTAAATGTAGTGGAACAGAAACAGTTACTTAGCACAGCCTCCATACAGACTGCAAATGTAACAGCACAGAAACAGGAAAGCTGCACTGTCTCCATACAGGCTGCAAATTTAATTTTACATTAACAGTAAACAAGCACAGTTTCTATACAGGCTCCAAATGTAACAGCACAGAAAGAGTAAATAAGCACAGTATCTATACACACTGTAAATGTAGTGTAACAGAAACAGTTAATAAGTGCAGCCTCCATACAGGCTGCAAATGTAGCAGCACAGATACAGTAAAACAGCACTGTCTCCATACAGGCTGCAAATTTAATTTAACAGAAACAGTAATAAGGACAGTCTCCATGCAGGCTGCAAATGTAAGAGCACATCAACAGTAAATACGTGCAGTCTACAAACAGGCTCAAAATATAACAGCTCAGAAACAGTAATAAGCACAGATTTCATACAGGGCCCCAAAATGTAACAGCACAATAAACAGTAAATAAGCACAGTCTTCATGCAGGCTGCAAATGTAACAGCTCAGAAACAGTAAATAAGCACAGTCTCCTATACAGACTCCAAATGTAACAGCACAGAAACAGTAATTAAACACAGTCTCTTTACACGCTCCAAATGTAACAGAACAGAAACAATAAGTAAGCACAGTCCTCATACAGGCTCCAAATGTAACAGCACAGAAACAGTAAATAAGAACTGTCTCCATAAAGGCTCCAAATCTAACTGCACATAACCCATACATAAGCACAGTCTCTATAAAGGTTCCAAATGTTACAGCACAGAAACAGTAAACAAGCACAGTATCTATACAAGCTGTAAATGTAATATAACAGAAACAGTTAATAAGCACAGTCTCCATACAGGCTGCAAACATAACAGCACAAAAACAGTAAAGCTGCACTGTCTCCATACAGGCTTCAAATCTAATTTAACAGAAACAGTAAATAAGCACAGTCTCTATACAGGCTCCAAAAGTAACAGCACAGAAACAGTAAATAAGCACAGTATCTGTACAAGCTGTAAATGTAGTGGAACAGAAACAGTTAATAAGCACAGCCTCCACACAGGCTGCAAATGTAACAGCAGAGAAACCGTAAAACAGCACTGTCTCCAAGGCTGCAAATTGAATTTAACAGAAACAGTAAATAATGACAGTCTCCATACAGGCTGCAAATGTAACAGCATATATGCAGTAAATAAGTGCAGTCTACATACAGGTTCAAAATATAACAACACAGAAACAGAAAATGAGCACAGATTTCAAACAGGCTCCAAATGTAACAGCACACAAACAGCAAATAAGCACAGTCTTTATACAGGCTCCAAAGGTAACAGTACAGAAACAGTAAAGTAGCACAGTCTCCACTTAGGCTGCAAATGTAACAGCACAGAAACAGTGAATAAGCACTGACACTATTCAGGCAATAAAATGTAACAGCACAGAAACAGTAAAATAGCACAGTCTCTTTACAGGCTCCAAATGTAACAGAACAGAAACAGTTAGTAAGCACAGTCCCCATACCTGCTCCAAATGTAACAGCACAGAAAGAGTAAAATAGCACAGTCTCCATACAAGCTGCAAATGTAATGGAACAGAAACAGTAAGGCACAGCCTCCTACAACCTCAAATGTAACAGCAGAGAAACAACTAATAAGCACAGTCTCCAAAGATCCTAAACGTAACAGCACAGAATCAGGAAATAAGCACAGTCTCCACTCAGCCTCCAAATGTAACACCAGAGAAACAGCAAAGAAGCACATTCTCCACAGAGGCTCTAAACGTAACAGCACAGAAACAGCAAATAAGCAAAGTCTCCACAGAGGCTCTAAACGTAACAGCACAGAAACAGCAAATAAGCACAGTCTCCATACAGGCTGCAAATGTAACAGCACAGAAACAGTAAATAAGCACTGCCTGCATACAGGCTCCAAAAGTAAAAGCAGAGAAACAGTAAATAATCACAGTCTCAATACAGGCTCCAAAGGTAACAGCACAGAAACAGGAAATAATGACAATCTCCACACAGGCAACACATGTAACAGTACAGAAACAGTAAATATGCACAGTTATATGTACATACTCTCAATGTAACATTATAGAAACAGTAAATAAGCACAGTCTCTATACCGGCACGAAATGTAACAGAACAGAAACAGTAAGTAAGCATAGTCACAATACAGGCTGCAAATGTAACAGCATAGTAACTGTAAATGAGCACAGTCCCTATACAGGCTCAAAATGTAACAGCAAAGAAACGGTAATTAAGAACAGTCGCTATACAGGCTCCATATGTTCCAGCACAGAAGCAGTAAAATAGTACAGTCTCCATACAGGCTGAAAATGTAATGGAACAGAAACAGTAAATAAGCACAGTATCTATACAAGCTGTAAATGTAGTGGAACAGAAACAGTTAATAAGCACAGCCTCCATACAGGCTGCAAATGTAACAGCACAGAAACAGTAAAACAACACTGTCTCGATAAAGGCCGCAAATGTAATTTAACAGTAACAGTAAATAAGCACAGTTTCCATACAGGCTGCAAATGTAAGACCACATAAACAGGAAATAAGTGCAGTCTCCATTCAGGCTCCAAATGTAACAGCACACAAACAGTAAATAAGCACAGTCTCTGTACAGGCTTCAAACGTAACAGCACAGAAAAAGGAAATAAGCACAGTCTCCTTACAGGCTCCAAATGTAACAGCACAGAAACAGTAAATAAGCACAGTATCTATACAAGCTGTAAATGTAGTGGAACAGAAACAGTTAATAAGTACAGCCTCCATACAGGATGCAAATGTAACAGCACAGAAACAGTAAAACAGCAATGTCTCCATACAGGCTGCAAATTTAATTTAACAGAAACAGTAAATAAAGACAGTCTCCATACAGGCTGCAAATGTAAAAGCACATAAAATGTAAATAAGTGCATACTGCATTCAGGATCAAAATATAACAGCACAGAAACAGTAAATAAGCACAGATTTCATATAGGCCCCAAATGTAACAGCATACAATCAGTAAATAAACACAGTCTTTATACAGGCTCCAAATGTAACAGCACAGAAACAGTAAAGTAGCACAGTCTCCATGCAGACTGCAAATGTAACAGCACAGAAACAGTAAATAAGCACAGTCTCCTATACAGGCTCCCTAAATGTCACAGCACTGGAAACAGTAAATAAGCGCTGTCTCTTTACAGGCTCCAAATGTAACAGAACAGAAACAGTAAGTAAGCACAGTCCCCATACAGGCTCCAAATATGACAGCAAAGAAATAATAAATAAGAACTGTCTCCATAAAGGCTCCAAATATAACAGCACATAAACTCAACTTAAGCATAGTCTCTATAAAGGCTCCAAATGTAACAGCACAGAAACAGTAAATAAGCACAATATCTATACAAGCTGTAAATGTAATATAACAGTTACATTTAATAAGCACAGCCTCCATACAGGCTGCAAACGTAACAGCACAGAAACAGTAAAGCTGCACTGTCTCCATACAAGCTGCAAATTCAATTTAACAGAAACTCTAAATAAGCACAGTCTCTATACAGGCTCCAAATGTAACAGCAGAGAAAGTGTAAATAAGCACTGTATTAGAAAATGTAAATGTAGTGGAACAGAAACAGTTAATTAGCACAGCCTCCATACAGACTGCAAATGTAACAGCACAGAAACAGTAAAGCTGCACTGTCTCCATACAGGCTGCAAATTTTATTTAACATTAACAGTAAATAAGCACAGTTTCTATACAGGCTCCAAATGTAACAGCACAGAAAGAGTAAATAAGCACAGTGTCTATACAAGCTGTAAATGTAGAGTAAACAGAAACAGTTAATAAGTACAGCCTCCATATAGGCTGCAAATGTAACAGCACAGATACAGTAAAACAGCACTGTCTCCATACAGGTTGCAAATTTAATTTAACAGAAACAGTAAATAAGGACAGTCTCCATACAGGCTGCAAATGTAACAACACATAAGCATTAAAAAAGTGCAGTCAACATACAGGCTTAAAAAATAACTACACAGAAACAGTAAATAAGCACAGATTTCATACAGGCTCCAAATGTAACAGTACAGAAACAGTAAAGTAGCACCGTCTCCATGCAGGCTGCAAATGTAACAGCACAGAAACAGTGAATAAGCACTGTCTATATACAGGCTGCAAATGTAACAGCACAGAAACAGTAAAATAGCACAGTCCCTTTACAGGCTCCAAATGTAACAGAACAGAAACAGTTAGAAAGCACAGTCTCCATACAGGCTCCAAATGTAACAGCACAGAAACAGTAAATAAGCACAGTTTCCTATACAGGCTCTCAATGTAACAGCACAGAAACAGTAAATAAGCACAGTCTCTTTACAGGATTCAAATGTAACAGAACAGAAACAGTAAGTAAGCACAGTCCCCATACAGGCTCCAAATGTAACAGCACAGAAACAGCAAATAAGCACAGTCTCCACAGAGGCTCTAAACATAACAGCACAAAAACAGTAAATAAGCACAGTCTCTTTACAGGCTTCAAATGAAACAGAACAGAAACAGTAAGTAAGCACAGTCCCCATACAGGCTGCAAATGTAACAGCACAGAAACAGCAAATAAGCACAGTCTCCGAAGAGGCTCTAAACGAAAGAGCACAGAAACAGTAAATACGCTCTGTCTCCATAAAGGCTCCAAATATAACAGCACATAAACAGTACATAAGCACAGTCTCTATAAAAGCTCCAAATGTAACAGCAGAGAAACAGAAAATAAGCACAGTATCTATACAAGCTGTAAATGTAAAGGAACAGAAACAGTTAATAAGCATAGCCTCCATAAAGGCTGCAAATGTAACAGCACAGAAAAGTAAATAAGCACTGCCTGCATACAGTCTCCAAAAGTAAAGGCGGAGAAACAGTAAATAATCACAGTCTCCATACAGGCTCCAAAGGTAACAGCACAGAAACAGGAAATAATGACAATCTCCACACAGGCAACACATGTAACAGCACAGAAACAGTAAATATGCACAGTCATATGTACAGACTCTCAATGTAACATCATAGAAACAGAAAATAAGCACAGTCTCTACACCGGCACGAAATGTAACAGAACAGAAACAGTAAGTGAGCACAGTCACCATACAGGCTGCAAATGTAACAGCACAGTAACTGTAAATGAGCACAATCTCTATACTGGCTCCAAATGTAACAGCAAAGAAACAGTAATTAAGAACAGTCACTATACAGGCTCCATATGTTCCAGCACAGAAGCGGTAAAATAGCACAGTCTCCATCCAGGCTGCAAATGTAATGGAACAGAAACAGTAAATAAGCACAGTCTCCCTACAGGCTGCAAATGTAACAGCACAGAAACAGTAAAACAACACTGTCTCCATGAAGGCCGCAAATGTAATTTAACAGTAACACTAAACAAACACAGTTTCCATACAGGCTGCAAATGTAACACCACATAAACAGTAAATAAGCGCAGTCTCCATTCAGGCTCCAAATGTAACAGCACACAAACAGTAAATAAGCACAGTCTCTGTACAGGCTTCAAACGTAACAGCACAGAAAAAGGAAATAAGCACAGTCTCCATACAGGCTCCAAATGTAACAGCACAGAAACAGTAAATAAGCACAGTATCTATACAAGCTGTAAATGAAGTGGAACAGAAACAGTTAATAAGCACAGCCTCCAAACAGGCTCCAAATGTAACAGCACACAAACAGCAAATAAGCACAGTCTTTATACAGGCTCCAAAGGTAACAGTACAGAAACAGTAAAGTAGCACAGTCTCCACTTAGGCTGCAAATGTAACAGCACAGAAACAGTGAATAAGCACTGACACTATTCAGGCAATAAAATGTAACAGCACAGAAACAGTAAAATAGCACAGTCTCTTTACAGGCTCCAAATGTAACAGAACAGAAACAGTTAGTAAGCACAGTCCCCATACCGGCTCCAAATGTAACAGCACAGAAAGAGTAAAATAGCACAGTCTCCATACAAGCTGCAAATGTAATGGAACAGAAACAGTAAGTAAGCACAGCCTCCCTACAACCTCAAAATGTAACAGCAGAGAAACAACTAATAAGCACAGTCTCCAAAGAGGCTCTAAACGTAACAGCACAGAATCAGGAAATAAGCACAGTCTCCACTCAGCCTCCAAATGTAACACCAGAGAAACAGCAAAGAAGCACAGTCTCCACAGAGGCTCTAAACGTAACAGCACAGAAACAGCAAATAAGCAAAGTCTCCACAGAGGCTCTAAACGTAACAGCACAGAAACAGCAAATAAGCACAGTCTCCATACAGGCTGCAAATGTAACAGCACAGAAACAGTAAATAAGTGCATACTACATTCAGGCTCAATATATAACAGCACAGAAACAGTAAATAAGCACAGAATTCATATAGGCCCCAAATGTAACAGCACACAAACAGTAAATAAGCACAGTCTTTATACAGGCTCCAAATGTAACAGCACAGAAACAGTAAAGTAGCACAGTCTCCATGCAGACTGCAAATGTAACAGCACAGAAACAGTAAATAAGCACAGTCTCCTATACAGGCTCCCAATGTCACAGCACTGAAACAGTAAATAAGCACTGTCTCTTTACAGGCTCCAAATGTAACAGAACAGAAACAGTAAGTAAGCACAGTCCCCATACAGGCTCCAAATATAACAGCAAAGAAACAGTAAATAAGAACTGTCTCCATAAAGGCTCCAAATATAACAGCACATAAACTTAACATAAGCACAGTCTCTATAAAGGCTCCAAATGTAACAGCGCAGAAACAGTAAATAAACACAGTATCTATACAAGCTGTAAATGTAATATAACAGAAACATTTAATAAGCACAGCCTCCATACAGGCTGCAAACGTAACAGCACAGAAACAGTAAAGCTGCACTGTCTCCATACAGGCTGTAAATTCAATTTAACAGAAACTCTAAATAAGCACAGTCTCTATACAGGCTCCAAAAGTAACAGCACAGAAAGAGGAAATAAGCACTGTATCTAGAAAAGCTGTAAATGTAGTGGAACAGAAACAGTTAATTAGCACAGCCTCCATACAGACTGCAAATGTAACAGCACAGAAACAGTAAAGCTGCACTGTCTCCATACAGGCTGCAAATTTAATTTTACATTAACAGTAAACAAGCACAGTTTCTATACAGGCTCCAAATGTAACAGCACAGAAAGAGCAAATAAGCACAGTATCTATACACGCTGTAAATGTAGTGTAACAGAAACAGTTAATAAGAGCAGCCTCCATACAGGCTGCAAATGTAGCACCACAGATACAGTAAAACTGCACTGTCTCCATACAGGCTGCAAATTTAATTTAACAGAAACAGTAAATAAGGACAGTCTCCATGCAGGCTGCAAATGTAAGAGCACATCAACAGTAAATACGTGCAGTCTACAAACAGGCTCAAAATATAACAGCACAGAAACAGTAAATAAGCACAGATTTCATACAGGCCCCAAATGTAACAGCACACAAACAGTAAATAAGCACAGTCTTCATGCAGGCTGCAAATGTAACAGCTCAGAAACAGTAAATAAGCACAGTCTCCTATACAGACTCCAAATGTAACAGCACAGAAACAGTAATTAAGCACAGTCTCTTTACACGCTCCAAATGTAACAGAACAGAAACAGTAAGTAAGCACAGTCCTCATACAGGCTCCAAATGTAACAGCACAGAAACAGTAAAATAGCACAGTCTCCATACAAGTTGCAAATGTAATGGAACAGAAACAGTAAATAAGCACAGCCTCCCTACAACCTCCAAATGTAATAGCAGAGAAACAACAAAAAAGCACAGTCTCCAAAGAGGCTCTAAACATAACAGCACAGAAACAGCAAATAAGCAGAGTCTCCACTCAGCCTTCAAACGTAACAACAGAGAAACAGCAAATAAGCACAGTCTCCACAGAGGCTCTAAACGTAACAGCACTGAAACAGCAAATAAGCACAGTCTCAACAGAGGCTCTAAACGTAACAGCACAGAAACAGCAAATAAGCACAGTCTCCATACAAGCTGCAAATGTAACAGCACAGAAACAGTAAATAAGCACTGCCTGCATACAGGCTCCAAAAGTAAAAGCAGAGAAACAGTAAATAACCACAGTTTCAATACAGGCTCCAAAGGTAACAGCACAGAAACAGGAAATAATGACAATCTCCACACAGGCAACACATGTAACAGTACACAAACAGTAAATATGCACAGTCATATGTACAGACTCTCAAAAAGTAACATTATAGAAACAGTAAATAAGCACAGTCTCTATACCGGCACGAAATGTAACAGAACAGAAACAGTAAGTAAGCACAGTCACCATACAGGCTGCAAATGTAACAGCACAGTAACTGTAAATGAACACAGTCCCTATACAGGCTCCAAATGTAACAGCAAAGAAACAGTAATTAAGAACAGTCGTTATACAGGCTCCATATGTTCCAGCACAGAAGCGGTAAAATAGCACAGTCTAAATACAGGCTGCAAATATAATGGAACAGAAACAGTAAATAAGCACAGTCTCCCTACAGGCTGCAAATGTAACAGCACAGAAACAGTAAAACAACACTCTCTCCATACAGGCCGCAAATGTAATTTAACAGTAACAGTAAATAAGCACAGTTTCCATACAGGCTGCAAAAGTAACACCACATAAACAGTAAATAAGCGCAGTCTCCATTCAGGCTCCAAATGTAACAGCACACAAACAGTAAATAAGCACAGTCTCTGTACAGGCTTCAAATGTAACAGGGCAGAAAAAAGAAATATGCAGAGTCTCCATACAGGCTCCAAATGTAACAGCACAGAAACAGTAAATAAGCACAGTATCTATACAAGCTGTAAATGTAGTGGAACAGAAACAGTTAATAAGCACAGTCCTCATACAGGCTCCAAATGTAACAGCACAGAAACAGTAAATAAGAACTGTCTCCATAAAGGCTCCAAATCTAACAGCACATAAACCGTACATAAGCACCGTCTCTATAAAGGCTCCAAATGTTACAGCACAGAAACAGTAAATGTAATATAACAGAAACAGTTAATAAGCACAGGCTCCATATAGGCTGCAAACGTAACAGCACAAAAACAGTAAAGCTGCACTGTCTCCATACAGGCTTCAAATTTAATTTAACAGAAACAGTAAATAAGCACAGTTTCTATACAGGCTCCAAAAGTAACAGCACAGAAACAATAAATGAGCACACTATCTGTAAAAGCTGTAAATGTAGTGGAACAGAAACAGTTAATAAGCACAGCCTCCATACAGGCTGCAAATGTAACAGCAGAGAAACAGTAAAACAGCACTGTCTCCAAGGCTACAAATTGAATTTAACAGAAACAGTAAATAAGGACAGTCTCCATACAGGCTGCAAATGTAACAGCACATCAGCAGTAAATAAGTGCAGTCTACATACAGGATCAAAATATAACAACACAGAAATGGTAAATGAGCACAGATTTCAAACAGGCTCCAAATGTAACAGCACACATACAGCAAATAAGCACAGTCTTTATACAGGCTCCAAATGTAACAGTACAGAAACAGTAAAGTAGCACAGTCTCCACTTAGGCTGCAAATGTAACAGCACAGAAACAGTGAATAAGCACTGACTCTATACAGGCAATAAAATGTAACAGCACAGAAATAGTAAAAAAGCACAGTCTCTTTACAGGCTCAAAATGTAACAGAACAGAAACAGTTAGTAAGCACAGTCCCCATACAGGCTCCAAATGTAACAGCACAGAAAGAGTAAAATAGCACAGTCTCCATACAAGCTGCAAATGTAATGGAACAGAAACAGTAAATAAGCACAGCCTCCCTACAACCTCCAAATGTAACAGCAGAGAAACAACAAATAAGCACAGTCTCCAAAGAGGCTCTAAACGTAACAGCACAGAAACAGCAAATAAGCACAGTCTCCACAGAGGCTCTAAACGTAACAGCACAGAAACAGCAAATAAGCACAGTCTCCACAGAGGCTCTAAACGTAACAGCACAGAAACAGCAAATAAGCACAGTCTCCATACAGGCTGCAAATGTAACAGCATAGAATCAGTAAATAAGCACGGCCTGCATACAGGCTCCAAAAGTAAAAGCAGAGAAATGGTAAATAATCACAGTCTCAATTCAGGCTTCAAAGGAAACAGCACAGAAACAGGAAATAATGACATTCTCCTCACAAGCAACAATGGCCTTCCGGAGGAGGTTGTGGAGTCAAAATCAGTGGTGGAATTCAAGCATGCATGGGATAGTCATAAGGCAATTCTGGGGGTGGGGGTAGGAAGAAGTAGGCTGCTGGTTAACTAGGATCTGCAGCTTATCCAGTAGGTATGGAAATGGGCAGACTGGGTGGGCCAAGCGGTCCTAATCTGCCGTCAAATTCTATGTTTCTATGTAACAGCACAGAAACAGTAAATATGCACAGTCATACGTACAGACTCTCAATGTAACATCATAGAAACAGTAAATATGCACAGTCTCTATACCGGCATGAAATGTAACAGAACAGAAACAGTAAGTGAGCACACTCACCATACATTCTGCAAATGTAACAGCACAGTAACTGTAAATGAGCACAGTCTCTATACTGGCTCCAAATGTAACAGCAAAGAAACAGTAATTAAGAATGGTCGCTATACAGGCTCCATATGTTCCAGCACAGAAGCGGTAAAATAGTTCAGTCTCCCTACAGGCTGCAAATGTAATGGAACAGAAACAGTAAATAAGCACAGTCTCCCTACAGGCTGCAAATGTAACAGCACAGAAACAGTAAAACAACACTGTCTCCATACAGGCCACAAATGTAATTTAACAGAAACAGTAAATAAGCACAGTTTCCATACAGGCTGCAAATGAAAAAGCACATAGACAGTAAATAAGCTCTGTCTCCATTCAGGATCCAAACGTAACAGCACACAAACAGTAAATAAGCACAGTCTCTGTACAGGCTTCAAATGTAACAGCACAGAAAAAGGAAATATGCACAGTCTCCATACAGGCTCCAAATGTAACAGCACAGAAACAGTAAATAAGCACCGTATCTATACAAGCTGTAAATGTAGTGGAACAGAAACAGTAAAACAGCAATGTCTCCAAACAGGCTGCAAATTGAATTTAACAGAAACAGTAAATAAGGACAGTCTCCATACAGGCTGCAAATGTAAAAGCACATCAACAGTAATTAAGAGCTGTCTACATACAGGCTCAAAATATAACAGCACAGAAACAGTAACTAAGCACAGATTTCATATAGGCCCCAAATGTAACAGCACACAAACAGTAAATAAGCACAGTCTCTATACAGTCTCCAAATGTAACAGCACAGAAACAGTAAAGTAGCACAGTATCCAAGCAGGCTGCAAATGTAACAGCACAGAAACAGTAAATAAGCACTGTATCTTGACAGGCTCCAAATGTAACAGAACAGAAACAGTAAGTAAGCACAGTCCCCATACAGGCTCCAAATGTAACAGCACAGAAACAGTAAATAAGAACTGTCTCCATAAAGGCTCCAAATCTAACTGCACATAAACTCTACATTAGCACAGTCTCTATAAAGACCCCAAATGTAACAGCACAGAAACAGTAAATAAGCACAGTATCTATACAAGCTGTAAATGTAATATAACAGAAACATTTAATAAGCACAGCCTCCATACAGGCTGTAAACATAACAGCACAGAAACAGTAAAGCTGCACAGTCTCAATACAGGCTGCAAATTTGATTTAACATTAACAGTAAATAAGCACTGTTTCTATACAGGCTCCAAATATAACAGCACAGAAAAAGTAAATAAGCACAGTATCTATACAAGCTGTAAATGTAGTGGAACAGAAACAGTTAATAAGTACAGCCTCCATACAGCCTCAAATGTAACAGCACAGATACAGTAAAACAGCACTGTCTCCATACAGGCTGCAAATTTAATTTAACAGAAACAGTAAAAAAGGACAGTCTCCATGCAGGCTGCAAATGTAACAGCACATAAGCAGTAAAACAGTGCAGTCTACATACAGGCTGAAAAAATAACTACACAGAAACAGTAAATAAGCACAGATTTCAAACAGGCTTCAAATTTAAAAGCACACAAACAGCAAATAAGCACAGTCTTTATACAGGCTCCAAATGTAACAGTACAGAAACAGTAAAGTAGCACAGTCTCCATGCAGGCTACAAATGTAACAGCACAGAAACAGTGGATAAGCACTGTCTATATACAGGCTAAAAATGTAACAGCACAGAAACAGTAAAATAACACAGTCTCTTTACAGGCTCCAAATGTAACAGAACAGAAACAGTTAGAAAGCACAGTCCTCATACAGGCTCCAAATGTAACAGCACAGAAACAGAAATAAGAACTGTCTCCATAAAGGCTCCAAATCGAACAGCACATAAACCGCACATAAGCACAGTCTCTATAAAGACCCCAAATGTAACAGCACAGAAACAGTAAATAAGCACACTATCTAGACAAGCTATAAATTTAATATAACAGAAACAGTTAATAAGCACAGTCTCCATATAGGCTGCAAACGTAACAGCACAAAAACAGTAAAGCTGCACTGTCTCCATACAGGCTTCAAATTTAATTTAACAGAAACAGTAAATAAGCACAGTTTCTATACAGGCTCCAAAAGTAACAGCACAGAAACAATAAATAAGCACAGTATCTGTAAAAGCTGTAAATGTAGTGGAACAGAAACAGTTAATAAGCACAGCCTCCATACAGGCTGCAAATGTAACAGCAGAGAAACAGTAAAACAGCACTGTCTCAAAGGCTACAAATTGAATTTAACAGAAACAGTAAATAAGGTCAGTCTCCATACAGGCTGCAAATGTAACAGCACATAAGCAGTAAATAAGTGCAGTCTACATACAGGATCAAAATATAACAACACAGAAACGGTAAATGAGCACAGATTTCAAACAGGCTAGAAATGTAACAGCACACAAACAGCAAATAAGCACAGTCTTTATACAGGCTCCAAAAGTAACAGTACAGAAACAGTAAAGTAGCACAGTCTCCACTTAGGCTGCAAGTGGAACAGCACAGAAACAGTGAATAAGCACTGACTCTATACAGGCAATAAAATGTAGCAGCACAGAAACAGTAAAAAAGCACAGTCTCTTTACAGGCTCAAAACGTAACAGAACAGAAACAGTTAGAAAGCACAGTCCCCATACAGGCTCCAAATGTAACAGCACAGAAAGAGTAAAATAGCACAGTCTCCATACAAGCTGCAAATGTAATGGAACAGAAACAGTAAATAAGCACAGCCTCCCTACAACCTCCAAATGTAACAGCAGAGAAACAACAAATAAGCATAGCCTCCAAAGAGGCTCTAAACGTCACAGCACAGAAACAGCAAATAAGCACAGTCTCCACAGAGGCTCTGAACGTAACAGCACAGAAACAGCAAATAAGCACAGTCTCCACAGAGGCTCTAAACATAACAGCACAGAAACAGCAAATAAGCACAGTCTCCATACAGGCTGCAAATGTAACAGCACAGAAACAGTAAATAAGCACTGCCTGCATACAGGCTCAAAAGTAAAAGCAGAGAAATGGTAAATAATCACAGTCTCAATACAGGCTCCAAGGGAAACAGCACAAAAACAGAAAATAATGACATTCTCCTCACAAGCAACAATGGCCTTCCGGAGGAGATTGTGGAGTCAAAATCAGTGGTGGAATTCAAGCATGCATGGGATAGTCATAAGGCAATTCTGGGGGTGGGGGTAGGAAGAAGTAGGCTGCTGGTTAACTAGGATCTGCAGCTTATCCAGTAGGTAGGGAAATGGGCAGGCTGGGTGGGCCAAGCGGTCCTTATCTGCCATTAAATTCTATGTTTCTAAGTTTCTATGTAACAGAACAGAAACAGTAAATATGCACAGTCATACGTACAGACTCTCAATGTAACATCATAGAAACAGTAAATAAGCACAGTCTCTATACCGGCACGAAATGTAACAGAACAGAAACAGTAAGTAAGCACAGTCACCATACATTCTGTAAATGTAACAGCACAGTAACTGTAAATGAGCACAGTCTCTATACTGGCTCCAAATGTAACAGCAAAGAAACAGTAATTAAGAACGGTCGCTATACAGGCACCATATGTTCCAGCACAAAAGCGGTAAAATAGTTCAGTCTCCATACAGGCTGCAAATGTAATGGAACAGAAACAGTAAATAAGCACAGTCTCCCTACAGGCTGCAAATGTAACAGCACAGAAACAGTAAAACAACACTGTCTCCATAAAGGCCACAAATGTAATTTAACAGTATCAGTAATTAAGCACAGTTTCCATACAGGCTGCAAATGTAACAGCACAGAAAAAGGAAATATGCACAGTCTCCATACAGGCTCCAAATGTAACAGCACAGAAACAGTAAATAAGCACAGTATCTATATAAGCTGTAAATATAGTGGAACAGAAACAGTAAAACAGCAATGTCTCCATACAGGCTGCAAATTTAATTTAACAGAAACAGTAAATAAGGACAGTCTCCATACAGGCTGCAAATGTAAAAGCACATCAACAGTAAATAAGTGCAGTCTACATACAGGCTCAAAATATAACAGCACAGAAACAGTAACTAAGCACAGATTTCATACAGGCCCCAAATGTAACAGCACACAAACAGTAAATAAGCACAGTCTCCATACAGTCTCCAAATGTAACAGCACAGAAACAGTAAAGTAGCAGAGTATCCAAGCAGGCTGCAAATGTAACAGCACAGAAACAGTTAATAAGCACAGTCTCCTATACAGGCTCCGAATGTCACAGCACAGAAACAGTAAATAAGCACTGTCTCTTTACAGGCTCCAAATGTAACAGAACAGAAACAGTAAGTAAGCACAGTCCCCATACAGGCTTCAAATGTAACAGCACAGAAACAGTAAATAAGAACTGTCTCCATAAAGGCTCCAAATCTAACTGCACATAAACTCTACATAAGCACAGTCTCCATAAAGGCCCCAAATGTAACAGTACAGAAACAGTAAATAAGCACAGTATCAATACAAGCTGTAAATGTATTATAACAGAAACATTTAATAAGCACAGCCTCCAAACAGGCTGCAAATGTAACAGCACAGAAACAGTAAAGCTGCACTGTCTCAATACAGGCTGCAAATTTAATTTAACCCTTAGGCTGCCGCCGACAAGACATCTAATCCTAAAAACCCATGCGTTCTAAATCTTCCAGCAGCCTAAGGGTTAACATTAACAGTAAATAAGCACAGTTTCTATACAGGCTCCAAACATAACAGCACAGAAAGAGTAAATAAGCACAGTATCTATACAAGCTGTAAATGTAGTGGAAGAGAAACAGATAATAAGCACAGCCTCCATACAGGCTGCAAATGTAACAGCACAGAAATAGTAAATAAGCACTGCCTGCATACAGTCTCCAAAAGTAAAAGCGGAGAAACAGTAAATAATCTCAGTCTCCATACAGGCTCCAAATGTAACAGCACAGAAAAAAGGAAATAATGACAATCTCCAAAAAGGCAACACATGTAACAGCACTGAAACAGTAAATATGCACAGTCATACATACAGACTCTCAATGTAACATCATAGAAACAGTAAATAAGCACAGTCTCTACACCGGCACAAAATGTAACAGAACAGAAACAGTGAGTAAGCACAGTCACCATACAGGCTGCAAATGTAACAGCACAGTAACTGTAAATGAGCACAGTCTCTATACTGGCTCCAAATGTAACAGCAAAGAAACAGTAATTTAGAACAGTCGCTATACAGGCTGCATATGTTCCAGCACAGAAGCGGTAAAATAGCACAGTCTCCAAACAGGCTGCAAATGTAATGGAACAGAAACAGTAAATAAACACAGTCTCCCTTACAGGCTGCAAATGTAACAGCACAGAAACAGTAAAACAACACTGTCTCCATACAGGCAGCAAATGTAGTTTAACAGTAACAGTAAATAAGCACAGTTTCCATACAGGCTGCAAATGTAACAGCACATAAACAGTAAATAGTGCAGTCTCCATTCAGGCTCCAAATGTAACAGCACACAAACAGTAAATAAGCACTGTCTCTATACAGGCTTCAAATATAACAGCACAGAAAAAGGAAAAAGCACAGTCTCCAAACAGGCTTAAAAGGTAACAGCACAGAAACTGTAAAAAAGCACAGTATCTCGACAAGCTGTAAATATAGTGGAAAAGAAACAGTTAATAAGCACAGCCTCCATACAGGCTGCAAAAGTAACAGCACAGAAACAGTAAAACAGCAATGTATCCATAAAGGCTGCAAATTTAATTTAACAGAAACAGTAAATAAGGACAGTCTCCATACAGGCTGCAAATGTAAAAGCACATAAAATGTAAATAAGTGAAGACTACATTCAGGCTCAAAATATATAACAGCACAGAAACAGTAAATAAGCACATATTTCATACAGGCCCCAAATGTAACAGCACACAAACAGTAAATAAGCACAGTCTTTATACAGGCTCCAAATGTAACAGCACAGAAACAGTAAAGTAGCACAGTCTCCATGCAGGCTGCAAATCTAATAGCACAGAAACAGTAAATAAGCACAGTCTCCTATACAGGCTCCCAATGTCACAGCACTGAAACAGTAAATAAGCACAGTCTCTTTACAGGCTCCAAATGTAACAGAACAGAAACAGTAAGTAAGCACAGTCCCCATACAGGCTCCAAATGTAACAGCAAAGAAACAGTAAATAAGAACTATCTCCATAAAGGCTCCAAATATCACAGCCCACAAACTCTACGTAAGCACAGTCTCTATGTAGGCTCCAAATGAAATAGCACAGAAACAGTAAATAAGCACAGTGTCTTATATAAGCTGTAAATGTAATATAACAGAAACATTTAATAAGCACAGCCTCCATACAGGCTGCAAACGTAACAGCACAGAAACAGTGGAGCTGCACTGTCTCCATACAGGCTGCAAATTCAATTTAACAGAAACACTAAATAAGCACAGTCTCCATACAGGCTCCAAATGTAACAGCACAGAAACAGTAAATATGCACTGTATCTATACGAGCTGTAAATGTAGTGGAATAGAAACTGTTAATAAGCACAGCCTCCATACAGACTGCAAATGTAACAGCACAGAAACAGAAAAGCTGCACTGTCTCCATACAGGCTGCAAATTTATTTTAACCCTTAGGTTGCCGCAGAAAAGACATCTTGTCCTAAAAACCCATGCGTTCTAAATCTTCCAGCAGCCTAAGGGTTAACACTAACAGTAAATAAGCACAGTTTCTATACAGGCTCCAAATGTAACAGCACAGAAAGAGTAAATAAGCACAGTATCTATACAAGCTGTAAATGTAGTGGAACAGAAACAGTTAATAAGTACAGCCTCCATACAGGCTGCAAATGTAACAGCACAGACACAGTAAAACAGCACTGTCTTCATACAGGCTGCAAATTTAATTTAACAGAAACAGTAAATAAGGACAGTCTCCATACAGGCTGCAAATGTAATACCACATAAGTAGTAAAAAAGTGCAGTCTACATACAGGCGGCTCAAAAAATAACTACACAGAAAAGGTAAATAAGCACAGATTTCATACAGGCTCCAAATTTAACAGCACACAAACAGTAAATAAGCACAGTCTTTATACAAGCTCCAAATGTAACAGTACAGAAACAGTAAAGTAGCACAGTCTCCATGCAGGCTGCAAATGTAACAGCACAGAAATAGAGAATAAGCACTGTCTATATACAGGCTCCAAATGTAACAGCACAGAAACAGTAAAATAGCACAGTCCCTTTACAGGCTCCAAATGTAACAGAACAGAAACAGTTAGAAAGCACAGTCTCCATACAGGCTCCAAATGTAACAGCACAGAAAGAGTAAAATAGCACAGTCTCGATACAGGCTGCAAATGTAATGGAACAGAAACAGTAAATAAGCACAGCCTCCCTACAGCCTCCAAATGTAACAGCAAAGAAACAGCAGTTAAGCACAGTCTCCGAAGAGGCTCTAAATGTAAAAGCACAGAAACTGCAAATATGCACAGTCTCCACTCAGCCTACAAATGTAACAGCAGAGAAACAGCAAATAAGCACAGTTTCCACAGAGGCTCTAAACATAACAGCACAGAAACAGCAAATAAGCACAGTCTCCATAGAGGCTCTAAACGTAACAGCACAGAACCAGTAAATAAGCTTTGTCTCCATTAAGGCTCCAAATATAACAGCACATAAACAGTACATAAGCACAGTCTCTATAAAAGCTCCAAATGTAACAGCACAGAAACAGTAAATAAGCACAGTATCTATACAAGCTGTAAATGTAATGGAACAGAAACAGTTAATAAGCACACCCTCCATACAGGCTGAAAATGTAACAGTACTGAAACAGTAAATAAGCACTGCCTGCATACAGTCTCCAAAAGTAAAAGCAGATAAACAGTAAATAATCACAGTCTCCATGCAGGCTCCAAAAGTAACAGCACAGAAACAGGAAACAGTGACAATCTCCACACAGGCAACACATGTAACAGCACAGAAACAGTAAATATGCACAGTCATACGTACAGACTCTCAATGTAACACCATAGAAACAGTAAATAAGCACAGTCTCTATACCGGCTCCAAATGTAACAGGAGAGAAACAGTAAGTAAGCACAGTCACCATACAGGCTGCAATTGTAACAGCACAGTAACTGTAAATGAGCACAGTCTGTATACTGGCTCCAAATGTAACAGCGCAGAAACAGTTAATAAGAACAGTCGCTTTACAGGCTCCATATGTTCTAGCACAGAAGCAGTTAAATAACACAATCTCCATACAGGCTGCAAATGTAATGGAACACGAACAGTAAATAAGCACAGTCTCCTGACAGGCTGCAAGTGTAACAGCACAGAAACAGTAAAACAACACTGTCTCCATGCAGGCTGCAAATGTAATTTAACAGTAACAGTAAATAAGCACAGTTTCCATACAGGCTGCAAATGTAACAGCACATAAACATTAAATAAGCACAGTCTTTATACACACTTCAAATGTAACAGCACAGAAACAGTTAATAAGCACAGCCTCCAAAAAGGCTGCAAATGCAACAGCACAGAAACAGTAAAACAGAATTGTCAACATACAGGCTGCAAATTTAATTTAACAGAAACAGTAAATAAGGACAGACTCCATACAAGCTGCAAATGTAAGAGCACATAAACAGTAAATAAGTGTAGTCTACATACAGACTCAAAATATAACAGCACAGAAACAGTAAATAAGCACAGATTCCATACAGGCCCCCAATGTAACACCACACAAACAGTAAATAAGCACTGTCTTTATACAGGCTCCAAATGTAACAGCACAGAAACAGTAAGTAAGCACAGTCCCCATAAAGGCTCCAAATATAACAGCACATAAACAGTACATAAGCACAGTCTCTATAAAGGCTGCAAATGTAACAGCACAGAAAAAGTAAATAAGCACAGTATCTATACAAGCTGTAAATGTAATGGAAAATAAACAGTTAATAAGCACAGCCTCCATACAGGCTGCAAATGTAACAGCACAGAAATAGTAAATAAGCACTGCCTGCATACAGTCTCCAAAAGTAAAAGCGGAGAAACAGTAAATAATCTCAGTCTCCATACAGGCTCCAAATGTAACAGCACAGAAAAAGGAAATAATGACAATCTCCAAAAACAACACATGTAACAGCACTGAAACAGTAAATATGCAAGATCATACATACAGACTCTCAATGTAACATCATAGAAACAGTAAATAAGCACAGTCTCTACACCGGCACAAAATGTAACAGAACAGAAACAGTGAGTAAGCACAGTCACCATACAGGCTGCAAATGTAACAGCACAGTAACTGTAAATGAGCACAGTCTCTATACTGGCTCCAAATGTAACAGCAAAGAAACAGTAATTTAGAACAGTCGCTATACAGGCTCCATATGTTCCAGCACAGAAGCGGTAAAATAGCACAGTCTCCAAACAGGCTGCAAATGTAATGGAACAGAAACAGTAAATAAGCACATTCTCCCTAAAGGCTGCAAATGTAACAGCACAGAAACAGTAAAACAACACTGTCTCCATACAGACAGCAAATGTAGTTTAACAGTAACAGTAAATAAGCACAGTTTCCATACAGGCTGCTAATGTAACAGCACATAAACAGTAAATAGCGCAGTTTCCATTCAGGCTCCAAATGTAACAGCACACAAACAGTAAATAAGCACTGTCTCTATACAGACTTCAAATGTAACAGCACAGAAAAAGGAAAAATCACAGTCTCCATACAGGCTTTAAAGGTAACAGCACAGAAACTGTAAAAAAGCACAGTATCTTGACAAGCTGTAAATACAGTTGAAAAGAAACAGTTAATAAGCACAGCCTCCATACAGGCTGCAAATGTAACAGCACAGAAACAGTAAAACAGCAATGTATCCATATAGGCTGCAAATTTAATTTAACAGAAACAGTAAATAAGGACAGTCTCCATACAGGCTGCAAATGTAAAAGCACATAAACTGTAAATAAGTGAAGACTACATTCAGGCTCAAAATATAACAGCACAGAAACAGTAAATAAGCACATATTTCATACAGGCCTCAAATGTAACAGCACACAAACAGTAAATAAGCACAGTCTTTTATACAGGCTCAAATGTAACAGCACAGAAACAGTAAAATACTTTAGTCTCCATGCAGGCTGCAAATCTAATAGCACAGAAACAGTAAATAAGCACAGTCTCCTATACAGGCTCCCAATGTCACAGCACTGAAACAGTAAATAAGCACAGTCCCTTACAGGCTCCAAATGTAACTGAACAGAAACAGTAAGTAAGCACAGTCCCCATACAGGCTCCAAATGTAACAGCAAAGAAACAGTAAATAAGAACTCTCTCCATAAAGGCTCCAAATATAACAGCCCACAAACTCTACGTAAGCACAGTCTCTATAAAGGCTCCAAATGAAACAGCACAGAAACAGTAAATAAGCACAGTGTCTATATAAGCTGTAAATGTAATATAACAGAAACATTTAATAAGCACAGCCTCCATACAGGCTGCAAACGTAACAGCACAGAAACAGAAAAGCTGCACTGTCTCCATACCGGCTGCAAATTTATTTTAAACCTTAGGCTGCCGCAGACAAGACATCTTGTCCTAAAACCCATGCGTTTCTAAATCTTCCAGCAGCCTAAGGGTTAACATACAATAGAAAATAAGCACAGTTTCTATACAGGCTCAATAACAGCACAAGAAAGAGTAAATAAGCACAGTATCTATACAGAAGCTATAAATGTAGTGGAACAGAAACAATTAATAAGTACAGCCTCCATACAGGCTGCAAATGTAATAGCACAGACACAGTAAAGCAGCACTGTCTTCCATACAGGCTACAGAATTTAATTAACAGAAACAGTAAAACAAGGACAGTCTCCATACAGGCTGCAAATGTAATAGCACATAAGTAGTAAAAAAGTGCAGTCTACATAGAGGCGGCTCAAAAAATAACTACACAGAATCAGTAAATAAGCACAGATTTCATACAGGCTCCAAATTTAACAGCACACAAACAGTAAATAAGCACTGTCTTTATACAGGCTCCAAATGTAACAGTACAGAAACAGTAAAGTAGTACAGTCTCCGTGCAGGCTGCAAATGTAACAGCACAGAAGCAGAGAATAAGCACTGTCTATATACAGGCATCCAAATGTAACGAACACAGAAACAGTAAAATAGCACAGTCCTTTACAGGCTCCAAAATGTAACAGAAACAGAAACAGTTAAAGCACAGTCTCCATACAGGCTCCAAATGTAACAGCACAGAAAGAGTAAAATAGCACAGTCCTAGATACAGGCTGCAAATGTAATGGAACAGAAACAGTAAATAAGCACAACCTCCCTACAGCCTCAAATGTAACAGCAACAAGAAACAGCAGTTAAGCACAGTCTCCGAAGAGGCTCTAAATGTAAAAAGCACAGAAACTACCAAATATGCACAGTCTCCACTCAGCCTACAAATGTAACAGCAGAGAAACAGCAAATAAGCACAGTTTCCACAGAGGCTCTAAACATAACAGCACAGAAACAGCAAATAAGCACAGTCTCCACAGAGGCTCTAAACGTAACAGCACAGAACCACTAAATAAACTTTGTCTCCATAAAGGCTCCAAATATAACAGCACATAAACAGTACATAAGCACAGTCTCTATAAAAGCTCCAAATGTAACAGCACAGAAACAGTAAATAAGCACAGTATCTATATAAGCTGTAAATGTAATGGAACAGAAACAGTTAATAAGCACACCCTCCATACAGGCTGCAAATGTAACAGTACTGAAACAGTAAATAAGCACTGCCTGCACAGTCTCAAAAGTAAAAGCAGATAAACAGTAAATAATCACAGTCTCCATACAGGCTCCAAATGTAACAGCACAGAAACAGGAAACAATGACAAATCTCCACACAGGCAACACATGTAACAGCACAGAAACAGTAAATATGCACAGTCATCAAACACAGACTCTCAATGTAACACCATAAAACAGTAAATAAGCACAGTCTCTATACGGCTCCAAATGTAACAGGAGAGAAACAGTAAAACTAAGCACAGTCCCACCATACAGGCTGCAATTGTAACAGCACAGTAACTGTAAATGAAGCACAGTCTCTATACAGCTCCAAATGTAACAACAGCATAGAAACAGTTAATAAGAACAGTCACTGTACAGGCTCCATATGTTCCAACACAGAAGCAGTTAAATAACACAATCTCCATGCAAGACTGCAAATATAATGTAACACGAACAGTAAATAAGCACAGTCTCCGACAGGCTGCAAGTGTAACAGCACAGAAACAGTAAAACAACACTGTCTCCATGCAGGCTGCAAAGTAATTTAACAGTAACAGTAAAAAAAGCACAGATTTCCATACAGGCTGCAAATGTAACAGCACATAAACATTAATAAGCACAGTCTTTATACACTGCCTTCAATGTAACAACACAGAAACAGTTAATAAACACAGCCTCCATACAGGCTGCAAATGCAACTGCATAGAAAGCAGTAATACAAATTGTCAACATACAGGCTGCAAATTTAATTTAAGAAACGAAACAAATAAGGACAGTCCATACAGGCTGCGAATGTAAGAGCACATAAACAGTAAATAAGTGTAGTCTACATACAGACTCAAAATATAACAGCACAGAAACAGTAAATAAGCACAGATTTCATACAGGCCCCCAATGTAACACCACACAAACAGTAAATAAGCACTGTCTTTATACAGGCTCCAAATGTAACAGCACAGAAACAGTAAAGTAGCACAGTCTCCATGCAGGCTGCAAATGTAACAGCACAGAAACAGTAAATAAGCACAGTTTCCTGTACAGGCTCCAAATGTAACAGTACAGAAACAGTAAATAAGCACAGTCTCTTTACAGGCTCCAAATGTAACTGAACAGAAACAGTCAGTATGCACAGTCCCCATACAGGCTCCAAATGTAACAGCACAGAAACAGTAAATAAGAACTGTCTCCATAAAGGCTCCAAATCTAACAGCACATAAACTGTACATAAGCACAGACTCTATAAAGGCTCCAAATGTAACAGGACAGAAACAGTAAATAAGCACAGTATCGATACAAGCTGTCAATGTAATATAACAGAAACAGTTAATAAGCATAGCATCCATAGAGGCTGCAAACGTAACAGAAACAGAAAAGCTGCACTGTCTCCATACAGGCTGCAAATTTAATTTAACAGAAACAGTAAATAAGCACAGTCTCTATACAGGCTTCAAATGTAACAGCACAGAAACAGTAAATGAGCCCAGTATCTATACAAGCTGTAAATGTAGTGGAACAAAAACAGTTAATAAGCACAGCCTCCATACAGGCTGCAAATGTAACATCACAGAAACAGTAAAGCTACACTGTCTCCATACAGGCTGTAAATTTAATTTAACAGAAACAGTAAATAAGCACAGTATCTATTCAAGGTGTAAATGTAGTGGAGCAGAAACAATTAATAAGTACAGCCTCCATACAGGCTGCAAATTTAATTTAACAGAAACAGTAAATAAGGACAGTCTCCATACAGGCTGCAAATGTAAGAGCACATAAGCAGTAAATAAATGCAGTCCACATACAGGCTCAAAAAATGGCAGAAGAGAAACAGTAAATAAGCACAGATTTCATACAAGCTCCAAAAGTAACAGCACACAAACAGTAAATAAGCACAGTCTCCTATACAGGCTCCAAATGTAACAGCTCAGAAACAGTAAATAAGGACAGTCTCCATACAGGCTGCAAATGTAAGAGCACATAAGCAGTAAATAATTGCAGTCTACATACTGGCTCAAAAAATAAAAACACAGAAACAGTAAATAAGCACAGATTTCATAAAGGCTCCAAATGTAACAGCACACAAACAGTAAATAAGCACAGTCTCTATACAGGCTCCAAATGTAACAGCACAGAACCAGTAAAATAGGACAGTCTCCATACAGGCTGCAAATGTAATGGAACAGAAACAGTAAATAAGCACAGCCTCCCTACTGCCTCCAAAAGTAACAGCAGAGAAACAGAAAATAAGTACAGTCTCCAAAGAGGCTCTAAACGTAACAGCACAGAAACAGCAAATAAGCACAGTCTCCACTCAGCGTCCAAATGTAACAGCAGAGAAACAGCAAATAAGCACGGCCTCCACAGAGGCTCTAAACTTAACAGCACAGAAACAGTAAATAAGTACTGTCTCCATAAAGGCTCCAAATATAACAGCACATAAACAGTACATATGCACACTCTCTATAAAAGCTCCAAATGTAACAGCACAGAAACAGTAAATAAGCACAGCTTCCATACAGGCTACAAATGTAACAGCACAGAAACAGTAAATAAGCACTGCCTTCATACAGTCTCCAAAAGTAAATGCAGAGAAATAGTAAATAATCACAGTCTATATACAGGCTCCAAATGTAACATCACAGAAACAGGAAACAATGACAATCTCCACACAGGCAACACATGTAACATGGGTGTAGGCAGGCATACTCCAAGCACTCCATGGAGTGCAATTTTATTTAAGGGGGTAGCAAATAGGCTCTGAACTGTTTCCTTTTTCCATGAAAACTAAAAGAAAATACTGAACCTTTCTGTAATCTTATTCATAGGAGTCAAAACTAGAAGGACTGGTCACTAATACTCTCTTTGCATTCCAGGGACAATACAACTTTACAGGCTCTGGGCTAGTATGTGGGTGTCTTAGGGAACATGCATAGTAACAACCATTGTCATGAGATACAAAAGTTGTATTTATTGTGCCAAATGAGGCAATAAACATGGTCCTGGTGTACATTTGTATATTGTCTGGCTACACCCGGAGGGGCGGGGTAGCTCAACTTAACAAGGGAGGGGTTGCAGTGAGTCCACTTGGTGTTCAGATCTGAAATCCCTGGCTACACCCCTGACATGTAACAGCACAGAAACAGTAAATATGCACAGTCATACGTACAGACTCTCAATGTAACTTCATAGAAACAGTAAATAAGCAAAGTCTCTATACCGGCTCCAAATGTAACAGAACAGAAACAGTAAGTAAGCACAGTAACCATACAGGCTGCAAATGTAACAGCACAGTAACTGTATTTGAGCACAGTCTCAATACTGGCTCCAAATGTAACAGCACAGAAACAGTTAATAAGAACAGTCGCTATACAGGCTCTATATGTTCCAGCCCAGAAGCAGTAAAATAGCACAGTCTCCATACAGGCTGCAAATGTAATGGAACAGAAACAGTAAATAAGCACAGCCTCCTACAGCCTCCAAATGTAACAGCAGAGAAACAGCAAATAAGTACAGTCTTCAAAGAGGCTCTAAACGTAACAGCACAGAAACAGCAAATAAGCACAGTCTCCACAGAGGCTCTAAATGTAACAGCACAGAAACAGTAAATATGCACTGTCTCCATAAAGGCTGCAAATATAACAGCACATAAACAGTACATAAGCACACTCTCTATAAAAGCTCCAAATGTAACAGCACAGAAACAGTAAATAAGCACAGCATCTATACAAGCTGTTAACTTAATGGAACAAAACAGTTAATAAACACAGCTTTCATATAGGCTACAAATGTAACAACACAGAAACAATAAACAAACACCACCTGCACATAATCTCAAAAGTAAATGCAGAGAAACAATAAATAATCACAGTCTCCATACAGGCTCCAAATGTAACAGCACAGAATAAGGAAATAATGACAATCTCCACACAGACAACACATGTCATGTAACAGCACAGAAACAGTAAATATGCAGAGTCATATGTACATACTCTCAATGTAACTTCATGAAACGTAATAAGCACAGTCTCTATAATGGCTCCAATGTAACAGTACAGAAACAGTGAATAAACAAGTAGCTATATACAGGCTCTATGTTCCAGCACAAGTAAAATAGCACAGTCTCATACAGGCTGCAAATGTAATGGAACACAAACAGTAAATAAACACAGTCTCCTACAGGCTGCAAATGTAACAACACAGAAACTGTAAAACAACACTAGCTCCATACAGGCCGAAAATGTAATTTAACAGTAACAATAAAATAAGCATAATCACTATATAGGCTCCAAATGTAACAACACAGAAACAGTAAAGTAGCAAGTCTCCATGCAGGCTACAAATGTAACAACACAAACAGTAATTACACAGTCTCCTACAGGCTCAAATGTAACAACACAGAAACAGTAAATAGCACAGTCTCAACAGGCTGCAAATGTAACAACACAGAAACAGAAAATAAGCACAGTCTCTATACAGGCTCCAAAGTTACAGCACAGAAACTGTAAATAAGCACAGTCTTCTTATAGGCTCCAAATGAAACAGAACAGAAACAGTAAGTAAGCACAGTCCCCACACAGGCTCCAAATGTAACAGCATAGAAAGGGTAAAATAGCACAGCCTCCATACAGGCTGCAAATGTAATGGAACAAAAACAGTAAATAAGCACAGCCTCCACAAAGGCTCTAAACGTAACAGCACAGAAACAGCAAAGAAGCACAGTCCCCACTCAGGCACCAATTGTAATGGCACCAAAACAGCAATTAAGCTCGGTCTCCTTAGAGTCTCCAAATGTAACAGCACAGAAACAGTAAATAAGAACTGTCTCCATAAATGCTCCAAATTTAACACATAAACCATACATAAGCACTGTCTATAAAGGCTCCAAATGTAACAACACAGAAACAGTAAATAAGCACAGTATCTATACATACTGTAAATATTGTGCAGCAGAAACAGTTAATAAGCACCCCCACATACAGGCTGCAAATGTAACAACACAGAACCGTAAAAGCTGCACTGTCTCCACACAGTCACAAAATTTAATTACGAAACAGTAAATAAACACAGTCTCATACAGGCTCAAATAACAACACAGAAACAGTAAATAAGCACAATATCTATAAAAGCTATAAATATAGTGGAACAGAAACAATTAATAAACACAACCTCCATACAGACTGCAAATGTTATCACAGAAACAGTAAGCGCACTGTCTCCATCAGGCTGTAAATTTAATTTAAAACAGTAAACAAGCACAGAATCTATTCAGATGTAATGTAGTGGAACAGAAACAGTTAATAATGACCTCCATACAGGCTGCAAATGTAACAACACAGATACGTAAAATAGCACTGTCTTCATAGGCTACAAATTTAATTTAACGAAACAGTAAATAAGGACAGTCTCCATACAGGCTGCAAATGTAACCACTAAGCAGTAAAAATGCAGTCCACATACAGGCTCAAAAAGATAGCACAGAAACAGTAAAAAGCACAATTTCATCAGGCTCCAAAGTAACAACACACAAACAGTAAATAACACAGTCTCTATACAGACTCCAAATGTAACAGCTCAGAAACAGTAAATAAAGACAGTCTCCATACAGGCTGCAAATGCAAGAACACATAAGCAGTAAATAAATACAGTCTACATACAAACAAAATAACAACACAGAAACAATAAATAAACAGATTTCATAAAGGCTCCAAATGTAACAACACAAACAGTAAATAGCACAGTCTCTATACAGGCTCAAATGTAAAGAACAGAACCAGTAAAATAGCACAGTCTCCTTACAGGCTCCAAATGTAATGGAACAGAAACAGTAAATAAGCATAGCCTCCCTACCTCCAAATGTAACAGCAGAGAAACAGAAAATAAGTAGTCTCAAAGAGGCTCTAAACATATAACACAGAAACAGCAAATAAGCACAGTCCCTCAGCCTCCAAATGTAACAGCAGAAAACAGCAAATAAGCACTGTCCTAAGAGCTCTAAACATAACAACACAAACAGCAAATAAGCACAGTCTCCACAGGCTCTAAATGTAACAACACAGAAACAATATCTGTCTCCATAAGGCTCCAAATATAACAGCACATAAACAGTATATACACTCTCTATAAAAGCTCAAATGTAACAACAGAAACAGTAAATAAGCACAGCTTCATACAACTACAAATGTAACACAAGAAACAGTAAATAAGCACTGCCTTCATACAGTCTCAAAAGTAAATACAGAAAATAATAAACAATCACAGTCTCATACAAACTCCAAATGTAACAGCACAAACGAAATAGCAAAATCTCACACAGAGCACACATAACATAAATGCAAACAAACATACTCCAAACACTCCATAGTGCACAATTTTATTTAAGGAGTAACAAACAAACTCTGAACTATTTACTTTTCACAAAACTAAAAAAAGTACCAAACCGTTCTGTAATTTTATTCATAGAGTCAAAACTAGAAGGACTGGTCTAAAACTCTCTTTGCATTCAGGACAATACAACACACAGGCTCTGGCTAGTATGGGTGTCTTAGCGAACATGCATAGTAACAACCTTTTGTCATGAGATACAAAGTTGTATTTGTGTACCAAATAGGCAATAAACATGGTCCTGGTGTACATTTGTATATTGTCTGAATACACCAGAAGCGGGTAGCTCACCTAACAGGGAGGGTCACAGTGGAGTCACTTGGTGTTCAGATCTAAATCCTGGCTACACCTGACATGTAACAGCACAGAAACAGTAAATATGCACAATATCATACAGACTCTCAAAGTATAGCCTTAGAAACAGTAAGAAGAACAGTCTCTACGGCTCAAATGTAACAGAACAGAAACAGTAAGTAAGCACAGTAACCATACAGGCTGCAAATGTAACAGCACAGTAACTGTATTTGAGCACAGTCTCAATACTGGCTCCAAATGTAACAACACAGAAACAGTTATAGACAATCCTTCTCAGGCTCTATATGTTCCAACAGAAGCAGTAAAATAGCACAGTCTCACACAGGCTGCAAATGAAATGGAACAGAAACAGTAAATAAGCACAGCCTCCTACAGCCTCAAATGTAACAGCAGAGAAACAGCAAATAAGTACAGTCTCAAAAGGCTCCAAACATAACAACACAGAAACAGTAAATAGACTGTCTCCATAAGGCTGCAAAATAACAGCACAAACAATACATAAGCACACTCTCTATAAAAGCTCCAAAAGTAACAGCACTGAAACAGTAAATAAGCACAGCATCAATACAAGCTGTAAATGTAATGGAACAGAAACAGTTAATAAGCACAGCTTCCATACAGGCTGCAAATGTAATGGAACAGAAACAGTAAATAAGCACAGTCTCCCTACAGGCTGCAAATGTAATGGAACAGAAACAGTAAATAAGCACAGCCTCCCTACAGACTCCAAATGTAACAGCAGAGAAACAGCAAATAAATACAGTCACAAAGGGCTCCAATAACAACACAGAAACAGCAAATAAGCACAGTCTCCACAGAGCCTAAACATAACAACACAGAAACAGCAAATAGAACAGTCTCAGGGCTCTAAACAACAACACAAAACAGCAAATAAGCACAGTCTCACAGAGCTCTAAACACAACACAGAAACAGCAAATGAACAGTCTCAAAGAGGCTCTAAAAGTAACAACACAGAAACAGTAAATATGAACTGTCTCCATAAAGGCTGCAAAATAACAGCACAAAAAAGTACATAAGCACTCTCATAAAAGCTCAAAATAAACACAGGAAACAGTAAATAAGCACAGCATCTATACAAGCTGTAAATGTAATGGAACAGAAACAGTTAATAAGCACAGCTTCCATACAGGTTGCAAATGTAATGGAACAGAAACAGTAAATAAGCAAAGTCTCCCTACAGGCTGCAAATGTAACAACACAAATCTAGCAAAACAACACTGACTCCATACAGGACGCAAACATAATTTAACAGTAACAATAAATAACACATCTTCTACAGGCTCAAATGTAACAACACAGAAGCAGAAAAATGCACAGTCTCCATGCAGGCTACAAATGTAACAGCACAGAAACAGTAAATAAGCACAGTCTTCTATACAGGCTCCAAATGTAACAACACAGAAACAGTAAAATAGCACAGTCTACCAACAGGCTGCAAATGTAACAACACAGAAACAGCAAATAAGCACAGTCTCTATAAAGGCTCCAAAGTTACAGCACAGAAACAGTAAATTAGCACAGTCTCCTTATAGGCTCCAAATGAAACAGAACAGAATCAGTAAGTAAGCACAGTCCCACAGGCTCCAAATGTAACAGCACAGAAGAGTAAAATAGCACAGTCTCACACAGGCTGCAAATGTAATGGAACAAAAACAATAAATAAGCACAGCCTCCCTAGCCTCCAAATGTAACAGAGAGAAACAACAAATAACACAGTCTCCACAAAGGCTCAAAATGCAACCTTTAAGAAACAGTAAGAAGCACAGTCCCCACCAGCCACCAATTGTAATGGCACAGAAACAACAATTAAGTCAGTCACCTTAGAGTCTCAAATGCAACACAGAAACAGTAAATAAGAACTGTCTCATAAATGCTCCAAATTTAACAACACATAAACAGTAATAGCTGTCTTTATAAAACCGAATATAACAACACAGAAACAGTAAATAACACAGTATGTATAAAAGCTGTAAATGTTGTGGAACAGAAACAGTTAACAAGAACACCTCATACAGGCTACAAATGTAACAACGAGCCGTAGCTGCACTGTCCATACAGGCTGCAAATTTAATTTAACAGAAACAGTAAATAGCACAGTCTATTCAGGTTCCAATGTAACCACTGAAACAGTAAATAAGCACAGTATCTATACAAGCTGTAAATGTGTGGAACAGAAGCAGTTAATAGCACAGCCTCCATACAGGCTGCAATGTAATAACCAGAAACAGTAAAACGCCCTGTCTCATACAGGCTGCAAATTTAATTAACAGAAACTGTAATAAGGACAGTCTCCATACAGAGTACAATGCAACAGCACATAAACAGAAAGAAGTGCAGTCTACATAAGCTTAAAATATAACAACACAAAACAGTAAATAAGAACAGATTTCATAAAGGCTACAAATGCAACATCCACAAACAATAAATAGCACAATCATCATACAGGCTCAAATGTAAAATACAAAACAATAAAATGCACAGTCTCATGCAGGCTACCAAATACAACAACGAGAAACATAAATAACACAGTCTCTATACATGCTGCAAATGTAACAGCACAGAAACAGTAAATAAGCACAGAATCTATTCAAGCTGTAAATGTAGTGGAACAGAAACAGTTAATAAGTACAGCCTCCATACAGGCTACAAATATAACAGCACAGATACAGTAAAACAACACTGTCTCCATACAGGCTGCAAACGTAACAGCACATAAGCAGTAAATAAGTTCAGTCTACATACAGGCTCAAAAAATAACAACACAGAAACAGTAAATAAGCACAGATTTCATAAAGGCCCCAATTGAAACAGCACACAAAGAGTAAATAAGCACAGTCTCTATACAGGCTCCAAATGTAACAACACAAAACAGTAAAATAACTGGTCTCCCAACAGGCTGAAAAGCATCCACACAGAAATAGTAAATAAGCACAGTCTCTATACAGGACAACACAGAAACAGTAAAAACGGTTAAGACTTCATAAAGGCTCCAAATGTAACAACACAAACAGTAAATAAGCACAGTCTCATACAGGCTCCAAATTAACAACACAGAACCAGTAAAATAACACAGTCTCCATACAGGCTGCAAATATAATAGAACAGAAACAGTAAATAAGCACAACTCCCTACACCCCCAAATATAACAGCAAGTAACAGCAAACAGTACAGTCTCCAAAGAGGCTCTAAGCATACAACACAGAAACAGCAAAGGCACAGTCTCCCAAGCGTCCAAATGTAACAGGAGAAACAGCAAATAAGCACTGTCTCACAGAAATCAATGTACCAACACAGAAACAGTAATAAGCACAGTCTCCACAGAGCTCTAAACATAACAACACAGAAACAGTAAATAAGCACTATCTCCATAAAGTCCAAATATAACACAAACAGTACACATACACACACTCTGTATAAAGCTCCAAATGTAACAGCACAGAAACAGTAAATAAGCACTGCTTCATACAGGCTAAATATTACAACACAGAAACAGTAATAAGCACTGCCTTCACACAGTCTCAAAAGTAAATGCAGAAACAGTAAAAATCCCAATCCTTAAAGGCTCCAAATGCAACAACACAGAAACAGAAAAATGAAATCTCACACAGAAACACATATAACATAGGTATACGACATACTCAAGCACTCCATGGTACAATTTTATTTAAAAGTACAAATATTCTCTGAACATTTCCTTTTCCATGAAAACTAAAGAAATACTGAACCTTTCTAATTTATTCATAGGAGTCAAAACTAGAGGACTAGTCACTAATATATCACATTCCAGGACAATACAACACAGCTCTAAAGCTAGTATGTAGGTGTCTTAGGAACATCATAGTAACAACCATAGTCATGAGATACAAAACTTGCATATTGTGCCAAAGAGGCAATAAACATAGTCCTGGTATACATTGTATATTGTCTAGCTACACCGGGGCAGGGTAGCTCACCCTAACAAGGGAGGGATCGCAGTGAGTCCTCTTGGTGTTCAGATCTGAAATCCCTGGCTACACCCCTGACATGTAACAGCACAGAAACAGTAAATATGCACAGTCATATGTACAGACTCTCAAAGTAACTTCATAGAAACAGTAAATAAGCACAGTCTCTATACAGCTCCAAATGTAACAGAACAAAACAGTAATAGCACAGTCACCATACAGGCTGCAAATGTAACAGCACAGTAACTGTATTTGAGCACAGTCTCAATACAAAACCCAATGTAACAACACAAACAGTTAATAAGAACAATTATATCAGCTCCATATATTCCAGCCAGAAGCAGTAAATAGCACAGTCTCCATACAGGCTGCAAATGTAATGGAACAGAAACGACTGTATGATGAGTGCCATGGACCTGGGAAGACCAGTGGACATCCTCTTTCTTGATTTCCGTGCAGGCATTTGACTCTGTTCCCTCGCATGGGCCTATTGAATAATGTCAGAATTGGGGTAGGAACCCAGATTTTATTTTATATATTTATTTAATTTTTGTTGACTGGTAAGTGCACTAACAAATCCTGCCTATTTTCAGGCGACCGAGGAGGGGATATAGATGGATGCTAGCTGACCTTGAACCAGATTAAGCTGTTTGTGGTATTTTTAGTGAATGAGGAAAATTTGGCCAGGACACCAGAGAAATTCCCTTACACTTTTCGATAAGTGCCATGGGATCTTTAACATCCACCTGAACTACCACCAATCCAGGCAGATGGGACCTCGGTTTAACATCTTGTTGGAAAGACGGCACCCCAGAAGTGCAACACCCCTCTCATGCTTCACTACAGTGTCAGTACTGGGATATTAACCCAAGTGCCAGAGGTGGGAACTGAACCCACAGCCCTCTGATCTCCCAGCCTCAGAGGTGAATGTGCTACCTATTGAGTCACTGACACTGCAGGAGTCAGGTGGATGAAATTGTCTACAGGGCGGACCTTGAAGGGTGGGTGGTTGGAGGGATAATTAGCATCCCCAAGGATGGTCATTACTGGGTCCTTGGGCCCTCCTGTTCAATGCCTATGTATCTGACATTGGGAAATGCAACAGGAGTGAGCTATCTCTTTGTGGATGACTCAAAACTTGGGGTGGTGGTGGATAGGGTGAGGAGGGTGGTCCTTATTGGTGATCTTGGCGCTCTGGAAAGGTTGTCTAGAAAGTGGAAGCTGATGTTTAAATCAGAATATGGAATTGCACCTGAGCCAAAACCCAGGCTAAGTCGACACCTGGGAAATGCTGTAGTTGTGATGACTGAGAGGACCTGGGGTGGTAGTAGATGTTGAGATGAACAACTCAGAGGTTGTAGAGGGCTGTGTGGCAAGGCCAACATGATGCATGGATGCTTCGCTAGGGGCTGACTTCAGGAGGAGTGAAGTAATCCCAATGTATAACTGCTTGTGAGGACAAACTGAGTACTGCATGTAGTTTTGGAGGCCACATTTAAAGAGGGACGTGAACTCCTGGAGAAAGGGTCTGAGAAGGGCCAGCAAAATGATTTGGGCTTGTGGAAGGACCTGGGAGAGAGCTCTAAGAGCTAAATATGTGGCTGTTACTGGAAGAGCATAACCACTGGGGGAGAAACAATATAGGTTTCTACTAGATGAAGTAAATAGGGGGAGGACAGTCAGGATACTCTGGGAAGAAAGTAGGGTGGGGCACTTAGAGGGTTTGGAAGCTGAGGTAGAGTCAGTGGAAATAGGAGAGGTGCTATTTCACTGAGGGTGGAATTATGGAATGCACTGCCTGGTGGCTGGTGGCAGAAAGGGGAGGGTTTCGTGAAGGTTGGGGTTGTGAGGAAAACCGAATGCAGTGAGAGAAAAATCCAGGACTGGGGAGAGGGCGAGAAGCCAGAGAGGGAGGGGCAGTAAGTTCAGTTAACAGGGTAGGTGCTGACCAAATGAGCAAGAAAGAAATGATATTGAGCTTATTGTTCTGGCATTTTTTGAATGTCAGTATATTTAGTATATTATTTTATATATTATATTATATTATATTATATTATATTATATTATATTATATTATTATATTATATTATATTATATTATATTATATTATATGCTATTAAATCTTTGTATGCTTATATTATATTACATTACATTACATTATATTATATTAACTACACACTGTAACAGTGATCATTTCCACACAGTTAAGCACATCACTGTAACAGAGAGTACAAGTCATTGTTTTGAAATGACTCTGCAGTAGAGACGATTTTAGTCATGTGTTTGAGATAATGTAACAAATAAATTAGTACCACACTCTCACAGAGATAAATTAACATGTAATTATTTAATTTATTACTTATAAATATTATAGCACCTCATTATTATTATAATATATTATATTATATTATACTGTAATAATCACCACTTCTTACAGGTATAGCATTCTCACAGTTATACAAATACATTTGGTAGCATTGTTTAGAACTAAAATACAAGAGAGGCAATATAACTTTAGTTTGAGACAAATTAACATGCAGATAGCAGCACACTGTCACAAAGATTATTTATTACTATTGAATCATTACACAGTTACAGAGATAATTTAACACATAATTCAACTCCACACTATCACAGAGATACATTTTAATGCCATAGTTTAACACCACTATGTCACATCAATAATTTTAACCTTAGCTATAATACCATTACCCATTATATTGTATCATATTATATCATCTTATGTTGTGTGCTATATTATCTTTATATTAATCACCACTGTCACACGCATAATTTCATGCAGTTAAGCACACCACTGAAGGAGAGCATAATTAATGCATTGTTTAGCCTCTCAGCACAAGAGATACAATTTAACCTATGTTTGAGATAATGTTACACATAGTAAAATAATATAAAATAATATAATACATCATATCATGTCATATAATATAATATAATATGATGCTGTGCTGTTATAATATTATACATATTAAAGCAATTAACTATGTGTTAATTTTTCTCTGTGAAAGTGTGGCGTCTCTATTGTAGAGAGTTTTTAAACAATGAGTTAGAAGCTCTCTTTTACAGTCTTGTGCTTCACTGCATGAAATTATACCTGTTACAGAGTGGTGATTAATGTAATATAATATATTATGATATGATATAGTATAATATAATATAATATAATATAATATAATATAATATAATATAATATAATATAATATAATATAATATAATATAATATAATATAATATAATATATAATGTAATGTAATATAATATAATATAATATAATATAATATAATATAATATAATATAATATAATATAATATAATATATAATATAATATAATGTAATATAATGTTATGTAATATAATATAATATAATATAATATAATATAATATAATATAATATATATAATATAATATAATATGATATGATATATAATATAATATAATATAATATAATATAATATAATATAATATAATGTTATGTAATATAATATAATATAATATAATGTAATGTAATGTAATATAATATAATATAATATAATATAATGTAATGTAATGTAATATAATATAATATAATATAATATAATATAATATAATATAATATAATATAATATAATATAATATAATATAATGTGGTGTATTAATATTTATCTATTATATTAATTAACTCTGTGAAAATATATCTCCGTGACAGTGTGGTACTAAACTATGTGTTAAAATATCTCTGCAATAGTGTGGTGCTGAACTATGTGTAATTTATCTCAAACATGGTTTAAATTGTATCTCTTATAGTGAGAAAATAAACAGTTAGTTAAATTCTCTCTGCTACAATCTTGTGCCTAACTGTGTATTATTATCCCTGAATATGATATGATATGATATGATATCATATAATATAATATAATTTATTACAATATAATATGATATGATACAATATAATGGTGTGCTCTTATAATATAACTGCATTAATTTATATCTTTGGCAGAGTGGTGTTAAACTGTGTAAAAAAAATATCTCTGTGATAGTGTGGTGATTTAATGTGTTACATTATCTCTGTGACAGAGTCGTGGCAATCTGTTTATGAAATTATCTCAAACTAGAGTTTAATTGTCTCTCGAGTACTGTGATTCTAAACAATGTGTAAAATGCTCTCTGTTACAATGTTGTGCTTAACTGTGTGAAATTATCTGATATGGAGCAGTGAGTAACATATAATATAATACAATACAATATAATAATATGTAATGTAATATAATGTAAAATAATATGATATGATATGAAATGATATATGATAAGAAATAATGTGATATAATATAATATCATATAATATGATATAATATAATATAACATAAAATAATATATTGTAATGTGTAATGTAATATGATATGATTGATATGATATGACATTGGATATGATGCAAGATGCTACAATATGACATGTTATAATATACTACGATATGATAAGAAATGATGTAATATAATGTAATGTAATATAATAACATATACAAAATATAATATGATATACTATAATATAATATAATATAATATAATATAATATAATATAATATAATATAATATAATATAATATAATATAATATAATATAATATAATATAATATAATGTAATCTAGAGGTGTGGGGTTATAATAGTATAACTGTTAAATTAATTAACTATGTGTTAATTTATCCCTGTGTCAGAGTGATGCTAAACTGTGTGTAAAATCATCTCAAACATGGGTTAAATTGCTCTTTTGTTTTGTGGTTTTAAACAATGAAATAAATGCTCTGTTTTACAGTATTCTGCTTAACTGTGTGATACCTGTTACGTAGTGGTGATTATTATAACATAATGTTATATAATACAGTATAATAATATAATATAATAATATATACACTAATGCAACACAATATAATATAATAGAACAGAATACGAGGTAGAGTAATGTGCTGTCATGTTATTTCATGTGATATGATATGATATGATTTGATATGATATGGAAGGATACAATGTAATATAATGGTGTGGTGTTATAGTATTATATCTAATAAATTTATTAACTATGCGTCATTTTATTTCTGTGACAGTGTGGTGTTAAACTTAGTGCTAAAATGTATCTCCCAATAGTGTATTGCTAAACTATGTTTTAAATTGTTACAATAAAGGTGTGCTGCTTAAATGTGTTACATTATCTCTGTGACTGTGTGGCACTAATTAAGGAGTTAAATTTTCTAAAACATGGGTTAAATTGTCTCCATTGCGATGTGTTTTCAAACAATTAAATCATTTCTTTTACAGTGTTGTGCTTAGCTCTAACGTAATGGTGCTTAATATAATATAAAATAATATAATACTAATATAATATAATATCATACAATATAATACAGTGCAATATATTATGATATGACATGGTATGATTTAATATAATATAACATAATATATATTATCATATAATATACTATAACAGTGTGGAGTTATAATATTATAACTATTAAATTAACTATGTGTTGATTTGTCTCATAATATAATATAACACAATATAACACAATACAATACAAAGCAGTACAATGCATTATGATATGAGGTGTAAAAGGATATAATATAATATAAGATTATGTAATACAATTTAGTATAATATAGTATAGTATAATATAATATAATATTATATGATATCATATGTTATGATATGATATGATTTGTTATAAGATGTGAAGTGATATGCTATGAAATAATATGATATGTATTGATATTGTATGATGTGATGTGATGTGATGATATACTATGATACAATATAATATAATATAATACAATATAATATAATGTAATGGTGTAATAATATTATAAATATTAAATTAATGAACTATTTGTTAATTTATCTATGTGACAGTATGATACTAATTTATGTGTAAAATTATCTCAATCATGTGTTTCAAAAATTGAGTTCAGTGGTTTCTGTTACAGTGTTGTGCATAACTGTTTGAAATTATCCTTGTCATGAAGTGGTAATATAATATAATATAATATAATATAATATAATATAATATAATATAATGGTGTCATGTTATAATATTGTAACTATTGAATTTATTAACTATGTGTTAATTTGTCTCTGTGACAGTGTGGTGCTAATTTATGTATAACCTTATCTGAAGGATATGAAAAACTGTCTCTGTTTCAGTGTGGTTCAAAAGAATGAGTTCAATGCCATCTATTACAGAGTTGGGCTTAACTGTATGAAATTACCCTTGTTATGGAGTGGTGATTAATATAATATAATATAATATAATATAATATAATATAATATAGTATAATATAATATAATATAATTTAATATAATATTATGTAATGTAATATGATATGATGTAATATGATATGATATGACTTGATTGGATATGATACGATATGCTACTTTATGATATGATATATTACGATATGATAAAAAAGATGTAATAATGTAATGTATTGTAAAGTAATATAACATAAAATAATATAATGTATTATGTTATATTATATTATAATATAATATAACATTTTATAATACAAAATAATATAGTGGTGTGGAATTATAATAGCATAACTATAAATTTAATTACTTGTTAATTTATCTTTGTGTCAGAATGATGCTAAACTATTTGTAAAATCATCTAAAACATGGGTTAAATTGTTCTATTGTTGTGTAGTTTTAAACTATGAAATAAATGTTCTCTTTTACACTGTTGTGCTTAACTGTGTGACATCATGCCTGTTACATAGTGGTGATTAATATAATATAATATAACATGATATAATATAATATAATAATGTAATATAAAAATAAATAATATATTAGTTGTTTTATAATATTATAAATATTAAATTAATTAACTATGTGTTAATTTATCTGTGTGACAGTGTGATGCTAAACTGTATGTTTAAATTAACTCTGAGTGTGTTATGATAAACTATGTGTTTATCTCTGGGACAATGCAGCACTAAAACTTTGTGTTAAAGTATAACCATGAGAGTGAGATGATAAACTATCTTAAATTGTCTCTTTTACAGTGTGGTGCAAAACAATGTGTTAAATTAACTTTGAGAGTGTGGTGCTCCACTATGTGTTTAATTATCTCTGTGACATCGCAGCACAAAAACTATGTGATAAATTTTGTCTGTAACAGTGTAGTGCTAAACATTGTTACTTTATCTCTACCACAATGCAGTGCCAAACTTTTTGTTAAATTATCACTGTGAGAGTGCAATGCTAAACTCTTTTAAAATTTTTCACAGGGTGGTGCTAAACTGTGTGTTAAATTAACTTTGAGAGTGAGGTATTAAACAAAGTTTTTAATTATCTCTGTGACAGTGCAGTACTAAAACTGTCAATTTATTTCTTTGACAGTGTAAAGCTGAAATAAGGTTTAACTTATCTCTATCACAGTGTGGTTCTAAAGTATGTGTTACATTATCCATGTGACAGTGTGTTGCTAATTTATGTGTTAAATTATCTCAAACATGGTTTAACTAGTTAAATAATCTCTGTTGCAGTGTGGTTCTCATCAATGAGTTATATGCTCTCTGGTTCTGTCTTACTTATCTGTGTGAAATTATCTTTGTGATATTAATGTGATAAATGTAAAATAACAGAGCATAACATAACATAACATAACATAACATAACATAACATAACATAACATAACATAACATAACATTGCATATGTAATGCTTTCACTGTGAGAGTGCAGAGTTAAACTATTTTTAATTGTTTCTTTTACAGTGTGATGCTAAACTGTATGTTAAAATACCTCTGTGATGGTGTGGTGCTGAACTATGGTTTAAACTATCTATATATATATCACAGTGTGGCTCAAATATGATGTGGAAAATTATCTCTTTAATAGTGTGGTGCTAATTTATGTGTAACATTATCTCTCTACCATCTGTGGGTTACTTTATCTTGCAAGACAGTATGGTGATAAACTATTTAAAGAGATATCTCTGTGATAGTGTAATGCTGAACTTTGGTTTAAATTATCACTATAACAGTGTGGTTCTAAAGTATATGTTATATTATCTCTGTGACAGTATGGTGCTAATTTATGTGTTAAATTATCTCAGAAATTTGTTAAATAGTTTCTGCTGCAGTGTTGTGCTTAACTCTGTGAAATATGTTAAAGTGGGCTTATTAGTATATTATAACATAACATAACATAACATAACATAACATAACATAACATAACATAACATAACATAACATAACATAATGCTGTGGTGTTATAACTATTTAATTACTTAACTATGTGTTAATTTCTCTCAGTCAATGTGTGATGCTAAACTATGTGTTAAAATATTATTGTGAGAGTGTGATGATAAAAGTATGTGCTAAAATTACCTCGGTAACAGTGTGGTGATTAAAATTATTACATAATGTCTGTGAGAGTGTGGTCCAAATTTATGTGATGCATTATCTCAAACATGGGTTAAATTGTCTCTGTTGCAGTGTTGTGGATAACTGTGTGAAATTATGTCTGTTATGGTGCGGTGATTAACATCACATCACATAAAATAGCATAACATAAAACCATAAAATAATATAATGGTGTGGTGTTATAACTATTAAATTATTTAACTAAGTGTTAATTTATGTCAGACAAAGTATTGGTGCTAAATTATGTGTGAAATTCACTCTGACAGTGTAGTGCTAAACTAAATGTAAATTATCTCTGTGACAGTGTAGTGCTAAAGGATGTGATAAATTATCACTGTGAGAGTATGATGCTAAACTGTCTAAATTGTATCTTTTGCAGTGTGGTGCTAAACTGTGTGTTAAATTAACACATAGTTTAGCACCACTGTTTGACTGAGATATATTAACACAGAGTTAAGTAATTTAATAGATATAACACCACGCCATTATATTATGTTAGGTATGTGATGTTGTGTTCTGATATGATATATTACTTTATAATATATTAATCACCTCACAGTTAAGCACAACACTGAAAGAGAGAGCAGTTAACTCATTGTTTAGAACCACACTGCAACAGAAACAATTTAACCCTTGTGTGAGATAATTTAACACAAAATTAGCACCACACTGTCAAAGAGCTAATTTACTGCATAGTTTATCACCATACTGTCTTGCATGTTAAAAAACCCATAGACATCAGGGAGATTATTTAACACATAAATTATCCCCACTCTGTTACAGAGATAATTTTCCACATAATTTAGAGCCACACTGTGATATATAGATAGTTAAAACCATAGTTCAGCACCACACTATTACAGAGGTTTTTTAACATACAGTTTAGCACCACACTGTAAAAGTAACAATTTAAAACAGTTAAGCAGTGTACACTCCCAGTGGTAACATCACATAGTTTAGCACTGCAATGTTATGCTATGTTATGATATGTTATGCTCTCTTACATTACATTTATCACCATAATGTAACAAAGATAATTTCACGCAGATAAGTAAAAGACTGAAACAGACAGCATATAACTCATTGATGAGAACCACACTGCAACAGAGAGTATTTAACTATTTAACCCATGTTTAAGATAATTTAACACATGAATTAGCAACATACTGTCACAGGGATAATGTAACACATTTAAGCACCACACTGTTAAAGAGATAATTTAACACATACTTTAGAACCACACTGTGGTAGAGATAAGTTAAACCATAATTCAGTTTTACACTATCAAATAAATAAATGTACACAGTTTTAGTACTGCACTGTCACAGAGATAATTAAAAACATTGTTTAATACCACACCCTCAGCATTAATTTAACACACAGCGTAGCATCACCCTGTGAAATAAACTTTTTAAAAGAGTTTAGCATTGCACTCTCACAGTGATAATTTAACACAAAGTTTGGCACTGCATTGTGGTAGAGATAAAGTAACAATGTTTAGCACTACACTGTCACAGATATAATTTATCACACAGTTTTATTGCTTCGATGTCACAGAGATAATTAAGCACATAGTTTAGCACCACACTCTCAAAGTTAATATGACACACAGTTTTGCACCACACTGTAAAAGAGACAATTTAAGATAGTTTACCATCGCACTCTCACAATTATACTCTAACACAAAGTTTTAGTGCTGCATTGTCACAGAGCTAAACACATAGTTTAGCACCACACACTTAGAGTTCATTTAACACAGAGTTTAGCATCACACTGTCACACATATAAATTAACACATAATTAATATTTATAATATTATAACACAACACTATTACATTATATTATATTATTTATTTTTATATAACTATTATATTATATTATATTATATTATATTATATTATTATATTAATCAACCCTATGTAACAGGCATATCAACACAGTTAAGCACAACACTGTAAAGAGAGCATTTATTTCATTGTTTAAAACTACACAACAATAGAGCAATTCTAACCTGTTTTAGATGATTTTTACATAGTTTTCACTCTGACACAAGGATAAATTAACAAATAATTAATTTAATAGTTATACTATAATAAGATCACTCCACTATAATATATTGTATTATAATATGCTATATTATATTATAATATAGCATATTATACTAAATTATTTTATATGTCATACTACATTACATTACATTATATTATATTATATTACATCATTTCTTATCATATCATATTGTAGCATATCATATCCAATCATGTCATATAATATCATATTACGTTACATAATATTATATTATATTATATTATATTATATTATATTATATTATATTATATTATATTATATTATATTATATTATATTACTCACGGATCCATATCAGATAATTTCACACAGTTAAGCACAACATTGTAACAGAGAGCATTTTACACATTGTTTAGAATCACACTACACAAGAGACAATTAAACTCTTTTTTGAGATAATTTCACAAATAGATTGGCACGACACTTTCACAGAGATAATGTAACACATTTAATCACTACACTGTTACAGAGATAATGTAACACATAGATAAGCACCACACTATCGCAGATATTTTTTTACACAATTTATCACCACTCTGCTAAAGAGATAAATTTATGCAGTTGTTTTATAAGAGCACATCATTATATTGTATCATATCATATTACTTTGTAATAAATTATATTATATCATATTATATCCAGGGATAGTAATACACAGTTAAGCACAAGATTGTAGCAAGAGAGAATTTAACTAACTGTTTAGCTTCTTACTATAAGAGATTTAATTTAACACATGTTTGAGATAATTTACACATAGTTTAGTACCACACTGTCACGGAGATAAATTATTACAGTGTAAATTAATATAATAGTTAAAATATTATAACAGCACATTATATTATAATAAATTACATTACATTGTATCATATCATATGATAGTGTATTATCTTATATTATACTATATCACATCATAATATATTATACTCTATTACATTAATCACCACTCTGTAACTGGTGTTACATGCAGTGAAGCACAACACTGGAACAGAGAGCATCTAACTTATTGTTTAAAAACTCTCTACAATAGAGATACCACACTTTTACTGAGAAAAATTAACACATAGTTAATTGCTTTAATATCTATAATATTATAACAGCACTTCATCATATTATATTATATTATATGACATCATATGATATTTTATATTATTTTATATTATTTTACTATTTACTATACATTATCTCAACAATGGGTTAAATTGTATCTCTTGTGCTGAGAGTCTAAACAATGAGTTAATTACGCTCTCTTTCAGTGTTGTGCTTAACTGTGTGAAATTATCAGTGTGACAGAGTGGTGAATAATATAAGATAATATAATACAATATGGTATGATATGATTTGATATAAAATGATATGATATTATACAATATACTGCTGTGGTATTATAACAGCGTTAAATTATGGATGTGAAATAGTGGTGTTAAACTATGTGTTAAAATATCTCTGTGATAGTGTGGAGTTGAATTGTGTGTTAAATTATCTCTGTAACTGTGTAATGATTAAATGTGCTAAATTATCTTTGTGACAGTGTGCTGCTAATCTGTGTGTTACTTTATCTCAAACAAAAGTTATATTGTCTCTCATACTGTGGTTCTAAACAATGAGTTAAATGCTCTTATACAGTGTGCTTAACTGTGTGAAATTATCCCTGTTACAGAATGATGATTAATATAATATAATATAATATAATATAATATAATATAATATAATATAATATAATATAATATAATATATCATACATAACATAACATAACATAACACAACACAACACAACACAACACAACACAACACAACATAACATAACATAACATAATATAATATAATATAATATAATATAATATAATATAATATAATATAGTATATACTAACATTCTAAAATGCTGAACAATAAGCCTAATGGTTCCTTTTTCTGTCTCGCTCATTTGGTCGTAGCCCCACCCCTGTTAACTGACCCTGCCCCTTCTCCCTCTCTCTGGCTTCTGCCTTCCCAATCCTGGATTTCGTCACTGCACTGGTTTTGCTTCTTAGAACTCCCTCCTCTTCTGGAACCCTCCACCATTTCTGCTTCCACTCAGCCACTGAGGCAGTGCATTCCATAGTCTCCACCACCCTCTCAGTGAGTACCCTCCCTCTTTCTCCACTGACCTCCCACCTTCCAGCTTCCCGCCCATGCCCCTCGAGGGCCCCTCCTTTCTTTGGAGTATCCTGACCGCCTCCCATTTACCCCTTCATGTGGTGAAAACCTCTATCATTTCCTCCCCCAGTCCCTTCTCTCTTCCAATGTGTACATATTTAGCTCTTGAGCCTCCCCTTGGGCCCTTTCCCACAAGCCCAAAATCATTTTGGTTGCCCTTCTCTGGACCCTCTCTCCAAGAGTTCAATGTCCCTCTTTAAATGTGGCCTTCAAAATTGCATGCAGTACTCGAGGTTTGTCCTCACCAAGCAGTTATACAGTGGGACTATTACTTCACTCCTTCAGGAGGTGAGCCCCTAGCGATGCATCCAAGCATCATGTTGGCCTTTGCCACTGCCCTCCTACAACTCTCTGAGTTGTTCATCGTGACATCTACTACCACCCCAGGTCCTTCTCAGCCATCAATACTTGTAGCATCCCCCACCCAGGGTGTCGACTTGGCCTGGGTTTCTGGCTCCCAGGTGCAGAACCCTGCATATTCTTGCTTTGAACCTCAGCTTCCACTTTATAGACAACTTTTCCAGAGCCTCCAGGTCCCAATGTAGGACCATCCTCCCTCCTCCCCATCCACCACCACTCCTAGTTTTGAGTCATCCACAAAGAGACTCAGCTCACTCCTGCTGCATTTCCTAATGTCAGATACATAGGCATTGAAAGGGAGGGCCCCAAGGACTGATCCCTGAGGGACTCGAGTAATGACCCTCCTTGGGGATGTGAATGTTCCTTCAACCATGACCCTCTGGGTCCAGTTCTGGAAACAATTTCCTATCCATCTGATCATCTGGTGCCCCCACCCCATTTCTCCTACATTATTCAACAGGCCCATGTGAGGAACAGAGTCAAATGCCTTGCTGAAGTCAATAAAGAGGATGTCTCGGTGGTTGAGGGTGATCTGCTCCTCATGTATGATGTCATGAAGGATCCATATTTATTAACTCATCTGGGTTTTAACTTTAAGGAATCTACCTATAATTTAGAGGTCATCCATTACAGTTGCAAACAAAAAGTTTAATTATGTCCACATAAATTCTTTTACACAGTACGTACAATTAAACCATGGAATGCATTACCTATTGAAGTGCATGTCAGTAGCTCTAAATCTAGTTTTAAATCTCGACTTGATAAATTTATTCTTTCTGATTCATTGACTAATTATTATTAGTAAGTAGGGCAATTATGGACTTTATTGGTTCTCTCACTCCTTACAAAACCTAGTATAAACGTAGTGTGAAGTGTAAGCCATGTACAGCTTGCCCTTGACTCAAAGGTTAAACAGTAATGCATGGCATATGGCAAACAGTACTTATTATGAAGCCTTTTAAAGGTGGCCATGGTTTCACTGCCCACAGCCATTCCTCAAGTTTCCCAAGATCTCAGCACACTCTCTCCACCCTCTTCTGAATGTCCAGCCTATTGCAGATTTTGGTATCATCTGTAAAAAGGCATACCTTCCCTTCCCATTCTTCTGCACTGTCACTTACTGTATGAAAACATTGAAGAGGACCGGTCCCAGTGTTGAGCCCCAGAGCATCCTGCTGGTCACTCTCCCATCATTAGAGTGAGTGAGTGTCATTAATCACAACCCTCTGTCACACATCTGTTAACCAGTTTCTAACCCAGTTCACCATTTTCGATCCCACCCCTAGCCTGCTAGAGTTTTTTATCAGTCTTCTGTGTGACACAGTCTCAAAGGCCTTACTAAAGTCCAGCTAGGCCATGCTCACTGCCTTCCCCAGATCTTTTTTCCTGGTCTCTTGGTCAAAGAAATCAATGAAATACACCTAGTATGACTTCCACCCCCACCCCATGAATCCATGCTATCTATGGTCCTGCTGCCCATTACATTCAAGATATTTGATCAGTCTTTTGTTTAGTAAGGCTTCCATCAATTTTCCCATCACTGCAGTAAGACTGAGCAGCCTGTGGTAGCTAGTCTCCTTTCTGCTGCTACTATTATGTAGAGGGACCAAGTCAGCTCTTCTCTAGTCCTCCAGCACCGTGCCTGTTTCCCATGAACTGTTGAATAAGGTTATGGGTAGAGTGGGTAGTTCCTCCCTGAAATCCTTTAGTATCATTCAGTGTATCCTTTCTAGTCCATAGCCTTGACCACCACCAGAACTGCAAGTCCCTTTGGGACTCTTTCCTCTGAAAATGGACTTTTGTCCACTTCCCACACCCACTCTGTTTCTGTTTATCACTGGTTGGCTGTCCCCCTACATTCCACTGTGAAGACAGAGCAGAAGTACCCGTTCAGGATATCAGCTTAACTTTGCTGTACTCATTTCCTTTCCTGCTGCCCTCTCTTTTAATTGGCATACTCCTGTCCTCCTTGCTCGGTGTTTCCTTATACTTTGAATGCCACTCTTTTAGGCTCCACCACCTTGGTCACTTTCCTAGAGAACTTAACAGCCTCTTTTTCCTTCTGTTTTTACTCTCCTAATGATTTGCCCCAGGTCCCACTTTGAGCACCTTTCTCTGCTGAGGTTTGAACATGTAATCTCCCAGTTTCCAAGCCAGTGTTCTAACCACTGGATCACACTGCCTCCTATTTGTTTTGTATCCTTATTCCTTATCCCCACCATGATTTATTTCAAAGGTTATCAGTTTTGGTTGCTAGCCTTTTCCCCAGAAATTTACTCCCTCATTTATTCAAGTGTAGACCGCTATGAAAAAAAAAGTCAAGCCTTTGGATAAAATTGTCTCAGTGTCTGATGAATGTCTACATCTTTTGTTGTACCAGATTTCTTAATCAGCGGTTCATTTAGTTATTTGCCATGCCCAGCTTGACATAGGAGGTGGTAGTATTTCAAATATTGCTATTTGTATATGTCTGTCTCAATATTTTCCCATGTCATGAAATAATTTTGAACATCCTCATCATGTTTCTCGCCAGTGTTGTTGGTTCCAAAGTGCATTATA